>OY728160.1:2076970402-2078220402 GCA_963277665.1 Viscum album | reverse complement strand
ATCCATTGGATGAATATAAAAAATATTTTATTCAATATATAACATATATATTTTGTTATTATCATTCATTAATAGTAATTCATTTAATTTATTATCATTAAATGACTTTGTGAGCATTAAAATAGTTCTTTATAAAAACATTTCCTATATTTTCAGTTGTTTCCTATATTCATTTCTAATTAATTTTTAACCAATTAATTTAACCATATATTTTCATAAGATAGTTAATACTATTTATAATTACTAATTTAATAGCTAGGTTATATCAATACCATTTAAATAATACTATTTAATTGTTTGTTTAAGCTCATTCTTATGTGAAACGTAAGCTATCAAAGGAATTTAATTGAAAAAAAAGAGACATCCCATAAAAATATTATGGCGTTACATTATCCCTTCAATTAATAAATTGTTTCCTCACGATTTTTGAATTTGTTTTTAGGAACTATTTTTTTACTATTCAAAATCCTTTTTCGAAATCCCACATCAGAACAATGGTTGATAAAAGTTCTATATTAAAATAAATAAAGGGAAGTATAAAGGTCAATAGAAATAACACATTTTGGGGTTCCATTTAAGAAAACATGGACATGGAAGATAAATATAACCATCATGTTCTTAAAGATATTGATAGAGAACATGGTCAGGATAAATTTAACCATCAAAAGTATATAAATATATGATAATATATCTGGGATCATTTGATTCATTGGAAAATAATGTACTAAGATAACTTTTTTTTATGCAATATCTTTTCCCTAGAGTTGAAGAATTTTTTTACTATTTATATAAGAACTTATGTGATTTCTTTCCATATAATAATCATAATAAAATCCTTTGGTTGTGATTCAATATATTCATGCATCCATCCTTACTCTAGGAAATGAGTTTTAAAATTATTATTTTACATCTGAAGCACTTTTTTGAATCACAAGATCCACAAGTTAGTCCATCATCTTTTAAATTTTTACTAAAACAAAAATAGTTATCACGAGTTAACCAATATGATAAATCATAATTTATCCTCAATAAATAATATCTAATTTTCAACTTAATAAATTCAAAATTGGAGACTCATCAAAAATACTTTTGTATAAATTAACTGTCCAAAAAGGTCTCCAAATTTACAAAACCAATATTAACATAAAATTATCCAAACAAACATAATGTGGATATTTTTGGTACATACCAAAAATAAGAATACCTTGATCAACATAAAACCTTAATGAAAACATGAATGTCTTTCTAACCATGTGAAGTTAGCTTTATACTTCAAAACATTATCAACCTCATTTTTCTTTATATTCAATAATTGTCTCTCCATATCTACTCGCTATACATGATGTAAATATTTTTCCAGGAAAATTTCCATAAAATCCTTATATTTCATGTTTGAAATTTATTCATATTATTTCCTATTTAGAATTAAATGACCATCACTAATACTCATCTCCCAAACGATGAAAAACTGCCAAGACAACAACCTATATTTCCTAACATCCCAAAGTGAGAAATATATTTTCTAAGGAACTTATTAATCACTTGGCCTCAAATAGATTCATATTCCCATTGAGTATTGGAATTTTTTGTCTCATGAAGCAATGTAAAAAAAAATTCCATGTTATGGACCATATTTCTCCTTATGGGTAAGGTTGTTGTTCATAACCTGGTTCAGCTTTCCTAGTATAGTTATATGTTTTTTAGCACCAGTTGTAGCTCAAGCTCCAACATCATTATCTTTCATTGTAGGAAAATCCCTACATAGATTAAGTGCGTTGATATAGTTTCAATTCATTCCACTATGATCCATTTCTAAACAATGGAATACAATAGATTATATCATATCATTCTAACAAATAATTTAAGATCACAGAACTGGTGAATCTCAAAACCAAAATTGAAAATTTAGGTATAACTAATCTCTAAATCATAAACATAGTTTCTTTGGAGACATTTATACATTTAAATCTTTCATAATGGTTTGTAATGAAAATGTGGATTATCATAAGCATATATCCTGGGAGTGTCAAACCAGGTGCATAATAAGGCCCACTTTTGTGTACCAGGTTACGTCGAGTGAGGCTCAATGCACCATGTCATAGTTGTTACACCTAGATACATCTATTCCAGAACCACATTCACTTTTAGTATCCAAATATGGATATATTTCTAGGAATATGCACATAATCTATGACTTACCAAAATTCTAGGATGTTCTTATAAATTAATCCTAAATGTCTACAATAGGGGTATGTTCTCTAATATATGTTTTCTACATCTAGTTTCTAGGAATTATACTAAAATTCCTATGATACCAACTATAATGACCTCGGACCTAGTGTCCTAGAGTTGGTGCCTTTCTTTATTACTTTGGAATAGATACAAGTGTCGAATCCCTAATTACCAATCAGTTTAGTAGTTTTGCAAAATATATTACATACAAGATCCTTGAATTACAATTAAAAATCTAGACTAAAATATAGATAATCCTATTAACATCCTTATTCTATTATATTAACCCTGCATATCAGTCATAATATATATCTTCACAAACTGGGAAAATCAAAAATATGAAAGGTGTCCACTAAGATTCTCGTTAAGGGTAAATTATACATCGAAAGTTATCCTAAATAAGAAAAAACTTTTAAGAAAAGGTTTATAAATAAATAATAATCCATTTAAATATAATCTTTAGCATAATATGGAAAGAATAAATCAAATAACTTCATGTTAATATTCACAGAGATGTTCTACATATAAAATCCCATCATGGCTCACCCCTTAGATGGTGGGAATCTTCCCAAATGCCAGAGGATGATGACTAGCAGTAGGGGCCTTTTTAACATGTCTGTGGGGAATACTATGCCTTTATAGGTAATAAGTAATATATAGTGGAAGAAACCCAATTTATAACAAATAGCGGAACCATATAAATAACTTAACTATGGAAAAAGCCACAAAAACAACCCCAACTAGATATAGAACAAGTACGGTAGTTGACAAATAAACCAAATACACAATGATGTCTTTCTATGATGTATGTGGTAAAATGAGAGTATATAAAACATGAATAAAATCATGCAATCAAATCTATAATGAAAACTACAGGAATTGCAACAACTACATCATGATCAAAAGCTCAGTCATTTTCCCCCTAGCTCCATCTTAAGCAACAAGCCACACTCAATAATCAGAAGCAGCATGTTTCCCATTATCCCTACCGGTGGTCATAAAGTCTACTTAGGTACCAACCAACGCCTAAGCAAGGAGTGAGATAAAATCCAAGTAGGTCAACCCCATAGTTTCTAAACCATTCCATTTCGTGTTATAGACAATATTATTGTGCCAACATATGAGAAAAGAAATAAATCAAATAAATATAATTAAATAAATATATCTTGGTTTGGGTCCTCAATGGAACCCATCCCATATCACCAACATTGGACCAAACCTCAAATATTAACATGGTACCTATAATAAGAAGGGTGCATATATATATATATAATCTAGAAATAAAATTTCAGAAAAAAGATAACAATACTTAAAGATTGTGCTTTATCCTATGGTCTTGTTTATGTTTCAACAAAGTGTTAATCAAGCTTCCGAGAGGTATCACAATTTATAAATGAAACAAAGGATTCATAAATAAACACTTTCCACACATCATTATTTTCATTATGTTAAAGTTACATAGTTGGAGTCTGAGACCATTACAAAGGTATCACTATGGTACATCCTTCAATTAATCCAATTCCACTAAGCCCGTCCAATAAATCTACTGAAAGACCATGTATCGCTCGAGGCATGGTTTTATAATGAGTCAATCCTAGTATCGCACAGAAGTGGTCATGTATAACCTAGGGCATGGTGTAGCCACTTTTACAATGGGTCCTTCCCTAAATGTCCCTTTGGGAACCATTATCACTCATGAGTATTTTAGAAACTCATGGAAACCCTCGGTGGGAAAAGCCTAAGACAATGTCTCCCTGGCGTAATTTGTAACTAGTCAGGAATGGAGAGTCCTTATGTAGTCCTTAATACAAAACTCAGGTTGTCTCACCTCCCAATATTTAATTATCTTTCTTGGCATCATATATCACAGGATTTTCATTTATAGATGCAACAAAATAATATGATCAACTCAAATCCAAACACTAATGATCATTCTAATAAAGTAGTTACAACCAAGAAAATATGTCATCAAATACAAAAAAAATGCACATATCACTTTTATAATGGAACAGAAGAATAATAACTTAACAATAAATACAATAATTAGTCAAAATTTAACCAACAAGACCCAAGGTTCAAGGGTCACAATTATACTAAATAATTTATTTTAGTTAAAACTCAACAATAGGGTTAACAAAACATATGCAATTAATTAATTTAATTAATTTCGGATAATTTAAAATAGGCCATGAACATCAAAAAACTCAAAGGGGCATCCATTTATGTTACAACAATTTTAATAGGTTAGATTATCTCAAACAAGGGTGCAAATATCAAGAAACCAGTTTATTTAATTTTGAACTGGTAAAATTAAACATCGTTTGTAGTTAGTGATAAGCGGTGCAACATGTGATTTAAAATACATAACAAAATGAGTGAAAAGAGATTATATGCCCTACCTCATACTCATAGAGGATCCTAAACTCCACTAAGATATTTGATTTGACCTAAAATGGATGTAATCAGATTATTTTAGAAAATCTCTAATTTTATGTAAAAATATTCCACGGAAGTTCTCACAATGGATTTAGAATGAGATTGAACGATTCTTAGTGAATGAGGTTATCCATACTGAGAGCTTCATAGCACACCAGACAACAATGATATCATAGGAGAAATAGACTGCAGCGGTCTTCTAAAGGAGAGGGAACAGAGGAGGTGCACCACCTAGGGGGCGCTACAGGGGCGATGCACTGGGAGAGGGAGGAGAGAAAGGAAATAAAAAGGGAAAAAAGAAATAAAAATAAAGGCAAAAAATAAAGGAAAATAAATTAATTAATTAATTAATGTAAAATGGTGGAAGAAATGAAACAATTAATTAAAATGGGTTTACCCTATTTTAATTATTTTTAATTTCTCTCCAACCGTTTCAATTTTATTATTTATTTTTATACCTCTTTAAATTCCATTAATTTTCATTAAATTCTTTTTTACTTTTTATTCCATTTAAATTATTTTATTCTCCTGAATGCAGTGCTAGAGAGTGATGTAAAAATTTTACATAAAGTCCTTGCAGTAATTTAACTAATTTTAATAGCTCCTCGGAACCTGCAACAAGGTGCACATGCACGTTCCCTAGGTCACATTATGAATTTGGGATAAAAATTTAAATGGACCGCACCTTGGTTTAATCGTAGATGTTACATGAATTTATGTAGGTAAAATAATAATAATTTATCTAACCCAACAATAAATATCCACCCTTATAGACACACACACACACACACATCTGTATAAACATATATATATCTGCACATGTATATATACATACATATATATTTAATCTCCATATATATATACATCATATATATATATACATAAATGTTTGTTTCTCAATCTAATAATAATAACAATAATTAAAATTATTCTTATTTAAAAAAACTCATCAATGAAACCTTTAATATTTTAACAACAACGACCATTTAAAAACCGATAATACCTAATAAATTTTTATTGATTGCAAATTTTCTTTTAATTTTCAAAATTAATAATATCACATTTATTACAACACCTAGTTATTATTTACACTGTGACACAAGTTATTAATTATGGAATTATATTTTCATTTTTTTCTTCAACACAAATTATAATATTAATAATAAAATTATTATTATTATTTCTAACTTCCCAAAAAAATATTTATAACCCAATTATATTATCTTTGGGAGTGATCTGACAAAATGACTTATGCTCGCTAAATTTATACAATGCCTAGGGTAAACCCAACTTTCTGAACCTAAAAGTTGTCTCAAATTTCCCATACGATACACCATTCATGAAAAAATAGTTATTTACTATATAAAAAAATGTAATAATAAATTAATTAAAAATAAATAGGGTATTATCACATGTGAGGTTTCCAAAAATCTGATAAATATCAAAGTTATACCTTTCCTAGGGTAAACCTGGAATTCTGAACCTAATGGTATTCTCTGATCTCTCATACGACACACCGTTTGAGAGTTATTTTCTTTTTTTAAAAATAAACACACATGCGTATGAATGAAATAAATTTAATATTTTTATTCTATAAAAATAGATGTTCTATGAACCTCATAACCCCGTGATGACTCAGCATCTACCTCTTAAAATGTTTTATAAAATATTTCAAAGTGGAAATAAGGTATTTACCCTTCAGTTAATTTATTTCCATTTTAAATTTTAATCTAATTAATTTAATTAAATTAATTTAAAAGATATATCATAGTGTATTATATCAGAAAGAAAAAGGTTTTAACTCTCAGTTTTAAAACATTCCTACCCACCTAATGGAAAAATATTATTTCCTTCACTTTTTTGTTTCGGTTCAAAATACCAGACATTACACTACTAGTTGAATAATCACATGTATTGTCAATAACTAATCTCATAATGAGGTAATGTATAATTACATATAAAAAAAATTTATCAAGTCCTCCTCTATTAAATTTTCAAATAAATAGTTAATGTCTCATCCAAAACCATATCTAAAAATAAATGGTCAAGGCCTCAGCCAATTCTATATCTACTTTTTTTCATTATAACTTCTGGTGCGTCAAGGGGATATAACAAGACATGACCAATAATAACTAAATCCAATTCATTACTCATATTAATGGGGGTGAAACATATAATATATATATATATATGAAATGTTAACAACTTCCCCAATCAATATGCATAAATATAAAATATTCTAAGTAATATGATAAATGGTGTCAAAATAACACATCCACAGTCAAACTGATCATAAACGTTTTAACAAAGTATGGTAGATGATATCATAATAGACCAAACTTGATCAATAATAAGATAAAATTAAGTATTATGACATATATTAAAATACACTAATAAAATCATTAAAATTTTCTTGAGATAATTGGCTCTTTCTTATTTGAAATCATTTATTTAAAGTCCTCATAGCATTAAAAGAAAACATTTTTATTATAAAGAATCTTGTAAAATTGTAAAGTAATCTTAAAAATATTATGTCTTGATAATAGTGGTAAAATCCAGTCATGTTGTATAATTTTAAGAAAAAATTGTTCTCGTACTTTGTTAAAAAGTTAAAAGAGTGCCTCATAAGGAAAATGACAAAAATATTTATTTATAACATTTTATAAAAAAATAAACATTGGTAAAAAGGAATTTAAATATTTATAGGATAGTATTAAATAAAATTGAAAAATGTTTTTGACAAATATGGACATGGATGATAAATATTCCCCATTATATACTTATGTATAAACAATCCTGAATAAAAATGAGATTGCAAAATTAACACGTACCTCGTACTTTAGTTGAGTGTGATTTGACATCCTGTATAATTCTTGAAGTTTGTAATTTAATTAATCCATAACTATATCAATATTTATGATACCGTATATGATATTTTTATATCATTTGTTTAATAATATTACAATATTACCATTGTTTCAGGTGTTAACTTCTTTATTTTATTATGTTTGTTTTCCCATGAAAGTCATATTTATTATTCATAAGGTATATTTTATTCATATCAAAAATCAATTGAAGTTCATAAATATTATATTGACTCATATTATACATTTTTATAATCATTCTTAAATTTTTAACATGGAAAATGAATCTCATCATGTCATAGACATGGTAGGTTGTATGTATGCAGAAGCGATTGTATCATTGCCTTAATGGTAAAGAGTTAAGGGATTGGATGATATATTAATTATTAATAATCAATATCATGTAATATTTATTATTTATATCCATTATATTTATCAATATACTGATCCAAATAAAGTAGAGATGAAAAAAATTAACCCACAGCATGGAGACTATATGTTTTTCATATGCACGCATGGTTATATTGTTTTCCATATGATAGATAAAATAAAGAATATAGTTATCCCATAATTATAATAAAATATTGGAATATATTTGATACAAGAGTAATTATTTTTTAATTTAAACATCATTTGAATAGGAAGTAGATGAAGAAATAATTTTGAAGGAGGTAGTAAAGGCGATTAACTCTTCATTAGAGAACATCCTTTAGATATCCTCTTAGAGACACTAGGGATGATTTTTTTGAGAAGACCAGAACCTCAAGTATGAGTCTAGGGAAGATTATAATGGAAATTGGTAGGATTAAGTTGAGAAATAAGGTTCAAAGTGGTGTGATAAATTAAGGTTTGAGGTTACATTTTATAATTGATAAACGGACACTTTTGCAAACAACAAAAATATTAAATTAATAAAAATTATTTTCGAATCCCAAATAGCTCCCAAGTGAATTATTTATAATCTAAGATGTGTATGGGTGGAAATAATATCAAACAATAATGTTTTTATTTGTTTAGGATATATGTTTACCCTTATCTTTGGTTTTTAACTCTAAAGTAATTCCATTAACTCTTACCGTGGCAACATGTATTTTTTATTACTTAAGGGTTAATATAGTGACAATAAAATTCCAAAAAACACTCAAATGAATAAATGATGAAATATTTATCCTTATTATACTTATTTTGAATAATGTTATATTTTTGTGTAATTTATTTCATTTAAAAAAATTATTTATTTTAAAGTATCATTTACGTAAATTTTGATACTATTTATTATTTTTCTTTTTAAAAATATCATAAAATCATGATAAATTCCAAGAAACACTTATAATATATCACTAAAATGTTTGTGTTGTATATAAAATTGGTTGATTTCAGGAATTATGTAAAAATATATTTATTTCAATATTTTTTGTATCATTTATTTGGTATTTTTATTAATTAAACAATTACTGCATCATTATTATTCAATCCATTAATAAAATTATTTCTTAACTAAAATTTAGAAATAAATTATCATAATTAAGATAAATTTTTTTTTTTTAAATGACTATTTATAGAATAATTTATCTTATGTATAACCCAATATTGAAAATGGTGTAATTATAACAATTTTAGTATGATATCTTTAACTCTTCTTTAAATAAAATATAATAAATGTCATAATTTTACAAATGTGTCTTAAAAAGGGTCATCATTTTTTAATAAGATTTATTTTGGTCAAAATGAACTTATAAAAGGAAATTAGGTTAATTTTTAGAGTAATTTTTTTAATCTTATAATATTATTTTTACTATTAATTACCTAATTTACACTTAACTCTGGTAAATATAAATTTACTAATGTTAATATTCATAATTCCCAAAAATAAAATAAACATATTTACATAATTATGAACCAAATTTTCCAAATATGGAATCCATTTTTATAAATTTAAAACACATAAGTTGTAGTAATTAAATTAAAATTTATCTCATTGATGGGGTAATAAAACGAGTTACTAATGTTTAAACCTGAAAAATAATTAAATTTTTTTATATCTAAATTCAATTTAAAATTAATGTCAATGAACTAAATTTAATTAAATGATAAAAAATAAACTAGTTGAACTTTAAAACCATTAAATTATATAATTTATCACAATAAATTATTTTGATAAAAAATGTTATTTTCAATTAAAATTTAGTATTTTTCATTGTTAATGAAAACATTAAACTTATCAAGAAAACACAAAAAAATAGATCAAAGTAAATTTTAATATCCCTGTTTAAAATAATAAGTTTCTTTTTTCACATAAAAATTCTAAAAGTTTCAAAACTTATATTTAAAATAGGTTCTCCATTAAAGGGATGTAAAAATCCTTTTATAAATGATAGGTTTTTATGTGTAATATTGGGTTTATTCTTATCTTATGCCTATAAAATCTACTAGGTGAATATAAAAAATATTTTATTAAATATAAAAATTATATATTTTGTTAATATCATTCACTAATAGTATTTAATTTAATTTTTTTGTTTAAAATTACTCCCTGAGTATAAAAATAGTTTTTTGATAAAACCATTTCCAATATATTTAGTTGGATCCTATATTAATCTCTAATTAATTTTTAACCAATGAATTCAACCATATATTTATATTAGTTAGTTAATAATATTAATAACTTCTAATTTTTGGGTAGTTTATAATGGTAACATTTAAATAATACTATTTAATTGTTTGTTTAAGCTCTATGTTGTGTGTAACGTAAGCTATCAAAAAATTCAATTGAAAAAAGAGAAATTTTATCACACCTAGTTTTTACTTTTTCTTTCTTCCAGATCAGGTTAGGGTTTGGGTGAGTCCATGTTTAAATTTTTGAGATTTTATTGAAAAAAATGTGCATTTTGGTTTTGGTGGCATCTAATGTACGAATAATGAAAGGTCTAGAAACTGTGCGGCTTCACTCAGGTAACTCTATGGAATGCCCATCTTCAAAAAATAAAATAATAATTAAATGAATAATAAAATTAAAGATAGAAAATACAATAATAAAAAGAAAAATGGCATTAAAAGTTTTATTTTAGTAAAAATAATATTATTATTAGTATTATTAAAAATGAAATGAATATTGTTATTATTAAAATTATTATATTATTATTAGTATTATAAAAATTATGTTAGAATTATAATTTCATTATAATTATAATTATTGTGGATTATTATTATTGTTAATTTTATTTATTTATTTTTATATTATTATTTTTATTAAGGTATTATTACCATTAGTTTGCTTTAGGGTTTTAATAAAAACAAGGAAAAAATTGTGAATATAAAACCCTAACTCCTCTCCCCTCCTCTTACCCTATATGCACCGAACCCCTACGCCACCCCCTTTTCTATGCCTTCAATCCCTACAGACCACCTTCTTAGGCAACCGCATTTTGTTGTGTCACTTCCTTTCTCTTTCAGCCTTATTCCCTGTGCGGTCTGCTACCGGTGTGAAAAACAGCTAACTGCCCCATGCACGGTGTGCCGCCTCCATCTGGTCGGCCTTTTTCAAGCACGACCTCCCCAATCTGGTCATTCCCTCTCCTTACGAAGGATACCTTCAGTTGGAGCAACCAGCATGCACGACCGCCCCTTCCATCTGGATACATGATCTCTTACCATCTCACGTGGCTACCTTTGGTCAGCCCTCCTCTGGGTTTGCAGCCCTCTTCTGATGATCTCTTATCCACTATCCACCATCCTTCTAGAGAGGCTTCCCCCCTATGGTTTTCTTCTTCCTCCCTGCCTTGGTTTCGGGTTCTTCTTTTGTGAGGTTTATGGTCATCCAGATCAAATATTTCCAGGTTTTATTTTTTGGGTTAAATCCTAAAATTTTAGGTCTAATTTTGATGCTTAGGGTTGGAGTTACCTTTATTTGGGTGTGTATGAAGTATGATTGAGGTTTCACATCATGATTTTTAATTTTTTCATTATTTGAGGTTGGTCTCCCTATGCATTACCCTTTAAATTTGAATAATTTTTTATTGTTTTATTTTCACACCTAGTTTTCATACTAATTAAAGATGTATAGTTTTTAAATAATCTGTTTTACATGAATTGAAATATTTTTCCTATTGTATTATGATGCATGGAATCATTTAACTTTTTTTCATGCTAAAAATATGATAAAATTCCTGGTCAGCTCTTATAAATTTTTATTGGATTTTAAGTGATATTTTGGTTCCCTTAAATGGGTTTTCAAGGGGGATTTTGGATTTCAATTTGACATTTTTATTTAAAGTGGGTTTTTTCTATGAGTAAGTCCTTATTTTGTCATTTTATATTGTTTTATAAGTCATGAAATAAGTTTAAAAAATTATGTACAGGAAGATATTTATGTTTTTACATGGGATTGATTTGTGGTTAATTAGTAAATAGGGTTTTGCGTGTATTTTGATGTAAAATCATTGAGGAAAATATTGATAATATTTTATAAATTGTTTAAATAGGTTTATTAAATTATAAAAAAGGTATGAAACATTTTTGGAAAAACCATTGGGGTTCATATGAATTTAAAATGGATTTTGAACATGAGGTGTGTTTTTATTGGGGTTTTCCACCATATGTTGTCAAATGGACTTGTGGTATTTTTTGTGTAGTTTCTGATTTTTTGAATCATGTTTTGATTTTATAAATGTATTTTTATGGCCAAAATGATGTTTTTTGTTTCTAAAATAGGTTTTTCATACAAATTTCTTGTTAGAATGCCTCTTTGGCCCTTATAAAAATTATTTAAGATCTAAATGGTTGTTTTAATTGATTTAATCAGTTTTCAATTGTGTGTTTGGTTCTAATAAATGGGTTTGTATGGATATTTTCATGAAATGTATTGTTTTTTTAAAATTATGTGTGGCACGATTAACACTTTTATGTGGTTTCTTTTGGAAAACCTATCTAGGAGAAAGTCTCTTTCCTTGTGATGGATAAAAAGGAGGGAATGTTTTTAGTTTGGGACTCCACTTGGGTAATAATTATTTAAGGCAAGGGGATTATCCTCAAGGTGTCTAGGGTCATATCGGTTTGTGTGTTATGTGTGATGTGTATATATGACTTCCTTCTTGATCTTGTTTGGAACAGACCTTTACAAACATATCATGGGAACCTAGCATAGCTATGAGGTTTACTGAGAATGATTGTTGCAATATTAGTTGATGTACTAACCAGTGGCCCATAGTATGTGGGTATGTTTTGGTTTATTACTATAAGATTAGGCCCCTTGGTCTGTCCTGAGTTAGGTTAGTTAGGTGTTTGGTCCTTTATATTTTATCATGTGTGTCACGCTACCGGGGATGGGTTCTCATGTATTAGAAAGTTCTGGTTCTCCTTTGAGTTCTTAGGTATTCCCATGTCTCTCAGATACTAGTACCTTTAGTTTCATTGCCCTTATTTTTTGGAATCATGATCTTGTTTTTGGTTTTGGTATTATTTTGGTAAAATTTTGAACATGTGTTTTTGTTAAATAGGATTTAAAGAACAATGTTTTGGAAAGAATAAGAACTCTCCCATTTTTCACTATTATTTAAAATAAGAATATCCCATATGGTTCCCTTTTCCTGGCTCGCCTTAGCCGTATTTTAAATCAATAGGTTATTGGAATGTGGTTATTTTTTTAAAATGAAAATTTTGGGAAAAAAATATTTATATTTTTTAATTAAAACATGTCAATCAACATTTTTTATTAATGGGAAATGCATTGTGAATAGTTTTAGTCAGTCCTACCTACTGAGTTTGAATACTTCTGTCTATAGTGTTTTCCTAATTTTAATTTCTACTGCTTGTTCATGCTTGAGTTGGTCACCATGTGTGATGGTTGGTCATAGATTATAGAATGACCCTCAGGGTCACACTGAGTTTTTATGGGTGTCAGGTTTTGTTAGGGTTTATTTTCTAGTACTGGTTGTTGTATCTTAAATTATGATGTAATAAGTGTAAAGTTTGGAAAGTATTTTTAGTTTTATCCCTGTTTTTTATTTTTCTTCCTCTGTCTATTTTATTGGTAAAACCATTCCCTTTGACTATATTAATTCCCTAAAAACATGTTGTCGGCCTAAGAGGATCGGGAATGCCTCTTGGACCTTACTTTGGATCGACTCGGGTGACCAGTTCAGTGTCCACCAGGTTGGTTTGTGAGACATACCTTAAAAATATCGGGGTGTTACATGAAAATTGGATCTAAAGTTGAAAACTTTTATACATTGGTCATTCAAACACTTGTATAAAAATATATATACATGTGTTCATAGATATTTTAGGCCTTAACCCCTTAATTTAACCTTTTTCCAACAATTTACCTTTATAATAGAAACTCAATTTGGATTTGATTTCTTTTTTATAAAAATAAATTGATCAAATTAATTAATTTCAATGTTTTTATTAAAAATTAATACTATATTTAATATAATAAATTTTATAAGTATGAGAAATTTATCTTTTAAATGGAAAATAAAATATATATATATATACATATAACTTTTTTTATATAGAAAATCACATTTTTATTCAATAAGTGTACTAAATATTTTTTCATAAATATTTCTAATTTAATGATTTTTAATCTATTTTTATGAATTTTAATATAATAATACTTCAAAACTGATCAATTTAATTTATTAAGATAAAAATACCCAACAATTTAGAAAACAATTCTTTTAAAAATATCCCAGTTAAAATTAAATCATTTTAACCACATCCCATTAAAATTATTTATTTATCTTATAACCACTAAATTTTATCAATCCAATGATATTACAGTATTTATTTTAATTTTATAAACATGTTAAATCATTCATTAAAAATAGTTATAATGATATGTAATGAACAAAAATACATAATGTTTTGATAAAACATTTAAATTAATTATTACCTATTTAGTTCCATTAAAAATTATTTATTATATATGAAAATTTTCTATTTATTACTAAAAATTATAAAAATTCAAAATACCTATTGCATACAGTTATATCAAAAGACTATATATCTAATGTCCATATATCATATAGTCATTCATCCAATGAATATATAACCAACTACTATATTTAAGGGTTGTATTACATTCCTATATATTTCTTTGCATACATATCTAAAATCATTCATATTGTTCTATACATTATTTTTCAACATGTTTAACTTATTTCTAAAGTTTTATATTAACTCTAAAATTATCATTGGTGTTATTATATTTATTCTAGAGCTTGATGATGATAATTTCAACCATGTAGTATTTTTATTTATTTGTGGCTTCATTTATTTAGTAATTTTACTAATTATTTTTCATTTACTTATAATTTAATGTATTTAATTATGAATTTTAATATTTAACCAAAATTAAATAATAAATATTTAATTTTACATCAGTGTTGTGTTTAACACATGTTATCACACACATAGGATTTATTTAAAGGTGTATATATACTAAAATCATAGGGTGTTAGATTTTATCCACCGTAAAAAAGTTTCACAATTGAAATTTTATTACTCAGATGAAAATATATGAGGGTATTATTTATCATTACATATTCAGGTTCCCACATTGTTTCCCTATACTTTTGATTCCTCTAGAGAACATTAACCTTTTGAGTGTTCATTTTTATCTTTATGATCCAAGATATCTAGCATTTATTCCTCTTAAGAGAGTTCATGCTCCATTTTTACGACCACTGAGTTAAATATATTTAAATAATTAGGTGATTGCTTATATTTAAGTGATATATGGAACATATAATGAACTTTGGATAGGTTCAATAGAAGTGAAAAGTGATAAGATACCATCCCCACATGATCGTGGATTTCAAAGGGGAAAATGTACTTAGGTCTCAATTTTCACTTCATACCAAGTCTAAAAACCTTCCTTAGTGGTGAGACTAAATTTAATACCATATATTTTATTTAAAATTCCAAATATAACTAATTATTTTCATTATAGCTCTCTATTAAAATCTGTGTAGTTTTAATTTATCACGGAGTGGTTTGAGTCTTATTTTACAATTCTTGAGAAATATCATGACCTATAATATTATGTGCTCTAGATTCATCCAAGAATGTTGGATTTCGAAAACTCCTCAAAAATAGAGAAACTTATGGTTCCATTTCAATTATAGAATAGATATTACTGTTATATGAATAAATTTCCATGGGAAGGCATTGATCCCAACTGCCTTTGAAATTTGTTGAGAATGATCTTGGTATCTATTTTATGTTTATAATAGTCCATTTTGATCAAACATTAGTATGAGGATGATAAATTGTACTGAGGTTTATCTATTTATCTAATTTTTTAAGACTTATTAGGAATTTCAAGACAACCCTCATAGTTTGATTATATAGAAATGAGATTTGCACTCCAAGCAGCCTTATCACTTCATTCATGTATATCCTATAATGTCGATTGAGTGAGAATTTTAATCAAAAAGAAAATTAATGTGATGAATTATTAAAAAATAAAAAATAATGAAATTTTTATTATGCCCTTTATAATTATTGTGAAGTCCTATAATAAAATACATGGTGATTCTCTCCCATTTATAAAAAATTATGGTTAATGGTTTCATCATTCCTATAGAGTTTTTATGATCAAATTTAACTTTATAGGATACCAATAATCAAGATATATACTTTATAATCTCCCTATAAATTTTACAACACTATAAATTATTCTTTATATCTTTAAATATTTTCATACATTAATGATATATAGTGAATGATGTGTTGTGTGAATCATCCAATAGCTCCATTTTTTATTCTAGTATTTAAGGGAAACATATTATTATTTTTAGATCTTATAATTTCACCAATTTGAAGGTTTAACTATAGAATATTACTTAACTTCTATTATAGCTATATATCCTACTTTTATGCCTCTTTTAACATCACATTGATATATTCTTCAATTTTCATTTAAGAAAGATATAATTTCTCATCTTATATTATGATTCAAAGGTCCATCCTTTGTAACTTCATGAATATTAGATCTCTTTAATTCCTCAATATAGATAAGGTAGCATCATTTTTCTTTCTCAGAGAATTATATGCATTTTCCCCTTTTTACGATGGTAATGTATTGAGAAGTCATAGTCTATAATTAACTACAACCATCTCCTTTACTACAAGTTCAACTCCTTCTATTTGAATATATTATTTAATTTTTTATATTAAAAATATATTTCATAATTTTCATCATAGATATAATGACTACAAATAACTAACACAAATATTACAACTTTTAGATATGAATAATGTTTCAGGTAGTTTCTCACATGAACCTTTAATTGATGTGAGGTACAAGCTACCACAATTCCATTCTGCATGAGGGCACATACCAATCCATTATTTAATGCATCATTACATATTATAATCCTTTATCCATTCAAATATAGTGTTATTATAGGTGCATTGACCAACCATAGCTTATGTTCCCTAAAATATTCTTTGAATTCATCTATCAAGAAGAGCTTTGGTCCCTTTCAACTTAATAAGGTTATCTAATTTTATAGCCAAGAAAAATTTATCAAAAATCATTAACTGTATTTAAAAAAATCCAAGAAATATCTATGAAAATCTATTATGGTGGTTGGTCTAGTCTATTCCTCAATAACCTTTTTCTTTGAAGGATTCAATGATATACCCTATCTTATGATTAAATGGCCTAAGGTTGATACTTTTTAAACTATATTTCACACTTAATGAATTCAAAATATAGTTTCTCATTAATCAGGGCCATCTATGCAATCCCTAAATGATCTTCGTGATTTTCCTTTATCTATAAATATATGAGAATATAATCTATTTAGGCTACCAAAAATTGATCTTTGTAACCTATAAATAATCTATTCATCAAATACATAAAGATAAATGGAAATTTTTATGTCTGAAAGGCATCACTATGAATTCATAGTATCCATATCTTATATAGAAGGTTTTGTTGGGTATATTCTCCCTTTTCACCCCTAATTAATGATATCTAGATCAATATACAATATTTGAGAAGTAATTATCCCTATTAACTAGATTGAACAAGTCATCAATATGGGGTAGATGATACTTTTTCATTATCATAATCTTTTTTAAGATCATGATAATCAATATAAAGATGAATTTATCTATATATTTCAAATCAAAGAGGATTGATACACTCCATAGTAAAGTACATGGCTGTATAAATCCCTTATCAAAAATTTTCTAATAGATTATTATTTAATTTCTCTGATTTTATTTATGTAATTCTCTAAGGATTATTTGATCTTGGCATAGCACACGGTATGAGTTCTATTGAAAACTCAACCTCATGATCTAGGAGAAGACCAAGATACAATTTTAAAATAAATAAACATATCCCCAAACTGTAACATCCCTAGTAAGTAATGAATAATAGATATTTTAATCTATGTCTATTAATGAATTATATAGTGTTTTAGAGGCTTAAAATTAGAATAAATCCAATCTTAAGCATGGAATACAATAATATATTTAGAAGATTGTTTTACTGCCTTTTGATGGAAAACCATATTTTAAATCTATCTTTTGACAATTTTATAAGCTTTATTTGTCAAAATAAACTTATTCTTTATTATTGGGACATAAAAATTTACTTTGTGTGAATTTTTGGTATTTTTCCGATAAAGTTCATTTTTTTAATGAATAGTGAAAAATGTTGTATTTTAATTCAAAACCTCTTTTTAATCTAATTTATTTATATGATTAGATTATATTTTTAATTGATTTTAAAGTTAAATTAGAATATATTTTTACCAATTAATCCAATAGTGGTTGTTGGAATTAATTTCACTTTGAAATTGGACTTAAACTAGTGGCAATCTTTTGATACTTGTTGTTTCATAAAAACACGCTATTTTCTCTGACAGAGGGAATTAATTATTAAATTAATTAATGCAACTTGTATGTTTTGAATTTTTTAAAATAGACATAATTTTTTAATTTAGAATATCAAATATATATTAGGGTGATGTTTTGGTTTTTTTCTAGAAAACTTCAATTTTTGATGAATAGTGAAACCACTAAGTGGTACTTATAAAAACTGATTTTTTGTTTAAATGAAATTTTACCACTTCTGTGGTTTGAATTTCAAAAATCTGACATACATGGTTTTCCTTATGAAGTAAAATGTGGTTTAATGGGATTAAAATAATTTTTTGGTGAATAGTAACTTTTAAGTTTTTAATCGTGATTAGAGGAAATTAGTGTAATTTAAGATAAGAATAATGTTTTACTAATATGAGATGAGCTTGACACATGTCCTGACCTTATTTTATGTGTCATGTCCGACCAAGACAATCCATGGGTCAACTTGGGGACCCCATGGTGCCACTTTGGTAGGAAAATGAAATTAATATCTTTTTATTTAATGTTAAGATAAAAATGACACAAACCTGAGTTGTTTTACTAAAACAATTTTTACATGGGGTTATACAAGTCATATTTTTTACCATAAATATTCATTGGAAATATAAAAAGATTTCATACATCATAGTATTTTTTTATAATTTTTATACATTAAATAAATTAAATTATTTATGACACCATGATGATGCAGCGATTACCTCATTATTTCACGATTTAAATAAAATGAAAAGATAATGTAAAATATATGACCTAAACATGTCCAAAACCTATTGGATGGGTGTATTTATAACCCTTATCACCTTATCCTAGAATTATATCAATGTGGGACTATTTAATTCCGAAACTCATTTTAAAATAAAGTAAAATTTCTTTACTTTCCAATAGTGCCCCTCCTCTCCTCTTACAAAAGGCCCCCACATTTACCTCCTTACTCACACTTCCAAAGCCTTTGTCTCGGACAAAACCTGCCCATTTTGTCTCTCCACATCCCTATATAACTCCTAGAAGCCTCACTTTGGGCATAAGTCTTCCCAAGGAATCCATTGAGCTCAAATCAAAAAAAGTTACCTGATTTAAAGGTAGTGTCTTCTCTTGTGTTCTTATGTTTTATTTTGCTTATACAACCCCCTAAACTCTTTTCATTCATTTATTTTGTAAAAAACCAGTATCTTCCATATACTAGGATGTTGTTATAATAAGTATTAGAGCTACACTTACACACACCTACATCTAATGGTTAAATAACATACTGTTTCCGTGGATGGAAAATTTTTGCCTCACAAAACGATGATTGTTCAACACTCATATATCACCTTCAAAGGTGGCCATTAAGATGTCACTATATTTATATATTATATATATAATATGTTTATGTTTTACTTAAGATTCTTTATTTTTCATTTATGGCATATCTTTATGGTTATCATTATGAGTAAAGGCGATATTTTTATTTTAGGAAGTGCGGACTACTGCCCCCTCAAAGTGATTTGGTTCGTTAATACCATATGTGGTACGTATAAAGGATATATTTAATGATATTATATGTGATACCATACTGGAATTAAAATACTATTATGTATCATTATGTTTTAATTCAATAAAATACGAAATAGAAATGAAAGTAGCGTTCATGTGTACGTACGGCTTACCGTCTCCATGAATGGTGAATTTCATTTATTACCTCTAGACGTTGTTTAATATTATAAATGCATGTATATACTAGATATATATGATATATATGATATATACATCATGATTATAACTCTGGATATAATGGATACATGAACAACTTGTAATTATAAAGAGCATATTTTGACTCAAGTACCAATGATCATTAAAACGACCGTTATTAACTAAAATAATTACATAGTGTTCATGACATGGTAATAAGTGATATAAAAGGAATAACTAACTTGAAAAATGTTCTTAAGCAAGTAGAAATTAACTCAAGTTTATTATTTAGGATATTAAAGAACGATCAAGTCAATTTGGATACGAGGTATGGGACTTCGTCTCAATCTCCATTCATTGAGGAATATTTTGTTTTATACACAACCTTCTTTTATACGGTGTATAAACCCCTTTGACTTTAACGTTTATTCAAAAGGAATATTGTTTATATGAAGCTTTTACTAAACGACAAAAGGGAATGTTTTTGTCGTACGTATGCGACGACAACGACTTCTCCTCCACAGTGACCATTATTTGAGTTTTGGTTTCCTCTACAAGCCATACCGTTTTTTTAAAGAAAAATAAATACCATGTTTTACTTTTATTTTGTTTTAGTATTGAAAATGGTTTTCATAATGATTTTTATATCAATGTGTTGTATTGATATCTTGTGATTGAAATGTGGAAATCTTATGTTTCCTTTATGCATGTATTATGTGGTACGATTATGTTATGGTTCTTGGGCATTGTTATGAAGATGGGTGGTTCCGTGATAAACTAAGGGAGGGTGAGCCCGATATAGCTCTCCAATGCATTGGGTAATGCGAAGGAGTGAAAAGTTAAGATTTCTCCAAAGAGATTTAGGGAATATACTGTGATGGGTATTCCAAACGTAACCAAGAGGGTTAATCCCTACTTAAGAATGTTATGAATGCCTCAAGTTACCTTTATGTCTTATGATATGTATGATTTATTCATGATTTTATGAGGTATGTTGAAGTGCCTATGTTTTATGGGTAAAGTATGATTTCATTATTTTGTATATATGAACTCATGTTTCCTTTCCATATTTTTATAACCCTTACGGAGCTTTTTATGCCCATCCCATGTTTTTCAAATGATTTTCACAGGTCAAGGGAAAGGTACATGATATGAAGATAGTGTCAAGGAAGTGTCAAGAAAGAATCCATGTTTTATTTTAAATATGTTTCCGTTGATGGGAAAAATGAATACTATCTTTTATGTAACCACATTTCGTAAATGTGGAATGTAATACATGTTTTTTGATCTAATTCTCTAAAACTCTAAACCTGAAAAGATCCTCAATGTGAAATATTCATTTAATTCAATATTAAGTTTGGTTTAATGTCAGGGCCTTATAGTTGGTATCAGAGGTCAGTTTAGATAACTTTAGGAGTTAGAATTTTATTAAATGATTATCCAAAAAAATATTTTTATGTTCAAATCGAAATGATATAGCATTTGAATATTTCCATGTTGCTTCATCTATGACATGTTTGTACAGAATGGTTTTCCACAGAGGAAATAGGGAAGCAGTGCTAGGAAGGCATACAGAAGGAAATAACCTTCCGAATCAGCATCTTGAGATGGTCGGAATTGGAAATGAATAGTGTGTTGCAGTAATGGCGCAGTTGACTGAAGCGATAAATGGTGGCTGTATCCATACACGAGATCGGCCAGATCAACCGCAGAGGAACATGTCAGTGGTGGAACATTTCATGAGGCAACATCCCCCATCATTCAAAGGATCATCTGACCCTGTGCTAGCTGAAGGGTGGATTAAAGCACTAGAGAAGATTTTTGATGTCATGGGTTGTTCAAACAATCAAAAGGTTAGTCTTGCTATTTACCTTTTGGAGGGTGAATCAGATCAGTGGTAGTTGATGGTTAGAAATATCAGGGGCATTGATGAGATTGATAATCTCGACTGGGATGAATTTAAAGGTATGTTTCTTGAGAAGTATTTTCCTAAGGCTGTTCGACTTAGGATGGAAAATAAATTATTTGAATTGAGGCAAGAGGAAGACTCAATGGCTGCCTATGAAGAAAGGTTCCCTCGATTGGCAAGGTATGATCAAAATTTTATCCGAGACCTTGATAGTAAAATCAATCGTTTTTTACTCAAGATTGAAGCAAAAATATCGAAGGTCTTTAGCTTCTCGTGAGTTCAAAATTTATGAAAACCTTGTTTGATTTGCTGAGAAGGTGGAAATGGAGTTTTCCGATGATCAAGTGTTCGATAACAACCCGCAGAAGAAGAGGCCGAGGTTGCAGAAGAAAGGGAAGAATTCTTTAAAAAGGTCTGATGGTAAGAAAACTATGTTTACAGTTTGTGATAAATGTGGGAAAAGGCATGCTGGGGAATGTCTTCTGAATTCTGGAAAGTGCTACCGATGCGGTAAGATGGGACATAAGGCTCGTGATTGCACTGAAAAAGATCAGGGTGATGGTAAGACCAAATTTGATTTACAGTTAGTGAAATGTTTTAAGTGAAATGAGATGGGTCACTATGCAAACGAGTGTCCGACAAAGAGCTTGAGTGATGGGGAGCAGTTACACTACAAGTAGAAAGGGGTGGTGAAATCCTTTACAACTACTTTAGCAGATGCTGGGCCATCTAATGAAGTTGTATCAGGTACTTTGTTTGTTTTTTCAGATTATGCCAGTGTGTTGTTTGATTCGGGGTCTACACATTCTTTTATCTCTGAAACCTTTTCTAGTAAAATGGGAATACCATCTTAAGAAATGACTCCTGAACTTCTGGTAAAAACACCTGGGGGAAATGTTGAGGAAAAAATAATTTATAAGAATCTTCATATCCTTATCCATGGAAATAACCTACTTGAGAACCTTATTGTTTTACCTCTAGTAGAGTTTGATGTTATCCTGGGTATGGATTGCCTCTCTATTTACCATGATAAGATTGACTGTGGAGCTAAAGAAGTTTCTTTTTAGAAATAATTTCAGTTTGTGTACAGGAATGAACCCTTACTGTTGATAACTTATCAAGAGGCTGAGAAACTTGTAAAAGATAGAAATTAATGTTACCTTGCACACATCGTTGAAAACAAAGGAACTGTTCAGATTAATGATGTGGCAATGGTAAATGAGTATCCTGATGTTTTTCCTGATGAGTTGCCTGGAATAATACCAGATCGGGAAGTTGAATTTACTGTTGACTTAGTTCCTAATGCTAATCCAATTTCAAAACCCCCTTATCGAATGGCTCAAATTGAACTTTTAGAGTTGAAGGAGCAATTTCAAGATTTATTAGAGAAAGGTTTCATTTGACCTAGCACATCACCATGGTGTGCTTCGGTTTTATTTGTCAAAAAGAAAGATGGTTCTATGAGACTTTGCATTGATTATAGAGCCTTGAATAACATCACTATTAATAACAAATATCCTTTTCCTCATATCAATGATTTGTCTGATCAGCTCTAGGGAGCTCGGTAGTTTTCAAAGATTGACCTGAGATCGGGGTACCATCAGCTGAAGGTAAAGGAATAAGATGTTCTGAAGACTACTTTTCGTACAAGATATGGCCATTATGAATTTTTAGTAATGCCTTTTGGGCTAACCAATGAACCTGTTGTATTCATGGACTTAATGAATAGAATTTTCCATGAGTTCTTGGATAAGTTTGTGGTTGTTTTCATTGATGATATTTTGGTGTTTTCTAAAAGTAAAGAAGAGCATGAAAGACATTTTAGGGTTATTTTCCAAACCTTGAAAGAAAATAAATTGTATGGGAAATTCAGAAAGTGTGAGTTTTTGTTGCAACAAATTTCTTACCTTGGTCATATTGATTCTAAAGATTGGATAACTGTTGATCCTGCAAAAACAAAGGTTGTTGAAGAATGGCCAAGACCCACAAATGTAACTGAGATTCGTAGCTTCCTTGGTTTGGCAGGCTATTACTGAAGTTTTGTTAGAAAATTTTCATGGTTATCTAGTCCAATGATGAAGCTAACTCGGAAGGTTGTTAATTTTATCTGGACAAAATAATGTGATGATTGTTTTCAGGAACTGAAAAGAAGATTGGTGAATGCTCTAGTTTTGGCACTACCTTCCAGGAATGGTGAGTTTGATATATAGAGTGATGCTTCATTGAAAGGACTTGGTTGCGTCTTAATGCATAATGATCAGGTAATTGCTTATGTTTCACGATAGTTGAAAACTCATGAAGTAAATTACCCTACACATGATTTGGAATTTGCTACTATTGTTTTCACTTTAAAAATTTGGAGGCATCATTTGTATGGAGTAAAGTGTGAAATATATACTGATCACAAAAGTTTAATGTATATATTCACTCAGAAAGAGTTGAACATGAGACAGAGGACATGGCTGGCATTAATCAAGGATTATGATTGTACAATTCACTAACATACGGGAAAAGAAAATAAAGTGGCTGATGCTTTGAGTTGGAAAAGTAATGCTTCATTATCCATGATACGTTTGGAATGAGATCCTTTGGTTTTTGATTTGATGAACTTTGGCATAGAAGTTGTTGGTGTAGGAAGTTCTTCTGTTTTGATTCAGGTATCAGTGAGATCATCTCTATCAGACAGAATCAAGCAAGCACAGAAGCAAGACAGTGAGTTTCAGAAAACGGTAGAGCTGGTTCAGAAGGGTAAGTTTCCTGAATTCAACATTTATAATGATTGTGTTTTGAGATTTGGGAAGAGATTGTGTGTGCCTTGTGATTCACAGTTGAAGAGAGAGTTGTTATGTGAATCTCATAGTTCTCCGTTTTCAGTTCATCCTGTCAGTACTAAGATGTATAGAGATCTTTGAGAGTATTACTGGTGGGACAGAATGAAAAGAGATATTGCTGATTTTACTGTGAAGTGTTTGACTTGTCAACAGGTTAAAGCAGAGTGGAAGTTACCGAAAGGGAAGTTTCAGCCTTTATCAGTGCCAGAGTGGAAATGGGAGAATATATCCATGGACTTTGTTGTGGGATTACCGAAGACATCTCAAGGTAATAATGCAATCTGGGTTATTGTTGATTGCTTGACCAAATCTCATCATTTCCTTTCTATACGAGATACTTTTTCCCTAGATCAACTTTACCATTTGTATCTTAAAAAGATAGTCAGGTTACATGGAGTTCCTCTCTCCATTGTATCTAACCGTGATCCCAGGTTCACTTCTAACTTTTGGAAAGACCTTCAGAAGTCATTGGGTACTGATTTAAATTTTGGTACAGATTTTCATTCTCAGTCGATGGGTAGTCAGAACGAACGATCCAGACATTGGAGGATATTCTACGTGCTTGTTCGATGGGTTATCAGGGAAGTTGGGACCAACATATTTCTTTGGTTTAATTTTCATATAATAACAGTTTTCATTCCAGTATACAGATGGCACCATTTCAAGAATTATATGGGAAGCGGTGTCGAACTCCAGCTTTCTGGGATGAAGAGGGTGAAAGGAAGTTGATGGGACCAGAATTGGTAGAAGAGTTGGCAGAAAAAGTTCAGCTGATACAGAAACACATGAGAACAGCTCAGAGTAGGCAGAAGAGTTATGCGGACAATAGGAGGAAGGATCTCTCTTTTGAGGTAGGTGATCATGTTTTTCTCAATGTATCACCATGGAAAAGTGTGATGCGATTTGGTAAGAAAAGAAAGCTGAGTCCAAGGTTCATTAGACCATATGAAATTCTGGAGGGAGTTGGATCAGTTGCTTACCGAGTGGCTTTACCTCTAAGTTTATCTCAGGCACACAATGTTTTTCATGTTTCGATGTTGAGAAAGTATATGCCAGGTCCATATCATGTTTTGAGTCCAGAGGTAGTTCAGCTGGAAGAGAACCTATCTTATGAGGAACAACCGGTCCAGATTCTTGACCACAGGGAGAAAGTGTTACGGAATAAGGTGATTCATCCGGTAATGGTTTTGTGGAAAAACTACATGATTGAAGAGGAAACATGGGAATCTGAAAATGCAATGAGGGATAAATACCCCCACTTATTTGATAAGTAAATGAATTGCGGGGATCAAATTTTCTAAAGGGGGGAAGGATGTAACATCCCAAGTAAGTAATGAATAATATATATTTTTATCTATGTCTATTAATGAATTGGATAGTGTTTTAGAGGCATAAAATGAGAATAAATCCAATCTTAAGCATGGAATACACTAATATTTTTAAAAATTAGTTTTACTTCATTTTGATGGAAAAAAATCTTTTAAAAATATCTTTTGAAAATTTTATAAGCTCTATTTGTCAAAATAAACTTATTCTTTATGATTGGGACATCAAAATTTACTTTGTGTGAATTTTTGGTATTTTTCCGATAAAGTTCATTTTTTAATGAATAGTGAAAAATGTTGTATTTTAATTCAAAACCTCTTTTTAATCTAATTTATTTATATGATTAGATTATATTTTTCATTGGTTTTAATGTTCAATTAGAATATATTTTTACCATTTAATCCAATAGTGGTCGTTGTAATTAATTTCACTTCGAAATTGGACTTAAACTAGTCTCAATCTTTTGATACTTATTGTTTCATAAAAACACGCTATTTGCTCTGACAGCGGGAATTAATTATTAAATTAATTAATGCAACTTGTATGTTTTGAATTTTGTAAAATATTCATCATTTTTGAATTCGTAATTTCAAATATAGCTTAGGGTGAAGTTTTGGTTTTTTCTGGAAAACATCAATTTTTGATGAATAGAGAAACCACTAAGTGGTACTTATAAAAACTAATTTTTCGTTTAAATGAAATTTTACCACCTATGTGGTTTGAATTTCAAAAAACCGACATACATGGCTGTCATTAAGAAGTAAAATGTGGTTCAATGAGATTAAAATAATTTTTTGGTGAATAGTAACTTTTAAGTTTTTAATCGCGATTAGAGGTAATTAGTGTAATTTAAGATAAGAATAATGTTTTAATAATATGATATGAGCTTGACACATGTCCTAACCTTATTTTATGTGTCATGGACGACCAATAAAATCCATGGGTCAACTTGGTGACCCCATGGAGCCACTTTGGTAGGAAAATGACATTAATATCTTTTTATTTAATGTTAAAATAAAAATGACACAAACATGAGTTGTTTTACTAAAACAATTTTTACATGGGGTCATACAAGTCAGATTTGTTACTATAAATAGTCATTGGAAAGCTAAAAATATTTCCTACATCATAGTAGTTGTTTTATAATTTTTATACATTAAATAAAGTGAATTATTTATGACACCATGATGATGCAGCGATTACCTCATTATTTAACGATTTAAATAAAATGAAAATCTAATGTAAAATATATGACCTAAACATGTCCAAAACCTGTTGGATGGGTGTATTTCGAACCCTTATAACCTTATCTTAGATTTATATCAATTTGGGACCTTTTAAATCCGGAACTCATTTTAAACTAAAGTAACATTTCTTTACTTTCCAAGAGTGCCCCTCCTCTCCTCTTATAAAAGGCCCCCACCTCTACCTCCTTACCCACACTTCCAAAGCCTTTGGCTCGGCCAACCCCTGCACATTTTGTCTCTCCAAATCCCTCTATAACTTGTAGAAGCCTCACTTGGGGCATAAGTCTACCCAAGGAAGCCTTTCAGCACAAATCAAAATGAGTTACCCGATTTAAAGGTAGTTTCTTCTCCTGTGTTCTTATGTTTTATTTTGCTTCTCCAACCCCCTAAAATATTTTTAGACATTTATTTTGTAACAACACCATTATCTTCCATATACTAGTATGTTTTTATAAGAATTATTCGAGCTACAATTACACACACCTACATCTAATGGTTAATCAACATACTGTTTCCGTGGATGGCGAATTTCTGCCTCACGAAACGATGATTGTTCAACACTCATATATCACCTTCAATGGTGGCCATTAAGATGTCACTATATTTATATTTTATATATATAATATTTTTATGTTTTACTGAAGCTTCTTTATTTTTAATTTATGGAATAACTTTATGGTAACCATTATGAGTAAACGTGATATCTTCATTTTAGGAAGTGCGGACTACCGCCCCCTCAAAGTGATTTGATTCGTTAATACCATATATGGTACGTATAAAGGATATATTTAATTATATTATAAATGATACCATACTTGAATTAAAATAATATTATGTATCATTATGTTTTAATTCCATAAAATACTAAATAGAAATGAAAGTAGCATTCATGCGTACGTATGGCTTACCGTCTCCATGAACGGTGCATTTCATTTCTTACCTCTAAACGTTGTGTAATATTATAAATGCATGTATATACTGGATATAAATGATATATATGATATATACATCATGAGTATAACTCTGGATATAATGGATACATGAACAACTTGTAATTATAAAGAGCATATTTTGACTCAAGTACCAATGATCGTTAAAATGACCGTTATTAACTAAAATAATGACATAGTGTTAATGACATGGTAATAAGTGGTATAAAAGGAAAAATGAACTTGAAAAAGGTTCTTAAGCAAGTAGAAATTTACTCAAATTTATTATTCAGAAGATTAAGGAACGATCATGTCAAGCCGGATACGAGGTATGGGACTTCGCCTCAATCTCCATTCATTGAGGCATATTTTTTTTTATACACAACCTTCTTTTATACGGTGTATAAACCCCTTTGACTTTTACATTTATTCAAATGGAATATTTTTTATACAAAGAGTTTACTAAATGAAAAAAGGGAATGTTTTTGTTGTACGTATGCAGCAACAACAACTTCTCCGCCGCCGTGACCATTATTTGAGTTTCGGTTTCCTCTGCAAGTCATACCGTTTTTTAAAAATAAAAATAAATACCATGTTTTACTTTTCTTTTATTTTGGTATTGAAAATGGTTTTCATAATTATTTTTATATCAATGTGTTGTATTGATATCTTGTGATTGAAATGTTTAAATGTTATGTTTCCTTTATGCATGTATTATGTGGTACGATTATGTTATGGTTCTTGGGCATTGTTATGAAGACGGGTGGTTCCATGATAAACTAAGGGCGGGTGAGCCCGATATAGCTCTCCAATGCATTGGGTAACACGAAGGAGTGAAACGTTAAGGTTTCTCCAAAGAGATTTACGGAATATACTGTGATGGGTATTCCAAATGTAACCATGAGGGTTACTCCCTACGTAAGAATGTTATGAATGCCTCAAGTTACCATTATGTCTTATGATTTCTATGATTTATTAATGATTTGATGAGGTATGTTAAAGTGCCTATGTTTTATGGGTAAAGTATGATTTCATTCTTATGTATATATGAACTCATGTTTCCTTTCCATATTTTTATAACCCTTACTGAGCTTTTTATGCACATCCCAAGTTTTTGAAATGTTTTTCACAGGTCAAGGGAAAGGTACATGATATGATGATACTATCAAGGAAGTCCCAAGAAAGAATCCATGTTTTATTTTAAATATGTTTCCATTGATGGGAAAAATTAATACTATCTTTTATGTAACCACTTTGCTTAAATGTTGAATGTAATACATGTTTTATGATCTAATTCTCTAAAACTCTAAACCTGAAAAGATCCTCAATGTAAATTATTCATTTAATTCAATATTAAGTCCGGTTTAAGTCCGGGGCCTTATACAAACATCAAATATATCATAAATATTGAGATTTTTTCCACCCATTTAAGTTAAATGACCCTCACAATTGGTTTTTAAAACCCATATAAGGAAATTGATATCCATAGGGAGTCCATAGTCAGTCTTGTACCAATATATAATCATGGGTAGATATGAGATATGAAATTTAATTGATCTATTTATAAAATTTATGTGGGGAATATTTAGGGATAGATAATTCATACCCAGAATCACAACATATTCGACTTATGGTAGAATAATAATATTTGTAGGAAGCACATTCCCAAATACTTATTTGAAAAAAAGGGTTGTTTACTTGGGTTTAAGCCGACATACCACATGAATATTTCATTGATAGTTCAATATATATCTATTATGGTGCAGAATTAATGTTCTTATAAAACTTTACATATATTAACTACTAGGTTTAATGATAATCAAAAAAGAAAGTTTAATTTTTTTAGTGAATAGTGTTTCTACCTATCACAAATTCATTTATATTGAAAAACATTAACAGTTATTATTCTATAGGTTTTCCCCTTATCCAATGGATTTAATGGTTTATAATGTCAATAGTAATCATTTACCATTGTGTTTATGTACTGGGTGTCTTAATGTCAACACTCTATACAATTGAATCATTGATGTTTGGGCGGTTTATTAGGTTGATCTTTCTTTTCATCGATTTTATTATTTTTCCTCTTCATATATATTTAGAATTAAAGTGCTTGATGACTATATCTTTTACACTTAAATAATTTCCCAATTATTTTTATACAATTATCTAAATTCTTCTTCCCATATTTTTTTCATGTTGGAATATGTTTCTTCCGGCCTCTACGAGTTTTATCATTTAAGGTTCCATGAAACACCAATTTATTTTTCTTATCCCAAAAACCATAAGAATAATTTTAAATACTTTGGTCTTGTTACGATAATTTATTTTCATTACTTATTGATAATAATTAATTATATTTTATATAGTTATGTTCATTATGATAATATTAGGTACTTTTTTAGTCAAAGGGAAAAAATTCATTTCTAACAAAATTGGTGTTTCATCCATTATATTATTTTAATTAAAAGAATGATTTCAAAATTATATAATTTTAATTTGAAACAAAAAATTTATTTTTCAATTCATAATTTCAAAATTAACTTAAAATGAATTTTTTAAAAATATTCTGAAATTTTTTATTTTTCAATGAATAGTGAAAATACATATTTTTACTGGAAACAATATTTTATATTCAAATATTTGCATATAATATTATATTCTAGATTATTTTTAAATTTCATGAGTTATTATTGAGTAAAAAATCCATATATAGTCTATTTAATGAATTTTATAGTATATTTTTTTTATAAAAACATTTTTATGTTTAAAAAATGCATTTTCTAAGAAATAATTTTTATGTACATTTTGTGGATTTGATTATAAATAATATTATTTCCCATATGGAGATTAAATATTGAAAAATTTGATTCCATATTTTTAATAATGAATTAAAACTTTTATAAATAATTCCATTTTATTTTATTAGTCATTAGTAATAGTAACCATAATAAATTTCTATTACCAGTACAAAGGTAAAATTGGTTAATTAAGGTTAAAAATATTGTTCTATGGTTCAAAATTCATTCAAACACTTTCCTATATTTCATCGGTGGGTTTATTTCATCTATAATCATCAAAAATTAAAAAAATTGACCTTTATTTTCCATTTATTTTTTATTTTTTGCTTTATAATATTCATGTAAAAGAAAATGTCAAAAATGTCGTTCTATTGCTTTTAATATCTATACATTTTCCTGACATGGATAAAAATAGAATATTTAGGATTATAAATAGTTATTTGAAATATTAATGAGTTTTTTTATCATGGAAATTTATTTTTAATTTTTAGTGGTTAAATAATTACCTTAAATGCTTACACAACACCAACATAGTGCTTATGTAAGTTGTAGAAAAATCAAGTAAATGATTTTAAAAAACACAAAAATTAATAGTTGTTGGGTGATTTATATTGTTAAAATAGTTTTATATATACATATAACATATTAGGGATGCTTAATGGTTTATCTTTGAATTTATTTTCTATCGTGTTTTTTCAAAGTCAAACTAAATGAATAGTATAAAAAATGACACTAGTGATATTTTATAATAAACAATTATTAATTTAATGATTTAAAATTCCTAAAAATCGGATATTATCAAATTTAATGGGATGTGGTTTAAAATATCAATAATGGTCCATTTTCTAGTCATTTTTCTATTTATAACAACTTTTTTTACCTCTAAAGATTAAAACCCATTAATGTCCCCGTAATTTTCAAAAAGGGTTAATCCTAGTTAAGAAAATAAATAATGGTAAAAACATAAATTAAAATTGAAAAAATATTATTTAATGAGATTATTTTACCTTTACTCAATAAATATTAAAATTATATCAATGTGGATAAATTTTTCCCAAAAAAATAATTTATATTAATTTAATACATTAAGAAAAATTTCAAGAGTACCCCTCCCCTCACTTATAAATGGGAACCTCCTATCATCACATCTCCCCAAATAAAAAATACTTTTAGTTTGACCAATACCTACCTAAATCCCTTCCTTACATACATAAAAAATTCCTTATGACCATGTTTTTATTAGAAAACTAACCAAGGAATTATTTGTTTACAAACCTAAAGAGGTTGTGCAAAGAAAATGAATAGTTCCTAATAGTGCATTTTCATTCTATTTCTTATATATCACAAATATATTCTTAAAAAACGATTAAATAATAACACCATTATATTACATGCACTTAGATGTTATTATTTTAGTTTCATAACCTATATATATCTCCACTTTTATCAAATTGGAAATGAAACCTTCTTTTGTGTGTAGAGTGGGCTACCTCCTTGCGAAATGATGTAATTCATTTTCCATCACAAATTCTCATGTATTGTTATAATAATGTATTTTATGTATATATATGATATTAATGAAATATTTATAATTCTATAAAGATAAAATTTCATCTCATTTATTACCACTACATCCATTGAAAAATTAAACATCGTTTGTTTGTCTGTGTATATTACCACCTACATGAAGCGATGTGATTTATTTTTCATCATTTCATCACATGGTTGGTCTGTAAAATTTTATTTTAATAAATAAAAATATATTTATGATTTAATAATAATTATTATATATAAAATAATAATTACTTATTTTTATCATGATATTCCAAAAATGGGAATGTTACTTATGTATAAATACGGTTTAACCCTATCCATGATTGTAATGTAATTAAGTTCTCATAACCATATTTAATGGTTGGTTTTAAAATTATAATTTATATATAATGAAGATAATTATTTCTTGATTAATATTCAGTATATTAAATAATATTCACAACTTTGACCATATTCAACCTACCAAATTCATTTTGGACAATGATATCATCATGACATTTTATGTGAACTTAATTGAATAAATAATTTATTATAAAATGGTAATAAAATAAAAATAAATAGTAAACATGAAAAAATATCTTGAATAAGTAAATAATTTTCATTGGTTTGTTATTAATGAATATAAATAACCTACATGATGTTTCAGACTCTGGGTAAGGGACATGTTATGTTATAAAACTCATATAAAATGTTTTTATGTTTTAGTTTCTAAATAATTTTAATCCATGTCCAATTTTGTAAAATTATATTATTAATTTATTTAAATGGAAAAATTTATTATAAAGGAAATTGTTTTTTCACTTTATAATTACATTAATTTTTTTTTAAAAGGAATATTTTTTCGTATTTTATATGGAGCGTTTAGAAAAAAGAAAGGAATTTTATATTTTAACATATATGGAAACAATATTTTTTCCCATCACCATATATATTATATTATGTTTTTCTTCTTTTATAAACTTTCATTTTCTCCTAAAAGAAAAATAATCCTTTCCGTTTTCCTATTATTTCTAAATTTTGATTTATTTTGAATGGATACTTCAATATCTATAGATTATTTCTTATGGTAAAAAATACTATTTTTTATGATTATGACGATAGAAAATAAATATTTCATGTTTTATGATTATTTTATGGTTCTCTGTTATTTTTTATAACGATGCATGGATCAATTATAAACCAAGTGTGGGTGATTATATTATAAAATAATGAATTTTGGTTTTGTTATAAATCAATGATGGGTGGTTATGTTATAAATCAAGGATTGGTGGGTACATTAGATCCCTCTAATGTATTTGGTAATGATTTTTTTATCCAGATAATTATGTTTGAATATATATTTATTGGTTATTCCACTTTTCAGTTTTATTTTAAGGGTTCTATAGAGATAATTTCATATGTTACCAATAATATTTATCTATTATTAATATGGTTTTTTATATAAATAGTATTATTTAATAATATAATCTAATGATATTATGTTTAAAGAGGATTTTATGCTACATATTAAAGGGTGAAATGTATATATTTTTTTAAAAAATAATTATGAGTACAAAAATCCATTCATTAAATTATTTTTCCTTTATTATTTATTAATAAATATTTTGTGGAATGAGTTGAGTAGATAATTTGATTTCATGGGTATGAAAATTATTATTTTTATCGCAATGATTATTTTAAAGATGTCAATTTTTTATGAGTATTCATGGACTAATGAGTTGATTTTTTTTAATAAGTCCCTTACTGATATTTTTTTGTCCATCACTTATTTTAAAATGTTTTTCAAATGTTTTTATTGAGGAGAAAGGATAAGTATGAGGTAAACATGAAAATTATGAAGATATTTATTGAAAAGGAAACATTTCAATACATAAAATTTTTTTATTGTGAGAAAATGGATACTAAGTGGAAGTGTCACACTTTATAAAGTAATACTTATTTTTTAATGGTTTATGGCCTAATTTTATAAAACACTAAAATATAAAGTTCATAAAATTTTAAGAGAGTGAATTCATCACTTAAATCTCAATATTATTTAATTATTAATGATGGGCCCTATTATTGGTATCATAGGTCGGTTTAGAAAAAAAATTAGTTAGAATAAAGTTATTAAGTACACTTAAGAGAGTCTAATTTATGGTTATCCTAATGTATAATTTGAATAAAACAATTTTTATTATTCTAAACTATGTTTGTTCGAAATGGTTTTCCATAAAATAAATAAGGATGTTCTAATATGAAGGCACCAAGTTGACAATATTCATAAAAATCAACAACATGGACTTATTGGAATTGGAATTGAATATTTTTTTGTTGTGATGTATTAGTTGATGTAGGATAATAAATTGTGTTGGTATTCATGCCATAGATGAATATTTTGAGAGTGGATAATTTTATTAGATAGACCCCCTCCATCATTCAGTGAATCTTCTGACTCAATGGTAGTATAGGGGTGTATTAAATCTCTGGAAAAATATATAAATTCATGGGTAGTTTGGATCATCATAAGGTAACCCATTTTATTTACCATTTTGAGGGTAAATTTGATTAATGGTAAATAGATTAAAATACTATAGAGACAGATATAATATATTGACTCTATGGAAGGGGATAAATTTGAGAATCTTTTCCATGAATAATATTTTTCTATTGTTTTTTAACTTAGGATGGAAAATCAGTTCTTGAAATTAAGTTAAAAGGAGGAAGATTCAATGGTCACGTATGAGTCAAACTTCACCTGATTAGGAAATTAGGAACCAAATGGAATATGGGATCCTAATAGAAACATGAATAGGTTTTACTCATGATTAAATTCAAGATAAAAATATAATTGGCCTCTTAATAATTTAAAATTTAAGAAATACTTGTTCATTATGCTGGATAGTGGAAATTAATTTTTTTGATGATCATGTGTCCTGCAAAATCAGGTAGAAAAAGTGGACCATGTGGTTAAAATGGAGTAATAATCCACTAAATAAATCTAATGGTAAGAATATAAAGTTTAGATTTTGTGTTATGTGTGGTAAAAATCACCCTGATGATTGTCATATAAAATATGGGAAGTTCTTCTGATGTGGTATGTTTGGAAATATAGCTCGTAATTTCAACGAAAATTGTCTTTTTAGTGGTAAGACCATTTTTGAAATACATTCATTAAGGTGTATTAAATTTAATGTGGTGGGTTATTATTCATATTATTATCCAAATAATAACATGAAAGATTGGTAGAATTAATAATATAAGAATAAGGGTTTGGTAAAATACTTTTTAACCACTCTGACAAATGTTGGTCCATTAAAATAAGTGGAATTCGGTACATTACTTATTTATTAAAATTGTCATAATGTAATATTTGATTTGGGGTCCACAAATTCCTTTATTTATGAAAAATGATCTATGAATATAAAAACTCTTCCTCAAGAAATGATTCAATGAATTTTGCTAAAAATAAATGGGGGTAGTATTAACACAATAAGAATTTAAAAATATCATCATGGTATCATATATGGAAGGATTTTCCCTGTAATCATTTTTTTCTTTCCCATTATAGAATTTAATGTTATTTTGGGTATGGATTTGATTTCAGTTTATCATGCTAAGATAGAGTTTAGTGCCAAAGAAGTTATTTTCTGAAATTAGTTCCTGTTTTTATATTATAATCAATTAATATGATTGATAATATATCAATAAGATAATAAACTATTAAAATATAGAATTTAAAGTTATCATACTCATATTTTTGAAGATAGTTGAGCTATTTAGAATAATTATTTTATATTAATATGGGAATATTTGGGTGTTTTTTACGATTAGTTACATGGTATTATACTTGATTGAGAAGTTGATTTCACTATTTACTGAGAATATGACACTATTCAAATTTCAAAACCCCCATATGGAATAGATTAATTAGAACTTATAGAGTGGAAAATTTTGTTAGAGGAATTGATTTAGAAAGGATTCATTCTTCCTAGAACATCACCATGGGGTACCACTAATTTAATTATAAAAAAGAATAATGGTTTCATGTGGATTTAAATTTATTATATATCATAAAATAACATCACTATTAATAATAAGTATATATTATTTCATATTGATGAATTGTTTATTCATCTCCAAGGAGCTTAGTATTTCTCAAATATTAATCATAGTACTAGGTAACATTAGTTGATGTCAAAGAAGGATGACATACATAAGATAGAATTTTTTATCAGGTATGGCCCTTATATGTTTTAGGTTATTCCCTTTTGGTTTAAAAAATGATCCAGATATATTCATGGTTTATATGAATAATGTTCTACATGAATATTTTGTTAAATTTTTGGTTGTTTCTTTATGATATTTTGGTTTATTCTAAAGGTTATGAGGGTCAGAAACATAAATAAGGATTTATTTTCAAGTTCTAAAAGAAATTAAGTTGTATGAAAATTTTAGTATATTTTATTTTTGGTTATAGAAGATTTATTCCTTGTAAATATCTTAAATAATTATGGCATAACTATTGATCCTACTAAAACTAAATTGGTTGATGAATTCCTAAGACCAGAAAATGATATTGAGATTCATATATTTCATGAATTAAAAGGTTTTTTCTGACGGTTTTTTAGACTTTTCATAGTTAGAAATCTCTCTAACGAATTTAACATCAAAAGGATTTATTTTTATCTTGAAAAATGAATTTGATGGATATATAAACGAATTCAAAATAAGATTATTTAATACTTCGGTTTTAGCCCTACAATCCAGAAATAGTGACTTTTTTATTTATAAAAATTATAATTTAAAGGTTATGGGTTGTATATTAATATAGATTTATTGGGTAATAGCTTATACTTAACATTAATTAAAACCAAATGAAAAATTAATCCAAAAACTCACCTTTAACTTGAATCTATAGTGTTTTCTTTAAAAAAAATATACATCATTTATATGGATTTATGTTTTAAATATATAATGATCATAAATGAATGAAATATATTTTCTCACAGAAATAGTTATACATGAGATACTAGAGATGGATGAAATTGATAAAGGATTGTGACTCCGCAATTCATTATAATCTATGTTTACAAAATATAGCAATTAATTATTTGAAATGGAATAATAATGGTAAATTAACTATTCTACATATAGAACATGGCCCTTTGGTGAAATATTTGATGAATTATGCCCTATAAATTATGAATGAATGAACTCCATCTATTTTTTTAGGTGTTATTATTATCATCTATGTCATGCAGCATTAATAATGCTCGGAAGAAAAATAGCTTTTTAGAAGAAAAAATAGAATTAGTTTGGAAGGGTACGTTTCTAGAGTTTAATTTTCATAAAGAAGGTGTTTTGAGAATTGGAAAAAAAATTGATTAATTTTGCCCCTATTTGAATAAATAACTATTGGTATAGGGTCGTATTTCTCCTTTTTCTATTCATCCTAGAAACACATAAATGTATAGAGACCTTAGGGAACATTTCTGGTGGAATAGAATAAAGAAATATATTACAAATTTTACAATGAAATTTTTGACATGACAACAGGTCAAAGAAGAATGGAAATTACCATATATGTTTCTTCATACATTTCTAGTGACATAATAGATATGGAAGAATATATCTGTGGATTTCATGGTGGTATTACCAAATACATCTTGAGGTAATAATGTGATTTTGCTGATTATTGATTGATTAACAAAATATTTTCATTTTCTTCCCACTGAAGATACTATTTCATTAGATCATCTTTATCAACATTATGTTGAAGATATAATTAGACTACATGGATTCCCTACTTCCATTATATCTGATCATGATCTCAGATTCACCTCTAATTTCTACAAAGGACTATAGAAGTCATTGGGTACTGGGTTAAATTTTAGTACAAACTTTCATCCACAGTCTTAGGGATAGTCAGACTGAATGATTCAAATATTATAGGATGTTATTTGATCTTTCTCAATCAATTATGAAAGAATTTTAGATTGGAATATAACTTCATTTTATTTTTCTTAAAATAATAGTTTAAATTATAGAATATGTGTGCCACCTTTTGAAGCATTATATGGAAAGTAGCGTTAGAATCAATCATGTTGAAATGAATTAGGTAAAGGAACATTTTTAGAATAGAATTGGTAAAAGAAATTTTTTAGAAGGTGAATGTTATTTAGAATAATATTAGTATGACTCATAGTTGGTAGAAATGTTATGTAGATAAATGGAGTAATGATCATTCTTTTATGGTAGGTGATCATATTTTTCATAAAGTGTTTTCATGGAGAAGTGTTATAAATATTGGTAAAATAATTTCATTGGACCGTATGAAATAATGTACAAATTTGTATTAGTTTCCTACAAACTATAATTTTCTCATATTTTAACTCAGGTGCATGATATATTCCATGTTTTTTTAGTAAGAAAATATGTGCCAAATGCATATCATTGTTTGATCTATTAAGTAGTTTAGTTAGAATAAAAATTTCAATATGAGGAAAATTATTTTTAGATTCTTAACTATAGAGAGTAGGTGTTATAGAATAATATTATTCTCATGGGTCATGGTTTTGTGAAAAAACCATATGATTGAAGAAGCGACAAAAAAAATCTGAAAATGCTATGAGGGAAAAATACCCTAACTTGTTTAAGTAATGAATAAAATTGTGTGGACATAATTTAAATTAGGGGGAAGAATGTAATAAATAATTTAATTTTATGATAAATCATTTTAATGTCTTATAAATAATCATTAATTAAATTTTATAGAGTTACATTCATTATGAGAATATTAGGTAATTTTTTACAGTCAAAATGAAAAAATATTTATCTATAACTATATTGGGGTTTTATACATTTTATGGTTCTATTAAAAATATTATTATCAAAACTATAGTTTTTAAGAAAAATGATATTCAGTTTTAAATTCCTCATATCAAAAATATCTTTGGGAATTTTCTTATAATTTTATGACAAAAGTTGATTTTTCAATGAATATTGAAATATTGATTTTTATTAGAAAATGTAATTTCTATAAAAGTATTTACAATTAAAATTCAATTTTGGATTATGTTTTAAATTTAATTAGATCCTATGTACTAAAAAATCTAATTATAGTATTTTTAATGAATTTTATACTTGAATTTGATATAAATATATTTTTATACTCAAAAAATGCATTTTTTTAAAAAGTATTTTTTTCATGTTTTGTGAGTTTAATTTTAAATTAAATTCATAAAAATATAGTAATTAAATATTTAAAAATGGATTATATATTTTGAATAAATATGTAAAAAATTGGTAAATAATTCACTTTTATTTGTTTATTCATTATATATATTAACCATAATAAATGTCTCTTACCGTAATAACACTATAAAAATGGGTCATTCACGAAGGTTTTTTAGTGGTATAGAGGTGTTTTAAACCATCTCCTAATAATTTTGTGGAGATTTATAAACCATGCACATGTTTTATGGTCACTACTAATTTAGTGGTGGTTTGTGGTATTTAGCGGAGGTTTTTATAATTGTCGTTTTCTGATGAATTATTGGTGGTTTTCTATTTTATTAAAGTCAATTCATTAATTTCTATTATGAATATAAATAAAATAAATTTAACCACTGACAAGAATTTAGTGGTAGTTATATATAGCATTTGTTCTTTATAACCTCTACAAAGATACATTCAATATTATATGTTTAGCGGCAGTTACTACAAACCGTCGCTAAATTTATTAAAAATTATCTAATAAAAAACTATAAAATTTGAAAAACTAACATGAAATAAATGAAAACAAAAATATATGATAACCTCATTATTCATACATCACATGTACATAGTCATATACATACAACCATGTTCATAATAACCTTAGTCTAATTCTCCCCATATATAAGTAACTGGCCTTAAAACATTACATAGTCTTGAATTAAATGAATAATTCTCATTGAGGATCTTTTCAGGTTTAGAGTTTTAGAGAATTAGGACATAACTATTAAATCTCAATGATTACAAAGTAGAAACATCTACATAGTTTCCATTTTTTCACAAAATAAAAACTCGTGAACAAAAGAGTGATGTCTAGTTCCATGTTTTAGATAGCATGACATTTCCATGATCCCATTGTTGACCCTATTCTACTTTATGTCCTGTGAAAAACATTTCAAAAACTTGGGATAAGAATAAACAGCTTAGTAAGAGATACAAAAATAAAGAAAACATTAGATCATCAATATATACATAACAAAAGATTCTTAACATATCACATGAAATCATAAGATTTTTGAAATACACATAGAAACCATAAAACATAAAGGTAACTTGAGGCAGTCATAACATTTTTATATAGGTAGTAACCCTCGTGGTTACGTTTGGAATACCCATCACAGTATATTCCCTAAATATATTCGGAAAAACCATTACATTTAACTCCTTCACATTACCCAATGAATTAGAGAGATATCTCGGGCTCACCCACCCTTAGTTTATCACAAAACCACCCAACTTCATAAAAAATTCCCAAGAACCATAACATAATCATATCACATAAAACATGCATAAAGAAAACATAAAATTTCCACATTTAAATCACGAGATATCAATAGAACACATCGATATAATCATAACATTATCAAAATTATTTTCAATACCAAAATAAAAGAAAAGTAAAACATGGTATTTATTTTTCATTTAAAAAAGTTATGTCTTGAAGAGGAAGCTAAAACTCAAATAATGGTCACAGCGGCGGAGAAGTCATTGTCTCTGCATACATAAGAAAAAAACATCTATGACAACCCTGCTTTTTATTTCAACTTAAACATGATTCATTACATAAAACTTCACTTGATACAACAAAGAAGATAGAGAGGTTTAGATTCTTTGTGGCTTAGGATCATTACATAAAAACTTAAAACATGAAATACAACATATTTATTGAAAACTTCCTTTACATGACCACTACATTCCCTCGTACTTAGCATTGCATGGGATAACCTGAGGACATGCATAAGAAAAGGGTGAGCTATAAAGCCCAGTAATGGAGTACACATGGAATAACATGAGGAGTACAATACATGTTAGACAATAGGCATAACAATAGAGCATAAAAGAAACATGAACACAAAGGCATGATAAAGCATGATAATCCTAACATGGAAATGTGACAACAACACTTAACATTGAATTATCATGAGCCAAGGCTCATTGCACATGGAGCATGAGTAAACCCTCATTGCACATGAAGCATGACTAAACCCTTGTTTCACTTGAATTATCATTAGTCAACACTCATTTCACATGACGTATCATGATACTATACTTTACCCAATTCATTGGAGCGTTATAAGGGCGCACCCTTCTTAAACATTTCATTTCATGCATAAGTGTGCCACATGGATTCATAAAACATAATAATTTATTCCACGATAATGGAATGTAGAATTCATACATGAAACTTTATAATCAATAAGTAAATGTGCATAAAGGTGAATACCCTTGATGGAGAAATGGGAAAGGTATTCACTACACAATGACATTGGCTTAGAAAATCGGTGCGATTTCGGCAGCGTAACGGTGTGACATAAGAATTCATAAAAATGGTTGATGAGAGAGAAAGGGGTTCCTCATCATATTTACATGTAATGTAAAGTAAGGAGGTCATATAGATACATTTCCCAACAATTGAAAAGGAATTTAGATTCATGATACAAAAGTATTGCTTGAATGTAAAAGAAGAGAGATAAGTTCCTTTCAGAATTTCGGCATAGTAACGGGTGTACATGGGAGGAATTTAATGAGAGATAAAGGGGTATCCCATCATTCAAAAAATAATAGGGTAGTGTGGGGGAGGTGTGAAACCATACCCCAACATTCATAATTGGAATTAACAGGGAAATACAACCTAAATAAAATTGATAAAAATGAGAAAGAAATAAAAAACCCTTACATGGAAGTGTGCTTCCAAAGGCTAGAGAGAGGCTTATGAGAGGCTTCTTGAGAGCTTGGGGAAACCTAGGAGGATTCTAGATAGATTAGGGAAGAGGTTGGATGAACTCCCAAGGATTTTAGTGAGGAGGAAGTGGGAGCTTGGGTGGTTTTATATAGGAAAGGTGAGAGAATTCTTTATTATTTAGGTTTGGGACCCCTTATATTAAACTAATCCAAACCACATACAATCCCATGGTTTTTTCCCATGGTTTCTAGAAGAGTAAAGAGGAAAACAATATTTTACAAGGCCACGGTCCGAAATTATTATAATAATAAGGTTTCTTATGTGGAGGTGAGTCACACTACCATGAAAATTAATTTAAAAAGGCAAAGTGTTGAATAAGTCTTGAGGGGTTCATTAATGCGTTGAAAAGTAAGTAAAAAAACCCAAAATCAATTTATTTTAATGGTAAAACATATATTGTCCGAACATAAGGATTATAGTATTTTATTACATCACCATTCGTTCATTATGATGTCCTAAAACACATTATATATTTAAACGGTATTTAATTTTTACCCAAAAATTTGACTGTCTCAACAAATTATGAAAAAGTCACCGTTGGATAATTTCGACGTCCTGATTCCAGAAATGACATTTATTTTATTTAAAAAAATTTCTAAATATGTTAATTTTCACTTTTAAAATAAAAACCAACATTTATCGAAAATTCACGGGTTTTGACAAAAATGGATTTCAAACCTTAATATAACATTTTAATTGCATTCATAAATTTATAAGATCATTTATATTTAATTAATTTAATAAAAATATTATTATTTTATTAAAATATTATTTAATTCAAAAATCCCTTAATTTAATAAAATAGATTTCTTAATTAAATAATAACTAAAAACACCATTTGTACTTTAAAAACTATTTACAATGTATCAAAAATGACAAGATATTATATTCATTATTATATAAAAAAATAATGTACATGAACATAGTACTACTTATTTTTTACATAACCCCTTAAAACAGCTGCATAAGACCTAAGGGTAAGGTGTGTGATGGTGACAGACTCTTGGGGTGGCTCGGATAACATCGCTCGAGTGGTAATTTCAATCAACTTCCACTTTTCTCGTAGACGGTCACGTTTGAGCTTGACATAATGAATCTCATCTTGGGCTTGGTCAAGGGAGAAGCCCAAGGATGCCACCTCTTTTCTGAACTCTGACAAATGGGCTTCGTATGGGGGAATTCTACTAAATGAGGCCATCGCTTCCTTTGTCTGAGTAAAAATTGGGTTCGTTAAAGCCTTATATTTATACTAATCATGTGATCACTGTTCAACGGCTATAAAAGTAACGGTCAAAACTCTTATCATAAAACCAATGAAATTGACATATTATAAAAACATTTTTTTATAAAGAGACAATTAACTGGATCAAGAGGGATTTTCCATTAATGAAACTTTGGGTCATTACAATATTCCCCCCTTAAGAAATTTCACCCTCAAAATTTTCCTTTTCACACACTAAAACAAATGTGGGTAACTCAGCTTCATCATATCCTCTGACTCCAATGTTGCTTCTTCAAACTTGTGGTTTCTCCACAACACCTTGACGAGGGGCATTGTCTTATTTCGTAGAACTTTTTTTCTACGATCTAAGATCTTCATTGGTTTCTCCTCATAAGAAAGATTATCATCCAATTGTACCACCTCGGAAGAGAGTATCTCTGAAGGGTCTGGTATGTACTTCCTTAAGAGGCATACATGAAAGACATCATGCACCTTGTCCATAGTAGGTGGAAGTGATAGTCGATAGGCCACATCCCCAACACGATCAAGAATCTCGAAGGGACCGATGTACCTTGGACTTAACTTCTATTTCTTTCCAAACCTCATGACCTTCTTCCATGGAGATATGTGTAAAAACACCATGTCTCCAACTTTAAACTCAAGGTCTCATCGACGATTATCTTCATAATGCTTCTGTCGTCTTTGGGCTGCCTTGATATGTTGCGGAATGGTTTTCACCTAATCCACCATTTCTTCGACCATTTCTGGTCCAAGAAGCTTGCGTTCACCGACCTCATCCCAACATACTGGTGTTTTGCACCTTTTCCCATACAGGGCTTCATATGGTGCCATTTGGATGCTCGAGTGGAAGCTGTTATTATAAGAGAACTCAACTAGAGGAGGATGTTGATCCCATCCTCCTTTAAAGTCCATTGAGCACTCTCTCAGCATATCCTCAAGTTTTTGGATAGTCTTCTCGGATTTTCCATCAGTTTGAGGATGATAGGCCGTACTGAAGTTTAGTTCAGTATTCAGAGCATGTTGAAGACTCTTCCAAAACATAGAGGTGAATCTTGGATCTCGATCAGACACAATAGATAGTGGTACTCCTGGAAACCTTACCACTTCCCTAATATATTCTGTGCAAGTTTATCCAATGAGAAATCCTCCTGAATTGAAATGAAGTGTGCAGTCTTTGTAAGATGTTCCACAACAACCCAAATTGCATTATTGCCTTTGGATGTCCTCGGAAGTCTGGTGACAAAGTCCATAGTGATGTTCTCCCATTTCCATTCTGGTATGGGCAATGGTTGCATCATCCCCTTAGACTTCTGCCTCTCTGCCTTCACTTGCTGACACACCAGGCACTTTGATTTATATTCAGCGATCTCCTTCTTCATATTATCCCACCAAAAGTTTTCTCGGAGATCTCGATACATATTTGTGCTCCGTGGGTGAATAGAGAAATTTGAACTATGTGCATCATCCAAAAGTTCCTTCTTCAGCTCCAGACTTGATGGAACACATAGTCTTTTCCCAAACCGCACAATTACTTCTTCATTAACATTAAACTCTGAGGATTTCCCCTTTTTGATAGCTTCAACTTTTTCTTGAATTCCCACATCATCCTTTTGAGCATACTTTAACCTTTCCAAAAGAGATGGTTGAGCCATAATTTGTGAAAGGATTGATTATGTTCCCTTCTTTATGATTCCCACATCCATCTTCATAAAGACTAAGAAGATTGAATCCTTCTCAATTCTCATCATTGATAGAATCGTTGGATCCTTTCTACTTAGGGAATCCGCCACCTTGTTCGCTTTCACAGGGTGGTAATGTATTAAACAGTCATAATCCTTGATGAGCTCTGTCCATATTCTCTGGAACATATTAAGCTCTTTCTGTGTGAATATATATTTAAGACTCTTGTGGTCAGTATATATCTCACATTTCTCTCCATAGAGATAATGCCTCCAGATTTTCAAGGAAAAGATCACAGCCGCCAACTCCAGATCATGTGTTGGATAGTTTCGCTCATGTATTTTCAACTGCCTTGAGGCATAGGATATCACTTTATCATTCTGCATCAGCACACGGCCTAAGACATTCTTTTAAGCATCACTGAATACCACAAAAATCTCCCCACTTGTGGGTAAAGTGAGCACGGGTGCATTGATAAGCCTCATTTTCAACTCCATGAATCTTTCTTCGCATTCATCACTCCAAGAAAATTTTACTCCCTTTCGAGTTAGCTTGGTAAGAGGGTTGGAAAATCGTGAGAAATTTCTCACAAATCATCGATAATATTCAGCTGACCCCAAGAAGATACGGATATCGGTTACCGATGTTGGCCTCGGCCATCCCCCAATTGCATCTGTTTTGGAGGGATCCATAGATATCCCATTGCTTGTGATGATATTTCCCACGAATGAGACCTCCTTCAACCAGAACTCACACTTGTTGTACTTTTCATAGAGCTTCTCCTTACAAAATTTCTCCAGTACAGTTCTTAAATGCTCCTCATGGTCCTCCTTGGTTTTAGAGTATATTAGAATATCATCTATAAAGACTACCAAAAATTTCTCAAGGTAATCTCTAAAGACTCTATTCATCAAGTCCATGAATATTTATGGAGCATTGGTGAGTCCGAAAGGCATTACTATGAATTCATAGTGCCCGTACCTTGTACGAAAAGCAGTCTTGGGGATATCTTCCTTCTTCACCCTTACTTGATGATATCCCGACCGCAAGTCCACCTTGGGGAAGTATTGTGCTCCACGCAACTGATCGAACAATTCATCAATTCATGGGAGTGGATATTTGTTCTTTATCGTGATTTTGTTAAGTTCACGATAATCGATGCAAAGCCGCATTGACCTGTCCTTCTTCTTGACGAAGAGGACAGCTGCACCCCATGGTGAAGCACTTGGGCGTATAAACCCTTTATCCAGATTCTCTTGTAGTTGTTTCTTTAGCTCTTCAAGCTCAACAACAGCGATTCTATATGGAGTCTTGGATATTGGTAGCGCCCCAGGTATAAGTTCAATTGAGAACTCAACATCTCTTCTTGGAGGAAGACCAGGCAGTTCCTCGGGAAACACTTCAGCGAATTCCCCCACAATAGGCATTTCTTCAAGGATAGTTTCTTCCTTGGACTCAATCATCTGAGCCAGATATGTGTTCTCATAGGGCAGTAATATCCATGCTTGAGATGATGGAGCTAAAGGAGATTCATCTTCCTCCTGACACTTGTAAAGAATCGGGGGGTCGATTCTCCATATGGAGTGTGATTTCCCTCTCTCGACAATTTATTTTGGATCTGTATAAGGAAAGCCAATCTATGCCACGAATTGCATCAAATTCCACCAAAGGGAGTATGACGAGGTTCTCCGGGAAATTCAATCCACAGATTATAACAGTGGAGGACTTATATTCATGGGATGCAATGATTTACCCATTTTTCGTAATCACCAACATCTTTACTTCCATGATTTGTGGTGGTACTGGGATTGTTCTACTAAACTTTAGAGATATAAAAGAATGCATAGAACCTGAATCAAAAAGTACGGTTGCTATTCTTGAATGAATAACTAGCGTACCTGTCACCACTTCATTGTCGAGGTTCACTTCGGCAGAAGTGATGGAAAAAACTCTTCCTTACTGTCTTGGAGGTTGTTGGTTGCCTCCGATAACCCTTGGATTAGGGCACTGATTTTCAAAATGACCCGGTTCTTTTCATTTGTAGCATTGAACAACGCGTTGATGTTCGAACGGAGCGTTCCTCTCCTCTATCGCAGCCGCGGGTCATTCTTGTCGACAGTTAATATCTAGGTGCCCTTCTCTTCCACACCTAAAGCATTTTCTCGTCCCCTTAAGGCAATTTATAGGGTGCTTCTTTCTGCACTTTTGGCAAGTGGGGTGCTGGAACTTCTTAGCGTCGTTGGATTTATCCATCGGACCACCAGCATTGAATTCCACCTTACGCTTCTTGTCCCCATGATACCCCTGTGATTATACGATCTCTATTTCGACCTTGAGGGCACATCGGACAATTTCCTTATAGCTGTCGAAGTCACGGATCGCTAATTCTTTCCGCAAGCTAGGCTTCATCCCCCCAAAGAAGCGTTCAACCTTGCATTCGGGGGTAACGATGAAGCCGGATGTGTATCGTGCAAGCCTTGTGAAGTTGGCCTCGTACGTTCCCACATATTCTTCATCTTTTTTCTTGAGGGAAAGGAAGTCCCTTTCCATCTTAAGACGGAGGGTGCGCGGAAAATATTTATTGAAAAACATATTCCGAAATTCCTTCCATTCCAAAGAATCGATCTCCTCCTCAGGCTTCGTATTTTTTATCAACGTCCACCATTGATCAGTTTCACCCTCTATATGATAAGCCTCTAGGAGAACCTTCTCTTGATCAGAACATTGAAGGATGGAGAAGATCTTTTAAATGGATTTGATCCATTGTTCAGTGATCGTGGGATCAGATGATCCACTAAAAGTAGGAGGCCTTTGTCTCATGAAGCTCTCGATAGCAACTTGTTCTTTCTTAGGGGGGGGGCCTCTTGACCCGTGTTTCTATTCAAAACATTAGTTAGCTGAGGTATGAGCATGACAAAGTTTTCGATTCCCTCTCCCATTGGACTGGGAATCTCATTAGTACAATCATCACACTGATCATCACAATAGTTGTTAGCCCGAGTCCTCCTATTACCGGCCATTGGCTGGAATAAAAGGAAAGTTAGGGGTAACACATAAAGGGTAATCCAAAGAAAAAATTTGATGACTTATAAATAAACTTTAATTTCTTTAACTCATGCGTCTATAGGATTCAGTCTAGGCTTTTCATGATCTACTTTCTAACATATATTCTTAGGGGCATGTTTCCCTTAATAAGGGTTCATACTAAGACTGTGAATTTATCAAAACATATCCCTCGGGCGTGTCGTAACCAAGAGTGCAGCAAGGCCCATTATCATGCACCAGTTCTCGTTCGAGTCTAGCTCAAAGCGGTGTTTTCAGGTTTTACCCATAGGATAGATCTGTGCCAGAGCCGCCTCTACCTGCTTGTATACAAACAAGGATGTATTTATTTGATAAACCACTTAATTAGTATTTACCAAATCTTAGGGATGTTTTTATTATTCTTAGTCTTGTATCTAAGGCTTTACTAGGGTTTCCTAATCCCAAAAATAACTAAACCTATCCTCTGATACCAACTATGACAACCCTGGTTTTTATTATAACTTAAACATGATTCATTACATAAAACTTCACTTGATACAACAAAGATGATCGAGAGGTTTAGTGTCTTTGGGGCTTAGGATCATTACATAAAAACATAAAACATGAAATACAACATCTTTACTGAAAACTTCCTTTACATGACCACTACATTCCCTCGTACTTAGCATTGCATGGGATAACCTGAGGACATGCATAAGAAAAGGGTGAGCTATAAATCCCAGTAAGAGAGTATACATGGAATAACATGAGGAGTACAATACATGTAAGACAATAGGCATAAAAATATAGCATAAAAGAAACATTAACATAAAGGTATGATAAATCATGATAATCATAACATGGAAATGTGGCAACAATACTTAACATTGAATTAGCATGAGCCAAGGCTCATTGCACATCGAGCATGAGTAAACCCTCATTGCACATGAAGCATGAGTAAACCCTCGTTGAACTTGAATTAGTATGAGTCAACACTCATTGCACATGATGTATCATGATACTATACTTTACCCAATTCATTGGAGCGCTATAAGGGCGCACCCTTCTTAAACATTTCATTTCATGCATAAGTGTGCCACATGGATCATAAAACATGGATTCATAAAACATAATAATTTATTCCACGATAAAGGAATGTGGAATTCATACATGAAACTTTATAATCAATAAGTAAATGTGAATAATGTTGAATACCCTTGATGGAGAAATGGGCAAGGTATTCACTACACAATGACATTGGCTTAGAAAATCGGTGCGATTTCGGCAGCGTAACGGCGTGACATAAGAATTCATAAAAATGGTTGATGAGAGAGAAAGGGGTTCCTCATCATATTTACATGTAATGGAAAGTAAGGAGTTCATATTGATACATGTCCCAACAATTGAAAAGGAATTTAGATTCATGATACAAAAGTATTGCTTGAATGTAAAAGAAGAGAGAGAAGTTCCTTTTGGAATTTCGGCATAGTAACGGGTGTACATGGGAGGCATTTAATGAGAGATAAAGGGGTCTCCCATCATTAAAACAATAATAGGGCAGTGTGGGGGAGGTGTGAAACCATACCCCAACATTCATAATTGGAATTAAAAGGTCAATACAACCTAAATAAAATTGACAAAAATGAGAAAGGAAGAAAAAACCCTTACATGGAAGTGTGCTTCCAAAGGCTAGAGAGAGGCTTGTGAGAGGCTTCTTGGGAGCTTGGGGCACCTTGGGAGGATTCTAGAGAGAGTAAGGAAGAGGTTGGACGAACTCCAAAGGATTTTAGTGAGGAGGAAGTGGGAGCATGGGTGGGTTTATATAGGAAAGGTGAGAGAATTATTTATTATTTAGGTTTGGGACCCCTTATATAAAACTAATCCAAACCACAAACCATCACATGGTTTTTGCCCATGGTTTCTGGAAAAGGAAAGTGGAAGACAATATTTTACAAGGCCAAGGTCCTAAATTATTAAAATAATAAGGTTTCTTATGTGGAGGTGAGTCACACTCTAATGGAAATTAATTTAAAAAGGAAAAGTGTTGAATAAGTCTTGAGGGGTTCATTAATTCTTTGAAAAGTAATTAAAACAAACCCAAAATCACTTTATTTTAATGGTAAAACATATATTCTCCGAGAATAAGGATTATAGTATTTTATTGCATCACCATTGGGTCATTATGATGTCATAAAACACATTATATATTTAAATGGTATTTAATTTTTACCCAAAAATTTCACTGTCTCAGAAAATTATGAAAAATTCACCGTTGGATAATTTCGACATCCTAATTCCAGAAATGAAATTTATTTTATCTAAAAAATTTTCTAAATATGTTAATTTTTACTTTTAAAATAAAAACCAACATTTATCGAAAATTCACGGTTTTTGACAGAAATGGCTTTCAAACCATAGTATAACATTTTAATTGCATTCATAAATTTATAAGATCATTTATATTTAATTAATTTAATAAAAATATTATTATTTTATTAAAATATTATTTAATTCAAAAATCCCTTAATTTAATAAAATAGATTTCTTAATTAAATAATAACTAAAAACACCATTTGTACTTTAAAAACTATTTACAATGTATCAAAAATGACTAGAAATTATATTCATTATTATTTACAAAAATAATGTACATGAAAATAGTATTACTTATTTGTTACATAACCCCTTAAAACAGCTGCATAAGACCTAAGGGTAAGGTGTGAGATGGTGACAGACTCTTGGGGTGGCTCGGATAACATCGCTCGAGTGGTAATTTCAATCAACTTCCACTTTTCCCGTAGACGGTCACATTCGATCTTGACATAATGAAGCTTATCTTGGGCTTGGTCAAGGGATAATCCCAAGGATTCCACCTCTTTTCCGAGCTCTGACAAATGGGCTTCGTATGGGGCAATTCTACTGGATGAGGCCATCACTTCCATTGTCTGAGTAAAAATTGGGTTCGTTAAAGCCTTATATTTATACTAATCATGTGATCACTATTCAATGGCTATAAAAGTAACGGTCACAACTCTTATCATAAAACCAATGAAGTTTACATATTATAAAAACATTTTTTTATAAAGAGAAAATTAACTGGATCAAGAGGGATTTTCCATTAATGAAACTTTGGGTCGTTACAACATCCCTTTTTTCATTTAGTAAAACGCTTCATGTAAAAATATTCCTTTTGAATGAAATTAAAAGTAAAAAGGGTTTATTATACAACTAATAAAAGAAGGTCGTATATAAATTGATGCATGCTTCAACGAATGGAGATTGAGACGAATTCTTGAACAAATATGGTATCCTTAGATTAAGGACAGATCAATTACATGATTATGTGTGAAAAATATAAATACAAACAATATAAGTAGATATTAAGTGTAAACAAATCAGAGATCATCCACAAATATTCATAGTACGACTTAATCATGAAGTAGGGGTTTAACCCAAATAATTGAAATTGGGTTAAGAAGTTCCCTTATAGAAATTCGACAGCCTAACAGCGTCACTTTAAAATTCAGAAAATGAGTTGATGAGAGATAGAAAGGGTATCTCATCACTTGGACATAAAATTTATAGCCATAAGGTTATATAAGAACATATCCCAACATTAATAACAAGTAAATTAAAAGACCTATCAAAAAGAAGTCTTTTAAAAAGAGGAGGGTGAAAGGTTCCCTTACCGACTTGGGTAACCTTCGAAATATACACCCCATGAAAGAAGGACTATAAAATTTTGATGCAAATACCCATGAACAAAATTATATTACACAAATAGTAGAATAATGGGTAGTACATACACCACTCAAAGGAGATAATGATATATATAGCATGAATCTCACGAGAATAAAAAGTGAGATAAAACCCCTTACCTCATTGTAATAAATCGAGTCGTATGACCAAAAGATAATAAGAACCAAATTAATCACATAATACCATGAATATAAATAGAATCTTGATAATATATATCAAATTGATATACATAATACACCACATGCAATAAATAACTGGTAAATAATGGAAATCCCACGAAATTAAAAGTGAGATATGAAATCCTCGTACCTCAAGTCCGACTTGTCTTTTTCATTTTTTTATATTGCTGAATAATAAACATAGGTAAATTTATAATTGATTAAGGAATTTCTTTAAATTTTCTTATTCAGTTCAGATCACATATTATCATGTTAAAATAATTAGTTAATTATATGAGTTCATACCATACATTTTGTCGATGTTCGGTACATGAGTCAAAAATGAACTTGTTTGAAAAGAATTTCCCATGTAGTTATAATTTCATCATCTATAGAATGGTACTAATGATTTAAATATCACATATATTTAGTATATAATCATTTTATACTATTCCATAACATTTGGTGATAAAAAATGAAATGCACCATTCATGGAGACGGCAGTCCGTACGTACGCATGAACGATACTTTCATTTCATTGTCATATTAAAGGAATTAAACCTAAATTAGACATAGATATATTATAATTCCAGTATAATATATATTTTATATAGGTAACATAAGTTCATTAATAACATTATTTATAAATTCCATGTTTGTCATGAACGAGTCACATCACTTGAGGGGGCGGTAGTCCACACTTCCTAATATGACATTATCGCGTTTGCAGAACCTAAAAATCATAAAGGTATGTTTTAAATATAAAATACAAAAGCATATAGCAGACATAAATATAAAATATATCATATATAAATACTGTTCCAACATAATGGCCACCATGAAAGGTGTTAAATGAAGATTGAACAATCATCATTTCGTGAGGCAGTAATTCACCACACAACGAAATAGTATGTTCTTTAACCATTAGACGAGGGTGTGTGTAAGTGCAGGTAGAATCCTTATCATAAAAAAATCCTACTATATTTAGTATACTGTTTTTATTATGTTATAAAGTAATAAGAAGATAGTGGTGAGTGAAGAAGGAAAATAAAAGAAAGAAACTCGATAGAAGACATTACCTCTAAATCGGGTAACACTTTTTGATTTGAGCCAAAGGCTTCCTTGGAAAGACTTCTACCCAAAGTGAGGCTACTAGGAGTGAGATAGAGATGTTGAGAGATAATATTAGCAGAGGTTGGATGATCCAAGGGCTTGAGAGGTGTGGGTAAGGGGTAGAGGTGGGGGCCTTTTATAAGAGGGAGGAGGGTCACTTTTGGAATGTCTTGAAATGTTACTTTATTTTAAAATAGTTTTCAGATTTTAAAGGTCCCACAATGATATATTTTGAGGATAAGGTGATAATAGTTCTAAATCCACCCATCCAATAGGTTTTCAACAAGCGTAAGTCTTATATTTTACCTTATCTTTTCATTTTATTTAAATCATTCATTAATGAGGTAATCACTCCATCATCATTGTGTCATAAATAAAATTATTTATTTAATGTCTAAAAATTATAAAAAAAACTACCATGATGTAGGAAATTTTTTTATCTTTCCAATGAATATTTATAGTCAAAAATATAACTTATATAACCCCATGTGAAAAGTTTTTTAGTAAAACAATACATGTTTTTGACAATTTTATTTTTACTTCAAATAAAAAGTTATTAATGTCATTATCATACCCAAGTGGCTCCATTGGGTCCCAAAATTGACCCATGGATTTTCATGGTCGGCCATGACTCATCCAATAAGGTTATGAAAAGTGTAAAGGTAATTTAATATTATTATAACATTTCTTTTACCTTAAATTACACTAATTTCTTTTAATCATGGTTAATAAAAGTCAAAATTTTTTATTCACCAAAATTATTGTCATCCCATTGAACCACGTTTTACTTAATAATGACAAAAATGTATGTTGGATTTTTGAAATCCAATTCACAGAAGTAGTAAAATTTCTTTTAATTGAAAAATCTGTTTTTTAACTACCACTTAGTGGTTTCACTGTTCATCAAAAATTCATGTTTTCAGAAAAATACCAAAAATTCACCCTAAGCTATATTTGATATTCCGAATTCAAAAATTATTTCCATTTTACCAAATTCAAAAAATAGAAGTTTCATTAATTAATTTTATAATTAATTCCTCCTGTTAAAACAAATATCGTGTTTTTATGAAATAATATCTATCAAAAGATTGACACTTGTTTATATCCAATTTCAAAGTGAAATTAATTCCAATGACCACCATTGGATTAAATGGTAAAAATATATTTCAAATAAAATTTAAACCCAATTAAAAAGATAATCTAACCATATAAATAAATTATATTAAAAGGTGTTTTTGAATTAAAATATAGTATCTTCACTATTCATTAAAAATGAACCTTATCAGAATAATAACAAAAATTTACACAAAGTAAATTTTGATGTCCCGATTCTGAAGAAGGATTTTATTTTGTCAAATATAACATATAAAATTGAAAGAAAAGTAGTTTTAAAAAGGGTTTTCCATCAAAAGGCGGTGAATAGACCTTTTAAGGAATATTCAAATATTTATGCTTAAAATTGGATTCATTCTCATTTTAAGCCTCTAACATTTATTTGATAAATGTAAAAATATTTAAAAACATATATAATCATTTTGTAGTTAGGTATGTTCATTCCCACCATTACAATGTCTAGGTGTTAACTACCATTTAAATAATATTATTGTATTATTAATGTCCATCGTAAGATTTCAAAAAACTCATTGTTGCGTATTGGGTACACCATCGAACATAGCATTCCCTTTAAAGTAATATTAATATTTTTTTCACAAATATTAATAAATATGAAAATGTAATATTCTTTATTTACCCAGGATGTTACACCATATATCAACCAATACCTCGATAATAATATATGCATATAAAAAAAGTCCAACAAAAACCCATTCCCAATATACATCCATGTCATGAACTCCACTGCATTTTTCTGCCTCCATGTCTCAAAAACTAAAATCGAGCATGTCATCTCATCAACTGTAACAAAGAAATGAAATAAAATTTAAAACTAAACATAATAAATCATAATTATAGTAGATAATTGATAAAATGTTAACATACCATGGAAAATAAGAACTGTCATGACTACCTTCTGAATAATATCATAGATCATAATTTTAAACCTCCTACCTACAGTTGACATCATCCACCTATAATGAAAAACAGAACATTTAAGAAAAGAAATATGAAAGAGAAAAGATGCAAAATATATTCAGAATATTGCACATAAAATTCGTTTTTTAAACAAACAGAATAAATGTAAACATAAAATAAAAAATATATAATTCAAAACACTTTTAAAACAAAAACATGCCTATTTAAGATAAGATTCAACACTTGAAACTACAAAGTAATTATAAAATATTTTAATTTATTTTTAAAACAATTTGTGGTATGTTTGAAACTTATTTAAAAAACAAATTTTAAATATTTTGATATCACAACATGTCGTGTATTTAAAAAAAACTAAGTGGTGATTTAATCCTGATTTCACATATATATTAGGTTATTTTTTATGGTATTTATCATTCCACACATGTTTTAGTGTTTTAAAACACTAAAAATGTGTTTATGGTCATAATGGGAAGTCCATCATTCGAAATGACATGTCGTCGATTAATACATTTTATAATTAAACCTACAGTGGTTTACCCTTGATTTCAGGAAAATATGACATTGTTTTCTTGGATTTAACCCCCCCCCCTCAGAAACTTGTTTTACTATTTTAAAACACGAAAAACACATTTACAACCATAACAGGAAAACCATCATTTTGAGTGGCATGTCATCATGTACAACATTTTACAATTAAATCTATGGTTTGATTCCCCTGATTTCACAGAAATTTGACATTTTTTTTAATTACGACTATTCCACGCACATTTTAGTGTTTTGAAATAGTAAAAACACATTTAAAAATATAATAGGGAAACTATCATTCAGAATGAAATGTTATTGGTTCCTATAATTCAAAAATAAATCTATAGTAGTTTTCCTTTTATTTAAGGGAAATTTGACATCATTTTTCTATTTTTCACTATTCGAGGAATGTTTTAGTGTTTTAAAACACTAAAAATGCATTTATGGACAAAAAAGGAAATCCATAATTAATAATAACATGCTATTAGTTACTAAATTTCAAAATTAAATGTCATGGCCCCCTCCCCACAAGGTGTACCCCTCCAGGTTCGGCAATGTAAGAAGAGAGATAATGACCCCCGAGTCCCACCTCCATTAGGCACCGGGTTGGCGACTAGAACCGATGGTACAGTGAACACACAAATGGGAGGCATTACCCTCTAAGATAACACATGCGAAAGAGAGAGATAAGACAGACACCAACCAACTCCAACTCAGACAACAATATAAATTAAATCCCACATACACATATGTAATGTCATGAAAAACTACAACAACTGAAAGGGGAAAACATCAAGTACCCAAAATAAAGTAAAAACAACCGCATCCATGAAGTCCAAATAGCACCTTCCACCCCAAGCAAGAAGAAACCAGCCTGATCTCCAACATACTCTAAGTGACCTGAAAAACAGTTTATATATACATAGGGTGAGTATAATAATATACTCAGTATGATCCTCACCAGAGCCTCTCATTCAAAAGTAAAGAAAGAATGCTAAGGAATAGTGAACAACAAGTGAAACTAAATCATCACCTAAAGAAGTATACTAAGTTCCCATCCTTACCATGGCTACTCTCACCAAATATCGCATACAAGAGAATATAATATAATAAATAATATCAAGGGTACCCTGCTACTACTTCCCCACTGTTTTTCCACTTTTCCCCAACGTCACACTTCTTAACCATCTCTATCTAAAAAGTCTTTCTCGTAGACACCTGGGGAAAGCACAAAAACATGAACCTCATGTATCAAAACCACTACTTTCACATAAGCAAGCAACCTGGTTGTTTCCAGGATCCACCACAGCTCGTATAACATGTATCATATGTCGGGTATTATACCTCAATCCATTAAATCCCGTACACTGAGTAAGGATCCTCAAGCCATGACAACCTATACACGTTACACCTATAGTAGTCCATAGGAAACTATATGCAGAATATTTGTGTGTGAATAACCCCAAGACATTACAGCCCTCAACACACATATATGGGGAAAACTAACTATTGTGCCTACCAGCACAAGTAACTACCAAGAGAATAGAGTAGGGCCAAAGGGTGTAGTCAGCCATCCATCCTCCCACCAGAATGTTGGGGAAAACACCCCCCAAGTCTCAGAATCCCTGGGGTGTCAGTTTCCTGAACTAACATGGTGGAGTATCATATAGAAGAACAAAAACTATAGAATATATGGGCACAACCTAGTCATAGACTCAACTACAACTAACTTTTCTCGGACTCCTGGATGCCACTTCTAAGCCTAGGTATCCTCTAAGCACACAATCATTTAAACATCTTTACTCCATTACTTCATTCCCTTTTAATCAGTATCACTTTATGTTAATTAATTTTTTAAACTTTAATTAACCATCAATAATTTCCACATTATATTCCATTATCATGACACCCAAAGTTCATTGTTCCTTTAAATTGTAACATTAGCATTGCGCTCTAGTAAGCTCCCACAACATGGGTTAACATCATTTATTCAATCATTTATTTTTAGGCTTACTTTCCCATATTTCTGGTATTTCTAGAAAAACATTCTAAGATACTAAACACAAGGGGCTCAACACGGTGAGTAGATTAACTACCTGTCGAGTCATTTCTACCTATAGTAAGGGTATGGACCCATCCTCTCTTAGGATTCTAAACATGGAAAGCATATGGCATACCCCGCGCATCTTCACCCCTTTTGCAAGGAGGGTAAGTAAAACCAGCTACCTTGAGCAGTGGGGAATGTAAATCAGATAAACAACCAATAACAATTAGAAAGAATCCAAACATTCACATCCAACCTATTTCATCATCCCCAGTGTCCTCCCCGACACCCACATGCATAAATCGATGTATCTCACCACTCTAGGCATCGACTGCTGCCACAACCAGTAGGACTCCCTACCCCCACATATCACAACTGCAATCCAGGATCACATCACAACACAAGCAGCAGGAAAACAAACATCATATCAATTGGGATCTTGGACCTTAAAAGAGTAAGTTGGTAACTCAAAACCCTACAATGAATTGTCTTTTATCAAACAACCAGTTCTTTAATCCATCTTAGATTAACCGATTTATTATTCATAGGTTTCAACTCTGGGAAACCTAAACAGTAAGATATCACAAATAATTAAACATGCTTACTACACCAATTTTCTTAACAAAAAATTATAAAAGAAGAACCAGATTTATTTATATGCCTCTTTATCTGTATCCAAACAATTATAATTTAATTCCGGCTTTACATTCTTTACCAATTTCCATCAAGAAGGAAAATCTCAACAAAACATGCATAGAGATCACACTATCTAGAAAAAAAGGAGGCAATAACATAAGATTGATATCAATTTATTTATCTAGTCTAAATATTTATTATGTCAATTCCATTTTGATCTAGTAGGGAAAAAAATTATAACTATATAGTTGCACGTAAAATAAAAGAGAAGCAATGAATCAGCTACCTCAAACAGTTCATGCCGGTCTTTATATGAGAACAAGCCACAAAACGGGTTATGATCTCCTCCCCCCCATGACAATTATATCCACCCGAGGATGTCGAGACACCACCACACAGGTCAACACCCAAGAAAATTCCACTATGAACATGGATATAACATTCTATAAAAGGAAAATGAGAAACATAAGGAGATGAACCCAAAAGAATGATGATAGATCATACCTTATATCAAAGATTGATCGATACTGCTTGGTAGCATAAAAAACAGGGGGGGACCAATCGAAGGAGAAAAGTTTAATCTCACAACTACTATAAGAAGTAATGGGAGGTTTGAGCATTTCACACCCAAGAACAAGGAGGAATAACTAGGGAAGAAGGTATCTCGTCCCTTTCGAAGATTTAACAGAGCAGCGGTTTAAGATAGGCTGGATTTTCTATTAAAAGTGGATCACATTAAACCACACGGTTTGACCAAGTAAAAGCATCCAAATCCTTAGGAATAATTAATATAGGAGTTATGGCCTTTTAATCAGACTTATAGTCCTTTAAATGAGTATTTAAATGATTTTTATGTTAGAGGAAACATTAAAGGGGTGAAACTATACGTAGTTGGAAACACTGTTCACGAACTCAAAATTTGGAAAAGGAAAACAACTGTTCATGAAACTCATCATTGAAACCTCACTATTCTGGAAACACTATTCATTAAGATCACCGTTGAAACCTCAATTTTGAAACCTCACCATTGAAACCTCATCATTAGAACCTCACCGTTTTGGAACCATTGTTCATGAACCTCGTCATTCTGGAAACAATGTTCATGAACCTCACCATTAAAACCTCACCATTCTGGAAACACTGTTCATGAACCTCACTATTGAACCTCACTTTTGGAACTTCATCGTTCTGGAAACACTATTCATGAACCTTACCGTTGAAACCGCTCCATTGGAACCTCACCGTTCTCGAAACACTATTCATAAACTTGAAATTTGGCAATGGATAGAGGCTATCGTTGGAACCTCACGTAAGGTTACCAATGACATTGTTCACATAAGGTTACTGTTTCACTGTTCACATATGGCTACCAATGAACTGTTCACCTAAGGAAACTATTTCACTGTTCACCTAAGGCTATGGTTTCACTATTCACGGAACTGTAAATTTAGAGAAGTGTTGGGGATAAGTCACATTGACCTCCTGGAACACCTCTGATACCATATTTTCACAAAGGAATAGAATAGATAGGTTCGGTCCATTACATCAGATACCTATCAAAACATTCTCATCCTCAAGAATTCAAAACCAACCTAAAAGTAAATAGAAAAGAATAATGACCAACCACCCATTTAGGTACCTCTAAAAAGAGAGAAGGCCATAAGAAGAAACCAAATAAATCCATATCATAAACCCGAATCATCTACAACCACAAAGAAAACTTCATTACATGAAAAGAGTTAAACATCAAACATCTCTGGGTATTACAAACATATCTGCAACTCACGTTCCCAGGTACTCTCTTTCACACCACTGTGTTGCCAAAAAACACGAACTGAGGGGATATAACGCCCTCAAAACACCTTTTGTTTGCTTTCTTGGATCTCCACAGGTCGCTCCCCAAATGTCTCATTATCATCAACTTCAATCTCTCCCCAATCAATGATGTAAGATTCATCATGAAGATAATGACAGAGATGTGAAACATGAAAAACATCAAGTATCTGGCTCATCTTTGGGGGGAGTTCTATGTGATATGCCACTGCTCTAACATGAGCTAACACCTCAAAAGGCCCAAAAAACTGGGGAGAAACCTTACTCCCATGACTAAACCTTTGCTACCCACAACAAGGAGTCACCATCAGAAATACGTGACACCAACATAAAACTATAAGGGTCTCCTACTTTTATCAGCATATGATTTTTGACGATCTTGCGCTGTCTCCATCCTCTCACGAATCACCTAAACCATCTCTATTGTATTCTGCAATAGTTCCAGTCTGAGAATTGTTGACTCTCCGACCCCAGTAAAGAATAATGGAGAACAGAAAGGCAGGCCATACTAGGCTTCAAACAGTGTCATACTAATGGTGGATTGAAAACTATTATTGTAAGTGAACTCCACCAAGGGTAAATGCCTCATCCACAAACCTCCAAAATCTAGGACACAAGAGAATAACATGTCCTCATGTTTCTAGATGGTCCTCTCTTTATGACCGTCCATCAGAGGATGAAAACTAGTGCTAAGGCATAGCTAAGAACCAAAAGCATGCTAGAGACCTCTCCACACCCTATAGGTAAAACGAGGATCTCAATTAGAAATTATTGACCATGGAACTCTAGGAAGTCTCACCACCTCCTCCAGATACTGCCTTGACAAAACTTCCACAAATATTTACTCCTTGATTTCTATGAAGTGTGCTAATTTTGTTAAACGATCCACTACCACCCAAATAGCATCATGTCCTCCCTACTCTCGAGGTAAAACAGTAACAAATACCATTGATATGTCCTCTCACTTTCACTAAGGAATATCTAATGGCTGGGGCAGACCACCAGGAACATGGTGTTTGGAATTCACCTTCTGGAAGATCAAACATTGTAACACAAACTCTACAACTACATGCTTCAGCCTAGGCCACCAAAACTAGTTCCTAGAGGCTCAATACATATTTTTCACGCTAGGATACACCGTTAAAGGAGAACCATGGAACTCTCTAATAACTATTTCGTGCATGGTCAAAGGAACAAATATCCTTCCATGATACAACACTAAGTTTTTTTCATCCTCAGACCAACCATCATGGACCTCACTAAAAATAACTTGGTCTCTCTTGACCTCTACCTCTAAATCCCTTAATTGGGACTCTTCCACCTACTGCACTAGAGATGACTAAACCGTCATTTGAAAAAGACAACATCTGCCGCCAACTTCTCCCATATCAAGATGTTATGCTGACAGTTCTTCCATTACTCTCCAGGAGTCACCAGATTCAAACACCGCATCACTATGTGACATCCGACTCAGCACATCAGCTACAACATTCCCCTTTCCAGGTGTATATGATATTTCTAATTCATATTCCTATAAGATCTCTGTCCACCAATATTTTCATAAGTTCAAGTCACGTTGGGAGAAAAAATACCTCAAACTCTTATGATTGGTGAAAACCACAAAGCACTCGCCAGTGAGGTATTGTGTCCATAACAATAGAGAAAACACCACGACTGCCAACTCAATATAATGGGTGGCATTGTTACGTTCATGGGGATGCAACTACTGAGACCCTTAAGAAACAACTAATGTTTGTTTCATCAGAACATATCCAAAACCTAGATGTGAAGCATCGTAGAAAACATCAAACTGAACTCCCTCTGGTATAATATAAAGAACTAGAGCACTTACTAACTTCTCATTTAGATACTCAAAAGATTCCTAACATTGATCCATTTATATGAATGCTTGATCCTTTCTAGTAAAAGTTATCAGAGGAGTCGCAACTTAAGAGAAATAAGCTACGAACCTCCTATAGTTACTTTAAAGACCAAGTAAAATGTGCACCTCTAAGACTATCTTGGGGTCTTCCCAAGACACAAGTAATACTATCTTCGATGGATCCAAAACTACTCTCTATCGGGAAACAAAATTCCCCAAGAAACGGACTTTTTGAGCCCAAAATTCACACTTCGACAACATCCCAAATAGATGATGTTGATGAAGTGCTCCCAAAATGGCCTATAGATGCTCTGCATGCTCCTCCTCAAACGTGGAGTACACAAGGATTTCATCGATGGAAACCACCACAAACTTGTCCAGGAACTCATGGAAAACAACATTCATCAATCCAATGAAAACACCTGGATCGTTTATCATGCCGAATGACATTAAAACAAACTCATAATACCCATGATGACAATGGAAAGCAGTATTTAGGATATCTTCATCCTTCATAAGCAACTGATGATATCCTAACCACAAGTAAATATTTTAGAACCAACATTCACCCATTAGTTGATCGAATAAATAATAAATACGTGGAATAGGATATCTATTCTTCACTGTCACTTTTTTTAAGCGATGATAATCAACAAAAAACTGAAAAATGTTGTCATCCTTCTTCACAAAACAAACTTGTGCGCCCCACAGTGACACACTCGGCCCAGCTAAACCGCACAGTAGTATACCATCAAGATATATATGTAACTATCATATCTCAGAAGGGGATATCCTATATGGATAGATAGAGATAGGAGACTCTCCTTGTTGTAGCTCAATCCCAGACATGATATCTCGTCAAGGGGGTAATGCTACAACCACTTCTAGAAAAACATCAAGGTACACTTCTATGACCCTAAGAAACACCAATTGTTGAACCTTTGAATAAAACAGCATCATCTCATCCATCATGGATGATAAGGACGAAACATGCCTCTAGCCCATATGAGGGTCTCGCTCACCATCGAACACCATTGGCTATCCATCTACATTGAAGAAATTAACCTTCCTCTTGAATCAATCAATGATAGCCTGCACCAAAAACTACCAATCCATGCTGAGGATGAAATCATATGGTTGTATTCGTAAACATGGGAAATCTCCCCAAGAGTGGTGATGCCCCAATACTTGATCATAGTCTCTACATACTTCAAACAAGTCAGCTTGACCTCTAACTGGAAAAGTCAACGCCAAGGGCACTAGAAGCCTCTCTACCTCAAGTCCCAAAGCATAGACAAGGGTGGGTGATATGAAGTAGTGTTTGTCTCATGAATCAAAAAAGTTATACACCATTGTAGAAAACAAAAATAAAGGTACCTTGAATGATGTCTGGCTCGCCTGGTAATGGAAACGCTAAAGCATAATGTATTCCAAGACCTCATCTATAGCCTCTATGACCCTGATGAAGACCACCACCACAACTGTACTCTGCTCTATAATGATTGGGAGAATCACGAGGCTTTCCACTTCCTACCCCATCTACCCTCTATTGATCCGAAGCCGGTTAACCTGATACTGCTGCCTCGGCTGGAACTACCTCAATGGATGAACTTGGAGCAGAACACCTGGTGCATGATGACTGATCTGAAAGGTCAAGCACTCTCATTGCTGATGACCTCGACCACCATAAGGAAAACAAGAGCCTCATCCCTTGGCACAGGCCTGAGGGAAGCTGCCTTCAGAGAAACGAGATGCATAGGGTTGGGACCTACGCCTGGCTGAACAGAAACTCTTTTGTCCTGAAAACTGGTAACCCCGGATCATAGCTCTGCAGCATGAGGAATCATGATGACTCTACACTCATGATTATCCAGTTATGTCTAATGTCCTCTGGATGACCTCTTCCCTTAGAAACACCTTAATATATGTCTTTAGTATAAATGGGGTGACCTGGCACTGGATCTCTGGATGCAAACCCTTCTCAAAATTCCTCTCCCTGGCTTCCTCATCATGAAACTGGTCTGAAATATATTTTAAAAGGTTCCTGAAATGTATTCCAGACTCCCGCACACTGGAGCTCCCATGTTGAAGGGTAAGAAGCTCTAGGAAACTGGACCCCTTCGTGGTGGAAGAAATAAACTCCACTCTAAACCTGTCTCAGAACTCCTCCCATGAGATCGCTAACTCCTTGAGATCCTCGAGGAACAAGAACCACTACTGCCTCACTGCTCTACACTAAATCTTCACAACCAAGGACACATCGTACTCCTTCCGAGAAAATATTGAACTGAAGCTTATCTCAGCCTTCTCTAACTAGTCTTCTATGACTGCATCTGAAACAGAGCCCTTGTACTTCTGCAGACTCTGCCACTAAAACTCTCATAGTTTCCTCCTCCAGGTTTCGTCATTGTCAACCTCTACCCTACGGAGATCTGCTGGCACAGCCTTCTGAACATATTCTATGTGATATTGATGAGGATGTCGACCTGGATCCATACTTGTAAAATAACAAAAATTTAGAGCTCCTAAACCTAGAATATGGAAGAATCATCATTAATTAATTGATTATTTTATTTTATTCATTTTAGGTTAGCCTATCCAAACGTCTATCCATTAAAACACATGCCCAAGGAAGAATGATGCATGATCCTTTCCTAGGTCTCTACCCTGCAACTAGTTTCACCTCGTTTAGTAGCCATTATAAACATAAAATTCCATACATCAGATCATAGGTGGCCCTGAATGCCTATGTCTCAGCGGGTCTCCAGTGTTTACATCACTTTCTAAACATGACTGACACGGTTACGCTATCATCCCATGTAACCTCACCTGTTCCTAACACAAAACTTCATCCTATCTCTCAACCAGACCTCTTATACCACTCTATCATGACCCCATACCCACAAGGTGTACCCCTCCAGGGCCAGAAATGTGAAAAGGGAGATAATGACTCTCAAGTCCCACCTCCAGTAGGCCCCAGGTTCAGGACTATCACCGAGGGTATTGTAAACACACAAATGGGAGGCATTACCCTCTAAGATAACACATGCGAAAGAGAGATATAAGACAGAAACCAACCAACTCCAACTCAGAAAATAATATAAATGAAATACCAAGTACACATATGAAATGTCTTGAAAAACTACTACAAATGAAAGGGGAAAAGTGTAACTACCCAAAATAATGTAAAAACAACAGAAAATATGAATCCCAAACAGCTCATGCTACCCTAAGATAGTAGAAACCCACCATATCTCCAACCTACTCCAAGTGACCTGAAAAATAGTATATATATACATAGGGTGAGTATAACATGATACTCAATAGGATCCTCCCCAGATCCTCTCGTGCAAAACTAAAGAAAGCATGCTAAAACACAGCGAACAACAAGTGAAACTAACTCATCACCTAAATAGGTATACTAAGTTCCCAGCCTCACCATGGATACTCGCACCAAGTATCACATATAATAGTATATAATATAATAAATAATATCAAGGGTACCCCGTTACTACTTCCCCACTGGTTTTCCGCTTTTCCCCAACATTACATTTCCTAAGAATCTCTCTCTAAAACTTCTTGGCCGAAGACACTTGGGAAAAGCACCACAACATGCACCACATGCGACAAAACCACCATGTCCACATAACCAAGTAACCAGGTAGTTTCTGGGAGCCACCATAGCTTGTATAATGTGTATCATACGTCGGGTATTATACATCAAGCCATTAAATCCCACACACTGAGTAATGATCCTCAATACATCACAACCTATACATGTTACACCTATAGTAGTCCATAGGAAACTATATCCAGAATATATGTGTCTGAATAATCACAAGCCATTATAGCCCTCTACACACATATATGGGGAAAACTAACCACTATTCCTACCATCAAAAGTAACTACCAAGAGAAGAGAGAGGGTCCAAAAGGGGTAGTAAACCATCCATCCTCCACCAGAATGTTGGGGAAAACACCCCCCCCCCCTAGGGATCAGAATCCCTGGGGTGTTAGTTTCTCTAACTGACAGGGTGGAGTAGCATATAGAAACACAAAAAATTACAGAATATACTATAGCTCACAACCACAATATGGGCATAAACTAGTCTTAGACTCAACTGCAGCTAACGTCTCTCTGACTCCCGGCTGCCACTTCTAAGACTATGTATCCTATAAGCATACAACCATTTAAAGAGATTTTTTACATTACTTAATTCCATTTTTATGAGTTTCACTTTATGTTAATTAATTCTTTAAACATTAATTAACCATCAATAATTTCCACATTTTATTTCATTATCATCACACACAAATTTCACTGTTCCATTAAATTGCAACCTCAACACGCCACAAAAAGTTCCAACCCCATTGGTTAACATCATTTATTCAATCATTTATTTACAACATTACTTTCCTATATTCTAAGGCATTATTGAAAAACATTATATGCTACTAAACACAAGGGTCTCAACATGGTGAGTAGATGAACTACCCGTCGAGTATTTTCTGCCAATAGAAAGAGCATAGACACATCCTCCCTCAGGAAGCTAAACACTGAAAGCACATGATGTACCTCGTGCATATTTTCCCCTTTTGGAAGGATGGTAAGTAAAACTAGATACCTTGAGAAGTGGGGAATGTAATGAAAATAAACAGCAAATAAGAATCAGCAAACATCCAAACATTCGCATCCAACCCGTTTCATCATCCCTGGTGTCCTCCCTAACACCCACATGCATAAATTGATGCATCTCACCACTCTAGGCATCAACTACTGCCACAACCTATTGGCCTCCCTACCCCCCCCCCCCCCCATATCACAACACCCATCCAGGATCACATCACAACACAAGAAGTAGGAAAAAACCATCATAAAAATTTGTCTCTTGGCCCTTAAACAAACAAGAGGGTAACTCAAAACCCTACAAAGAATTATCTTTTATCAAACTACTGGTTCTTTAATCCATCTTGGATTAACTAATTTATTATTAGTAGGTTCCAACTTTGGGAAAACTAAACAATAAGCTATCACAAATAATTAAACAGTATTACTACACCAATTTGATTAACATAAAATTACAACAAGAATAACCAGATTCATTTACATGCTTCTTTATCTTTATCCAAAAAATTATCAATTAATTTCATCTTTACGTTCTTTACCAATTTCCATCAAGAAACAAAAGCTAAACAAAACAAGCATAGATATCACACTATCTAGTAAAACAATAGGAAATAACATGCGATCGATATCAATTTATTTATCCAGTTCAAATATTTATTATGTAAATTCCATTGTAATCTAGTGGGATAAAACATGCTTACTATACAGTACCATGTAAAATAAAAGATAAGTAATAAATCCCCTATCTCAAACAGTTCTTGATGTTCTTTATATGATAATGAGCCACACAACGGGCTACGACCTCCACCCCCCATGACAACAGTATCCTCCCGAGTATGCAGAGACACCACCATACTAATAAACAACCAAGAAAATTCCATTAGGAACATAGAGATAGCATCCCATAAAAGGGAAACGAGAAACAGAAGGAGATGAACCCAAAAGAATGATGATAGATCATACCTTATATCAATGATTTATCAATACTGTTTATTTTGCATAAAAAACCAAGGGGCACCAATACAAGGATGAAAGTTTGATCGCACAACTCTTATAAGAAGGAATGGAAGGTTCGAGCATCTCACACTCAAGAAGAAGGAGGAAAAACAGGGGAGGAAGATATCTCATCCCTTTAGAAGATTTAATGGAGCATCGTTTTAAGATACGCTGAATTTTCCATTTAAATCTGATCACATTAAACCACGTGGTTTGACCAAGTAAAAGTATCTCGAACCTTAGGAATAATTAATATAGGAGTTATGCTCTTTGAATCAGCCTTAGATTCCTTTAAATGAGGCTTTAAATACATTTTATGTCAAAAGAAATGTTAAAGGAGCGAACTGTAGGAAGTTGGAAACACTGTTTACGAACTCAAAATTTGGAAAAAGAAAAACATTGTTCATGAACCTCACCATTGAAACGTCACCATTGCAACCTCACCATTCTGGAAACACTATTCATGAACCTCACCATTGAAACCTCACTGTTGGAAGCTCACCGTTCTGGAAATGTTTTTCATGAACGTCACCATTGAAACCTCATCGTTAGAACCTCACCATTCAGGAAACACTATTCATGAACCTCACCATTGAAACCTCACTATTAGAACCTCATAAATCTGGAAATAGTATTCATAAACCTCACCATTGAAACCTCACCGTTGGAACCTCACTGTTCTGGAATCACTGTTCATGAACCTCACTATTGAAACCTCACCATTGGAACCTCACCATTCTAGAATCACTATTCATGAACCTCACTATTGAAACCTCACCATTGGAACCTCACCGTTCTGGAAACACTGTTCATGAACCTCACTATTGAAACTGCGTCGTTGGAACCTCACTATTTTGGAAACACTCTTCATGAAGTTGAAATTTGGAAAAGGAAAGAGGCTATCGTTGCAACCGCACATAAGGCTACTGATGACACTGTTCTCATAAGGTTACCATTGCACTGTTCATATAAGGCTACTGATGACACTGTTCACTTAAGGGTCTCATTGCATTGTTCACCTAAGGTTGCGGTTTCACTATTCACAAAACTGGAAATTTGGAAAACTATTGGGGATAAGTCACATTGACCTCCCAGAACACCTCAGACACCATATATTCACAAATGAATAGACCAAAGAGGTATAGTCCATTACATTAAATCTACAATACTTTCCCCTGATTTTAGGATATTCTGACGTCTTTTTCATGGTTTTGACCCCCTAACATTACTTTTAGTTTTTTAATACACTAAAGACACATTTATAACCATAAGAGGAAAAGTATCATTCATAATGATGTGTCTGCTATTATTACATTTCAAAAATAAATATATTTTGGTATTCTTTTGATTTTAGGACAATCTGACATTATTTTCCTGGTTTTGACCCCGGACACTTATTTTAATGTTTTGAAATATTGAAAAAAAATGTTTACTATCATAATGGGATTACCATAATTTGAAATGATGTTTTATCAATTCATAAATTTTATAATTAAAACTATAGTCATTGTCCCTGATTTTAGGGAAATCTGATGTCGTTTGCATGGTTTTGACCATTCCACACATGTTTTAGTGTTTCAAAACACTAAAAACGCATTTATATCCATAATGGGATAACTATCATTTGTAATGAAGTGACATCAATTCATAAATTTAAAAATTAAATATTTGGTGGTTATCCCTTTATTTTAGAGAAATCCGACATTATTTTCCTGGTTTTGACCCATCAAAGATTATTTTAGTATTTTAAAACACTAAAAATACATTTATGCCCATAATTAGAAAACCATATTTCTAAATGAAGTGTCATTAGTTCCTAAATTTCAAAATTAAAAATATGTTTGTTTTACCATAATTCTAGGACTATCCAACTTCATTTTCCTAGTTTTGACCCCCCCCCCCCCACACACACACACACGTTTTTTAGTGTTTTAAAACACTAAAAACATGTTTACAGACATAATGCACAAAACGATGTTATAAATGACGTATTTTCATTTCAAACATTCCAAAATGAGATCTACAGTGGTTGTACAATGATTTTAAGACAATATTATGTCATTTTCTTGGTTTTTACCCCTAACACTTGTTCTAGTGTTTTAAAACACTAAAAATGTGTGTGTGGTCATAATGATAAAACCATCATTTGGAATAATGTATCGTCTGTTCCAACATTTTACAATTAAATATATAATTTTTTACCCTAATTTTAGCGAAATCCGATTTCATTTTCTTGTTTTTTACCATTCCACACTTGTTTTAGTGTTTTAAAACACTAAAAAAGAATTAATATACATAATGGGAAAACAATCATTTGGAATGATGTGTCATCAGTTCAAGTATTTCAAAATTAAATCTATGGTGCTTTTCCCCTAATTTGAGGACAATATGACTTCATTTTCCTATTTTTGACCCCGAGACACTTATTTTAATGTTTTAAAATACTAAAAAGCATTTTCAAACCCAATGGGAGAACTGTCATTCGGAATGACATGTCATCCGTTCTTACATTTTAAAATTAAATATATAGTGTTTTCCAATGATTTCAGGATAATAAAATTTCATTCTCTTGGTTTTGATCAATCCATGCATGTTTTAGTTTTTACAACACTAAAAACACATTTACTGTTATAATGGGAAACCCGACATTCAGAATTATATGCCATTCATTCTTATATTTCAAAATAAAAATATGGTGGTTTTCCCATGATTTTAGAGAAATATGATGTCGTTTTCTTGGTTTTTACCATTCCACTGATGTTTTAGTGTTTTAAAACACTGAAAACGCAACTAAGGCCATTACAGGAAATCTGAAATTTAGAATGATGTGATGTTGGTTACTATATTTCACAAATAAATCTAAGGTGGTTTTCAACAGATTATAGAGAAATTCTAAATCATTTCTTAGTTTTGATTGTTCCATGCATATTTTAGAGTTTTAAAACACTAAAAATGAATTTTCAGTCATAACGAGAAAACCATCATTCGTAATGATGTGTTGTTGGTTATTATATTTTACAATTAAATATACAGTGGTTTTAACCTATTTTCCGGATAATTCAACGTTTTTTCCTAGTTTTTACCCCCGATACTTGTTTTAGTGTTTTAAACCCCCCCCCCCCCCCGATACTTGTTTTAGTGTTTTAAAACCCTAAAAAAATAATTGTTCCCATAATGGGAAAACCACCATTCAGAATTAAATGTCATAAACTCATACATTTAACAATTAAATCTAATCTATTTTTCCCCTAATTTTTGGGAAATTCTACATATTTTTCTTATTTTTGACCATTCTACGAATGTTTTTAACACAAAAAATACATTTACAGCCATAATAGGAAAACCATCAATCATAATGACGTGTTGTTATTTCCTAAATTTAAAAATTTAATCTATAGTGTTTTTCCCTAATTTTAGGATAATCTGACATCATTTTTCTAGTTTTGACTCCCCCTCCCCCCAAACTTGTTTTAGTATTTTGAAACACTAAAAACATGTTTAAGGCCATAATGGGGAAATATTCATTTAGAATGATGTTTTGTTAGTTCCTAAATTTGAAAATTAAATCTTCATACATTTTCCCTTGATTTCAGAGAAATATGACTTCGTTTTCCTACTTTTGACTATTCCATGCATGTTTTATTGTTCTAAAAGAATAAAAAAGTTTTTATAATCATAATGGGAAAACAATCATTTGGAATGATTTGTTGTGAGTAACTATGTTTCACACATAAATATATTGTGGTTTCCCCCAAATTATATATAATTCCCACATCATTTTTCTAGTTTTGACCATTTCATGCATGTTTTAGGGTTTTGTAACACTAAAAATGCATTTACACATGTAACGGGAAAATAATCATTCAAAATGATGTGTCATCAGTTCTTATATTTCAGAATTATATCTATAGTGTTTTTCCAATGATTTTAAGGAATTACGATGTTGTTTTCCTAGTTTTGATTTTTCCTCGCACGTTTTTGTGTTTTAAAACACTAATAATTCATTTACGGCCATAATGGAAAAACCTCATTCGAAATGAAATTATGTCAGTTTCTACATTTCAAAAATATATATACAGTGGTTGTACCTAATTTTAGGGAAATACTACATTTTTTTCCTAGTTTTTACTCTTCCAAACATGTTTTTAAAACATTAATAAAGCATTTACAACCATAACGGGAATACTGTAAGTTAGAATGATGTGTCATTGGTTCATACATTTAACTATTAAATATACTGTGGTTTTCCCATGAATTCAAGACAATCCAACATCGTTTTCCTATTTTTAACCCCCTGACACTGGTTTTTAAAGGCTTTTCTACCTTTCATCACTGTTTACCGAGTCAAAACTGAGAAAACCTTATTGGGTTGTTTTCAAACATATAGATAAATATCTTTAATTTGTTTTTGAGATGTAGGAATCAACCACACATAAATATATCCCAATATGTGGATGGTATAACTAAAAATTCATGTTTTTCTATATAAATTAGTCATTTTAGATTATTTTTTGATTAATTTTTTATGTGTTCTTTTCAAATTCTATGAGCGTGAAATAGAGACTAGGACATCCAAATGAAAAAACATCTAAAAATTAAAAAAATAACACTTTATAAGTATATTAAAAAATTTAATCATGTATTTTAAGTTAGTTATCCAGGAATATCAAATTATTATTAACTCTTCTTGAGTATCAAAGACCCCATTTTTCCACGTTGTAGGAATATGCCTCCAATATTTGTAATTAAAGGCAAATCTCACTATCTCGTAAGCAAGATGCCCAACAATATTCCCATATATTCTTGGAATTATTAAATTTCAAATCATTAAGGTATATTGAATCTATAAATAAAGAAAATCTAAAAATTTAGAAGAAAAAAATAAAAACTACAATAATGTATATATGTAAAAAACATATCAATCGGAAATTTCAATATAATATCATTACCAATTTATAAATTCAATTATATTCATCTTCATTTTTATCAACCTCTATTATGACAAGTCCATCATTTTCACCCTCTTGTATGTTCTACTATTTCGATATTGTCATGAAATAATTGTTAGATATTTTTTGGTTGAAGAGGTTTACTATCAAAAAGTACTAGTTGATCTTCATCACCCATATCATATAAGTCTCTCTGCTTTATGTTTACAATAACACACCAACCATCAAGTATTTCATCATCAACATAATAAACCATAGTTACTTTTTAATCCAAGATAAATGGATCACGCTCAGTATGGTCACTAGTATCCATGAAGAGAGAGAAGTTGATAGAAGAAAACTTTAATGAATCTTTCACTATACCCCTTTCAATATTGACCCACATGAATTTGAATAAGACAACTGAAAACTGTCCATTATAGTTTAATTCGATTATATAAATCAGATTTCCATAGTATTTTTCCTCTCTAAATGTAAATACATCAATATTCTATGTTTTAAAGTATTCTTCATGATAAATGGTATGAAACCTCAAGCAAAAAATATTGTATGCATGTAATCTCTTAGCCTTTCTTAGAGGATCTCAAGCCAAAAACATCAAATCATTTGATATTTCAGCTCAATTTTCAACATTCATTATCTAAATAAAAGATATAATCTATTACTTTTAACATAGACAAAATAACTACATGTCTATTATTTGAATATGAGTATGTACTTACATGATGGGATAATCATTTTTCATGCTACTTATTAATATATATTTTTTTAATTCCTTTTCATTTCGAGCATGAACCCTTAGTCGTATCTTGGTTTACAATAAAAATTCTTCAATAAATGGATCTACAATAACACTATTGAGTTGCACATATCTATATTATTGTACTAACTCTAATTCAGTAAGTTCAAAATTTAACCCCTTTATAATTGGTCATATAATAGTTGGGAATACCGATGACTAGTTCTCAGAACTAGAATTAGTGGAGATGTCATCAAAATGTACAACATGATTCAATATATTCTCAATCTCATCCAAATGCCTAGAACAAAAGTTCAAGATCTTTTTATCTATGTAACCTTAAACAATAGAGCCTTTTGGTTGAGCTTTATTCCTCACATATGATTTCAAATTACATAAGTACCTTATGGAAAAAATAAGAAACATATTAAAAAAATACAATGAAATGATAAAATCTAATTCACTAATGAAAATAACAAAATATCAACATACCTCTCAGTTGGATACATCCATCAATAGTGTACCGCTCCACCATGTTTAGCTTCTTCAACCAAATGAATGTTCAAATAAATCATTACTGTGAATAATGAAGTGGGAAATAACATCTCCAAATTACAGTGTTAAAAAAATTCTTTCTTAATGATTATCAAGCATAGTTGGATTTAATTTCTTCCTAGAAATATCTCTAAAAGGGTAAAAAAAACAACAAGAACCATAGTTACATTTTTAGGTAAAGTATTACACAAATCCAATGGAAATAAATTCTCTATCAAAATATGTGACTCATGAATTTTCAATCCTTGTAACTTTTTATGTTGCAATTTAATGCACCATGAAATATTACTTTAATATCTATCTGGAACTTTTACATTCTTTAAAGCTTGAAGGAATTCATATTTCTCATTATATTTCATTTTAAAAATAGCTAAAAGTTAGTTTTAGTTCTTTTTTTTTCACAGACCATGATTTATTTTCATTGACTCTAAATCCTTATGAGGATTAAGGTTATCCTTCAATTTAACCTACTCATTAGGGACTGTAAAAATTACATTGTCACATACATTCTTCAAAATTTTCATTACATCTATATTTTAACGTATCAAATTAAACTCCCAATAAAGAAGTTTGAAAATATAAACATTTTATTACATTGTTTTATTCTAGCCTCTTCAGATACTAAACCTCATACCCTTTTCCCCTTCTTCAAACTAGTTAAATTTTCTAAATTCTTTTGTGTCATTCATTAATCGTCCCAATATTTCAAAACTAGATAAAACCTTCAATGACTTTCTCATTTAAATATATTCATTGAATCATGTCTTGTTAAACCTTAATTTAAGATAAGTATCAAGAAATTGACAATGACTCATAAAACACCATTTTATAATATGATGTAATCTTTAGTGTTAAAATAAATAATACATACTGGACAAGACAACCCATTATGTGTGTTCCAACTATATAAACTTCCTATTTTAGAAAATTCGCTAATATTCATCGTCAAAGAATCATACATTATGAATAGTTTTTTCAATGAAGCAGTATATTTTCCATGCCATTATCTCATAATTCTCCTACTTCTTTGATTAGAGGTTAAAGGTATATATCAATGTTATTTCATTCTATTTTCTTTCCAGGAATATTCATAAAAATAATGAAATAAGTCTTCTTTATACACATACATGGAGGTAGGTTATAGGGGATCATAAAAACTATCCAAATGCAATAATTAGTACTTCATGTACCAAAAGTGTTAAAATTATCAAAATCAAATCCTAAACGTATATTCCTAGTATCCGAAGAAAATCCGGATATAGTAAATCAAACCTATTAAATGATGTTCAATATTTTGGATGTCTCATATATCCATTGTTGCAATCTTGGGATTTCCACTTCATTTTGATTGTAGTCATATATGAAATGAATAATATTTTCAAACATGGTTTTAGAGGAAAGTAATGCAACACCTTTATAAGAATTTTATTCTACTATTTATTCCTTAGTTTTCATTGAATTATACTCTCAATGTTGTTCATTTACTTTCATCAGCGTGTATGACATCTTGTGCATTTTTCTTTATCAGAATCTTTTCCCTAGTAAAGCATTAAATCATTAGGGAATGAATGTATCATTTTATAATGAATTAATGCCTGTTGGTTACTTTCTTTATCTCATAGAATGATGTACGGATATTAGCTTCACTAAATGCATCAGGAAGAAACTCTAAAATCATGGAAATTTATTTTTTAGTAATTATATAGAGACACTTGATATGATAAAAATTATATAGAAAAGACGGATTTTAATAGTTTCCACACCCTATATATAGTTATTGATTTCCATCTTCAAATAATTCATAAAAATCATTTTTAGTCACTGATGTTTTGAGAAATATTTACCTACTCAGGATTAACTGAAGGTTCTTTTAATCTACTGAAATCTTGGACATTGTATTCTACAAAACCAAATTCTTCATTTAACAAAGTTCAAACTGAATTCTCCTCTTCTAGGTCACTTCGTATTTTTTTTGACTTTATTTTCATTGTTTTTAATTTCCATAACTTTGGATTCACCATTCCAAATCCAATATACATATCGATGAGGAAACTATTTCAATATCAAATACACTTATATTTCATTTATATTTAAGAATTTTTTGAATTTTCAATCAGGACATGGAAATTTCATTCTACCATCCACTGATCAGCTTGCAAATGTATGATCTAAAAATTCTTCCAATCCCTTAGAATACCAAGGTGTGTTTCGAGGTAAATTAATCCAATTTATATATATATCTATTGTATTGAATTCTCCATATACATTCAAATATGATTATATAAATATTTAATCAAACGGGAATAATCAAAATTATAGAGGAATCTATATGAGTTAAAGTAAAAATTAAAAGCATGTTATTTGAAGTTATATACATTCTTGAAATAATTAATATTAAATGATGTAATAGTGGGAAACAACCTATAGATTATAGATGATAAAGATTTATAAATTTTTCATATTTAATATTTAGATGATATTATTTTTATGGGGAAATATATAATGGTGTATTCTACCTTAGTGTTGTAACTAAAGAGGTACATTCTATTGAAAAAATAGCTACATTGATCAACTTACAAAAAATTTCCCATATTCTAACTAATAAAAAGGGAACCCCTTTAAAAAATATTAAAGAAGATTATACATTATTTGGATATCACGACTATTGGATGGATAAAAATGACAAACATGTATGTTTTATGTTGTTTTATGTGCTTATATTTCATTCATCCAATTAAGTTTATTTTAAATGTGCACCTAAATTTATTGAAAAACAAAATAGGGAGGGGAACCTTTTACTAGAAACATATTATACCTTATTATTTAGTGATTTCAATGGAAAATATTTAAAATTATAAAGTTTCTCCAATGTGATAAGTAATGATCCTTGAAGATTAGACATGTTTTTGGAACTATTACCAGGTATCTAGTGAACATAGTGGAATATTATATTTGATAGATTGATACATTTCTTTTCTCACTGCATTTATTTTTTCATTTTTAATCTTTAGGATTTGGGTTTTCATATTGTGAATTTCTTATTATTCAATGTTTATCCATGAATATTCAACATAGAGGAAAGTTATCAAATCAGGGAATAAAATTTCAATTATAATCCTAAGATTAAGAATTTATTATCGAATAAAAATAATGGTAGACTAAATTAATGGATTTAATCAATACCATAGAGTATAATAAATAGATAAAAGAGGCAAACTATGGAAAATAACTCCCATGGTGTAAAATTTATATTAAATTACTCGGGTATAACCAATTATCATTTTTCACCAATTATTGTGAAAAAAATTCAAGATAAATAAATAGTTTCTTATTATGTATATTATAACCAATAACATAATTTTTAGTGATGAATACCATAATATAATACACTTTGAGATACTTATTTATAAAATATTATTTTAAAACTCAAATACTCAATCATTATAAAGTCGCTATATTCAAGTTAACCCAACATTGTTTCTCAAAAATCCATGCAAACCCATGGAAGTGATGAGTTTCCATTAAATAATATGTTAATGAAAAAAAAGTTTAAATTCATGAAATATCATAATAAAATACATTATACTATTTTATCAAATGTTAGTTGCGTATGGTAGTAGATAAATAAATTTAAAATACATGTTTTCATATAAAAAACCTTCATATTCAATGAAAATGGGAAAAACATGGTTTTTATTTAAAAATGGTTTATATAAACATATAATAATTTAATTAGGTATTTAAAACCTAGCTTAAATAGTCATAAAATCATTGTTTATTGATTTAATGAACTATGCAATAGATAAAACCAACCTCTTATCTGCCACTTCCATAATGTGGGATGCTAAATCTACACAATAAGGCTAAAGAAGACTTAAGTGGCTAGGAGGGAAATAGAAACTGGGAGAGGGAATTTGGAGGGGGTCCACATCACCATTAGGGAGGGGAATTGCTGGGAGAGGGAGTATTTAGGGGGGGTTCTACTTCAATGCTAGGAATAGGTGGTATGAGGTGGGTCGCGGTAGTCGGGGTCACCACTCAGGAAGAAAGAGGGAGGTCAGAGGGGGAGGGGGTTGTGTGTCACCACTAGGGAGAGGGATATTGGAGGGGGTATGCATCACCACTAGGGAGGGTAACCTTCAAGGATTGGGACGTTATAGGGGAGTTCTACATCACTACTGGGAAGAGGGAGATCGAAGGGAGAGTCGCAGGGGTTGGGGTCACTGCCAAGGGTGGAGGGAGGTCGAATGGTGGGTTTTCCATCATCTCCGGTGAGAGGGAGGTCAGAGGGTGGGGTTCATGTGGTTATTTTCACATAGGTAGTGGGGGAGTATATGGGCCGCAGTCAAGTCCTGTAGAGGGAGCGTGGGAGGGAAAGAAAATAGGTTTTTTGTATACCATTTCATGGCGGTTTAATGGAAACCACTGAAAATTATTAAAATAAAAAAATATAGAAGTGGTTTGATGCAACAAAAATTATATTATTTTTTAAATCTAAATTTATTAAGTAGTGGTTAGTATAACTATATTTAATAAACTACCACTAACCAGTGATTTTTTTTATTTTAAAGGTAAAATGGGTTAATTAGGGTGAAAACTAATGTTATAAAGATTAAAATTTATTCAAATACGCAAATTTATATTATTGGATAATTTTATTTCACCTTTTATCATAGAAAATTCTAAAATAAAACCATTTGTTTCCATTTAAATTTTATTTTGACCTTTATAATATTTAAGTTAAATATGAAGTCAAAAATTCCACTCTCTATCTTTTTATATATATTATATTTTTTGATATGGATAAAATAAACCAGTGTTCAATTATAAATATTTATTATAAATATGAATGATTTCTTTATCAAGGAAATTTATTTTTAATTTTTAGTGATAAAATAATTACCTTAAATGCTTACACAACACTAAAATTGTGATTATGTAAGTAGTGGAAAAATCATGTAAATGTTTTTTATAAAAACTAAAAGTAATATTTTTTCAGTAATTTGTAGTATTATACAAATTTAATAGAAAAATGTAACATATTAGGGATTTAATAAAGTTTTATATTCTAATTATTTTGTTCTAATATTGTTTTTATGGTCAAATTTAATTAATAGTTCCAAAAATGACATTAATGATATTTTATAATAAAAAATATTTAATTTAATGATATAAAATTCCTAAAATACCATATTCAACCAATTGAATGGGATATGATTTAAAAATTATCCATAATACATTTATGGATCATATTTCCTTCTATAATTACTATCTTCACCCCTAAAGAGTAAAAAAATTTGATGCCGTGGAAATTATCAAAAAGGATTGACAAGTGTTAAAACAAAGAGATTAAGGTAAAAATATAATCTAAACCTGAAAAAAATTTATTATATAATATGTTTTTGACTAATTAACATCTAATATTATAATTATATCAATTTTGATCCAATTTTAAAATAAATGTAATTTATGTTAATTTAATACATTAAAAATTTCACTGGATTCCTCTCCCCTTATAAAAGGGAACCTTCACTCTTCTTCTATTTATACCTAAAAATAATTTTTATTTAGAGGATTCTTACCAAAATACCTTACTTAAATTCCTATAAAAATCACAAATTCCCATTTTTATAATAAAAACAACCTATTAAGGCATTAGGGTATAAACCTAAAGAGGTTGTCTCAAGAAAATGTATAGTTCCTAACTGAGTGTTTTTGTTTTATTTCTTCTTTTATCTAATTTAAATATTTTTCAACCATGATTAAATAATAACACTAATATATTACATGTAATGATATGTTATTTTTTTAATTTAATAACCTATATCTATCTCTTATTCTATAAAATTACAAATTAAACCATCGTTCATGTGTATGGTAGACTACCACCTCACGAACCAATATAATGTTTTCCCATCACTGCATCTCACTGATAGTTATAAAGATGAATTTAATGTATATATATGATATTCATGATATAATTATAATTATAAATAAAATAATATATCATATTCTTTCTTATCATTCAATATATTAAAAAATTATAATGTTGTTTGTGTGTACATATGGATTACCACCTCCATGAAGCAATGTAATTTGTTTTTCATCACCACATTACATGCATGGAACATATATATATATATATATTATATTATAATAAATTATTAAATATTAAATGATTCTTACCTTCTTTCCATCAGGATCATTGAAAAATGGAAACATTACTCATGTATACAGACGTTTTACCATCTCTGTGATTGTAATGTAATTCATTTTTCGTAACCATCATCCTTTTTTGGTTATAAAAATATAATTGATATATAAAAATAATTATTAATCCATTATTATTATTTTGTATATGATGGAATATGGAACTATTGGACCATATTCAACCTACTGATGTTATTTTGGACATACGATCCAGATATCATCCACATTTTTGATGTGAACATAACTGATTAAGTAATTGATTATAACATGGTAATAAAAAAATGAATAATAAAAATGGAAATGATTTTTAATAAAAAGATTAATTAATATAAGTTTATTATTTTGGAATAGAGGAACATATGTGATGATTTGGACTCATGTTAAGGTACACATTACTTTAAAACCCACATTTTAAATGTTTTAATGATTTATTTTATAAACTTTTTTATTCCATTTCCATATTCTTATAAATATTTTATAGATGAATTTATATAGTTATAAATGAATTATAATGGAAATTTTATTCCACTTTTCATTTTCTTTCAAATATTTTCAACTAGAATATATTTTCATATTTTATATAAAACATATTTAAAAAAATGAAAAATGATGTTCTATTTGAATTTATGTGGAATTTACTTTTTTTTAACCACCATAACCATTATTTCATATTTTTATTTTTTTAGAAGATTTCATATTTTATTAAATGAAAAAACCTCGTTTCCTTGGTTATGTGTATTTTTAAAAAGGGATCTAATTTTAATAAATATTTTAATATCTTGAAATGGTTTGTATGAGTGAAAATAATATTGTTTAAATTATTATGATCAAAATTCAATCCTTAATGTGTTACAATTATGTTATGGATCTTGGGAATTTTTTTATGATGATGGTTTGTTCAATTATAAACTATGTATAGGAGGTCCTCTTATAAACCAAGGATATGTGGATATGTTATAGATCATGGATGGGTGAATATACTATATCCTTCCAATACATTGGGTAATGATCATTTTCTATAAAGAATTAATTTGTAAGTTGAACATATTGGTTATTCTACTTATAGAGTTTTTTAAGTCTTATATGAAGATAATATATCATGTTACCTGTGTGATTAATTAATAATTATTGTGGGTTTTTTTTGGAAATATAATAATTTAATAAGGTAATCTAATGAGATTAAGTTTAAAAATGAGTTTATGATACTTTATAAGAGATAAATGTATAAAATTTTGAAAACAAAATTCTGAGTACAAAAAAATTATGAGTTTTATTTCACCATTATGATTTCTTATGGATTTTATTATGAATATATTTGGGTATAAAATTTTATTTCTTGATAAATAAAATATTTATTTTGAGCCCAGCATTTATTTTTAATAAGAAATATATTATAAGAATTCATGGATTAATGGCATTCATTATTTATTTTATATGTCCCTTAATGATATTTTTATTCTTATCCAACATTTTAAAATGTTTTTCACAGGGTTTTATGGATGTGTTGGGAAAAGGATGAGGTAAAAATGAGAATTATGGAGATATTTCATAAAAAGATAACTTTTTATATCTTAAATGAATTATATTTAAAGAAAAATAGATATCAGGTGAAAGTTTCCACTTTGTGATGTAATATTTTTTTATTTATGGTTGAAGGCCTAATTCTCAAATATATATTAACTGTAATGATCCTAAAAGTGTAAAATAGTGAATTCATAACTAAAAACTTTATATTGTGTAATGTTTATGTTTGGTTCCTTATAATTATAGGAATCACCAATTTTATATTTCCACTTTGAGATCACATCAAAAAAATTATTCATAGAAACCAAAGTACTATATAGCCAATAACTTTTTGAGACTTTGTTTTAATCCAATAAAAATAATAAATTTTTATTTTTATATCCCAAATAAAAATGGATTCATACCTTGAAAGACTCGTAAAGTTTAATTTATTATTACTAATGGATCCATTCTAATTTTTCCTCGGATCAAGGAATTAACTATCTATTTTAGAGTGATAGATTTGGGGAATATATTTATTTAAGAATATCCACTTAAACCCCTCCCATTCCATGGATTCAATTTCTTACTCCTATATCATATTCCTAATAGGAATCTTATTTTGATTAGATTCACCATTTAAAAAATAAATTTCTAAAACAAACTTTACATGCTCTAGTCACTTCAGAATAGAGAAAATCACTACTAAAAAATTGGATTTATCCAACTCTAGGGCTTTAATAGCACTAGCTTAAAACGATTTTAAATACCCCTTTTTCAATGATAAGAAAATAACTCTTAAAGAGATTCTTTTATGAGTCCTTTTTTACAAGCCCTTATAAAGGCCCACCCTTTATTAGTGCTCATAAAAACAACTCATAAAGGGGGTATCAGTTGTTTTTAAGAAGTGATGATAAAGTCCACCCTTTTTTAGAACTTTTTTACAATAACCAATAAAATTATACTTCAAAAAAATTATTAAAAGAATATTAATATATAAATATATTGATATTGATATAAAGATGACATATATTATTTAAAATATGTTTTATATAAGGTAAATATGAATTTACACTTAATATATAACATATTTAGTGAAAATAGAATATAAAATAACTAAAATTATTTGTAATTAATAATTTTCTTTTTATTACTAAGTAATAGTCATATAATATAAATTGAAGAAAATAATCAAAAAATTAATAAATGATCTAATATATGCTTAAAAGTTAACTCAAACTTCAAATGGAAATAACATTTAATATTCATATATGTTTGGGCTCTACCACATATCAAATAGAATCCTATTATTATCCCTATAAAATCAGTGACACAAGTAAATCTCGGGCACATTTTTTAGGGCCAAAAATGGCCTAGAAGGCATATAAAATTGAGTGTTTAGTCGAGGTACCCTGATTTTTTAACATTCGATTCTTTTTAAACCTCATTTAACGGGGTCTTTCTCCATTTTTTAGTGAGGACTGGATTTACTCCATGGCTTAAAATCATATTGATATTATGGTTTTTAAATTTTATTATATTTCACAGTATGGTTTTATTTTTAATTAAATACATGCATGTTTTATTATATTTACTTATAATTAATCACTCATCTAAATACATATATCGAGATATTTACATAACAAAATGAATATTATAATATATCTAAATAAATAAATATTCTAAAATTTTATTTACAATAATATCTAACCATTTTTTACATTATAAAAATATATTTATAATGTTTATATATACATATATATGTATATTTATAAATAGATATATATTTATATTATATTCAAGTATATGTAAAATAATATAATATATAATATATTTAAATAAATATATGTATATATATATATCAAACACACACATATATTTTTTAAATATATTTAAAAATAATTATATTAATATATGTAAATATATATATATATGTAAATATATATATATGTAAATATATATATGTAAATATATATATGTAAATATATATATGTAAATATATATTTATATATATATAAATATATATGTATAATTAAATATATATATATATATATAATGTCCTTAAACAGATTGAAAAACAACATGATGTAGTGGTAGAGGAATTTCGTCTTCAAAGGAGAGGTGTAGGGTTCGAATCCAAGTGGGGGTGCATGAGGCTGGAAATTAGTAAGGTTCTGATAAAGGGGTTTGGGCATATAGATGTCTAAAAAAATTACCCCTTTAATAGCACTTCTTTTATAAACACTTTTTTAGCACTGTTAAATGTTTCGGGCTTTTAACCATGATCTGGTTATCAACACTTTTTTATCACTGATAATGGATTATTTTGGGGTTGTCAAAGTTATTTTTTGTAGTAGTGAATATTTTGGGATTTTTATAACCATTACTCAGTAATTAGTGGATTAGAAGACCTAGAAAATAAGGGTTGTCATTATCACATAAAGTACTCAATGGATATTTGTTCCTTCGATAAAAATTTGGTTGTTCAAAATTATTTTTCTTATTGTTTATAAGCTAAGAGTGTGGAGTGAGAATAGCCCTGAGATTTTACAGTCCAGAAACTATCCTATTTTTTCCTCATTGGCACAGTAATGGCATATATCATTTCACTTATTATTTACTAGGTTACTCTTGGTTCCATCCATTAACTAAAATAAAAAAATATATATATTGAGTATCATTCAATAAAAACTATAATAAGAAATCATAATACATCGAAAACTAATCTTAATATGTTATAAATTATAAAACCTTCATTCAAACTTATGAAATCTTCGGTTCATCCAACATCACTTTTGGAAAAACATTGGTTATTTTAAGTTCTATACCCTTATTGTTTATAACATAATCCCAAAAACAATACTATACCCGACTATAATTCTATGTGACTTCCTCATGTCATTATTTTATTAATTATTACATAATATTGGGATAATGTTATATTATTGGGTGTTTTGGGGAGTTTTATATACAGTATTTTTAGAAATAGATAACATGGATTGGTGGGGCGGTTAATACATGGCCAGTGATAACTGTGTAGCCATTCCATGGATGTAAGATCATGAGCTTCTATTGATGTGTGTATAATTGGAATGTAGTTCCCTAAACCGTGCAACCAAATCATGAGGAAAACCATATTTGTAAGATCACCCAGTATTTTTGGTGAATTATTATCACTAACTATGCACCAAAACAACATGAGTTTGTGGATCTAGTCTAGTGAGTGGTATAAAGTTAAAACATTAATTAGTACATCATGTGTAAAAACCATCCAGTCAAACAAGTTTCATTAAAATTTTGAAATATTTTTTTCACCTTTTCTCACTTTAACTCATTATCTCATATCCTCCTTTCCATTTAAATTATCTAAAAAGAGGGAGAATGTTTAGTTACCTCCACTTACCCTCCATGTGATATTTAGTACTTTATTCTTCATTATTAATCATTTATCTTGGTAAATACCTATATTCATCTTCATTAATCATCTCTACATCTCCCATCCTCCTTTTTGATGGGTTTCCTTTTCTCCCATGAACCCTAATGGCCACTGTGGAAAAATATTGGGTTTTGGGTGGACTAAATATAGGGATTTGTTTAGTCACTAATTGTATAGGTCCTCTTCTTTCTTGGATTTTATTCCACATTCAAATGATAGGTGTTCCCACCAAGTGGAGATAGGTATTTTTATTAAATTACATTATTTTACATGTTATGTGATGAATCTAATTATAAATTATATTATTACCAAGATAAATATCTATGTAGTTCCCTTTATGGGTTTATATTAATGTTTTCTATAATTTATATTATTGGAAAAAATAGGTTTTATATGGATTTTTAGTTTTTTATTTAAAAATTAATATTAATACATGACTAGTGTTTTTTTAAATTCCCATGAGGTTTTTAATATGAATTTAATGATTTTGAACTTCTGGTTTCAACTTTTTTGGTTTAAAAAGATCAAAATGTATTTTTTTAAATTAGTGATTATGAAAAATATTGTTTGTTTGACCCAGACTAGTCATTATTAAAACCTATTTATTTTTGTGGTTTTTTAATGTTTTAAAATAAAGGTTTAGTTTTCAATAGTTTTTAAAAGAACTTAGAATTATAAATTGGTATTAAAGGCCCATTTTTTAATTCATAAAAATAGTTTTAATTGATGATTGTGGTCCCCATCAATTTATACGCATTTATGTTATGCCTTATTTTGGATATTTCCCTACGTTGGATGAATTATATTGATATATATGATGTATCAAGTATTTAAAAATAGGTTTATTCATCTGAGGTTGTTGGAGGGAGAGATATTTTGGTTATGAATTATTTGTGTATATGATGGTATTTTTGCTTACTATTTTTTCACCTATGCTTAAAATTTCATGGGATCCCAAAGAACCTAAGTGAGAAGTCTAGGTTTATGATCACTAGTATAGATTATGCACTTACAAGTTTCCCCTAGTTTAGTTTACATATATTCAAAGGTATTGCCTCAATGTGACTACAATAGTGACTTTGGTACTTATATTTTTAAGAAAAAAACAGAGGCCAATATTTTTTTTAAATGAGTATTCTCTAGGATTTTCTCATGTTAAGACCTTATTAGTTTCCCATGACACTTATTAATTTGATGATAAAATTATCCTAAGGAATCGCATTTCCTAGTTAGGGGAATACTGTTATGATCATCTTATTTTTTGGTGCCTTTATACTATAATTATTTACTCTTGTTATGTCATTTTGATATTATAGTTCCTATGCAATTTTATCTCTTTTCATGGATTGTTTAAATTACATTCCAACATACCTAACATAGTTATTTTCAAAAAAGATTTTTTGAAGTAATATAAATGTTTGGTTTTATACATATGGTTTTCAAAAAGGATTTTAACTAAGGAAAACACATTATAATTTTTTTTCAAAAAATTCAAATGTCAACAATTCTATGTTCAAATTGTTTCCACTACTAAAGGATGTTTCAAATTTTTTTATATAAAATAATGTGGTGATTTATTTATAAAAAGTTAAGATATTTAGTTTTAATTGTGCCTTTTCATGGTGGAAATCCTATTTTCAAATTTTATTTCAAATTAGAATTTATTAACTATTTTATAATAGAAATTTGATATTCTCCTTGGTGAAATTATATTGGGCCCATTTAGCTCACACCCTATATAAACACCTATATGTGGGTGATGATCTTATGTTTTATACAGGTAACATGGTTGTGATATCGGTTTGGATGTTTATTGGGTAGTCCATTGATGGATATGTATGATGTTGTGAGTGACCCTGGGTCACCTAGAAGTGTCTCATCATATCTCATATTTATGGTTAGTCATGGGATATATTGTTATTGGATAAATTAGCTATAAATTTATTTATATTTTATTTTAAATTATGATGGGACCTCATTGTATATTGTGTATTGGGTTTTTTATTTAATTTAAATTTGATTTTTGTTTATTATTTTTAATTATACTCTTATTGGATATCTATTATTATAAAAAAATACTTATTAATATTCATGGATATCCAAGATATGGATACCTTATGCTAGATTACAAGGTGTAATCCATGTTATGGATTCTAAATTTTAAAGGTGAAATCAATCCCAAAGGTTGTGCTTGATACCATTGGTTCTTTCCGCTAACCCATGGTGATTGAGAAAAAACATTGAACCTTTTGGAAGTATGGTATGTGTGATGTGTTAAGTTCACCCGATATGTTTTGTTACAAAATAGTATTATATCATAGAATTTATTTAAGGTGATTCTAGTAGTATAGATATAGTAATGTCTGGAGTCAAGAGGTGGGTTTGGGGAGAGTATTTTTAGATCATTCTTATTATGTCCCTTGAGTTTCTATGGGTTTATGGAATTTTATTCTTGAATTTAGACTTCATTGTAGATTTTGTTTATAGTTTTTAGATCACCATTGAGTTATATCAGATGAATTAGGGGTTTTTTATATTTCTAGGGTGAAAATAAATGATGATTTAGAGAAGAATAGTTATATTCCATGATATGGAAAACTATTTATAGCCTATTAACAGGTGTCTGAGATATTTACATGTGTATTGAAATGTTTTGTACATGTTTCTCCAAATCTTGTGGCCAAGCCAGTGCATCCCTGCATACTACTTATATTTTTTACTTGAAACAATTTTAATTTTTATATGATCTTAAATTTTTTCCCACTTGTTAGAGATTAATTAAAGAGGGTTTTAATTATTTTTTCATGTTGTTAGAGTAATTTTTTTTTCTTATGGTCTATGTTATGTTTTGTTTATGCTTGATTTTTAAATGCAATTTTTTTGTAAAAAAATTAATTTTGTGAAATTTTTTGATTCTAAACATATTTTTGTGTCTCTTTAATAAAATTAATGGCATAGAATATTTTAGTTACAAAGGAATATTTTATGGTATATTGGTAAATAATTTTCAGGCACATGGTATGCTATTAAAAGTGGATGGTTTTATAATATAATTTAGGAAAAGTTTAAAATTGAATTTTAATTTTTACTCTATTGATTTAGATTCCATATTAGCAGTGTAAAATTTGTGTTTCTTGGTGGAATTATAAAAAAAATTCTTTATTTTACTAAATTAATTGGAGGATTTAAAGGAATTTAATTTTTTACTATGTTTTAATTTCATTAATTTGTGCACTAGGTTTGATACCTTTGGTTTATATTATGATCATTTTATTTAATATGTGAAGAATGAATTGATTAGTTACATGTTTACTATCATTTAGAATGCTTCTACTAGAAAATTATTAATGAAACATAGATATTCCATCACTAGAGGTGATTATGTGTATCACTTTGGAATGAATATTCAAGTTATTGAATCTTAGAAACTCATAATAGATTGGTAGAGTCAGGTTATTATATATTTTCAGACCTTTACCAGGACTTATTTAATTAATTCATGCATTCATTTCATGGTTTTTACCATTTTCTTAAGGCATTGGATTAGTTAAATAGTATTGGTAGAATCTCCAATTATTAGGGGAATCCTAAAAGCATTTATAGTAAGGGATGCTATAGAATTTCTTGAATTACTGAGATGAGTATGGTGGGATTCCATTATTCCTTCTCATATACATGATTGAATGTCTCGGTAATTTCTCATGATAATGATAATTCAATGGAATTATCCTAAAAACATGAATACAGCTAAAGACATCAAATTTATGATTCTTTATTAGTGTGAGTGAATAGTAAATGAATATGTCGACCACTTCTTAGTGTTAGTATCTTTTTATCCAAACCTAGTCATAAATGACATTATTAAAGATTTATTATTTAGTGGATATATTCAACTTGACCTTAGATAAACTATGTTTTATTTTATATTTAATTATTATAAGGATGTGGCTAAAAGGACCCCATTGGTGGAACCTAATAATAAAAGACAACTTATGGTGGGCACTATATCATTTAAATCTTTTTTGTGAGGATGTTTTATCTGGTGTAAATTAGAAGATAAATGATCTCAATTTGGAAAGGTTGATTGATGATATTTAGTCTCCACAAAGCCTATATTATTATTATAGAAATAAGAGACCACTCATTTGTCTCAAGTGTGGGGAACATAGAGATTATACATCCACTTTCATAAACACTTTGAAGACCTATCTATGATGTGGTTATCTAGGGAATATTTAAATATTATAAAAGATAAATTACTAGATTAAGAACAAGTCTCAAGTATAATTTGGAATCCCATGATGGTCTATTTTTGGATTTATTCTAATTGAATTTATATTAGTTACAAATATTTATGTAAAACTTAATTTGGGAATTATATGGATTTATCATCTATATATATACTATGAGATGCGAGAGTTCTATATTTTTATAATTACTTGTAGTTTAGTTTTTCATTTTTTCTTCTATAAATGATTCTTACATTATTATGAGATTCGTCTTTTGATGAGTTACTCATGGGGATACCTAGGTGTGTTTTATGGAAACTGGGAAGAGTGTTACCCTCTATTATATTTTTATATTGATGGTGCTCTATTTATTGTTTTAGATTTATTATAAGATGTTGTTTTGAGAGAAAGGTCTCAAGTGGCCCTATATTTTATATTTTGATCTATGGTTAGATATTATATTGATATTTATTGAGGGATGTTTTTAGTTGGTGTATTTCTTTCATCATGGATGAATGTAATTTTTATGAATTGTGTAAATTTTTTATGGTTTTTTAGGTAATTTATATGGGTTATAGATCCTTTTGGAAATTAAAAAATTTCAGTTTGTGTATTTAGTACAAATTGGGTTGTGATTATTATTTCCTTGGGTATTTTATAGAGATTTATTAATTTTTTGGGATTCTTTCCACATGATAGTTTCCATCATTTGTTTCAATATTTTAAATTAATTTTAAATTCTATTTAGTTTCTATAATCCATGATAGTGATTTGAAGTTATTCTCGATGATTTTTTGTAAAATTTGAGGATTTAGTTCTATCTGGCTTAAGGATTGGTTTGTTGGTATGGTGCTCATCTCTCACTGGCCCTATTTAGTTTTACCCAATCATACCACCATTTCTATTAGTCCTTGAGGTTTTTCCTCTTACCTTCTACTTTAACCATGACTTTGTCCTCGTAGAAAGTGGCATGGTGGGAAGAATTGTGACACCCTTAAGTCACTATTGTATTAATTATGATGTAATTTTTGTTTAGTTATACATTTGTGGATGTTTTTGGGAATTTTAGGTATGATAGTTTGAGGAATGGGGAATATAGACTACTAACACTATTAGAACATGGCTAGAGCTAACTGTATAGCCAGATCATGTGGTAGAGGGGGTGATCTTCTAGTTATTATGAATGGTTAGCGCAAATTTTCCTAGATTATATGGCCATATTTTTTTAAAAAACCTTACATATGGGATCCCATTGAATGATTGATTCATGCATATAACTAACCACATATCCAATATGAGTGAGGTAATTACTCTAGTCCAGTGCAAGCAGTCTGATTGGCCCTACCCATTTTATTTAAAATTGTGGAATGTAACTTTATCCCCTAATTTATTTAACTCATTAAATCCTATCATCCCTCCCATTTCATCTGGATGAAAAGAGGGAGATCCTTTTATGACCTCCCCTTATAATCTATCTAATTTTTCCCCCTTATCCTTTATTTGCAAGGGATTTTTCTAGGTAATATTCTCTAATCTTATTAATTATTCCTATCTTCCTCACCCTTAACCCTTTCCCATTGGTTTTATTTTCACTTATGAACCCTAATTTCCATTGTGTTTGAATATATTTTAAGGTTTGACTAGACATGTGGATTTGTTTGTTTAGGCCACATAGATCTTCACTTCTTCCTTGGTTGTTCTTTCCCTGATAATGGTGAGGGGTTTCTTCTTGATCGAGGTTGTTGTTTTAATAAAATCCCTTTATTTAACATGTCATGATATGCTTCTCCTTAAAAATACATTTCTTTCCATGTTTTATCTACATGTATTACAATTTATGGGTTTATAAAAAAATATCAATATTTTCAATGTTTGGAAAAAAATAGGTTTTTTAAGGATTTCTTGTTTTTGTTTTCAAAATGAATTTTATTCATTCCATGTGTTCATTTGATTGACCAAGAGTATTTTCCATGAAAATTTAAATATTTTTATGTATTGTTTTACACTATTTTGGTTTTAAAATAATAAAAGGAATTTTTTAAAATTATTTTTTAGGAAATAGTTGGTATTTTTGACCCATTCTTATAATTTTTAATACTTATTATTTTTGCGGTGTTTTAAAATGTTTTAAAATAAAGTTTATTGTTTTCAAAGGTTAGTAAAATTAATTATAATTTCCTGTTGTCTTTAAAGGTTTATTTTTAACTTCATAAAAATGGATTTATGTGATAATGTTTCTTCCCCTAGTTTCCCCCCCTTATATTATGTCATGTTTAGGTTTTTTTAATTTATGGGATGAATTAAATTGACATATATGATGTATTGAGGATGTAAAATGTGTTTATTTCATGTGATAGTGTTGGAGGTGAGATGATATTTATTTATTATTCCTTATTTATATATGTAATTATCTTTTAGCTTGTTGATCACTCACTGCCTCTGGGCATGTTATGAGAATATGGGGTAGTTTATTAAAGAATCTAGATTTATAGTACACTAGTGTTGATTATGAATTGGCTAGTTTCCTAGACTGTATATTTTGTTAATGTTAATGGATTGCACCAATGAGATGATGAGAGTGAATTTTATGTTTATATTTTTAGTGAGATGATAATTTCTAGAAGTTTATTCAATTGAGTATTATTTAATATCATCTCAAATTATGATTTTGTGTGTTTCCCATGATTATTATTAATTTTATGATGATTTTAACTTGAGGTTTCCCATTTACTACTTTATTGAATCCCCTTGTTCTTATCATATTTTCTATCACCATCATGTTATAATTATTTACTCTGGTTATTAACTCTTTGATAATATGGTTTCTGATAGAGTTTTTATCTTTTCATAGATGGTTTTATTTACTCTCCAACATACTTATGAAGGTAAATTTGAAAAGGGGTTATTAAAGGAATGGGAAGTATTTTTTTATACAAATTATTTTGGAAAAGGTTTTTAAATGGAGAAAAGTTATTTGTATTGCTTTCATAAAATAAAAGGTTATTATTTACATGTTTAAATTATTACCTTTTCTAATGATTGTTCCAAATTTTTTATAAAATCAAGGTTTTTCTTATTTATAGATAAATGAAAAGTATTTTTTCCTTATTATTTATCATGGGGAATACCCTCCATAAAATTTTATTTCAAACTAAAATTTATGAACTATTTTATAAAATGATTTTCATTGACTATTTGGTGAAATTCTACCAGGACTATTTATATCTCATCCTACTAACTTTCATGTGTGTGTGTGGATTTTATGTTTTAAACATTTTCTTGGGTTTTAATCTCATATTAGAATTTTTTGGGTAGTTTTATAAGGGATTTTTTGTATGTAGTGATTGACCATGGTTCACATGAAGATGTCTCATTTTATCTCTAGTTTATGGTTTATCATGGGATGTTTATGTATCATCAAGGCCAGCTAGCTATTGATATTTATTTTTATTTACATTATATAAATTCCTCATTTTATATTGTTTATACTTTTGTTTATTTATTTTAAAGGTAACTTTAAGTAATTATATTCCATTACACTTAGATTTCATCATTTATTATTATTGATACTACTTCTTGTTTTGTGGGGATAACCAAACTATACATACCTTGTGCTAGATTTCTAGGTGGAATATGTGTTTTGGAATATGGTTTTAATGCTTGAAATCATTCCCAATAGTTATACTTGATACCCATTGTTCTTATAACTATATTTTAAGGGTTCGGAACACACATTGGGATTTGTGGTGGAAAGGCCTTGGTGATGTGTCAGGTTAACCAAAGACAATTTGTTATATACCAACTATGACAATACAACCATACCATATATATTTATATTACATCATTTTACATGAATATTCCTTAAATATAAAAAAACACCCTAGAACCAATATCTTTAGCATATTTTAACATTAGATTACTAACAAACTTATTTTATAAACATTCTTTATCATCTCCTAAAAATAATTTTCACACATGATACCCTTGTAAGAATATCATATGTGACACTCATATCTATTTCATGGGTAATTGAAACCTAAGAAATGGTGATCCTAAACACTCCATAAATGTATAACATAAAAGAAATAAATAAAAGATCATGAGTGTGCATAAGATAAACATATGGGTATGGGAACATAATCCAGGAACATAAATATATCATTTTGAAACCATTCCTAATAATAATGGCTCGTTAATTATGAACCAGAATATATAGCTATTAGAACAATAATATGAAATGACCTATAGGATTGTGGACACATAATTCGATAATCATTATCCAGAAAAAACATAACATGATAATATGGAATAACTTCTGAATGTGGTATAAGAATGTTTAATATACACAAGCATAGTAAATCATTTCTTATGTTATATATAACTGCTAATACCATCATAACATAGTGGATATATTCCCATTATAGATTGGATTCACTTATAATTACCATAAAATAATAAGATGGTGCTCAATACCCAATATATTACATGTAATATCATGTGATATATATCATTACACAATGCATTAGAGGATTTAATAATTTTGGTCCCATCCATCATATAATTAAAAACGATACACATTTGTTCCACATGAACATAAAAACATTCACAATTATGTCATAGCATAATTAACCCCTGAGGAAGAAATGGGTTTCATGAAAATTACAAAAAGAAATGACAATAATACATTCAAATAAAAAAGTTGTATTTCATAATTAAATCATATATACAATGAATAAAAAGAAATATTAAAGGATATTTACCCTGATTAAAATCATGTTAAAGGAGAAAAAGATGTTATTTTTGAAAAATAAGAATAAGTACCCTTTAAATTTTGAAATTTTTTATTTTAGTAGGAAATAATTTATAGAAAAATATTTTTATAAAGTGAATGTGAAAATTAATTAAATTTACAAAAATAAATACCAATATTTTAAAGGATTAATTTTAATGAAAATTGAAGAAAGATGTGGTAGAATGTAACCGTCAAATTATATTAAAAAATTTGATATCAATATTTTTTAAAGAAAGTAAAATGTAATAAAAAATGAACATAATAAATAATAAATATATGGATAGGAAAATATATAAATTCATAAGAAAATTTAGATATAGAGGAGAATTAATTCTTGTCCAAAATAAGAGATATAAACAGCTTCAATTACAAGAATCCTTTTATTTGAATTGTGAACAAAAGGATTTAAAATGATTAAGAGACATATAAACCCCATAAATAACCAGATTAAAATAAACCATATTTTTTATATATAATTAAAATAAAATTTCTCAAAATAATAATTTTGACATAGAAAATCATGATTTAAAAGTGAGATTTTCAAATAAATGCTAAACTTTACTTCAAACATATATGAAGGTTCATTAACCTCATATATAATAAAGATAAAAAATTTAACAACATATTTTAGAAACATATTCATATATATTACTATTTATACTCTTCATTTATAACAATTTATTAAACATCTTTTAGATAGTTGTTGTTTATTTCCACGATTGGATGTTGGTAATTTTGATTGTTTCATATAAGATTTTTAATTGTGATTTGAATCCCCATTATATGATAAAAATTTCATTATTAAAAACTTATTAAAGGTAATAGAGTAATTCTTAAATGATTTATTTATTACTATGTTCATTTTATGGAAGTTTTGAGTATGTTTCATGAGAATAGAATCCACAATGACCATGTTTTAGGTAATTTAGAGTAAAAAATTAATTTTATAATGACCTTTAATTTTCTTCCCACAATTCTAGAACCATATTAATAACATAAATTATGATTTAATATCATATATTACTGCGATTAATTTCTTTATACTCATTCATGTTGGAAACTGTAAGGATAGTATAACATCATTTGTTTAGGTGGTCTAATCAACCCATACAAGAAGGAGATATATTAAGGAATGAATAATAGTATTAGGTTATATTATAGTAAATTAATTTTCAAATAAGAATTTTTTTGTTAATAGAATATAATTATATTGGTGGATGGGATTTATGGAGAGTGGATATCAGAATGTTATTGATAAATATGGTGTAGAACTAGAAACTTGCTTTGATAAAAGTACTCCATCTTGAAAAGGGTTCCTTTGAAATGAAGGATTTAAGAATATTTCTTGGAACTAGAGGCTAAAAACATATAATAATTTTTTATGATGGGTAATTTGGGAATAAATTTATTATATTAACTATGAAAATAGTTTTTTGGGTGCGTTAAACTATGTGTTCTTTTAAAAGTGAGTTTTGAGAGGTATTTCTGTAAATAATCATTCCCTAAGTTGTAAGGATTTAATTTTAAATAGAAAGGGGATTAAAAGTGGAATAATGGTTGATATGGGTTATTTATCCCATTATATACACAATTTAGATATATGTTAATATGTATTATAGACATCTACCAATTAATTTAACCATTTTATCACATTTTACCTTTACTATGGAAACTAAATTTCACCTTGGTAAATTTTATCCATCAAAAAATGAAATGGTCTATCATACCTAATTTTTATTTTGTGATTCCAAATTTATAATTTAACCTAATTCCAATTATAATTACAATAAATTTTAATTTTAAATGAAAAAATAAAATATATAGAAACAAAATTTTATAGAAAAACTACTTTTAAAAACATTAAGTGTTCTTAATATTATTTAATATCAATTACTAATTATATAAGTGTTAATTTATTTCTTTGTGAATATAAATGTTAAATTTTATTATAATCATACTTTAAAATTTATCAATTTAATTTATTATGATAAAAACACCCAACTACTAAAAAAATAATTCTTTGAAAATATCCATTTTTAACATTGAATGATCTTAACAACATCCCATTAAATATAATTATTTATTTTATAACAATTAAATTTTATTAGTTAATTATAATTAGAATATGTTGTTACTTTTTATAAACAAATAAAATAATTATTTGAAAATAATAATAATAATTTGTAATGAATAAAAATACATATTTTAAAAAAAACATTATTATTTTTTATTTAAAGTCATATTTATTTATTATATATTAATTATATTATTTTTAATTTATAACTAAAAATTAATATACTTTAATATGCCTATTGGATACAACTATATCTAATGACCATATATAAAATGGTCATATATCCAATAACCAGATAACAAATGACCATATATATATAGATCATATTACCTTCCTATATATATCCTTACACAAATCTATAAAATCATTCATCATATTCTTTAATTTCTTTTTATATATGTTTATAATTTTTTTAATGTTTTTTTCTTTCCATATTTATCATTAGTAATTTGGTCATCATGGAAAATTACGATAATCAGAAATTCAATATTGTAGTACTTTTATTTAAATTTATTTTAATTATATTAAAACTTAATACACCCTAAGTGGTGGGAGAATAATGGTGTTTCACAATTCATGTTTTTCTTATTTTAACTTGATTATCTATATTTTGGATCTTGTTCATTTGTTTTGAGGAATATTGTTCAACATATAGATCGATTTCATTTTCACACAACCTCACTGAATCTCAATAATAATTTTAGACTTATAAAGAATTCATAGTAAAATGGGATTTTACATATTTTAACATAAAGGTATAATCTAGGGATAATGAACTAATCAGATGAGACCATACTAGGTTTTAACACTATGCATTTTATGTGTTGTAATAGTTTAGGAGGGATGTATTGTCAATCCTATAGACAATTCATATTTTTTCTATACATGCAATACATAGTTGTAGGAAATAGTTAGATTATAGATTTGATGTTATCTTATAGTTTATAATAGAATATTGATACACTTTACATCCTTTTCTCTAGAGAGATGCACTATTAATATCCTCATTCACTACGAAACTACTCTTCATTCAAGATAATATCAACTCCTTGTGGAGGGTTTCTCTCGCTTTTTTCCAAAAAAAAATTCATAGTATTAGTTAATTCTCATCCAAATGAAGATAATTATAAAATGGAATTGTCCAATAGAACCCTATATTCTTCTTTGAGTGGGTATAATAGTGATGTTCCTTCCTATTATTATGCTCATCCTTCCCTTCTTGATATAAACTATATGTTTTTATGGAATCCCCTATAGTTCATCCTTCTTTCTCTTAATATATTTGGATATAAAAATATTCTTAGTATATATCTTCTTATTCTCCTAAATTAGATATATCAATATGGTACTTTTTTAAAAACATTATTAAGTATTTTATTTAGATATTCCATGAATACAAACCCTAAACCAAGAGGTTTTATTAATTATACATCCTATACTCTTCAGAGATCCCACCATGTATACCACATTATTTAATAGTGGAAATTATGTACCAATTAAAATAATTTAATTCCTTAAATATAAATTTGGGAGTTATCCTTTTAAATTTCATTTAAATCTCTGAGAAAACCTAGGAACCAACTATCCATAACCTGGATTCCAATAATGTGCTATGGTTTTTGATATCTTTAACCTATAAATTTCATGTTATTCCACTTCAAAGCATGTTTTCCAATAAAACATATCCATAAAATCAATAAAATTTCATCATTTTAATATCAAGTCAAAACCCTCTAATGATCTATCATATCTTCCTCCAAAAAGATAGAAAATTCAAACATATATTTTCACAGACTTCAATTTTTCACAATATGATATTAATAAACACAATATAATCCCTTAATTATTATGTGACATTGAACTTGAACTTAAGAATATCCATGGAATTTTTCTCCTCATTATGTTATCTAAATAATAATCTCTACATTCTATAGTTGACTAATGATACAACATAACTTCCAAAATTATCAAAGTATACATCTTTATTTAACGTAATGATTATTATAATGTAAATTACCATTCTCCAGAATGTGGAACCAATCATCTCTCTATTCAGTATCTATCCTTGTATTCTACTATGTAGTGGCATTTATTATCTCTTTGTTTCATCTTCTCAAGTTTTTTTATGACCTTATAGTTTAATTCACTTTACAGCATTGTTCAAAAGTACTAGTGTGGCCTCATGTAAATATTTTATAACATTATAAATGTTGTTATAGGGAAATTTTTACACTATGTGAGACTCCTTATATAACAAAACTCACGAAAAACTCCCAATAATTCTCACATAATGACCAACATGTCAAGGTGAAATGATAGTTCTTCAAATGTTTTACAAAGATATAAATATTAATTTTAAACCAAAATACTTATATATATAGAAATATTCCACACTTTTCCTCATTTAAATATTTTCAAAACATTGTATACACACTTTAAAAAACCTTATTAACATATGGAATATTATTTACTTTTTTATTTTTTAATCTTTCGAAAGCTTACACATCCTCCCAAAAATATTACAAATGTAACAAAAAACATTACACATCACACTGATAGATTTTACATTTCTATATTCATTAAATATTCTCAAACACCATTGTACTTTTACATATCACTTAAATTCTCTAGGACTTTTTAATTTATAAAATCTCACCCACATGGTGTGATCCTTCCCTTTGTATTGGGACTATGATAACATACAATTCTTTATCCAATACTTTTACTCAAAAAAAATATTGTGTATTACTATAATCCAACTCCAATAATTTACCATATATCAAGTCTATTTTAGCTACTCTTTGTATACAACTTCTAGTCTATCTTAAAAAACTCCAAATTTTGGACTCTAATTATTGAACAAATAAAATTATGGATTTATATGTTCTCAAACTTTCAGAACATTTTACCTTATGGATGTTGTGTACCTAAAAGTTTCAGGAGTTGTGTGAACCTATTCCAAAAAATATAATTAAAATTCATATAAAAATTCACATCATATGGAGGAATTAAAAAGTCATGTATTCAGGTCACCACACGAATCCACCTCAAAAAAGTTTGAGTTTTAGTCTTGGAACACATTGGACCATGTCGAGCATGTCTTCAAAATTTATTTCTTTGTAAAGAAATCAGTAAGACGATTAGCTTACCCGGAGAAGTTTTAAAGTAATTATTTAGTTTTAGTGTGCATTTTTTATAATAAATTTACATATTATATAAATTTTTTTAGTTTATTTTCAATATTATTACTATATATATCAAGTTACATTCTAAATATTATTCTTCAAATGTTTTTTTTCATGACATGACATTCTTTGGGTACACTACCACCTTTTGAACACAAATTGGAGAGGGTAATATGTCATCAATACCAAGACATGTGGAACATTTCACTAAAGGAGGACATAAAACACGTTGAGACTATTTTAAACCAAACCGACCCTTTTTCTTATAGAACTAATGATAATGATAAAATAAACTATCATAACACAGCCTAAAGTAACATAAAATTAAAAGAACTATCTTTTCTTGTTGTTGACATTAAACCTATGTATATTCACATATAGTATTAATTACCAATATTTGAACTAAAATATAATCTAATTAACTTTTTACAAACAAATTCATGGACATTATAGAGATGACATGCCTAATAAAATAAATTGATTTTATATTTTATGCTCAACATAAAAACCTTAAAATGTGTATAAGAAACTAATAGAACTTATGGATTTTCTCTTTTATTTACAGTACATTTTAAAAGACTATATATATTATATTAACTCTCTAATTAGAGTTTTTACAGACCTGAAACACCTTTAACTTGAAAAATACTTCCTAGTTTCTCAAACTACAATAATTTGGAATGAAATTTTTAGATTATCAAAATAAAATGGGGAATAATGTGATTATTAATGGGAGTGTTTTAAAATAATTTGATCAATTTCTCCACATCACAAAATAATTAGTCAACTTTTAATATAATGTTTTTATGAATTTTAATTCTTATTGACTATAATATGATTGGTTCCACTGTAGGTGGTTCCTTAGTGTAAAATAATACAATCTCTTTAAGAAAACTCATAAAAAATATGGCATTGAACAATTGACTGGTTGGTTTATGGTATATTTTACTCTTTAAATATCTTAATTAGGTGTAGGTTTTGATTTCAAGAAGAAGGTGGACATGCATTTTTAAGAGGTAATTACTCTACATTGATAACTTGATCTTTCCAAGGGTAAATCCAAACCTCCTACTATTCATTATGGTATTTGGGTTACTGAAACCCATTACTATAACCAATACCCTTAATTGAGATAAAAATATAATGTTTGTTAAGAAATAATCCCAAGTCATCCATATAAGAAACCCTTTATGAAAGAACCATAATATTCATCCATCTTTTGATGAAAACATATCCAAGATTATTGGAAAGGTAGGTATCTGAACCATCCTCAACAGTCCTTAAACTATATGGATTAGGGTAGTCCTCCTCTACCACCATTGAAAAATTAGCATCCACTATAAAGGAATTTCAACAAAAACCTCAAAAACATGATCCTATCCTTGAATACATGTAGAATTAGATGGCCAAAAATAATCTCTAATTCTAACAAACAACACAAGAAGCCATACAAGACCTAAAAACTCAATTAGTTCAACTTGAAAACTCATTTTGGTAAATAATGAAGGACAGGGTTGGGTAAACTACCTTCTCAACCTAAATTTTAACTAAAGTTAAAAGGAAATTTTAGTTTAATAACACTTCATAGTTGTAACCATCTTAAAATCAAAATGATCCGTCTATTAGAGTTATCTTTTCTTGGGAAAAATCATTCCAAAAATACATAAAGATCCAAATGAGGAAATTTCATATCCTAAGATAAGTCCTAAAAAAGGAAAAATTATACCTTTTTAAGAATCCTATCCCAAAAATTCCTCTTCCATTATAATAAATGTCCACCTAATAAAGGAAAAAATGAAACTAAACTTGATAATGAAATAATAGAACATTCCAAAAGTGTAGCTCAAAATTGCATTGATTTATGTCCTAGATAAATTCCATGATACACCATGTTTATAAAAGTGATGAGTACACACTGAAAGTGACTGTGTAGTGATGAAAAAGGTGATCTTGGGGAGGGGAGTCGCATTATTGATAGCATAATCACTTACCACTAAATATAAAAATCATATAAAATTCTCGATTTTATTAACCATAGGGTATTATTTATTTTTCGATGATATGCATGATTTAGGTTCTTCTATAAATGTTATGCATCACTCTATTTTATCTTCATTATAAGTTGGGGAACTGAATCCCATGGGAATATTATTTCAAAATTAAAACCATAGTACTACACACCATTCAAGTATACTAGTGGATATTCTTGTGAGAGTTAAAATTTTATTTTTTTTCTATTGAATTTGATATGATTAAAATGAAATATGGTAGTATGAATAGAAATTTGCAGATTATATTAGGGATGAATTTCTTGAAAACTACCAACAACCTAATTATTGTACAAAATGGTACATTATATATGGTGTTTGGTAGTGAAATTTTACACTTTAACATCCTTGATTCAATGAATCACCCCTCAGAAAAAGATTCCTCTCCTTTAAAAAAATTAATTGATATACTCTCTTTCCCTAATGAAAAGTCTCTTATTTCCCAAAAATCCCTTTCAATGTTTTCATCATTCATATACATGATAGTTAATGAATAATTTATTAGTTATTGTAATTATCTTGAAAATTTTCATGCATATACATTAATTAATGATTTCTGGTTCCCAAAGGACATAATGACCATTGATAATACTTCTCATGTTGTAAAATATTTTTCTTCCTAAAAGGATATAACCATTTAGTATTTAGATGAGAGAATAAACATCTATCTTTATCATTCCCTCACATAAATCAAACATATCCCTTAATTAGACCATAAACCATTTCTAAAAAACATAAAATATTCTTATCATTAAAATAGAAACTAGTTCTCTATCATTATATCTAGTTTACTCCCTCATGATCACGAATTATGATTGCTTAACATTTTGAGGGTGTATAAATGAGAATTAGGATAGTCACTTACTGAAATTATTATTATTATCCCATCAATATGTATGAATCATATATTACTAAATGATGAATATAAAATGATGAGGTAGGCACAAAATCAACTGAACCCAAACCTTATATATGTTTTCAAAAAAGAGGTAACTAAATTAATGGTTTATAGAATCATTTATCATGTCTCTAAAAGTAAATGAGTAATTACAGTGTAGGTTGTTCTTATTAAAACAACTCAATCAATAAGAAAAATAAAAACAATGATTTATTATGAACCCATGTGAAGAATAGCCAGTGTGTCTTCATAGACCATCACTGATTAAATTAGTACAGTAGTAGGAACTATTTCCCATTGTCATTAATTGATCATATGTTGGTGATGTTTTCTAAGATGTCCCACTACTATTTCCTAAATGTGTATTATGGTTATTTTTATATCCATATTAACCATTTGGCTCATGAAAGGATAACCTTCACTTTACCCATTGGTACATTTTCATATAAGAGGATTCCATTTGGTCTATGCAATGCTCCAGGTACTTTATAGCGAATAATAGATTGTATTTTTTTAAAATTATATGGTAAATTTCATTGAATTATCATGGATAATTTAACTTATTTGGTTTATATTTAGATAATTTTTTAGTTGTATATTTTTATTCTTTAATCACTGTATTAATGATAATCCAATATCAAATTATAAAAAATGATATTTCATTGTGTGAAAAAGGACAGTTCTTATACATGTCATTTATGAAGTCAATATAAAAATTGGTAAATCAAAAGTCAATGTCATCTATTCCCAACCTTTCTCTAAAAATGTGTGACATGTGAATTATTTCTTAGTTCACATAGGATTTTAGCATTGTTTCATTTCTGAGTTTAGAAATATTTTGATCCCCCTCTCTCAGTAACTCCAAAAAGAAAAATAATTTGTGTTTGAAAAAACCTATAAGGATGATCTTTACAAATTGAAATAGAGTCTCACATCACCAATGGTAATACAACCACATTGGTGGGATTTTCTATTTTAAATAATGTGTATAACTTTCAAGAATACTCTGGGGGAAGTCTTATCAAAATATGTCAATCGAACTATACATTTCACTACATATTCCACATTCACATTGCACACTTCCTAATAAATTTACACCACTATTGGAAATAAATTCCTTACCATTGGGTTTTCCTTGATAAATTTAGATCATGCCTTTTATATACTAAATTAATTGTGTTCTCAGACCTTACAACCCCCTGGTATCTTTATATAAAATTGGAGTCTAAACAACATCTCATTGATTGGATGCTCCTCCTTCAAGAATTAAATTTTGAAATTAATGATACAAAAAAGAGGATATAATGTGGTGTCTGACCATATCATTTGGATGATACCATCCTCATATATTCACTAATACCCATATATTAATATAAATCACATGTTTTTTATGATCAATTGTATTGAGTGCAATATGTTATTCTTAGGTATGATGACATTGTAAATTTTTTCTTAGCATCTTGCAAACGTGTTAATTTTTTAAAAACTATGTTTAGAATATGAAACATGAACATCATCAGTACATTTTTATTTTCCCATTAATTTTTCTAATATTTATTGATCAATTCCTACATCATTGTGTTCCCTATAATGAGTTCCATCCCATCTTTATATTCTGATACACCCTTTCATGTGGGACCACATTAATTCCCAACAGACTACTCATAAGGTACTTGATTCTAGTCAATTTTTACTCACATTATGTAACACCCCAAGTTTCCTCGGTATGTTTCCTTTCGAATAATGCAATGGCGTGCATTGTACACAACTTCGAGATTTTAACACACCATAACCAATCAAACTAGCCGTTATGAATAGTAATACATCCTTTTTGAAATTTTATAAATTCTATCTCTCAAAATGGACTTCATTTTTGGATTCGTAATATCTAAATTATCCTAGGGTGAAATTTTGGTACTTTTTGGAGAACTTTCATATTTTGATGAATAGTGAAAATTACTAAATTTTAATTAAAAACAACTTTTTTAATCAAAATATTTAATAGTGATAAATTATGAATTTGAGTTTTTTTAAAGTATATTTAGAATATATTTTTACCATTTAATATAATTTTGGTCATTGGACATAATTTTACAATTAAACCGAACATAAACAAGTGTCAATCTTTTGATAGTTATTATCTCTTAAAAACACGCTTTTTGTTTTGACAGCGGGAATTAATTTTAAATTAATTTCTGCCACTTCTGTGTTTTGAATTTAGAAAAATGGATTCCATATTTGGAATCAGGATGTTTAAATTGTGTAAATAGGTAACTTTTATTTTTAGACATTTTGAATAATTACTGCGGTAAATATTTTATTTACCATGGTTAAGGGTCAATCCGGTAAATAAGGGTTAAAAAATAATATTATAATAATACTAAATTACCCTAAAACGTGTCTTAACCCTATTGGTTGATACATGGTCGACCATGGGCATCTTTGGGTCAATTTTGGGACCCCATTGATCCACTTGTAAGTGATAATGACACTTTATTTTAATTAAGTTAAAATGAATACAAAAATGGCATAAGCTTACATCTTTTAAAAGAACAATTTTTACATAGGGTTATACATGTTGGATTTTCGATTATAAATATTCATTAGAAAGATAAAAATATTTCCTACATAATGATATTTTATTTATAATTTGTAGACATAAAATAATTTAAATTATTAATGACACAATAATGATGCAATGTTTACCTCATTAATAAATCATTTAAATAAATAAGATTATAAGGATTAAAATATTATCTAAAACCTGTCCAATTCTTATTGGTTGATGTTATTTAGAATATGAGTCATCTTATCTTCGACCTCAATGATTTTTGGACCATTATAAACCGAATATAATTATATTATAAAGTAATACTTTCACTCTTTCCTAAAGAGCCCCTCCTCTCCCTTATAAAAGGAGACCACTTCTACTCATTCCTCACACCTCTCAAGCCACCTGGCTCGTCCAAACTCTGCCCAACTAAGCTCCCCACATCCCTCTCCTCCTCCTTGAAGATTCCCCTTAGGCAGAAAGCATTTCAAAAGTCCTTTGGTTCCAACCAAAGTGAGTTACCTAAATTAAAGGTAACATTTTCTCTTAAATTATTTTCAATTATTTTGCTTCTCCAACCCCCAAACTCTTTTTATTTCCTTTCTTTTGTAACAACACCAGTATACAAAATATAATAGTATGTTGTTATAAGAAGGATTCAAACTACACATTCACACAACTCCATCTAATGGATGATGAACATAATGTTTCTGTGGATGGAAAACTAACGCCTCACGAAACGATGATTGTTCAAATACATCTTACCGCCTCTCATGGTGGCCATTAGGATGGCACTGTAATTAAATATGATATTAATGATATATATTTTATATATAATCTTCTTTAATTCCATTTTATTTCATACAATTATTCGTTTCATGTTGTATATACATACGATAATTTCATTTGAGGAAGTGCGGACTACCGCCCCCTTAAAATGATATGACTCGTTCATACCACACATGGAACGTATAAAGGATGGTGTTAATGAACTTAAGTAACATATATAAAATATTATATTTTACTGGAATAGTAATATACCTATGTATCATTTGGATTCGATTCTTTTAAAATAAAAATTAAATGGAAGTAGCATTCGTGCGTACGTACGGACTACCGTCTCCACGAACGCGATGAGAGTCATTCTCCATCGTATCCATTCAAGTATAATTATCATTTGATGATTTAAAAATGATGTTTAAGGACTTGATACCATTCTGGATATGAATAATATACATCCCATTAATAACGAATATGGCTCACATAACAAAGAATGTAAAGTAAAATGAACCCGTTAACACCTGAAATGACGATAATTCTAAGATATTATTAACAAATCAATGTTAAAAGATCATATATGATATCATATTAAAGTAACTGATTCTTGTATTATTCAATAACAATTATTTCACCATTATACAGGAGGTAAACCTACCATCGACCAAGGAAAAAGTACAAAGTAAGGGATTCTCTTATCTCACTTTCAATTCTGTGAGATTTCCATTGTTCGCTACTAAATTATTGAAAGTGGTGTATTGTGTACTTACATTTGATATATATTATCATGATTCACTTTATATTCATGTTATTCTGTAAATAATTTGGTGGTTATTAACTTTTGGCCATGCGACTCAGTTGATTAACGTGGTAAGGGGTTTCTTGTCTCACTTTTAATTCCGTGAGAATTCCATTGATCACCACTTAATTATTGCATGTGGTGTATGTGTACTACCCATGATTGTATTCATTGTGTAATATACTTTATTTTATGGGTATTTACATCATCATGGTATGATCTTTCTTTCATGGGTGTTTGTTTCTTAAGTTACCTAATCAATAAGGGAATTTGAGATTTCAATTTCCACTCATTTGGCTTTACGCATATTTCATTGATTATATTACCCCAAGATTATGTGTGGAATCACTATTCATTTGATTATGTCATAATTTCCACTCCCCTTCCTGTGGATATACTTTTGATACACATAATCACTCCATTGAAAATTCTCAAGTCATTGATATGAATTTGATAAGAGTAATTTTAACTCTTTCACCATTTGTTGAGTTAAACATCCAATTCGTTGGTGTTGTTTTTACAGGAATATGTGTGAATATACTTTGATTGTTTTACACTGAATATTCAATCATATTTAGTGTATTTATATTTTTCACACATAATTATGTCGTTGATTTATCCTTAACCTAAGGATACGGCCTTTATGAGAGATTTCATCTCAATTTACATTGAACTAAGACTTCTTTGTTGATATACACCAAATCACTTTTATGCGGTGTATATAATGTACTTGAAATAGTATATCATGAATCCCTTTATTCTCATGATATTACAAAGTTTTTATTACCTCAATTATTTGTATTCAAGTGTCTCTCTTTTGGTTAGAACCTCTAACCAAAATACCATTTTAAAATGTTTTAAAGACTTATTCTTCTATATCTTGCTCATTAATGTCCATGTTTTAAAAATGGTTTTAAGGATTTATTTATATGGACATTAAAGTTTTAAAATTAAAACTCCTTTTAAAAGTTTCAATGTGTTATGGGACACTTTGATTCAAAAATCTATTTTTAAATGGCTTCTTGACAAATAGTGTGACTTTTAAATGTTTTCAAGAAAAGGGGGATATTTCTCTCAAATAGTTTTGATGATTATTTTCATCTATGTCAACATCCTTCATTATTCATGATTGAGGTTAATGTGATACAATACAATCTTCCATATTGTATCAAATGAATTATATTTGACTGTGGATGTTCTATTTTTATACCATTCATGGTTTGTGGTTAAAGTATTGACATTTCGTATGCTAGTTTTAATACGAATGTTTATTTTATGCTTAAACCTATTCATATGAGGAATGCATTGGACTTAATAAGTGACTGGTGGAGCCCGCTATAGCTCCTCGATGCATCGGTAGGTCTAATGAGACAAACTAGTGTCTTGGCACAAGGCCTTGGCAAAATCTTATTTGTAGTCTTGGCACGAGGCCTTGGCTATGTGGTTATGATAGTCTGGCATTATGCATTCCATCATTATGAAAGTGGTTATTGATATTGCATGTGATCATTCGACTAGTAGAATATCCATGTGAGTAAGTAAATGGCATTATTTCATTTTACCTTTGCCATTTTATGCTGAAGTTCAAGTTTCAAAGGCTTTTGTTTTAGTTATAAATTTCCTTAAGTGTTTATGCTTATTTATGAAAGCTTCTGCTATAATGTTATCCTTACTGAGCATCCGAGCTCACCCCTTTCAATGTTTTCTTTTTCAGGATTATGAAGAAGTAATTTATGAATGACTTGCAGGGATAGTATGAGGGGATATGAAGACAAGATGTTTTTTTTATGATGTAATGTAAAAATTTATGGATGTATCTAGTTATTCCAAGGCTACTAAACTAATCGGTCTTTCGAGACTTGATCTTTCTCATGATCATGCCAATGTTATGTAATAATGCACCGACTCTAGGTAACTAGGGTCGGGGCGTTACAGTTGGTATCAGAGGAAGTTTAGTACAAACCTTGGAAGCTAGATTTAGATAAACTCTGATTAGAGCACGTAGACCTAAGATGAACTTTGAGGATTAGTATAGAAGAACTTCCTAGAATTTTGGTATTGTAATGATTTTGTGAGTTTTCCAAGCAATACATCCCTGTCTGGATACGAGCAGGTAGAGGTGGCTCTGGCACAGATGTACCTAGGGATAAAACCCGAAAACACCGCTTTGAGCTAGACTCGAACGGGAACTGGTACACGACAACGGGCCTTGCTGCACTCTTGGTTACGACACTCCCGGGGGATATGCTTTGGTAAATTCACAAGATTAGTATAAACCATTATTAAGGGAATACAAAAAATGACCCTAAGAATATATTTCGGAAAATAGATAGTGGATAATGTAGATTTTAACATAGGGTACCCCAAGTTAGGATATATTGTTCAATTACAAGATTATCCTATTATGTCTTTTTTTTATTCCTATTAGATAAGTATTCAAAAACCCTAATTGTATTTTATTTTGTTAGTTGAAACATGGAGGGAGCAATATCACGAACAACTCTTCTCTCTCTTCCTGAAGAACTACTTACAATTATTATCCAGAAGTCATGCGCAGACGATGTTGAAACTTTTTCAAATGTCCAAGTTACATGCAAACAACTTTATGAGACATCCAATACCTCTAGCATTGCACGATTCTTTCAAGGATCAAGTACCGACTGTGGGATAATGTTGCGCTCTCAACTTTCTTACCACGCTAAGCCTGGGAAGTACCATCAGGGTCTTTTCAAATTATTCACTTTATCTCAAAATTACGATGCACTAAATGATTTTCTAGATGCTGCAGAAGAGGGAGACCTTAGAGCAGCCTATATGTATCAAATTATATATTTATGTCTTTTGGGATATACGAAAACTGATTTACCAAAACCTTATTTTGAAATATTTGAATATGAATCAGTGAGAAGTTTTCTAAAAAAACATGTTAAAGACGATGTCTCCAAATTATATATAAGAAATACATATTTTTTTATGATGCATCGATGCTTCCATCGATATAATCCAAAATGGATGAGGAGATTTTGGGTAAAGGAAGTAGATGATTTGGAAAAATTCCTGAGGTACCATTGTGACACATGAACGCATTCTACCGAAAGGAAAATCCGCCTAGTCTCTCCAGAGTTCATGTTGTGATCCACATATCTCTAGTGACAAAATACATACCTGACCCAACGCATGTACTCACCTATGAAGAATTATAACTGGAACCAGATCTATCTTATTGTGGAGAGCCTATCAGAATTATTCATACCAAAGATCAAGTGTTGAGAAACTGGATGACTCGTCTGGTAAAAGATATATGGATAAATCATAAGATGGAAGAGGCAATGTGGGAACCCGAGGAACATATGATGAAGAACCTATGTGGAAATAAATGTATGGTGAAATGTTTAAAAGTGTTAGTGCTCTTTATTGATGGGTTTACTTTGGAATAATTTTCTCTTGTATTTGTAACCCCGCAGTTTTCCATGTGAGAATGATATTTGAGGAAGAATTGTCTCTTCTCTTGTGGATATAGGTATAAATAACCATTTGGTTTTATATGATCATTGGGGTTTGAGAAGATTATAAGTTATTATAATTTGGGATAAAAATTCAAAGTATGATATAACATTTGTGATTTAATTATGTTATTTTGAGGAATTTATCTCATTTTGGTAATATTATAAAATATAGTTTTTGAAAAAGGACAACACGTAGACCGTGTGACAACCCGTCGCGTCGGACAAAGCTGTGGGAATCGAACCCACAACAAAAGTGCGATTGGGATTTATCGCCTACCACTGGACTACGTGAAGTCCCTGGTTAGTGTGACTATTTTTTTTGTTAAATGATTTTATTGATCAATAATAAGATGATTTGGGTTCTTATGTCTTATCAAATGAATACCCTTGGTATAGGAAAATGATTTGGTGATTAAGTGATAAATGTTATTTTGGAAGATGTTCGCTTTGTTGGAAACACTATATGCCCAAGGAAAATAGAATACAATGGGGTTTCATTTGTAGAATAATGGTGGATTTTTATCTACGTTTTTATAGTGATTTGGGTTATTTATGGAAATTATTAATCTATAACAGAGAATATGTGATGATGTTAATTACTTTTAAGTATGTGACTTTAAGAGTATTTGATGTCATTTGGAGATACAATGTAACATGGGAGACTACATAATCAAATTCTTCTATGATTTGGGTTTCAATATTAGTTTGGATTATATTAAAGGATTTTAAGGACAATTGGTTATTGAATGGTATCTATTTAACTTTGGGGTATTGTTGGTTTAATTTTAGAAATTAAGATTAGTGCATATTTATCTCAATGAATATCCTTTTGGGGGATCATTAGATCATTCACTAATCATTTTGGTTTTGATTAATCTTCAAAGACAATGTAAATATATGGTTTATCCTGCACGGATCATGTGATTCTATAGAAGTTTATTCTAGCTCTTCCAGTGTGACCAAGTCTTCTTGAATACTCATCGTATAAAAAAAATTGAGTTAGTGGTGGAAATTTATTAATGAATGAAAATTTACTTAAAATGTAAGTATATCTCATAATGTTCTTAGTCAATATCATAAATTAATTCATCTTCCTTATGTAATGTAACTTTAAAAAAAAATGTTGTCCGTTTACTTTCCTACTAGGAGACTAATGGTCGTTTGTCCCAACACAAGTTTGTGGTTTTCTCATTGTTAACTTTCTCCTGATCATGATTTCTATCCCTCTCCATCAGAACTTGACACTTAGTTTATCATCCATATCCATGTTTTCTTACATGGAATCCTAGTATGGGTTATCTTGGATGACCCTTATACCTCTCTTTCTTTCTTTTAAAGTGATAGTTTTATTGGCTCTTTTTCTGATGTGGGACTTTCCATTATATTCCAAAGAAAAATTTTAAAAATTGTGAGGAAGCAATTTGTTGAAGGAGGGGAGAATGTAACACCCCAAGTTTCCTCGGTATGTTTCCTTTCGAATAATGGAATGGCGTGCATTGTACACAACTTCGAGATTTTAACACACCATAACCAATCAAACTAGCCGTTATGAATAGTAATAAATCATTTTTGAAATTTTATAAATTCTATCTCTCAAAATGGACTTCATTTTTGGATTCGTAATATCTAAATTAGCCTAGGGTGAAATTTTGGTACTTTTTGGATAACTTTCATATTTTGATGAATAGTGAAAATTACTAAATTTTAATTAAAAACAACTTTTTTAATAAAAATAATTAATAGTGATAAATTATGAATTTGAGTTGTTTTAAAGTATATTTAGAATATATTTTTACCATTTAATATAATTTTGGTCATTGGACATAATTTTACAATTAAACCGAACATAAACAAGTGTCAATCTTTTGATAGTTATTATCTCTTAAAAACACGCTTTTTGTTTTGACAGCGGGAATTAATTTTAAATTAATTTCTGCCACTTCTGTGTTTTGAATTTAGAAAAATGGATTCCATATTTGGAATCATGATGTTCAAATTGTGTAAATAGGTAACTTTTATTTTTAGACATTTTGAAAATTACAGCGGTAAATATTTTATTTACCATGGTTAAGGGTAAATCCGGTAAATAAGGGTTAAAAAATAATATTATAATAATACTAAATTACCCTAAAACGTGTCTTAACCCTATTGGTTGATACATGGTCGACCATGGGCATCTTTGGGTCAATTTTGGGACCCCATTGATCCACTTGTAAGTGATAATGACACTTTATTTTAATTAAGTTAAAATGAATACAAAAATGGCATAAGCTTACATCTTTTAAAAGAACAATTTTTACATAGGGTTATACATGTTGGATTTTCGATTATAAATATTCATTAGAAATATAAAAAGATTTCCTACATAATGATATTTTATTTATAATTTTTAGACATAAAATAATTTAAATTATTAATGACACAATAATGATGCAATGTTTACCTCATTAATAAATCATTTAAATAAATAAGATTATAATGATTAAAATATTATCTAAAACCTGTCCAATTCTTATTGGTTGATGTTATTTAGAATATGAGTCATCTTATCTTCGACCTCAATGATTTTTGGACCATTATAAACCTAATATAATTATATTATAAAGTAATACTTTCACTCTTTCCTAAAGAGCCCCTCCTCTCCCTTATAAAAGGAGACCACTTCTACTCATTCCTCACACCTCTCAAGCCACCTGGCTCGTCCAAACTCTGCCCAACTAAGCTCCCCACATCCCTCTCCTCCTCCTTGAAGATTCCCCTTAGGCAGAAAGCATTTCAAGAAGTCCTTTGGTTCCAACCAAAGTGAGTTACCTAAATTAAAGGTAACATTTTCTCTTAAATTATTTTCAATTATTTTGCTTCTCCAACACCCAAACTCTTTTTATTTCCTTTCTTTTGTTACAACACCAGTATACACAATATACTAGGATGTTGTTATAAGAAGGATTCAAACTACACATTCACACAACTCCATCTAATAGATGATGAACATAATGTTTCTGTGGATGGCAAACTAACGCCTCACGAAACGATGATTGTTCAAATACATCTTACCGCCTCTCATGGTGGCCATTAGGATGGCACTATAATTAAATATGATATTAATGATATATATTTTATATATAAGCTTCTGTAATTCCATTTTATTTCATACAATTATTCGTTTCATGTTGTATATACATACGATAATTTCATTTGAGGAAGTGCGGACTACCGCCCCCTTAAAATGATATGACTCGTTCATACCACACATGGAACGTATAAAGGATGGTGTTAATGAACTTAAGTAACATATATAAAATATTATATTTTACTGTAATAGTAATATACCTATGTATCATTTGGATTCGATTCTTTTAAAATAAAAATTAAATGGAAGTAGCATTCGTGCGTGCGTACGGACTACCGTCTCCACGAACGCGATGAGATTCATTCTCCATCGTATCCATTCAAGTATAATTATCATTTGATGATTTAAAAATGATTTTTAAGGACTTGATACCATTCTGGATATGAATAATATACATCCCATTAATAACGAATATGGCTCACATAACAAAGAATGTAAAGTAAAATGAACCCGTTAACACCAGAAATGACGATAATTCTAAGATATTATTAACAAATCAATGTTAAAAGATCATATATGATATCATATTAAAGTAACTGATTCTTGTATTATTCAATAAAAATTATTTCACCATTATACAGGAGGTAAACCTACCATCGACCAAGGAAAAAGTACAAATTAAGGGATTCTCTTATCTCACTTTCAATTCCGTGAGATTTCCATTGTTCGCTACTAAATTATTGAAAGTGGTGTATTGTGTACTTCCATTTGATATATATTATCATGATTCACTTTATATTCATGTTATTCTGTAAATCATTTGGTGGTTATTAACTTTTGGCCATGCGATTCAGTTGATTAACGTGGTAAGGGGTTTCTTGTCTCACTTTTAATTCCGTGAGAATTCCATTGATCACCACTTAATTATTGCATGTGGTGTATGTGTACTACCCATGATTGTATTCATTGTGTAATATACTTTATTTTATGGGTATTTACATCATCATGGTATGATCTTTCTTTCATGGGTGTTTGTTTCTTAAGTTACCTAATCAATAAGGGAATTTGAGATTTCAATTTCCACTCATTTGGCTTTACGCATATTTCATTGATTATATTACCCCAAGATTATGTGTGGAATCACTATTCATTTGATTATGTCATAATTTCCACTCCCCTTCCTGTGGATATACTTTTGATACACATAATCACTCCATTGAAAATTCTCAAGTCATTGATATGAATTTGATAAGAGTAATTTTAACTCTTTCACCATTTGTTGAGTTAAACATCCAATTCGTTGGTGTTGTTTTTACAGGAATATGTGTGAATATACTTTGATTGTTTTACACTGAATATTCAATCATATTTAGTGTATTTATATTTTTCACACATAATTATGTCGTTGATTTATCCTTAACCTAAGGATACGGCCTTTATGAGAGATTTCATCTTAATTTACATTGAACTGAGACTTCTTTGTTGATATACACCAAATCACTTTTATGCGGTGTATATAATGTACTTGAAATAGTATATCATGAATCCCTTTATTCTCATGATTTTACAAAGTTTTTATTACCTCAATTATTTGTATTCAAGTGCCTCTCTTTTGGTTAGAACCTCTAACCAAAATACCATTTTAAAATGTTTTAAAGACTTATTCTTCTATATCTTGCTCATTAATGTCCATGTTTTAAAAATGGTTTTAAGGATTTATTTATATGGAAATTAAAGTTTTAAAATTAAAACTCCTTTTAAAAGTTTCAAAGTGGTATGGGACACTTTGATTCAAAAATCTATTTTTAAATGGCTTCTTGACAAATAGTGTGACTTTTAAATGTTTTCAAGAAAAGGGGGATATTTCTCTCAAATAGTTTTGATGATTATTTTCATCTATGTCAACATCCTTCATTATTCATGATTGAGGTTAATGTGATACAATACAATCTTCCATATTGTATCAAATGAATTATATTTGAATGTGGATGTTCTATTTTTATACCATTCATGGTTTGTGGTTAAAGTATTGACATTTCGTATGCTAGTTTTAATAAGAATGTTTATTTTATGCTTAAACCTATTCATATGAGGAATGCATTGGACTTAATAAGTGACGGGTGGAGCCCGCTATAGCTCCTCGATGCATCGGTAGGTCTCATGAGACAAACTAGTGTCTTGGCACAAGGCCTTGGAAAAATCTTATTTGTAGTCTTGGCACGAGGCCTTGGCTATGTGGTTATGATAGTCTGGCATTATGCATTCCATCATTATGAAAGTGGTTATTGATATTGCATGTGATCATTCGACTAGTAGAATATCCATGTGAGTAAGTAAATGGCATTATTTCATTTTACCTTTGCCATTTTATGCTGAAGTTCAAGTTTCAAAGGCTTTTGTTTTAGTTATAAATTGCCTTAAGTGTTTATGCTTATTTATGAAAGCTTCTGCTATAATGTTATCCTTACTGAGCATCCGAGCTCACCCCTTTCAATGTTTTTTTTTCAGGATTATGAAGAAGTAATTTATGAATGACCTGCAGGGATAGTATGAGGGGATATGAAGACAAGATGTTTTTTTTATGATGTAATGTAAAAATTTATGGATGTATCTAGTTATTCCAAGGCTACTAAACTAATCGGTCTTTCGAGACTTGATCTTTCTCATGATCATGCCAATGTTATGTAATAATGCACCGACTCTAGGTAACTAGGGTCGGGGTGTTACACATTATTTTGGTATTTCCATGATTATCTTATATCATTCAATCATTTTCAAATCATGGGTATTTTCTCTAAAATAAATGTAATTCCTCAATTAAAATTTTTTCTATGATATTTTTTATGTTTATGGAATTAACTTTATGGGGTGGTTTCCCAATTCATTTGGAAACTTATACACTCTTCTGGTTGTGCATTATGTGACTAAATGTGTAGAAACATTATCTATAAGGACTAATTAATCAAAGGTAGTGGTGGAATTTTTGGGAGACCAAATATTTTGTAGGAATATATCTCTTAGTTTTATCATCAGTGGCCAAGGCTATCATATCTACAACTATACAATGCAATAATTTTGCATCCATATGGGGTTATGCATTGATTTTACATAGCGTTTCACCCAAAAACTAATGGGAAATATGTAGTGTCCAATAGATAGGTAAAACAAATACATGGAAAAAAATTTCAACCCAATATAAAATATTATAGTCTTAGACATGATGATGCATTATGGTCATACCATACTACCTTAAAAACTCCCATTATAATGTCACCTTAACAGCTTATATTAGAACATATTTTTCACATTTATATTGAGATATATCACATGGCCTATTGGAAAATTAAAAAATGCAATTTGAATATTTCTAGTGAAGTTCTCAAAGGAAGTTTTAGATTCAAGAGTTAGAGGAAATATGAATAGATTTGTATAAGAACTATTGGACCTATAAAGAAATAATTAAGGCTTTCCCGGACTACCACATATTTCGTCATTAGTTCCATATTGAAATAGAGATATTCCATTAGAGTAAAAGGTAAAAGTTTCAAACAAGTAATCTTTATTAACACCAGTTTAGCACACATATTTTAACTAATGCCTAACCTTTTGGTGTAGTTTACCAAAATAATTATGAAAATCAATAAAAATTCACCATCAATGGGTAGAACCTCAAGTGCTTCCATGGAACTATTCTAGATTCCCCAGTGGTGGAACTCCACATTTAAAAAGAGATCTATTAGTGAGACCCACCATGTTGTATCCATCATTCCCACCTTCTCATCAAGTTCTATTAGGACACATTAAATTCATCATGTGTGGGGGGATTATTTCTTAATTTCATTAGGACTTTTTATTATCTTTATTATTTTTTTCTTTTTTTTCTTATTGTAAGGTATTTGTATCCCCCATTTATTATTCATTTATTTTCTATTTTGTGTCAAAATAATCATATTAAATTCTCATATAATCATGAAATTTATTTAAAATAATTCTTAATTTATTTATTATTGGTTTTTTTAACATTTATATAAAATTTATTTCACTAATTTCATGTATATTTGACTATATAATTAACATTGGTGTGAGATTTAAAGTAAAATTGGTTATTTTTAAATGATATAAATGGTGGTATCTCTATAACAAATTGGGATATTGATACCTTTTATAAAATTATTTTAGGATAAAATCATTTCATTTAATATATTCTCACTTAATTACTCACAACTAGAAAATGTGACCTATTTTTTATTAATTGAAGTTATATATATTAAAATAAATGTTAGTTTACTTTAAAAAAATAAGTTTTCTATACATTCATTCATTATATGATCAGTTTCATTAATATATTATATTGACATATAGTTGATTTCTAATATTGGTGAAAAATTTTATATATAATAAATAATAAATAATACAACACAATATATAATGAAGAACCAAAAGGGATTGACTTTTAGGAATTATTAAGTGAGTGGGTTTTGAGAATTTGATTACGAAGGTTGTTAAGTAGTTTTAGAATAAAAAACTAGGTAATCCCAAAAATATTAATATTATTTATATTTTCTGTATAAAATTTTGATAAATAAGAATGAAATGGTTTTCACACACACATGTGGTGATATAGTGGCATGTTTGACTCGTATATTTTCTTGTTTAGAAAAATATCCTGCATATCCTTGAATTTTATTCTCATATAATTTATGAGATATTAATTTCAATAACTATTGAGATTAAATATTTAGTGTGGTTCTCCCTTTCTTAAATTGTGATATTTACAAGGAGTGAAAATATTTAGGAGTGGGGGTGTGATCACTTTGTGATTCATAATTTTATTCCATCCTTATTCAACTGTTTTCAACTAATTTTTATTATAAATTCAAATTTTAATAGTTAATTTAACTTCTCATGTGATTAAAATAAATACTATTAAATACTCTTAAAATATAAAATTTCAATTTTCTTATAATTACATTATAGGATATGTTTATTTTGAGAGCTCGAGAAGAATTTGATGAAAAATGTGCCAAAAAACATGTATCTTAAGCCCAAATGTCCATTGATATTCACATTTTAGAGTGTTAATCTATAAATTTGGGGTGATATTTTATGTATTGATCCACAATATATATGGTATACAGCTGGATATAATATACCTAATCCCAATTCATTCATATTATGGCCCAATAGAAATGATCTATTTAGAAAAACAAAACTGCTCTAACATAATAGTGCATTTTGGTATTTGGATAGTTGCTTATAATATATTTGTCTAATGAAGCATGAATTTTATTATCAGACATACAAGAGGCTATAAAAGTAAAATTATATTTTTTTTATGTTGAGATAAATCCATTTACCCATCCAAATCTAAACCACATGTGGTATTACAAAAACAAAATGCCTAAAAAACCCTCCATTATTACCTATAAAAGAGAACCTTGGGAACCTCATTTTCAATTTCATCCAATGATAAGTGATGAAATTTTAGATTTAAAAAGGATCATTATCATTACATTTTATGATCTATATAAATTTATCCTCATTAGTATATATTAAATGAAAAATGAGATCCACTGAATAATTATCTTCCTCTTGATGGCAAGCTTAACGGTGGGCAGTCATTGTAATGGAGATACACACTTTTCAAGGGAGTTATAAAACCTAAATAGCTACAATTATTCTATAATGTGAGTCTATAAAAATTTAATGGGATTGTATATAAATATAATTTTGTTTTCAATCATTATGTTTTGATACATTGAATTAAATTCACTCATCCACTTTTACTGATTGGTATTGTGTTCTAAGTGGGGAAACTTGTGATATGTCATTTGGAAAGTATAAGAGACCCATTATTTCTACAAGAAAACAAGATATTATTGTTTTTTGGTAGTTTAAACACTAAAATTAAGTTTTATACCTTGTAAAGACAATAGTTATTCCAAGGATCGTATCTTGTTTCAATATTTAAAGGGGATTGAGGGTAATCGATATTCCAATAAACCTTTACCAAATAATATTATTAAAACAAATGTTATTTTGAGAAAAATGCACATTACAACACTTGAAGAAAACTTTTGATGATATATCTCTTCAATCTGAATCCATTCACAAAGAAACTATTTTAAATTTAACTTGTTTTTTCATGGTTTTGTTTGAAAACATTATTCACCCCTCCCCCCTTAGGGACCTACCCATAAACATTAAATAATCTTGAGTTTTAAGTCAAGAATTTATTATCTGATATTTATGAAATTTTTTATTTTATATTTTTAGAGAATTATTTCATAAATCATATATAAAAAAACCATATAATACAAAATGTATTATTCTTATTAGTATCAATTTTTTCCACTGTATAAAACTTTTAATACAAGACATGATTTCTATTCATAAAAAGTATTCAAATATTTCAACTTGACATTTTACATTTTGATACCATTACTTAAAACTATGAAAAAAAAATTTAAAAATATATTGAGTGAATAATCTCTGTAAGGTTCATAAAAATAATAAAATCATTAGTCTAGTGAAAAAAATAAAACCTATGAAAAACATTTTCTTAAAAACAAAACTTTTTACCCAAAATGGAATTATCCTTATTTTAAAAAGATAATTTATGTTACCTTAAAAAAAATTATTTTCATGAAAATTCATTAGAATCATATAAAATTCATGTTGGTTCCATGAGACTTCATCTTACAGAACCCTTATAGAAGCTTTAAAAATAGGAAGAACCATACGACCAACTTCCAATATAATTCTCCAAAAAAACATAATCATTACCCAATTCATTGGAGCGTTATTTGGGTGAACCCATTGTGTAATATATAATGGGATCACCTGATCTTATATATTCAAACTCATCATAAAAAATTTCCAAGAATCATATCATGAATAAATCATTTTATTCTAGAAAATGTTCATTATAAAATGCTTGAAAAACTCTTTTAAATCCATCTTTAAAACACTTTCAAATATTAATATACCCATTTAATTTAAAATCCCATTTTTAAGACATAAATTACACATAATAAATAAAAGAGGTTATTTCATTTAAGAAAACATGAAATTTGGTAATGTAATTTTAGTTTCAAATAATGTTAATAGTGGCAGAAAAAGTACTTGTCATTCTATATGTTAAAATAGTACATTAAATTAATATTTTGTATATAAAGTCAACAAATCTATACAAAGATTATTTTTTCCAAAAAAATTAAAGAAAAAAATTCCTTTTGAAAACTATAATTTCCATAATAAAATTATTTTAAAAAACACATATGTGTAATAAAAATAGTTAAAAGTAAAACATTAAAACATAATTTTTTTAAAGAAGAGTCCCTTATCACTTTAGAAATATTTAAATCATAAGCCCCATGAAATAATAACATTAAAAAAATTAAAATTAAATGAGAATAGTTAAATTAAGGATTTTAAATTTCAATGTTTCTGTATATAAATCTCATAAAAGAATAAAGGTTTATAACATCAAAATATGCCTCAATGAAAGGAAGTTGAGATGAAGTCCCTTAACTTGAGTCCAACCTATCACGTACATTCTTTATCATCCTGAATAATAAACTTGTGTTAATTATTTACATTATTGATAACCTTTTTAACATTTATTATTCATTTTATTTCACTTATTTACATTTTATATATAATTACTTAATCGATTATTTATGTTGGGTGTTTTGATGATATTGGTCTAATAAGTCAAAAATGAATTGGTAGGCATTCCATTGGTCAAATTGGTCATTATTAAATATATAAAAATTAATTATCATTAAATAATTATCATATTTATACATAAATTATACTTTTTAAAACTAATCATGAATTATGGTTATCAAAAATGAACTACGTGTGATCATAGATACGACAGATCATACATACGCATGAGTACTATTTCTATTTTTCAATGATCATTATGGAAAGAAGGTATGTGTTATTTTATATTTACATAATTATAATAACAAAATAAATATAATATTATTTCTTTAAATATACTTATATATATCATCTGTGTGATTTAGTGATGAAAAAAGTATCACAATGCCTCGTGTGGGAAGTAGTCCACACGTTCACGAACTAAATTATCATTTTTCAATGTAATAAATAAAATTAAATATTATATTTTTAGAATGATAAAAATATAATTAATATAATAACTACTTAATTTATATCACATATATTCATTAAATGTATCCTTATTATCTTTCATGTAAATTGTGGGTGAAAAACGAACCACATCTCATCCTGAGGTTATAGTGTGTCATTCACACAAGTGACGTTATCTTATTCCCCACAGAATAGAAAGTAAGAAGGTATATAAGTTATAAAAACATTAAAAGTATAAATATTTTTTATATATAATAAATATATATATATATACTTTAAATCAATCATTACAAGAATCTATGAGATACTATTATGGAAAATGAATGACATCGGTTCACGAGGTGTTAGTTCGTTGTACACATGAAGAATGATTTCCTATCCTATTTTATAGAAGAGAATATTTATTTAGGTTATGGAATTTACATAATATCATATAATTATATGGTAGATAATTATGTTGTTATATAATAATAATTTAATCATATTTTCAATATTTTTAAGAAGAAAGTTTATAAATATTATCAGTTAATAACAACACAACTTCTTTGAGAGACATCCTTAGGTAAGCACCAAAACCTTATTAGTATGGATTTATAATCAAAATATGGTCTATATGTCTTGGTTAGTGTAGTTATAATGACATTTTGGTAGGTATTGGATAATAAAAATTTACTTTAATGTGTGAAGAGTATAGGAAAAATTGTTTGTTCATTTTAACCCTTATCTTTTTAGTTTATGCCCCTAGTAAAAAAATGTTCATTAACTGTGGTAATTAATTTTTATTATTTTCACTATTCATTCTGGTCAAAAACAAGTTTTACCTTATTAGATAATATAAATTATGATTTTTTAAATTATGGAATCCATTTTACTAAATTCAATTCATACAATTGGAAAAACTATATTTAAAACAAAACCCACAGACGTGATGAAAAAGAGGGTTTCAAAGAAGTGTAGTTTTCAAGAAAAAGAGGTTTTTATATTAAAGATGTGAATAATAAGAATAATTTTATGAATATAAATTAAATTATATTGATATAAAATCTATAAATTTTACTTAAAACGTTAATAATTATTTATTTTTTTAATTAAATAAAATGGGGAAATGTGTGCTCTTTAAAACAGTTTTTAGAAAAATCCAATTTTGAAACCCAAGAACAAACTTATACTAAAATCGAATATAAAGTCATTTAAAAGTTAATTAATTAGATAAAATATTACTAAATTATTATTATTTTACAGGAAATAATTTTAAAAAAATAATGGCTCTTATAAATTACTTAATTTATTGAAAATAAATTACATTATTACAAATATCGTTATTTTTCACTATTCACTAAAAATTAATATTTTTTGAAAAATACCTTATATTTCACCATATGTTAGTTTTGATATTATAATTTAAAAAATTAAATTACATTTTTTAAATTCAAATTCTATAGTTTATAAATTAATATTTTAATTAAAACCTTATAATAAAATAGTTTAATTTAAACTATTTCCTTTTTTATTTAAAAATTATATAATGTTATTATAATGAAGATAACAATCAAATTCATATTAATAAATATGAAAATGATCTAATCTATCATTACCTAGTTTATTACATTATTCCACCATTTATAAATTTTATTCTAAAAATTTTATTCACTTATTAAACAAGATGGGATATCTTTCCCTCATAGCATTTTCTGATTCCCATATTTCCTCTTCAACCATATGGTTTTTTAATAAAACCTTAATATTGTGAATAAGTTTATCCTGCATCACTTTCTCTCTATGGTCAATAATTTGAATATTAATTTCCTTATAAGAAATGTTCTCTTCTAACTAAACTAATCCATAGATCAAAATATGAGATGAATCTCGCACCAATTTTCTTAACTTTGAGACTTGAAAGATGTTGTGTACCTATTATGAAATTAGATGTAAGGTCACTCAATAGGAAACTAATCTAGATTTCCCTAGGATTTAATATGGTATAATGAACTATAAACTGATATAATCCTTTTAACTAAAACACAAAACACTTTTCTCAGGGGATAATTTAAAGAAACTTGATCACCAACCTTGAAAGTAATATCTTTCCTCTGGTTATCAACATAACTTTTCTACCAACTATAAGACATCCTCTTACATTACTAAATAAATTTCACCTTCTCATCCATTTCCTATACCAAAAATAGTAGTATCAACATCCTTTCTTGTAATTCATCCCAAGAAGTCGTCGTTCGAAATGACTTTCTCTATAATGCCTAAAATATTTCCATATCTATACTCGAACGAAAACTATTTTTATAAGAAAACTAAAGAAAAGAAATATGATGATCTCAACTTCCTTGGTAATCCCATAAAGAAGAAATAATAATTTATTCCATAGTATAAATTTTTCTCTTAAATTATCCATCATATTGAGGATAAAAAGATTTACTAAAATTTAATTTAGTACCCAACAACATCTAATGTACCTTCCAAAACATATATGTAAACCTGGGATCATGGTCTGATATAATGGTGATAGGTACTACATCTAAGATAACTATCTCTTTTACATATAGTCAATAATGATGATCCAAATACATAGTCTCATTAATGGTAAATAAATGAGAATATTTATTTAATCGATCAACAATAACAAAAATTTCATTGTTATCTTGATAAGTATTTGGTAATCACACAATGAAATCTATTGATATATTTTATTCATTTCCACTCTACCACTAGAAAAGTTTGAATCATTCCCTTCTACAATCTTCATTATTCTTTAACTTTCAAAGCAGTAAAACAATTCATCATAAATTCATTAATATTTTTTTTCATTTTATCCCACATCAATACTTCTAAAATCCTCTATACATCTTAATACTACCCAGATGAAAGGAAAATGGAGAACGATGAGAATTTCTCAACAAATCTTTCTTAAATTGGGAATCAAAAAGCACACATAATATTTTTTCTATTCATAAAACACCTTCTTCATCAATAATAAAATTAAAAAACCTAACATTTCCAATATATTTTACCTTTTCCTTACAAGAATGATCTTCATTCATAACTTTCTTAATTTTTTCTAACAAATATTACTACACAAAAACCTAAAATAATAGAGTGGATATCCCTACATCTGAAACGCCTAGGCCACAATTTATCAAATCACTAACCATAGGTTCATATATAACCTGGTTAATGCAAAATTGTTTTCAACTCAATGCATCATCCATATTTATTTATTTATTGATATTTTAAGGAATCGTGTAATCATAATCCTTGATCAGTTCCATTAATCTTTTCTATCTCATGTTCCATTATTTTTTAGTGAATATATACTTCAAGATTTTGTGATTAGTATATATTTAATACATTACTATATAAAAATTATTCTGATGAATTTTTAAATCAAAAACCATAGAAAAAAATTCAAGATCATGTGTAGGGTAATTTAACTCCTGAGGTTTAAACTAAAGTGAATCATAATAAATTACCTAATTATTTTACATTAGGTCACAACCAAGTCTATTAAATTAAGTGTTAATATAGATGATAAATTCACAGTTTCTAGAAGTACCTTCCAGAATTAGAGAATTCAAAAATATTTTTTTAGTTTTAGGAAAAAATCATCATATTATTTTGTCTATATGAATTTAACTCCTATTCAAGTTAACTTGTTTAGTGGTTAAGAAAACCAAGAAAAGTTTTTAATAAACCATCAGCATTAACCTACTAATCCATGAAAACAAAAAATCCAAATGATATTTATTGCTATTTTCCATTCTTGAACAACTTTTTTTATCAGGTTTAATAGCTATTTCATCTTCATAAAAAATGTGTCCAAGGAACCAAATTTTTTTCAATCAAAATTTAAACTTACTAGATTTCCCATACAATTTCATTTCTTTTAAGGTATGAAAAAACCTTAGGTTTCTTTCATGTTCCTCCTAACTTTTAGAATATACCAAAATTATATCAATAAAAACAACCATAAACTTGTCCAGGAACTCATGTAAAACTCTATTCATAAGTTTTAAAAATACAATAGGTTCATTTGAAAACCCAAAGGGCATAACTAGAAACTCATAACATCTTTATCTTGTTTGAAACATAGTCATAAGAATATATTCCTCATTTAATTTAAACTTATGGTACCCCGCCCTAAGATCAAAATTCAAAAAATACCGTGATATATAGATCAAATCAATTAATTCATCGATATTAGGAAAATGATAATTGTTCTTAATAGTTATGTTATTAAAAGCACTATAGTCAATGCAAAGTCTCATTGAACCATCTTTCTTTCTAACAAACAAAATAGGAGCACTCTATGGTGAAGTTTAAGGTAAAATTAAGCCTTTTTCTGATAAATATTGTAATTTATTTTTCAATTATAAAATATCCACTTGTTCTATTTGAAAGAAGGTTTTGAAATAGGCTTAGAATTAGGCACCAAGTCAACAGTAAATTAAATCTCGTGATTAAGAATAACACCAAGAAAATCATCCAAATAAATCCATATATTCATTCACTACTAGAACATAACTAATTTGAAAATTTTCATTCTTTTAAAAAATATGATCAAGGTAACTTTTACTACCATATCAAATGAATTTCTCAGCTTCTTAGTATGTTATCAAAGTCAGATCTGTATTTTTTCTTAACATGATAAACTAAAATCCAATTCATAACAAAGATGGTATAAAACTCTATTATTGAATGTTCAATAATATTTTCACGAAATACCATCCCAATTAATATAATAGTAATATTTCTATAAATTTTGGTTACATTAATAATTTCAACCATAGTTTTCACCAGAATTTATAACCTACTCTCATAAGGTGATAATCCCAATTTAATTTCAAATTCATCATAAATGAAATAATTTGATGATATAGAGTTAAAAAATATTTTTGCCTATTTCAAATTCACAAGAACCATTCCTGTAACCACTTAATTTTATATCCAAAAATCAACTATAGTAGTAGCAAAATATTTTTCCCCACTCTTTTTCTAATGATTTAGATTATTTTCAGTATAAGTTACTATCTTCGGGAACATATTATCACAATAAACCTACCAATTATAACTAAATACCTCATTGTTGGATGGTTGTTTTATACCACATTCATTTATTCTTAAAGATTTATATCCTTGAAATCATAGCCCATATGTCCAAGATTTCCACAACGGAAACACTTCCCTGATTTAATAATACATTCACCAAGTTTATTTTTACCATACTTACCATAAGATGAGAACTTAATTTTCATACCTCATTATTTATTTCTTGTATGCTTCCCTATCGCCTACCATTCTAACCACTCTTACTTACATCATCATGATCCCCTTAAGTGTCCAAAAAATCCATCTTAACATTCTCAACACAATGAAAAAAGTTTCATAGCTTTTAAATTTTCATTCTTCCAAGTATCTTCATAGATATGGTTTTAATTCTAATTAATATATATAAATTTTGATATCAATTTCCAGAATGAAATATGGTACATACCTGGCCGGTATTGTAAAATTTGATTCATATGTGGCCACAAAACCATCATCTATTTTTCCTTAGTTATGGAATTTTTTTTCTTTCTAGAGTAGAACAACATTAGGGAAATATTTCTCAAGTAAAATATCCTCAAATGTTCTTTATTTCATGGTATCAATATTAGCTTTCTCACTGGTATTCGTAACCAAATACCACCATAGATCAACTTTAACTTCAAAATGTTAAATGATAAGAGTTAAATTTTTACATTCTGAACATCTCAACACTTCAAATATCTTCTCTAGGCAATTTATAAATCCTTAAGTTACCATATGTTCATTGATCCACTAAATATTGGCAGATGTTTCCTGATGAAATGATCCACCATAGACATGTTTTTTCTTGGTATATCAGTTTCCTCTTTGAAATGGATACCACAACCATTTATAGATTATTTTAACTAAACCATCACTATAAAAAACTATTCTATTTCAATTTCAAAAATATTGGGATATGAATTTAGAGGGATATTTTCCCCTTAGTTCCTTCCTAATACAGTTTTCATGTTTCCTCTACAAAAAAACCATTATGAAAAAGAATTTTTTAGATAAATAAATATAGTAATATTAAAGTTCTATATCATTTCAACATAACTATAAAGAAAAATCATTCAAGGTTATGATATTAATATAATCATAAACTCTAAATTTATCTAAATTTTCCTCTAATGCCAATTATAACTACTCATCTATAAATATTACATAATCTTTAGTTTTTATTCAATAATTTATTCTATTACACTTTAGGATCTTTTCAGGTTTAGAGTTCTATAGAATTAAGTCATAAAACATACTTAACAAAACCATATAATACAAAATGGAAACTTCCAATTAGTATCAATTTTCCCACCATATAAAACTTTTAAAAAAATTGTGGTTTCTTTTCATGAAAAAATCTTCAATAATTTCAAATTGACCAATTATTTCCCCTTACCCATCCTTGAATACATTCAAAAAAATTTAAAACATAGGATGAAAATAGAAATATCAGTAAGGGACATAAAAAATTAGTATAGTGAAAATCATTAAACCCCATGAGAAAAAAATTCTTAAAAACATAGTTTTTTACATAGACATATAATTGTCCTTATTTTAAAAAGATCATTCATATTACTTTTTTAAAATAAATGATTTCCATGAATACTCGTTATAAAGAATATAAATTCATTTAGTTTATATGGGACATCATCTTATATAACACTTAAAAAACCATTCAAAATTGGAATAACCATACGACCAACATCAAATATAATTCTTTGAATAACATTACCATTACCCAGTTCTTTGAAATGGAATATTGGTGCAACCCTTGTATTATATATAATAGTCTCATCTAGTTATATTTGGGTGAACACATAATAAAAAATGTCTAAGGACCATATCTTAAAATACATCTTAATCTTGTAACTTTTCATCATAAATCGCTTAAAAACTCTTTTAATCGCATTTAAAAAACACTTTTGGATATTAAAATATAATTTTCATAAAAAATCCATTTTCAAAACATAAATTACCTTGAAAATGGGAAATATGGTTTTTTCTTTTAATAAAACAGGGATTATTATAAATTAATATAAGATTAAAATAATGGTTATGAAGATTTGAAAAGTCGTTTTCGTCGTATATGTTAAAATAGAAAATTCCTTTTTTCATTTGTAATCAAAATCAATCATTCCAAAAAAATTATTATTTTTTCAAAAAAAATGAAAGAAATAAAATAAATTCCTTTATAAAAATATCATTTCCATACTGAAATCATATTAAAAAATATACATTGATGAAAAAGTGTGTTTGAAGGAAAATATTAAAATATATTTTTTTAAGGAAAAGTTCTTTGTCACTTTAAAAATATTTGAACCATATTTCCTATGGAAGAATAACATTAAAAAACATTAAATACCATAATAATATATAAATTCATGATATAACATGTCAATGAGGCTATATATATTCCTCTTAAAATAATATGGATGAATACATCAAAACATGACTCAATAAAAGGAAATAGGGATTAAGTCCCTTTCCATGAGTTTGACGTTTCACATACATTATTGATCTTATAGAATAATTAAGATATGTTAATTCTTTAATTTTTTGAGAAAAATTTTATTGTTAATAGTTCATTTTATTCTTCTTATTAACATTTCATACACAATTAATTAATCAATTATGTTTATATTGGGTGTTTCGATGATATTTTTCTTTTGTTTCAAAAATAACTTTAGTAGGTTGACCATTTGTCAAAGAGGTCATTATTAAACATATCCAAAATAATAATAATGACATGATTATCATTTTTATACATAAATTATCTTTTTTTAAACCAATCATGAAATATATTTATTAAAAATAATTTTTGTTACGATCTTAGAGACGGTAGGTTTTATGTACCCATAAGTAATGTTTCTATTTTTCAATGATGATTATGGAAAGAAGGTATGAATTATTTTATATTTTATAAATTATAATAATAAAATAAATATCATATTATTTATTTTAATATACTTATATATATCATCCATAAGATTTAGTGATGAAAAAATCATCAAATTACTTCATGGAGGTAGTAGTCCAAAAATCCACAAATGAGGTTATCATTCTTCAGTGTAAGAAAGAAAATGATATATTATATTTCCATATAGATAAATATTTCATATATATAATTATTATTTAATTTATATCATATATATTAATTAAAAGTTATCTTATCACATTCCATGTAAAGCATTAGTGAGAAATGAATAGCATCGCTTTGCAAGGCGTTAATTCACCATACACACGAGCGATATAATCGTATCCCCCATAGAATGAAAAGTAAGAATTTATATGTGATATAAAAACTATATAAGTATAAATATTTTAAAAATATAATATATATATATATATACTTTAAATATATCATTTTAATAATCCATTGGAGGTGATAATGGATAAGGAATAACATCGGTTCGTGATGCGATAGTCTTCCATACACACGATTGATGATTTTGTAGCCCATTTGATAGAATAGGAGATGTATTTAGGTTATAAAATTAACATAATATATCTCAAAATATGGGGTATAATTGTTTTATTATATATTAATAATTTAAAAATATTTAAAGTAGGTGGTAAAAGAAATAAAATAAAGATGCTCAGTTAAGCATAATAACTCTTCTTTTGGTAACCTCCTTAGGTAGGCACCAAAATCATTCTTAGTATGGATTTTTTATCTAAAAAATGGATCTAGTTATTTCTTATAGAATTTAGGAATATATTTCATCAGGTATTTTCTAATTAAATGGTTTTTTATGGTGTGAAAAGGAGAGTAGAGTGGTGGCCTTTTATAAGTGAGGTGAGTGTCATAATTGTAATTTTAAAAAGAAAAAGTTGTACCCATATTTGACACATTCTAAAAGGCTCCAAAATAGAAACGTATCAACACTTATACATGATAATATGTAAATATGGCCATAAAATAGGGTTTAGAAAAACAAATTAGACCATTTCAATTCTTATATTATTAGTTTAACCCTCAGTAAATCTATTTTTACCTTAATCGTGGTAATTAATTTTTACATTTTAATTATTCAGTATGGTCAAAAAATAGGTTTTCCTTATTATATAATATAAATTATTATGATTAAAAAGTTTTATTCCATTTTATCAAATTAAATTTATGGAATTGGATGTTTTAATTTAAAACAAAACTCGTAGACGTGATGAAAACCCGTGTTTTCAAGAAGTGTAATTTTAAAGGAAAAGATTATTTTATATTGACAATATGACTAATAATTATAATTTTATAAATATAAATTATTATTTATTAATATAATATATATATATACACATATATATCATTCAAAAAATTACAGTTTATTGGTTATTTTATTTAACTAAAATGTAAAAACATTATGCACTTTAAAAAAAAATCAGAAAAATCTTATTGGTAAATCCAAATAAACATATACAAAAATCCAATGTAAATTTTATTAAAAGATATTAATGGATATTAAATATAAATAAATAATTATTATTATAATTAAAATATTATTCAAAAAAAACTGGGACTTTTAAATTACTTAATTTATTGATAAGAAAATATATTTTTACATAAATCGGTATTTTTCACAATTCACTTAGAAATCAATATTTTCTAAAAAACCCAAAAATTTCACCCTAAATAAATTTTCAAATTATGATTTCAAAAAATAAATTCATTTTTTTTAATATAAATTCAATAATTTATAAATTAATATTTTAAATATAACCTTATAATAAAATCATTTAATTAAAACTATTTCTTTTTTTATTTAAAAATTACTTAAAAATTTAATAAGAAATATAAAAATATAACTCATATAAATAAATATAAAAATAATTTATTCTATCATTAAATAGGTGGTTAACCCCCCCCCCCCCACACACACACACACACACTTTTTAGTTTATTTTATAAAACAAATACAATATCGTCACTTTAAACAATCATCTCTCCTTAAGAGATGACCTAGGGTCTTACCTAGAATTTATTTAATAATATAAAACCCAATTTATTTGTCATTACATGCAACATGTTGAAAATTATATGTCATTTTTAAGGATTTATTCAGTTTTTAGTGTGTGTTTTCTATAAGAAATTTCTGTATTCTGTTAATATTTTTTTTATTTTTCAATATTATAGCATTGTGTATCATGTAACATTGTTAATTTTATTCTTTTTAGGGTTTGTGAAAGAATAATTTTTATTCAAATTAAATATATCCATTTTAACTCAAACTAGAGAGGATCAAATTTCATTGACACTGAGATACATAGAACCTTCTATTGAATGGGGGAATACAACACATTAATACTCATTTAAACCCACATTCTTCTTCTAGAACTAATTTTGAAACTTAAACAAATTTGAAAAATATAGTTGAAAATAAGCATAAATTTAAATAATTAACTTCTTCTAATGTTGAAATTTAACATATGTATATTAATATACAAGGAGAAGAACTAAATTTTGAACCAAAATATGGTCTAATTCATTTATTACCAAAATATAATGTACTTTCTATGAGAAACCCACATAATAAATTAAATAAATTACATACTATAAACTCAAAATTAAAACATGAAAATGAGGATGAGGAACTTTTAAAATTTATGTCTCTTACATTTTCTATAAAAGTTACTAAAAATAATGTATATACTATTCTAACTCCATAATTAATTATTAGGTGGACATGAAACATCCTTTCCTTAAAAAACACCTCCCATCCCCTCGAACTATTACAATAAGGAAAAAAATTTAAATAAGAAAATATAATAGGTAAACACTTAATTAATACTTATAATGATTTAAAATAATTTTCATAGGTTTTCCACATCACTAAATAATTAAGATGCTCTTAATACATTATTTTTATGAAGGTTTAATTCCTATTGATTATAATATGATTGATTTTTCTGTAGGTGGTTCTATTTTAGACACAAATCAAATAACTACATGGATTCTCCTAAAAAATGGTGAAAATACTCAAAAGTTTGGTTTAAGTTCAAGTGTACTCAAAACAGTTATCTACAAGGTGAATAGTTTTGATTTCGAGAAGTAGGTAGACACAATTTTTTAATTGTTATGTATTCTACACTAAAAAATTTCTCTTCTCCAAGGTAAATCACAACCTCCTCCACCATTTCATTATGGTGTCTATGTCACTGATTCCCACTACTCTAACCAATTCCCTCAATTCAGAGAACATTCTATGATTTTTTTGGGCAATCCTACTGGTACATCCATATAACCAACCCATTAATCATGAAGCATACTATATATCTAACTATGTATGGAAATATAACCAATCTTATAGGATAGGTGGGTATCCCATCTAACCTCAATAGTCCTAGAACCACTATGGGTTGGGTAGTCATTATTCACCAAAATAAATTCTTTTCTATCCACCCCCTCCAAAACTCAATCCTATACTAGAAAACCTAATGAATCTGATGGGTGAAAATAATCACCAATACTAAAAAGAACATAAGATACTATTAAATACATAAAAACTCAAATAAAACAACTTTGAAACTTGATGTATAAATACAATGCCAAGGGTCATGTAATCTACCATATTAACATATAGCTAACCCAAAGTACAAGGTAAATTTTAGTGTTGTCACCCTTCAAAGTATTTCCCAAATTATAATCCAAATGACCACTCTATTATATTATTCATATTCAAATAAATAAATCATCTTATCCTTGCATAAATATAATAATATATAAGATCCCTTTCCTAAGAAAACCCCCAATAAAGAAAAAATTATGTATTTTCAGGATTCATCTATCTCAACCATTCCTCTTATATTCCCATAAATATATACCAAATCAAGTAAAAAATGAAAATGAACATAACAAGAAAATTATGGAAACATTTTAAAATTGAATGTTAATAGTCCCTTGATTTGTTTCATAATAAAAACTCATCAATACTCTATGTTTCTAAAGGGATTGTGTACACACTGAAGGTGGTTTAGAGGTGATGAAAAGGTGATATTGGGGAGTAATTTCTCATTATTTATTGAGGCATCACATCCCACTAAATGAAACAATCCCGGAACATTATCAATTTCATTCACTGTTGGGGTATTCATTATTTGAGGTTATTCTTGATTTTTTCTTCTATAAATCTGATTCATCACCCAATTCTCTCATAATTTTATCTTGGGATAACTTAATATTATTGGAATTGTTGTTAAAATAGAAAATCCTAGTAATTCACAACCCACCGGTGTGCTAGAGGATGTTCTTTTAAGGGTTAAAATTTTAATTTTCCCTATAGATATTTTTGTTCTTAAAATGGAATATTATAGGATTAATGGGAATGCCCTAATTATATTAGGGAGTCATTTCATGAAATCATTCAAAACCAAAATTAATTTTTATTATGGTATATTATCTATAGATTTTGATGGATATATTGTCCACTTTAAGATCCTACATTACCTAAACCACCCCTAAAAAGAGAATCCCCCTCCCCCATCATTTAATTTAATATATGTACTCCCTTACCCCAAATAATATTATTCTTATTTCCCTTAAATCCATTTCTAATTTTTCATCATTTATAAACATTCTAGGTAATTATTTATATGTTTATTATTTTAATGATCTAAAAAAATTTCATTCATGTATATTAATTGATGATTTATGGTGGACTAAGGATATAATTACCTTCATTGATACTAATAATATGGTAAAATTTTACTCATATGTTTAGAATCATACCATTAAGTAGTTATATGAGATCAAGGACCTATCCCTTTCTCATTCCCTTCTATAAATACAAAATACCCCATAATTGGAACTTAAACCACTCCCAAAAAAACTTATAATATTCATATCTTGATAATGAAATAAAAATGACTATTACCATTTCTATTTCACTCCCTCCCAATAATGAATTATGATTTTAAAACCTTTTTAGGGATTATAAAAAATCATTAGGAAGGACAATTGTAGAAATTTTTGGTATTTTCCAATTAATTTTCATGCATCTTATATTAATAAACTATATGAATAAATTACTTAGGTAGGCACAATGTCTTCTGAACCCTAGCCTATTAGATGTTTTAAAAAGGGTGGTAACCAAATAATTTTCCACTAGAATAATCTATTATATCTATGATAGCTTATGGGTAACTCAAGTTCTAGTAGTTCTTAAGAAAATTGGTCAAACATTAATCCAAAATGAAAAAAAATAATTATAACCAAACCATTTGTGTAATAGCCAGTTTGTTTGTATAGACTATCACTAACTAAATCAGTACACTATGAAGTACCATTTATCATTATCGTTCATTTAATAGATGATTAATAGGTTAGCATTGAAGTCCAAATACTATTTCATATATGGGTATTGTGTATATTTTTATATTCGTAACTCCTGAGGGGATTATGAAAAGATAACCATCACTTTCCCATTTGGAAAATTTTCACCTAGGGTGATGCCATTTAGTTCACGCAATTACTAGTTACATTCAAAATATTTAGGGTTAGTATTTTTCTAAATTATATCAATAATTCAGGGAAGTTTCCATAGATTACGTCACTCTCTAAAGTTCCTATTTTGATAAATGTTTGTGTAGTCAATTTTTTGTACTTAATTGTTTTATTGAAAATAACCTTGCATTAAATTTAGAGAAATTCTATTTCATGGTGTGATGAGGGTTAATGCTTAAACATGTCATTTATAGCGATGGTATAAAAGTTGATGAATCAAAATTTAATTTCATATCTTCCCTACCATACCCTAAAATTTATGATATGTGTTTCCATTATTAGGTTATATTGAATTTTAATGTCGTATAATTCATGAATTAGGCATAATTTCACTCCCCAACTCTTAGTTACTCCAAAGAAATATTAATTGAATTTCTTAGGATACTTTTATAATATATATATAGATTATCATTTCACCATTGATATTCCGACCACCTTGGTGGGATTTACCATTTTATCTCATGTGTGATGCTTCTAACAATGTTTTTAGGGAATTTTTTTCACAATGTGTCAGTTGATCTCCACATGTTTTTATATATGCCTCACATGAATTGGACCCTCCCATAAAAACTATACAACAATTGAAAATAATTCTCTACTATTATATTTTCTATGTATAAATTTAATTAATTCATTTTAGGGTACAAATTAATTGTGTTTTCTAACAAATAATCCCTCCAGTATCTCTTTAGGAATTAAAAATCCAAAAAACTTAAAATTGATTGGATGCTCCAAATTCATGAATTAAATTTATAAATTTAGGATGAAAATGAGTTTATAATTTGGTGTTTGACCATATTAGTAGGATCCTTCCATCCTCATGTATTGAATCATCCTCCAGTATTCATATAAATATCATCTTACATAATTAACTAATGTAGCGAGTGCCAGATTTTGTTCTTAGGTATGATGACACTGTAAATTATTTGGTAGAATCTTACATTCCTAGTAATTTCAATAAAAATAGGAATCTAAAATAAGAGTCTCATTGAAACATTTTGTATTACCACTACCTTTGGCATGTATGTAGTGATTATTTACTAAAGCATTGTGATCTCGATACCGAGTTTCTATCCATCCTCATATTTTTTCACACTCTTGCATATGGGGGAATCTTTATTCCCTGGTGGACTATTCATAAGGTAATTCATTCTAGTCTATTTTGGTCAACATTGTCTCAGTATTCCTATGATTATGATAGATATGTTTCTTATTGTCAAACAATGGGGAATTTATCCAAAGTAAATGAAATTCCACAAAAAATTAGATTTTCCAAGACATTATTTATGTTTGGGAATTGAATTTTTTATTTTGTTTCCTAATTCAATTGGGAACTTGTAAATTTTTTTGTATTGTATTTTGAGTCTAAATTTTTTTAAGTATAATCCATAAGTACTGATGACTCAAAGTTATTTATATATTTTTTAGATCTTAAATATTTTGTAGGTTTTCATTGACTTGGTTTATCATCATTAACCAGGGTTATCATTTATATACACCCAATACTAGCGCTTTTGTGTCAATATGGAATCAGGTATTTAGTTTCCATAGTTTATTTCCCCAAAATAAGGTGAAATATTAGGTTCTTAATATATAGTAAAATAAGTTCTTGAAAAACAATCCAATCTAATAGAAAATATTGTATTGTTATACTCAATGATTCATTTTGTGCTTACCCAACTACCTTCAGAACTTTCATTGGAATATCACCAAATATTCATAAAGAGTTGTAACATTTTTTGAGGTAGATCATAGGGAATATTTTTACATTAAACAATGAAATTTGAATCTTTTTGGTGTATTTTCTCAAAGGAATTTATTGATTCAATAGTTATAAGAAAGAAATATTGATTCATATGTGAACTCCATGATCTATTAGTAAAGAACCAAGGCTTTCCAAGAACACCTCATATAAAATATACCAAGATAAACAAAACATAAATAATACATTAATTTTATGATTTATCTAATACATCTCACAAATAGTCTCACAACTCGAGGACCAAAAATATTAGTTTCTTTGAGATTAGCTATATAAATATCTTATTTTACAAAACTTGTAAAAATTACTCCATGATCACACTCCTCTAGAAAATTTTCTAGAAATCTCACATGATATAATAATCTTCATAACATGAGGTACGGAAACTTATGAAATTTGTTATCTTATACACTTAGTAAGGGGATAATAAATCATACTATAGAAAATCATAAACATGAAAGAGAACATAATCAAGATGATAAATATCATAAAGACCATAGTTGAAAATTGTAAGAAATTATAGATATATATAAAATCAAAAAATATCACTAAGAAGAATTAATGGTATTACATGGATCAAAATACATATAAATAATGATAAAATATGTGAGCATGACATAAGAGTGCAGAATACTTCAAAAATAATTTGTAACATGAAAACATATCATATAATGAGAATTATAAGAATCTTGGAAATTTGGAATATCTTTATAAATAACTTATAAATGTGTAAAGACCATGATAATAGGAAAACATTTGTGAGAAAATCATTATTCCCATACATGTTCAAACAAACTCAGTATTATCATTCCTAAAAATGTGAGCACACTCATTATTCCCATGGTTGAGTGAACAAAATCACTATTTTCATGCCTTATTATCCCATTGGATATAAACATAATCCATTTTATTTGAGGGTTATATAGGACCCCACCCATAATCATCCATAAATGTGTGTGAAAAATCAAATTAATCATTGTCATGTCATAAAGAACATATGTAAATAACAATGGTTTTCTTAAAAATTTTAAAAACATAACATAACCTGAAATTAAGAAATCATAGTTTTTAAAAAATCTAATTTTACAAAATAAATAATATCATGATAATATATATATATATATATATATATGGTGATAAAACCCTTACTTTATGAGATATAAACCTTATAGAAAATTTGGAAGTGAAAATAAAAAATCTATCACAAAACCTTTTAAACATCCTTATAAAAGATGAAGTGAAAATTACTTTCTGAAAAAAAAAAATTATAAGGGGAAGAGAATAATTTTGAAAAACATATTATAAATATTTCAAAATAAATAATCTAGGAAAATAAATAAAATCAAGATAATAAATCCAAAGTTGTAAATAATGAAATTAAATACCATTATTAATATTTTTAGATCTTTTTAAAAAAAACCAAATAACAGAAATGTGGAAAGAATTTTATTTCATAAAAGTTATAAAGAAAAATATAAAGAATATATAATAAAAATATACTTTTAATTAATTATAGAAAATACTTTTGATATAAAAATTAACATGGAAGAGAATATTCATTGGTAAGGAATAGAGTTATTATTACCAAAGTTATACTTCTATTATTGAAACATTTTAATCAAATAAGCTGTTATTGATGATAAGATTTAATTTATAAAAGAAACCATTAGAAGTACCACATTAAATAATTGAATATAAATATCAAATTAAACTCAAATTTTCAATTAAATTGATAAATATTATAACCCAGTGAATTTGAAATTGAGTCGATGAAACTGTTATGGTATTGGTAACGTGATAATAAATAGAGCTTGAGAGGAGGATAAAGAAATGGAAATTAAAATAACATGAAATGAAATATATTTTAATGTGTGAGAGTAATATTCATGTGAATACAGCATATTAAATACATTCTGGTTCACAACAATTAACACGTCCCATGTAGTTGAAAATGAGATATGAAACCCTTACAGGTTTTGTAATCATTGATTCAAAATCCCATGACAAAAAGTTCATAGAATTTAACATATAATATCATAAAAATATAAAATATCATTATACAAAATATTAAATTTTAATTAGATGAACCATTCTAAATAAAACATGGTGTTTAATAATAAATATGTTTCAAGGTCTCCAAATTGAGATAATAAACCCTTATAATGGTCTTGATTAATTCTACGCATGCACCTAACTTTATAAATAATATAATTAGGTTTATTAAATGAATTATTAGGGAAATTATACATAAATATTTAATTTAATATGGACCATTGATTATAATATTATATTTATTTATTTTATGTCTGTTTATTATGTTTTTTCGAAAATGGAATTGGTGTCGGATTATTTTGGTAATTTTAGAAATTAAAGATGTTATTTTAATATTAAGTAAAATACATAATATATCCTTTTAAAAACTAAGAAATAATAACTATTTTATTACTAAATTTTATTAATGTCAGTATTTGTCTTCCCATAGTCATTGATGATAGTTTTTTTATCATTATTCAAGTAGGTGTATAGACTGTGCCAAACATGAACATACTATAATTTTATGAGTGAGTAGTGGTTAATAAATTATTTATTTTGGAAAAATATCTTCATAAATTAAAAATAATGATATTATTTATATTTTATTAGATTATAATTCATATTTTAAGTTCCTTGTATAAATAATTAAAATCAAGATAAAAAACTAAAAAAACATTACTTTGTAAAGGCAGTAGTCCACAAAATCCATGGTTAATTTTTTCATTTCCTAGTGAGTGAGATTAAATGATGGTGTATTATAATATATATAATAATAATAATAATAAATTTTTATAATTCATATTTATTTTTCAATTCCATCTTCATAACCACTAAAGGGAGGTGATGGCTAAAAATAGAAGAAACCGCTTCATAATGGTGGCAGTCTGTACAAAACCACGATCAATGTTATTTTGTTTTCTATGTGGATGTAAAGGAATAAATAATTATCAATCCATTAATATAATAAAAATTATTTTTAATAAATATAATGAGGTCATTATATTAATATTTTGATGTAATTTTTATAATATAATTAATAAGAAGTAAAGTATAAGGATTAAAGAAATATTCACATTGGGACCCTGATATATCTCTGAAAATTATCCATAGAAATAAAGGTTTGAGGATAATTTATGGTGAACATAGGCTAATGAAATAGATATATGTTTATAGGAGGATAAAATTGATATATTTTTAATAATAAATTTGAAGTAATAGGTTTGGAATGGAGGGATGGAAGTGTCTTCTTTTATGGGTGAAGAAAAAGGAAAGTTTTAGGAATTCCCATTATTTTTCAATAATATAATGACATTATTCAAGGTTCAGTGGTTCTAAAAGTAAAAAATAATAGATTTTTATGTTTTTTCATTTTCATTTCTACTTAGGTAACTAGTTTTTTGACCAAGTAATTTATATTTTATAAAAAAATATAAGGTAACACTATTAAAAAATGTGGGTTTTATGAACCTAAATTTATTCTCTATTTAATATAATTAAATTTCAAATATATATAAAATTATATTTTAAATTAAAATATATATATATATATAAACTATTTTTTTAGAAAAATGATGTTTAAACCATTATGTGTTGTTAATATTATTTACTATTGGTTACTAAATTAGTGTGTGTTAATATAATTATATATATTTTTAAATATCATATTAGATTCATTATTTAAAATATTTTAATTTAATTAACTAGAAAAAAATTATAAAAATATTAATAAAAAAAATAAGTGTTCCTCTATTATAACTATAATTAACTTTAATATTAGTAATCATATTTTTATGCCTAAATACAAAAGGTTAATTTTTACATAATTTAGACCTAATTATTAAAAATATGAAATTAAATTTTTGAAAATAAATTTCTTTATTTAAGAATAAAATTTAACATTATCATTTCGAGGGGGTGAAAACCCATTTTTAGAAGAGAAAATGTGTATTTTAATCATAAAGGTTATGTCCAAGGTAAAATTATTCATGTATTTTATTTTTATGATATAAATTAGTTTATTTTAAATTAAATTAAATTTATGTGGCTTTAAAATAAATCCAAAAAATAATATTACCATTAAAATTTTTTAATTAAAATAAGAGACTAAAATCATTTTTTAAATTAGAATGAAATTTTATTTATGTTCCAAAAGTCAAAATAGGTTTTATATGATCAAAATGATACATAAAACACAAAATTTTTAATAATTAAATAAATATTTAATAAATTAAATTTATAATAAACTTATACGACTTTCTCATATACTGATAAATTCAGAATATATATAATTTTGATAAAAACTATAATTCTACTATCCACTTAAAAATAAATTATTTCAAAAAAATCCCAAAAAATAAAAATTGTATAATTTTAAAATTATAGACCAAAAAATGAAATTATTTTTATCTAATTAATTTTCTAAAATATATAAAAATAATAAATATAAAATATAAAGAAACCTAATTTCAGATAAAAATAAACATTCTTTTTTTCGTTAAATTTCAAAATAAAAATGTGTATAATAAATGTGATAAATAACTTTTTATGTTAATAAATACCAAATTATATCATTCTAATTTCTATTTATATATCCCCTTAATATCTCTATTTATTATATAATCATAAGGTATGCTCTAGTTGTAGATGAGGGTAGTGATTCCGCTATCCTAGATCCCATAGAAATTTTCATGAGTTGAATTTATCTCATATATGATTTCCCTCATATCATAATTGTTTGATTTTGTATTGGGATTAGTCTAGAGAAAATTATAGTGAATCTACCTCATTAGTAGGCTAAGATAAATGGGCTTCATAAGTGATACTTATGCTACTTGGTTCCATTTCTTTCATATTTGTTCACAGATTTTGTAATATGTTTACTTCTATTTATACTCACCAATTTAGCGGTTTTATTATAATTGTATTATTTTATTTTAACATATCAAATTTTTTTAATTTTGATTTTTAGGTTAAAGATGATATTAACAAAATATTTTTTAACTAAAATGTATAGTAAAATATCATTCCATTACATTCTCCCCCTATAAATTAATTATTTACTCTAAATTTTAATTATTACTCAAAAAAAGACAAGGGCTTACATGACTCAAGATTTAACTTCTACTGTGGCGTCATCCTTACTATCCTAGGTTTGAATTATGAACTCATATTTTCCCTCATAATATGAAAATAAATAATGGTGATTTTTTCTTTAAGATTTTTTCTAAATTCCCCAATTCAATGAGAGTAGTTCTTTTATAGTGAGTTTATGGTCAGGATTGTATTAAAATTTTGTCACATATATAATTTTATATGTGATTTTCCTATCTCAAAGTTTATAATTATCAAAATGACTAATAAATACTAATATCCAATCAAAATTGACTGAAGTAAGGATAATATGAATTTATAGGAAAAAACTCCTATAAACAACTATTAGAGAGGGGTTATACACTTGGGATAAAATAACTATGAAACTAAAAGTTTTTATTAATAATTAAACATATAGACATTGGGATGGAGATTTAATATCTTCAAAAAATATCCTTGTTATAAAGAAGTTGGTAAAATAAGATACAAATTCATCAGTCACTATTCTTGAGTGTATAATTGGTATTCCTCAAACCAAAAAAATTTCTCAACTTACTCCAGTAGTTGAGGTTTTATAGTAATTCCCTTGTTCTATTTTCCTTGGATGTTATGAATAACTATTATTATTGTTATCCCTTTTATTACATCATTTTCTTTCATAATTCTTAAATTCCCCCCATTTAAGTCATTAAACCATTATTGGTACTTCAAGGTAAACTCCTTTTACATTCACAATTTCCACTGATCTATTCATTTTTTATGAGTAATTAGTTGATTTATTCCATCCTTTACCACAAATAATTAGTCATCCAATTTCTTTGAGATATTACCACGTATTCCTCTTCCTATATTTTTTACATGAAGTAAATTGGACATTCATTCTTTCATCATATTTGTCACCTGAATTTTCATGAGTATAAATCCTTCGCTTTTTTTGTTTATTTTGGATTTTAACTATATTCACATTGTTAATCATAATTCTTGATATATATTTTGTCATAATCATAAGATTTATCACTCCATATCATATCCCATTATATTTCTCATTGGGTAAATCTTTATATTATCCATGGAATCCATTGTTAACTTGGTTTTTTCAGGATTCATCCATTAATAATACCAAAACTAGTTAATGTGAGTAATGAATAATTATAATAATCATAAGATTATCCTAAATGGGCTAATGATAATTCAACCTTGGAATGTATTACTCTTGAAAACCATAAAATTATCTTTTATTTCAACCAAAATCATTCTAATTTCATTCTCAGTTTCCTTAGGTTAGGTTCTCTCAAACATATTATCCAAATTAATTACCATGAGAAATCCTTCATAATGGATTATAAATATAATGTGATTAACCAAATAATATCCCTTGGAATGTCAAACTAGGTGTGTTGTAATGAAACTTTGTTGTGCACTAGGTAATGATTGGGTTAATACCCAACACAACCTTTTTAGTGTTAGTACCCCTAGGTACATTTGCGCCAGATCTTACATCCACCTGTAGTATCCAAAAATGGTAGTTATTTCCATGAAAACCACATAATTTATACTTTACCAAAAAATTTGGATGTTATCTTTTACAAAGTCTTATCCCTTATACATCCCCATATGTTTTCCACCAAATGTTTCTAAAATAATCCCAAAATCAACTTAAATAATCTCTAAGATTAATTAAACCCTTGTATAATGTTAACTAAAACAACCCATGCTAAACACAACTTAAATAATAGATTAATTCCATTATTTAGAGAAAAAAGCCCCCAAATAGTTGCACAATCTTATGAACAACAGTTTTAGTGTCTTACAGTTCTTTATATAAAAAAATAATTTTATAAATTTGGAAAAATAGTCTATAATGATACTCTTTTATGCCCAGTTATAGGATACTCAGGTGATATAATCAACTTTATAAACTATATTGGAAGTAGAAAAATGGGTAATCTCAAAAACTCAGTAATGTAAAACATATCACAATGTATCAGATCATTAACGTGAAGGGGAACATGAGGAAGATGATATGTATCTTATTAAAATATAATAATACCATAGACTATAATTATAAAACATTTTAGTGAAATATATGATTACAATGATCCTTATGGAATCATAAATATTATGACATGGAGGAAAATAAATCTCTATAATCATAAAACATGTGAACATGACATATGAGTGTGGAATACCTTAAAAATAAAGCGTAACATGAAAAAAAATGGAATATTATGAAAATTAAAATCATATTTTAAATTTTTAATGAATTGATAAAAAAAACTTGGAAATGTTTTATAACCATAAAAATTGGAAAACCTTTGTGATAAAACTCATTATCCTCATGTCTGTGTGAAAAAAATCATTATTTCTACAAATAAAAATGTGGGAAAACTGATTATGACCACGCTTGTGTGAGAAAAACTCATTATGTCCATACCTTACAATCTCATGGGATATAAAATTAAACCAATTTATTCTAGTTTTATATAGGACCCCACCCGTCATCATCCATATATATGTGTGCCACTTAAAATCAAACATCATCATATCTTAATGAACCTATGGAAAAAAGAATCAGTTTCTTAACATTATCAAAAACATTACCTACAATTCACTCAAGAAATAATAAAATATCAAAAAACTCATTTTCAAAAAGTTATCATATCATAATAAAATATACAGGGTTATCAAAACATCATTCCAAATATGATAAACCTTAGAGGAAAAATATAAGTGAAAAAAAATGTTTTCAGAGAAACTTTTAAACCTTGTTTAAAAGGATGAAGTGAAAATTAAAATAAAAAAATAGGGAATGAAAAGAGAACAATTTTGATAAAATTATTATAAATATATCTAAATAACTAATCCTTGAAATTAAATTAAATAATCAAATAAACTTAGAGTGGTAAATAATAAAAATAGATTCCCTTATTAAACTTTTTAGACTGTTTTAAAAAAAATTATAGAAACATTTAAAGAAATTAATTTCATGAAATATGTAAAGGAAAACATGACGAATATAAAAGATAAAAATTACATGTATTTTTTTAAAGAAACCAATTTTGATAGAAAAAAATGACATGGAATAGATGATTCATTGGTATGGATAAGAGTTTTTTCTTACCAATGTTATATTTTTATTTTGAAAAATGATTTATCAAAGAAGTGGTTATTGATTATAACAAGTAAATTACTCATAAAATAAGTGTAAATATCACATAAAATAGTTAAATTTAATGATAGAATAAATCATTAATGTTTTATTTATGTGATAAATACTATGACCTGATGAATCAAAAATGATGTTAATAAAACCCTTATGGTATTGGTAACATAAGATTCAATTGACCTTGGGAGGAAAATAATAAAATGGACATTGGATTCTCATGAAATTGGATACATTTTAATATTTGATAGAAATATTTTATTGAATAAACCAAATAAATGAAATTATAGCTCACAGCATCAAACATGTCCTATGGAGTTGAAAAATGAGACAAAGAAACCCTTATAGATTTTGTAATTTTTGAGTAGAAACTCTATGAGAGAAATAGCATATAATTGAACATTAAATATAATTAAATATAAGATAATAATTATAAAAAATATTAAAATTTTCATTATGTACAACATTAAAAATAAAATATGGAGTTTAATAGGAAATATATCTCATGGACTAAAAATTGAGACAAGAAACCCATTCAGTGGTCCAGATTCATTCTTCAAACGTGACTAAATTCAAAAATAATCACATTATTTTTATTATATACCTTACTTGTAACCATATTCATCTATATTTTTTAATTAAGACAATTTATTATCATATTCTATTTATTTATCATATTTCTTTTCTTATTTTCCCATGAAAAGTGGAATCAGTGTCGGCTTATTTTGGTAATTTAGCAATCAAAGATGATATTTTAATGATAAGTTAAATATTTAATATAATCATTCCATGACCATAATATAATTATTATTTTTATAATATATTATAATTATGTTATTATTTTTTGTTAAAATATTCATCCATGATAGATTATTATATCATTTTTTAAGTTGGTGGTTAGATTGACACTAACATGAACATACCGTAATTTAGTGGGTGAGTATGGCCAAAAAAATATTTATTTTTAAAAATATAATTATAAAATATACATAAGTGAAGGTGAATTCTTCTTCCCATCAGAAATTATGTTTACCTAGAATCAATTTCAATCTTGAGTTGTTGAGTTTTGGTTGATCCCATTAGAGAAATTATCTTTAATTAAACTTTTTTCCATGTTTCACTGTTGTTTTCTCCTTGTAAATTATGAAATTTTCAAATATTTCTCTCCATATTTCTTTTAACTCTAATATTTAAACTTTTAATGACTCCTATTTTCTAGGTATTATTTTTGGATATTATATCGATTATTTTTTAGACAAGACGCTGAGACGACATACAATTCTGATTTTAGATATGCCCAGAATAAATTTTTGAATTATATTAAATATATTAAAAAGAAATTGTGGGTAGTTTTCCTAGAAAAAGTGGAATAACACCATAATTGTGTGGTGGATCAGAAATTTTGGGGCACCATTGAGTTTATAATGAAGGTTTTACCTAAGTTGTGATATAATATTCGTCGGTATGGACCATTTCTCAAAAAGGTCATCATGGGCATAAATAAAAAAATTATTTATTTGTTTTATTTATTTCAATATAGATACCATCCCCCACTTTAAGTATGCAGCTTTGGATTTTGTTTCAAGGTTGTACATAAAACCCTGTAGACCAAGAATCTATTATAGGAGACCGATCCTCGAAAATGATGATGGATTCGGATCGAATAAAGGACTGTTTCTCCAATGAGGTTTGTAGAACTCTTAAATTATGGATAAACAATCTTTCTTCATAAAAACATTCCAAACTATAGTTACGATTTTTTTATATTATTTCCATCTTGTTTCTTAATACTTGATGAATGCATATCAATTCTACAAATAGAATTGATACATCGATCATCAGTAGAATTAAATTGATGGAATTTTTTATTTATTCCTTTTGATTTTTCCCCATTCATTTTTCATTATCTATAGAAATGAATAGATGCCAAAAAATAATGGATGAGGTTTGCTTATTATGTTTTATGTCTTATGTTTTGATCCCCAATTTCATTTTTCGATCATCGGTGGTATTTCTATTACCCAATAGTTTGACCAATACCTGGTTTCTAATCATTGCATGACTATTATTCTGCAAAATGGATCGAAAACATAGGTAAAACATATAATGGTGGTTGCGGTTTGATAAATGATGATGATGATGATAATGGATAGATCAAGGGAAAATGATAGTGTATCGAGTGATATTTTTTTAGAGATGCACGTTGCGACTACGGATGATACGAATTGATGGTTTTTGAGTGGATTAGAAGGCTTTATCTATGAACTCTAGTGATGTTAGGAATGGATGGCCTAGGATCTATAGTTTTTGGAGAGTTTTGTGGATCCAGCAATGTAGAAGATAATGCGAAAGAGAACCAGGTTTTTTGGAAAATCCCAACAAACATGTCATGTATTTCGGTATTACATGTAGTGTGGGTCCCTTTCAATTATGGATAGGGTTTCAAGATGAAGTTATGGATAACATGGTGTGTTACCCCTATCAAATAGTTTTTGTCCTCTATGTTTGTCTCGGAATGTACCTCGGAGGTTATATGGACATAAGCATGAGTACACGATTAGTGGAACGTTGTGTACATAGATGCAGACATGAACACATATACATGAGTTTTTATATGAGAAATCAAGTACATGGACAGGAGAAGGGTGCCATGTGTCTCTTCACACCATGTACTTCTTCAACACACCGTGTATTCTGAGACTTACATTTCGTGTGAGGATTTACCACACAGGCAGACTTCAGGATAGATGGACACACTATGTACCCCTCTGACACATTTTATAACACCTTCAATAAAGTTTATAGCTCTTTGTTTCATTAGTTTGGACCATTATTAGTTGATTATGTTCCCTTGGTACATTCCCTAAAGTGTAAAATGTGTCTTTACATCCACATAACAAGATTCTGATCCCTTCTAGAGGCCAAGTCTTAGATAGATTTGTGGTGTCCCTCTGTGATACTGGAGTGTGCTCCTCTATCATCTATGTTTTCTATGTGGTGTTTGTGGAATTGGCATGACATCCCTAAGCTGGGAAATGATTCTCCATATATCATCCCATATTAGTAGGGTTTTTGGTTTTATTGGCATATGATACCATACATAGAGGGTCGATCCAGATTAGGTATGTGGTGTCCCCAAATAGTTTTTGGAATGACCGCATATCTATGTATTAGGGTCTTCTCAGACCAATGATCTTTCTTTGGTAGGGACCAATGATCTAGACCTCATAGTCAAGTGTCTTTGTAGATAGTATATATCTTGGAGTGGGTTCTCCTAGAACAAGAATTTCTTCAGGTATAATCCTATGTTTGGAAGTTGGTTATGACTTCCTAGTGTCGTGGTGTCTTTCCTGAGTATATCTATATGTTTCTATTATACATTGATTGTGATATATTTTATTGATATGACTATACATGGTTCTCCATGTTTAGTTTTTTTGGGGGTTTCCTATTGGGTATTGTTATACTCACCCCTAAATTGGATTTATCTGCATGTGGCATGCCTTCTGAAAATGAAGACTCATTTGAAAATGTCTTGGGAGGATAGGGAGTGGTTGGAGCATAGCTGGATCTTGAATGATCGAGGTGTCTACCAAGAGCATTCATTTGACTTTATTCCCCACCCTTTGGGTAGGTTAGACTATTTAAATTTTTTTCGTCTTTACTTTTTCCCATTATTCTTAATTTAGTACTTTACTATGATACTCTATTGTGTGATATTAGATGAATACATGCCTTGTTTTCATTTATTTTACATTTCAGAATTATGTGGGCTAAGAGATGTTTCTTTGTGTACAAGTACATTATGATAATGTCTCTAATTTGTGGTATATTCCTACATAGTGTCGGTTTCCACCCCTTATCCTATTGGAGGTATTCATGGGGTATTCATGGGCCTGAGCTCAGTAAGTTAGGTCATAACTAAGTGGTATCAAAGCAGGTTCTACCTTGGGATTAGAGTTAGTGACATTGGTTTGGGGAAATACTATTTAGTGTTTTTAGTTTGGATTCCAGTCTAGGGACTCCAATGTTGGTGCAACAGGCCACATATCCATACACCAAGACTCTTATCACCTGAATTTTGACATGATACATGTAAACATTGGTTATAGGGAAAATTTTAGTGCATGTATCATATAGGAATGGGTTGTGTTTTCTAGGACCTCCTTGATTCATCTCCCCACATATACTATTTTGACCATGGTACATATTGTTTTATTTCAGGATTCCTCCACACAGATAGCCATCCAATATTCTTCTACATAATAATGAGGATGATCCACCTAGTGACATGGAATTAAAATAGGGTAATGTACCTAGATAGAACCTTCTTGTGGTTTACTAGCTATATGAATACCCATTGAGAAGAAGCTAGCACTAGTAGTATAATTTGAGGATTCACATAGTTTGATTATGTTTCATGATTTTTAGAGGTAGTAGCCTCCCATGTTTTAGGGTGATCAAATCCCCTAGGTGCGTGAGGACTGGATAGAGGAATTCAATCTTATTTTCCTACTTATGAGGACACTTGCATATCAAAACTTTTATATCAAATGGAAGTCCTTATGGAAAGTCTTAATAACAAATATACTGGGCAATGATGGAGCTTAATGACTCAATAACACAATGAGATAGCTCTCTCCAAGTCAAACTTTGAGTGTCTCTTCAGGTTGGTGTTCTATCTGGACATGTTGCGATCAGTACACATACATGAGCTTCTACATCTATAGCAGAGCAGTTTGACTGTGGTGGAGTACTCAGTGAGGTTTACTGATCTCTCATGTTATTCCTTGGATATGGTGTAGAATTATTTCTTCAGAGATTGGACCTTTGAGCAAGGAATACACTAATATATTAGGAATTAAATGGTATACCTTTTCATTCCCACATATGGTGGGGTACTTGAGAAATCCTTGGTAGAGGGGATATTTTTGGTAGAGAAGGTGCCAACTGTGGGTGCTAGTAGTGGGAACCTAGTATCTAAGACCTCAGTAGCTGACAACCGACAATAGTCACAGGGATCCATGCATATTAAAAACATCAGGAGGTGATCCTAGGTCATAGGGTAAAAATCATAGGGATCTTGGGGTGGATCTAATCAGCCAAGGGAGAGTCAGTGTTTCTTATATGATGGTCAGGGACATCTATCTTTGTATTTTATTACCCGTCATATAGTAGATCGTTGGAAATCCAATACAGAGAAAAAGGTGGGAGATGGGTGGTTCGCATGGAGTAGGTTGTGGAATAGGGTTTAGCAGTGTAGCATGATGTGTTCAGATGATTTATTTATTACCACCACTACCTCCTAAGTGGTTTATTCTAGTCTTAGGGAATAGGTGGATAGGGATGATGCCAGTTGCATGCTATGGAGGCCTATGACCCCGAGGCTTTACAGATTATATCAGGTACAATATGTTCATTTTATACTTTATATTTAGTATTGATAAAAATATGTGTGATTCATTCCTTCTCTTCCACTACTTTGGTTTGAGACTTTGATATTCTGATTGATCCATTGGCTTGACCCTTGTGGTTGATGACTCCGACAGGTAGTGACTAAGAAATTGCACAATTGTGCCGACAGTGCGATCTGACACTTGGAGGTGATTTTTTTGTATAGGGTCTCTTTATAGCCAAAATTAGGCCTTCTGACATCATCTTAGGTATGGAATGGTTATCCACAGTTTATTCCCAAATTGACTATTTTATGTGGAGGATGTGGTGTTTCCACAGTAATAGAATGAGGTTTTCCATTATGGGTGAGAAGGAAACCATGGCGGATCTGGATCAACTCAGCCATAGTAGAGTGAAAACAATTACTCACTAGTTGTCTAGAATGACCTTGGTAGTAGTATATGCTTTGGTGTATCAGTTTCTAGTATTGGGGGAGGAGTATGAGGACTTATTTCCTAATGAAGTACCAAGTTTACCTCCCCACCGAGAGCTATAATTCTGAATCAAATTCCATCCCAAGATGGCACTGATATATGCACTAGTATATTGGATGGATCTGGTATATCTTTGATAACTGAGATATAATTTGGAGGACTTAAATGAGAAGGTATTTTTGAAACCCAATGTTACCCCTTGGTCAAACCTAGTGTTGTTCTCCAAGAAGTAATATGGGAACTTGAGGTTATGTGTGTATTACCAGTGCTTGAATCAGGTGACTATGAAAAATATGTACCCACTACCGAGGATAGATGACCTCTTTGATCAGTTAAGAGGGGTGTGATGGTTTTATAATATTTACCTCAAATCAGGATATTACTCGCTATGATTAAGTGATGAGGATATACCAAAGATGACATTCAGATGTCACTACGGTCACCATGAATACTTGGTGATTTCATTCAGCCTGAAGAACACACCATAATTGTTCATGGGACTCATGAACCAAATATTTCATAATTTATTAGACAGATTCATATTGGTATTCCTCGACGATATCCTAGTGTATTAGGAATTCTAGGAGTAGCACACAAGAAACATGAGGATGGTCTTTGAAACACTCTTAGAGCACCAACTTCACAGGATGATCTCAAAATGTCAGTTTAGGATTTTAGAGGTCCACTTTTTCATAAATTTATTCTCATATGCTAGAGTATCATTGGATCTAGTAAAGGTTAAAGTTGTGCTTTCTTGGGAGGAACCCAAGAGTGTTACCGAGTTATGGATTTTTCGTGGGCTAGCAGGGTACTATTGGAGGTCTGTACTTGATTTATCCATATTGGAACCACCCTTGGAAGCTTTGACCTAGAAGGGTTAAGATATTTTGTCGATGTAAAGGTGTTAATAGTGATTTTAGAGGTTGAGGCTGAGGTTGACGAGTGCTCCCATCAAGATATTTCCATAAGAGGGTGTCAATTACATAGTGTTGTGTGATACATTAGAGACCATAATTCGTTGTGTTAGTATATAGAGAAAGGTAGTTATTACCTATGGTTCACATCAGTTGAGACCATATGAGTAGAACTATGAGACCCAAAATCTCAAGTTAGCAGTAGTAGCTTTCATACTAATGATGTTGCGACACTACTTGATGGGAGAGAGGTTTATCATTTACTCTAAGAACAAGAGACTTACTTATATATTCTCATGGAAGGATATTAACTTGAGATAGATATTATGTCTTTAGTTCCTTTAATACTATGACTTCAAGATTGTCTATAAACTAGTAAATGGAAATGTGGTGTCAGACTCTCTCAGCAATATATATTTTTCTCAGTTTTTGGAAAAGGTGTCAAATAAGTGAGACTCATTTCTTTAACCTTAGAGAACATGTATGGTAAATCATACCTCCAGATGATGGTTGTTAACCCACTACTTTTATATCATATCAAGATGGTCAATATTGAGATACCAACTATGAAATATTATGTACTAAGATATCCACTAGACATTCTTCAGATGGATATTATGAAGGTGGGGAGAATTCTATCCTTTTTAGAGGATAGAATATGTTGCATTTGATGTTGCAAGAGGATATGATGTGAGAGTTTCATACATCCCCTTTGGTGGTATATCCAAGTGTGTAAAAGATGTATCAAGACCTCTGATATCTATTTTAGTGTATAGGCCTAAAGAAGGGGGTTTCAGAGTTTGTGTCTCGATGACTCGCTTATCAGTAGGTGAAGGAATATTATGAGGTTAAAGTGGGTTTAGATCAACTCTTTGAGGTTCTGGAGGGTAAGTGGGATGGTATTTCCATGAAATTTACAATGATATTACCACATAAATCCAGGGGACATGATTCTATCTAGGTGATCATATAATAACTCACTAAGTCATCCTACATCCAAGATATTTGAGAGAAAAGTTCAGTAGAGAGATTGGGACACATCTACATGAGGTAGATAGTCTGGCTCCATGGAGTTATCTTGACAATTTTCTCTACCCATAATGGTCGCTTCACATCTTAGTTATGCATAGGATTAAAGGAGGCCTTTGGGACTTGGTAATGCTTGATCACATCATTTCACCCCTAGACTAATGGCCAGATAGAGCATAACATTCAGTTCTTTGAGTACATGCTAAGGGATTTCATGTTGTACTTTGACCATATCTTGTAAGATCACCTACCCCTAGTGGATTTTATGTACAAAAATAGTTACCATTCGACCATTGGTATGGCACCATTTGAGGATTTGTACAGGTGACCCAATAGGTGACCACTTTGTTGGACTGATCCAGGTGAGTCAGTGCTCATGGGTTTGGAGTTGGTGAGAGCTACAAAAGAGAAGGTGAAAATAATCCAAGAGTGGATAAGAACTACATAGATCCATCAAAAGTATGATGCAGAACAAAAACTCAGACCTATAGAGTTTAAAGAGGGAGTTCATTTGTTTCTGAGGGTATCACCCTAATGTGGATTGAGGATATTTGGTGGTGGTGGTAATTTATCTCTTAGATTCATTGGTCCCTTCCAAATATTGTGTAGATACAGTGAGGTTCCATACATATTATCTCTACCACCTCTGTTGGATTGGGTACACAGTGTCTTTCATGTGTCGTAACTTAGGAGGTGTGTGCATGTTCTGTCATAAGTTATTGACTAGGGATACCTAGACATCGGGGATGCAAATACCATTGCTGGATACCTAAGGGAGATCTAAGATTTGTAGGGGAGGATCCTTTATGGGTGAATGATTCCCCTTGGTGATTTTTAGTGGTATCCTGAGAATCTTCAGGAGAAGAACTGGGAGCAGTAGACCCAAATGCAAGCCTAGTACCCTCATCTTTTTATATAGGTTTTTCTATTTTTAGGCTGAAAATACCTTAGATGGAGAGAATTTAATAACTAATATTTTCCTTGTATTATTTTTGGATATTATATGGATTATTTTCGAGACTATGAAGTGGGACAACATGTGATTTTGAGGGACATTGTGACTAGAATAAATTTTTGAAACATATTCAATATATTAAATAACACGAGTATGCAGTTTTTTTTTTTGAAAAAGTGGAATACCTCCAGAATGGGGGATTAGATTAAAAAAATAAGGGCATCATTGAGTTTAAAATGAATTTTTTACACTACGGATGAAATAATCTTTGTCGATGCAGGCCATTTTTGAAAAAGGTCATCATGGGTGTAAATAAATAAATAAAATTATTTGTTTATTTGTTTTGTTTATTTTGTTTATTTTGGTACAGTGAACATCTCCCTCTTTAAATATTCTACTATGTATTTTGTCTTAGGGTTGGCCGTTAAACCCTAGAGACCTAGAAACCATTAGGGGAGATAAATATTGGAGAACGAAGATGGATCGGGATCAGATCATGGATCGTTGTACCAATGGAGTTCATAGATCTCAGCAACAATAGAAACACAACCATACTTCATCAATTATTGATCCAAACTCCATAAAAAAGTTTTTTTAAAATTTCCAATTTGTTTCTTAATCTCATACGAACATGGATCTGTTCCATGAATTGAATTGATGCTCTCATCGTCAGTAGTATTAAAATGATGTAATTTTTTATTCATTCACTTTGATTTATTCATATTTGTTTTTTTACAACAATGAATCAAGTTCAAATGAAAAATTTTATTGGTTTGTTCCTCAAGTTTTATGTCTTATGTTTTTCTCCCCTATTTCTTCATTCGATCATCGATGGTATTCTTTTTGGACAATGGTTTGACCAATACCCTATTTTCAATCATTGCATGACCATTATTTAGCACAACGGATCAAAACTATGAGAATAAAATGTGATGGTGGTTGTGGTTCAAGAATTGATGGAGATGATGGATGGATTAAGGGAGAATGATTCAAAATCAGTTGATATTTTTTTCTTGAGTGATGCACAATTTGACTACATATGGTGAGAATGGGTGATTCCTGAGCAGATTTGAAGCATAGATCTATGATCTATAGAAACATAAGGCACGTACAACCCTGGATCTATAGTTTTCAGTGAGGGTTGTAGATCTATAGAAATAGAAGATGATGTGGAAGAGAACCATGGTTTCTTGAAAATCCAACACCGCATATATTTCAGGATTACACAACATGTGGGTCCCTATTAGTAGTGACTAGGATTTTGCGATGAAGCTAAGGATCACATGGTGTGTAGACCCTATCACATAGCATATGACCCATATGTGAGGATCGGTGTGTACCTCAGAGGGTACACAAACATGGCTAAGAGTATGTAATGTCTCGGGCCAGAACAGCAACTTGAGCAGTGCTAAACAGCTTGGGTGTTACTACCTTAGGCACACCTCCCCAAACGCAAAAGGTTTCCGGATAGTAGTGAGGGTCTGAATAGGTATAAAGGGGAGGCTATACCCTATCAAAGGATAATAATAGTATTAGTCCAAGTAATAATATATAACATGCTGAAGGAATTAAGGACTCATCAGACTCGAACTAGACCCATAGAGTGAAATCACATTCAATAGCAGATAAACAATGAAAGAAAATTTGAAACAACAGCAGTGGAAAGTAAATAGAACAACATGCCAGAAATCAATTGCAATAACTACTAAATAACAAGCATACATCCATAGCAGGTCATACATGTCGATCTATATAAATGGTGCCAATGGCTAACCAACAGTTTCTACATATTAATGTAATAATTCTGATATAGGAAAGAAAGTAAAACCACATAAACTCCAGCTAGGCATGACCGCAAGTTCCATACCATCTTCCTGTCAAAAAGCACTACGATATAACTCCCAAGGCTAATCTCTTTTCTTCATGTAAATACATAAAGTCTAGAAAGGTCCTAAAGGGTCCATGTAGGGTGTGAGACGAATCTCAGTAGGATACCACCCAAAGATGCATACCTAGTATAAGTGTTTTAGAAGGCATGAAATTGTAAAGAAAGTTTTAAATTGTATGATGCACAAATAAACAAAAATTTACTGGTGATTAGAAGCCACCATGGATGTCACCTGCTTTGGCCAATGCCAAAATCTTTTTCATGTAACCCCAAACCATGTGCCTCCTAAAACCTTGTGTCTCAAGTACTGAAATTCTGAAGGCATGCCAAAAATATATTAACCCTACCCAAAATCCCATGCTCGTCCATGGCACAATAACTGGAGGAGCAGCGATGCATGTCCACAAAATAGGAACTGAAGGGACATTGATGTCTACCCTAAAATCAGTAATTGAAGGGACAACGATATCTTCCCTCAAATCAGTAACCAGAGGGACATCGATGTCTACCCTCAAACAATAGTGATATTCCGCCCCCAACCCGATAGCCTCACTATTATCCCTTGATGGCTCATCACCTTCCATGTGGATTCCTATGGAAAGAACACCCAAACAAATTATACCTAACCACATATATCAGGGGCCTCTACCCAACGAATTCTCAAAAACACCTCTTCACAGAGTGAACATATGTGCATGCTACTCAGTGTTCCATGTGAGTGGTAATCACCAAATACATTCCCAAGCCACATCATCTATGACACCTCATGTCCCTGTGATCATGTCACTCAAGTCTGATAGCCTCTACATCCATGTAACCTAGTCCATGCCCAACCCGACAGTTACACTGCCTCAAGCCGATGTCCACGATGCCCAATCTCATGGTCAGAACCACCCAATATAATCTGGGCCAAGCCCAACCTGTGATCAGCGTCACTCAACAATACCCAGTCCTTTCCCAACAAAACTCGAAGGTTACAGCATATGAAATATCACACATCAAATATATATATAATCAAAATAAATACTTCTAACAGGAAAAACAAAATAATAGTTGAATTGCACTAGCCGTGTTCTTTCTTAATCATGCATATCAAGTTTACTCAGCAGTTTAATCAAACAGTTCAATTATACTGATTTTGGAACCCCTGGCTAAAATTCTCTAAATGAGAAACAACCTCTAACCCAGCCTTTCTCAAGAATAATAACGTGAAGGAATGACAAATGGCATACCATATAGAATACAATCAATTTAATATAAAGAAACATGGGTTGTACTCAATACCTGACGTTGCGCTAAAAATACGCAACCCCAAATTGTCTACAAAAACACAGAAAATGTATGCACCGCCTACCTTAGACTCATGGATGTAGGCATGTCCAATATCGATCTCCAATTAGAATATAATCTTTGTATATCTAAGTTCCCATCAAATCCAGACAATTCTGATCAGATTGATAATACGGTGTGTGAGGAAAAGAAACTAGAACGAAAGAGGGTGCATAGGTTTATCCTTAATGATGCGATCCCACATCCACTAACAAATTTAAGAAGAGATGTTAGATGAAGAATCAAGGATAATACACATTCTCGACCTCTAAGAGCATCAAAGTCTGAAACTGGGGAAGAAGAATATGTTTTCTGAAAATAGACGCAATGTGCTTTCATATAAGAGAATAAAAAAAATTAAACAGCATGTATGATGGACTACACATTGTTTAGTAGCCATTTCTGTAATCTAACATAAGAGGAGGTAGCCACATGGCATGGACGCACCATATGGTTCAACACACGGCTAAGACTCAGCCGGTACGTGGAAGGAAGATACACGCAGTTTCAAGTAACACTACAAGCCTTGTAGTATGAAGTTTTTCATGGTCACCACACGGCATGTACTTGTCCAGCACATGATCGGTACATGCCTAACAAACACAAGGTGTGTACTTGGGAGTACACGGCGTGTAATCTCGAATTTTCTAGAACATCCCATATTTTCCCATTTTCTCAAAATCAAGTCAAAAAATAAAAAATGGTTGTGATTTTGACCCATTCCAAAAACCCAGGTTCTTACAATCACTCCACCTTAACATAGCACGTCCCTGACCTATCAAACAAAATCAGAGAGGTCACTAAACATACCCATTCTAGTCAAAGAAACCTGAACTACCCTGGTCTTAATGATTCTGGCTAAATTCCTCACTGGGCTCCCCACCTCAGGAATTACCTATCTCAATCACAACCCAAAAAAATCAAACCAAGAAAAGGTCTAACGACCCATTTCCTAGACCCATGGTCCTCCCGTGATGCATCGTCATCCCTAAACTTCATCGATGTTATCACGTTTTTTTAGACACCCAAATGCATCCTACACTACATCGGTGCCCGTCTCCATGAGGTCCTGTATCCCATGGATGCTCAAAATAAAACCCGGTTCCATGCACCTCAAGTAACCCACATCCTCGATGCCCCGATGCCCACAACACCTCAAGTAACATGCATCCTCAATGCTCCTGATGATATGCATCTCACACACATATATAAAAATATATCACACACCTGAGATGTTGTCAATCCCACAGACTAGCATCTAGTCAGTCCACATATATCCTATGCATCATGTGCACTCAAAACATACATGCCTCAATAGGTCAAGCCAAAAAGAAAACAAAAAAGTCAAGGTCGCACCTATAGTGTACCTCTAACCATCGTCGGCTCACCCGCCTGCTCAGCCTCTGGCAGCCCCATAGCATGCACCTAGCCTAAAGTACGACTGCATAATGCCTGACCTCCTTGTGGTGATGCTCTAATCACCAACCATTGACCCCTCAGATGGGTACCATTTTCTCTATTGTGTCCTCCTCATGTAGCTAAAACTTAGCTACCATCTCATGGTAACGAACCTAAACCAACTCCAAATTCCATAGTGTGTCATTGTCCCTTCAAACTAGCTATCTTAGAAGGCTACCTGCTCAACCTCTCAAGATTCCCAACCTGTACACGTGCATGGAACTCCTTTGGAGGCCTATCGTACTGAGTCCATGCATGCCCTGGCTACCCACACATGAATAAAACCACTGAATAACTACTACAAGGTGGTCTGGCTGAGTCCTTGGACTGACTATCTTGTTGGAACTTATCCTGTCCTTGCTTCCTTCTATCTAAACCATCACTTGAAACTGTTGTCCGGCCTAAGTGAGGCCTATCTGTCTCATTTCCCTCTTCTATGAGTGCATGATTCACCACCTCTAAGAATGGACCCAGCCTAAATATATTTACCCGGATCCAAATGGCACATCGTAAGCTATCCTCGAAAAGAATCACCCTTGCCAATTCATCACTTACCAAACCATGTGAAAAGAGACAAAACTCAATTAAAGTTGCTACATATTCCATGATAGACATGTATCCTTGCTAAAGGCTCAAGAACTCCTGATATCTCTCTGCCCTTAGTGTCTCTAGGTAAATTTTCTCAAAGAACTTATCCTCAAAGTCCTTCCATGATAGTCCATCATGTCTGCAAGCCTAAACCTGGACATCCCACCAATGCTCTGCTAGTCCTCTCAGCATGTATGTCACTAGCTTTACCCTCCACCTAGGAGGCATCTTGAGCTACTCAAAGGTCATCTCTATGCTCTATATCTAGTTCTAAGCCACATGTGGACCACCCTCACCCTAAAAAAGTGGTAGGTGATGTGACTGGGACTCCCGCATCAGATATGACATAGATGGATCTGTACCTTGAGCACCTCTATCGATCCCCTGTAAGACACGTACTAGGATAATTCAGAGCTGCTCATCAAGTGACGGACCAAATGCTGCCAAACCTGGTTGTTGTCCTACCTGCACTGGATCATGAACCAGATCATCTCCTTGAGCCTATACTTGCAGGTCATGCTTTTGATACACCATATCCTAAACCTGGTCATGCTCCTATGACATTATATCATGTCCTGCCTAACGTTCCATATGAGTCGTTCATAAGGAACCCGTTGAATACCATAAATGGTTAGACATACCATATATATATACAACATATTCAATACAGATAATTAAAGTAGTAAAGAGGAGGTATATAATAACTACCCTTACTCTCCCTTATTGCAACCCATTCCCAAAGCATCCCGGTTTCATGTCTCCTTACCCGCCCTCAACAGAGCGAAGTATAAAAAGTACCTCAGACCATGCTCCTCCTAAAAACCAACGTTTCCTCAAAAAACGTCTTATTCACCCAATCCGGATGATCAAAATCACCTTAACCATAGTACCTACCTTCTTGTACTAGATCCAGACCCAAATACCCTTCCACATGCAATTATACAATATATATAAATCATTCCATATTACATTGATATCAATAAGAAATTCTATCAATAATTTCACTTATCACATTTCAAAAGAATCTATAAAATGGAAATTGATATCATTCACATGGTATTATTACTTCACAACGCATGTGTGTAGTTTTGAAATTGAAATACCCTAAAAATGTGCCTATCAAAATCCAAGTAACCAAGCATTTCCATACTGGGACAAGGTCCAATTATCCCTTACTGTATTGGGTCAAGGGTCATATATCACAATGGATAGCATCACACACCAAGTGAGCCACTGAGGTGTAAATCATTTACACTATAATCTGACAAAAAGCAAAACGGAAATTCACACCAAAGGAAACTTGGTCCATCCTCATACCTGGGGCGGTAGGCACCTAAGCACAAGCTAGAATCCAAGTTTCAATTACAACATATCTCCAGTCTACCATATCAAAAATAGTAAAACATCATAAATAAAAAAGAGATGTCTCAATCTCATTAGTGCTAGAAAAACACTCCTACTAAATCCATGTCAAGAACTCCTTTGATACCACTTTGTAACATCACGGACCTGAATAGCCAGCCGAACAGTGCTAAATCGGTCGGGCGTCACTACCTTAGGTGCACCACCTCGAATTCCAAAGGCTTCCAACTAGTATTGAGGGTCTAAACAGGTATAGTGGGGAGGCTATACCATATTATAGAATAATAAAAATACTGGTCTAAGTAATAATATATAACATTCAGCGGAAATTAACAGCTCAGAAGACTCAAACTAGAACCGTAGAGTAGAAGCACATTCAATAGTAGATAAACATACAAAACAATGTAGAAACAAGAGCATCAGAAATTAAATATAATAGAATGCCATCAATCAAGTGAAACAACTACTAAATAACAATAATGAATCCATATAAGGTCATAAATGTCAATATATATAAATGAGGCCAATGTCTAACTAATGGTTGATACATATTGAAGTAAGCATTCTGATATTGGAAAAAAGTAAAACCAAATAAACTCCAGAAAGGAATCACCACAAGGTCCATACTATCTCCATCTCAAATAGTACTAACATCCATCTCCTGAGTTTGATCTCTTTCCTACACGTAAATCCATAAAGTCTACATGCATCCTAAAGGGCTCATGCAGGGTGTGAGGTGAATCTCAGTAGGATACCACCCAAAGGTGAGTACCAAGTATAAGTGTTTAAGAAGGAATTAATTTATAAAGAAAGTAATAAACAATACGATGAAAAAATAAACATAAACTCTACTGGTGCTCAGTATCCACCATGGAGTGTCACCGACTTTGGCCAATGCTGAAATCTCTATCATGTAACTCGGCACCATGTTCCTCCTAACGCCTCCTGTCTCAATCACTAACATCTAGAATTCATGCCAAAAAAATAGTAACCCAACTCGAAATCCCACTCCTTTCCATGGAACAACAACCGGAGGAGCCGCGATTCTTTTTCTCAAAATAGGAACTGGAGGAGTAGTGATGTATTCCCTCAAATTAATAACCGGAGGGACAGTGATGTCTTCCCTCAAATCAATAACTAGAGGGACAATGATGTCTTCCCTCAAATCATGGAGAGCCTCTACCCCCGACCTGATAGCCTTAATGTTATCCCCTGAAGTCTCCTCACCTACCATGTGTCTTCCTATGGAAAGAAACCCAAACCAATTGTACCTAACCACATCTATTGGGGACCTCTACCCAATGAGTGGTCAAAACCACCTCATCACGAAGTCTACTTATGTGCACACTACTCAAAGTTCTAGGTGAGCTAATCACCAAATACATTCCCAAGCCATAACATCTCTGACACCTCGTGTCTCTATGACCATGTCGCTCAAGTCCAATGTCCTCGCCATCCAGGTAACCCAAGCCATGCCCAACCTGACAGTTACACTACCTCAAGCCAACATCCATGATGCCCAATCTTGTGGTCAGAACCACCTAATGTAATCAGGGATAATCCCAACCTGTGATCAGCATCACTCAACAATACCCAGACCATGCCCAATGTAACCCGAGGTTCCAGCATATGAAATATCACACATCACATAGATGTAATAAAAATAAATAATTCTAATAGTCAAAACGAACAAACAGTTGAATTTCACTAGCCATGTTTTCCCATAAGTACGCTTATCAAGTTTACTCGGCATTTTAATCAAATAGTTCAATTATACCCATTTTGGAACCCCCAACCAAAATTCCCCAAATGTGAAATGACCTCTAAACCAACCTTTCTCAAGAATAAAAAGGTGAGGGAATGCCCAACGGCATCCCATGAGTCATACAATCAATTTAATATAAAGAAACATGGGTCTTTATCAATACCAAATGTTGCGCTAAAAAGATGTAACCCCTAATTTTCTACAAAAAGACAAAAAAAAGGTGTTCACCATCTACCATAGAATCGTGGATGTAGGAACTTCTGATATCGATCTCCAATTCTAAGCCAATATTCGTAGATATAGGTTTTCATCAAATCACAACAATTCTTCTTAGATGGTAACTATGGTGTTTGAGGCGAAGAAACTTGAATGAAATAGGGTGCACAGGTTTAGACATGGTCATGCAATCCCGCAGCCACCAAAGGATTGAATAATGGATTTCGAATGAATAATCCAGGATAAGAAACATTCTTGTCTTCCCGGAGCATCAATGTTCGAAACTGGGGAATAAGAAGATGTTTTCTGAAAATAGACATGATGCACTTTTATATAAGCGAATAAAAACAAAATTACATGGCATGTATGATGGACTACTTTCTATGTAGTAGCCTTTTCTATACTCTGACTTAAGTGTAGGTAGACACACAACATGGATGCATCACACAGGTCAACACATGACTAAGTCTCAGCCGATACGTAGAAGGAAGATTCACGGCGTGTCAAGTAACACTACACATCGTGTAGTTGGAAATTCTTACACAGTCACCACACGGCATGTTCTTAGCCAGCATGAAGCTGCAACATGCCTAACATACACATGGTGTGTACTTGGGAGTACACGATGTGTAATCTAGAATTTTACAGAACTTCCCAAATTTTCCCAGTTTTCTCAAAATAAAGTCCAAAATTAAAACTGGGCCAAGATTTTGACCCGTTCCAAAAACTCAGGTTATTACATAGTACATAGCTAGTGGCACACCGTGTACTCAAACATGAACACGTCCACCTATACATGAATTATTGTATGGGAATATTGGTATATGGACATATATAGGTTACACGATAATGGTTTCATATGTTTCTACATGTTGTTTACCTCTTATTCACACCATGTATTTTGATACATACATGTCGTGTGAGGAATTACCACATGGTAAGACTTGTGGATAGCTGGACATTTCATGTACTCCTATGAAATAGCATATACCCCCTTCAAGAGTGTTTTTGTCTCTTCATATCGGTAGTTTGGACTAAAATTAGTTTATTATGTTCCCTTGGTCCATTCCCTTGAAGGTAAAATGTGGTATTACATCCACATCATAGATCTATGATCCCCTCTAGAGGTTGAGTCTCAAACAGTGTTGTGGTGTCCCTTCGAAAGACTGGAGTCCAATCCTCTATCATCTTTATTCCCTAGATGAGGTTTGTATAATTGGCATGACCTCCATGATTAGTTCATTAATCCTCCATCTAGAAGTTTTTATCCGTAGGGTTTATAGATTCATTAGCATATGATCCTCTACATAGAATGTTTATCTAGATTGGGTTTGTGGTATCCCTCGTCAGTTCTAGGCATTACCTCCTATCTTTGTATTAGGGAATTCTCAGGCCAGTGAGCTTCTTGGGTGGGGGCCAATGATCTAGACCTCTTCATCAAGTGCCTCTAATGATTTCATGTCTCGTGGACTGGATTCTCCTGGAAGAGGAAATTATTCAAAAATAATCCTATATCTAGCAGTTGTTTATGACTACCTGGTGGTGTGGAGTCTTTCCTGAGTATATCTGGGTGTTTCTATTATAAATTGAGTTTTATATATTGTGTTGTTATGAATATACTTGGTGCTTCATGTTTAGGGTTTTTGGGGTGTCCTACTAGATATTGTTATACTCACACCTGCATGATCCTTTCCCACATGTGTCATGTCTTATGCAGATGACAGTCCATTTGACAATTTCCTAGGAGGAAAGGGAGTGGGTGGATCGTATTTGGAGCTTGAAAAACCTATGTTTTTACCATGATCTTTCATTTTACTTTATTCATCACCCTTGGAGTAGGATGGACTCTTTATAGTTCACTGTGAATATAAAATCATGGATGAAAATACTAATAAAACCCATTGAAATATTTAATAACAATATTTAGGCCAATGCCTCCCATTTGTGGGATATTCCTACTCAATGTCGGTCATCGGCCCCTAGCCTATTGGATGTGGGAATAAGAAAGTCAATAGTTAGACCCTGGAAGTTTCAATCATGATACAAAACCCATTTTTTACCCACATTTTTTATATCTAAATTCATCTCTTTTACATCTAAATAATAATTATTTTCTACTTCCATTATTATATGATAACTTTTCCCATAGATCTATCTGTAGGGGATCATCCTATTGGAGTTTTATAAGATATCCTATAATCCCATAAGGAGTCTTCCATATTTTATCTATAATCCTTCCTATTTGTCTATAATCCTTTACATTTGGATTTATAGCATTATATTTCCATTTTCAAAACATCATATTATACATTTTATGTGGATGATAAGGGGTTTATGTTTTGGGAATAACTTTTTATATTCTTATTAAATATTCTACGATCCTATTAAAAATGTGTGTTCCATGGTAGCTAAATAATTCCCTTTGGATTCTATATATGAGAAAATATTAATCCTGAAAAAATTAAAAACATCATAAGTTTCAACATTTTTGGTTTCATTGGCTTCCACCTATTTTGAAACATAATACATATCTTATAAGATGTAATAATATCCAAATGACGTGGGAAATGGTCCCATAAAATCTATTCCTCATATAAAAAATGATTTAAAGAAGATTCATTGGCCTTTAAGTCATTTCTAGTCTTTTAGATATATTTCAAAAAAATTGGCATCGCACATATTTATTAAAAACCTCATAAGCATCATTAAATAATGTTGTCCATTATATTTGATATTTTAAGACTATTCAAGTAGTTCTCTCAAGTAAAAAATGTTCTTTAAAATCTAAGGTGGGGAAAATCTAGTGCATATTATTGATCAATTATTCTAAAACATCTCCTGATCATTTTGTCACTAAATATTTTCCTGACATATAGATAGTCTTGGATATAAAATTTAAAATCATCTCAAATTAAAAAAACATAGTTCATATGTTATATAATTTAATAAGTTAGCATTAAATTTACCATATCACTATACCATGGTAACTTTCCTTCAATTAAATAAATCTATTCTCTTGGTATAAAGTCATTAAGTGTCTCTTTACCTATAATTTCTATATTTTATGTGTGATTTATTATAATCATGGGGTCTATCATTTGATTCTCATCTTCTTTAATTCCCCTATCTACAAATAGAACTTATACAGTAATAAATCCATCTTTCCAGACATATATATCCCCATTCCTTTTTTATTAGGTACCAATGTCTTACATTATCAGAGAAGATAGTCCCTTTAGTCCCAGGAATATAAGATATGAATTATTTATAGTCATAAACAACTTCAAATACCTTATTTTTATTGGTAGTATAGTGGGTATAAGGTTCATACAATGCTTTTTGATGCATATGAAATGACATGTTTTTACCTCTAAATTTTCCATGACATAATTACTCAAACTATATGATTTGTAGCATTACACAACAGGACTAATGAATGGTTCTAATTATGTTGTTTTATGATAGGTGGTATTTTCATTTTACATTTTTTCTCATAAAAACAAAATCCAATGGGGATCATCAAAATTGAATTCAGAATCCTTTAAAAGTAATATGGAAAGTGAAAAATAATTATTATTAAAATCCTTCATGAATATTATATAAAATCTTACATGTCATAAAAAGGATCCAATCTTATTCACACAAGTTGAAGAAGATAAATAGTGTTGACTTTAATTTTATATTTTTCAACGTCAATCCCTTATTATGAAATTCATTTTATAAGAAAAATTACTCATTAAACCATGAAATAACATTTTTCAAATTTCAATAATAATTTTTTCAAATATCAATTTTTAAAGAATTGTGCATATTTTCAAAGAAATAATCAAATGAGTTACCAAAAACAATGAAATCATAAATAAATACTACCAAAAAATTCTTAATTAAATTAAATATAATTATTACTGTGCATATTTATAATATACCTAATGTATTACACAATACCAGGGGAATCCATTTATAGAAAAAGGTGTTATAAGGATAGATGAATGTTCTATAGTCTTGTTCATCGGGTCCAATGGGAATATAGATGCATCCTCACAATCCATCTAAAAAGTAAAATTATATTTTTCTTGATAATCAGTCTAATATTTGGTATAAAAATGGTGTGAAAAAATGATCTTTTCTTATGACCTAATTTAGTTTTCTAAAGTCAACACAAACTTTCTAGCTATTTTGGATTCTCATGGAGATTAACTCATTTTGTGTATTCCTAATAATGGTTAGTCTATATTTATTTGGATCTATATTAATAGGACATTCCCACTATGAATTATAAATTTGTTAAATGATTTTGGGCTCTAACATATGTTCAGTTTCTTTTTTAACTACTTTTATAAATATTAATTTATGTCGCCTATGAGGTTTACTAGTATATTTTTCATCATGTTCAGGGAAAATTTTGTTAACAAATATTTCATAAATGATCCTAGGAATATCTAATAAACACCATCCTTCGGTTCTCACATTTTCTATTAAAAGTTTGATCAATTTTGGTTCTTGAGTAGAATAAAAGTTTGTATAAATAATTACTGGATACTTTTCTTCTTCCATTATAAACACATAATTTAAATCTTATGGTAGTGATTTTAGCTCTAGATTTTGTGGTCCAATTAAATATAACATCATATTGGGTTCACTTACCTCTATTGATTGAAATTTATGACCAAATGATGATGTATCAATTCCTTTATCTTAAAAATAATAATCAAATCAACACATTTGGTTTAAAGGTTTTCTCCACATGTTTTATAGAACTCATTTTGTTTCCTAGATTCAAAATTTAATTTAATTGTACATTTTCCTCGTATAGAATTGTCTTATAAAATTGTGTGAGTTTTAAAAGTGAGTGTTCCACTTGAGTAAATTTCATGGATTCATAAATATAAAAATGGATGGTGTTTTCATTAAACTCCATTTTCAATGAACCTTCAATGACATTAATTATTGTATTTATAGTTTTTAGGAATGGTCTTCAAAAAATGATAGGAAATGTGTTGGTGTCATGTCTTCCTCCATGTTGAGTGCATAAAATTTTCCTAGGAAGATAAATTGATTCAATAATACTAATACATCTTTATGAACTCCAAGTGAGAATGTATTGTATTAGTGAGATATGTGTGAAATCAATCTTGTTGGTTTCAAATCTCCTATATACATAGAAGAAAAGATGGAACGGTCCATGAAATTAATAAAAACAAAAAAACCACATAGTGAATCTTTAAAATAAATGTATCCAATAGTGAAAGGAATAGAAAATATCTATAGTTATTGATATTTCATAGGAATTTGTGTTGCGACTTATATTGAAACATTCATTCCTGAATTCACTCTCAAAAAACAATTAGGTCTCATTTTATTAGTTCATAATTACTTAATAAACTTAGAAAAATTGGGACTATATTTATAGTATTCAATAAGAGATGTTTTTATTTAAAAAAATTTAAAATGATTCAATATTTCCTGTTAGATTTCTTCCTAATGAATTTTATTTTTTTGAAAAATTATTAAGGCAAATAGTGGGTGAATTTTTTATTATCCTTTAATTTTTTAATTCAAGATTTTTGATTTTCTATTGATATTTACATTTTTTTCCTCTTCTTAAATGGTTGATTTTTCTATTACATAATAATTTTTTGTTAAGATTGAATCTCCTTACCATTACTTTTTTGTTACCAACCTCACATTACTCTGGATTTTAAATGGGTTATATTGGTAGTTTTCCAGGGTTTTTGGTCATCATTTATAAGAGGCTTCCTAAATTATTTTTCAATTCGTTAATCTAATTTTTATCTTCAAAATTATTGATTTTGGTTGGATTTTTATATGTGGTTTTGAGCTAGTTGAAGGTTTTTCATAAAATTCCATTTTTTTAAATGGTGGTGGTTAGAGATTCTAGTTATATGGTATCTTAAAATTTGTTTGAAATTTATAGGTTTTTAGAATTACTATTGGTGTGGTGTTTTGAAGTAATTTTTTTGATTTTCAAACCCATAGAGCTTTTGGGATTTTTTTTCTCCTTTATTGGTTGGATAGTTGAAATTTTCTTCGGTGATAGGTAGAAACATAGATTTTAGTATTCTATATCTCAATATATTGGTCATTAAAGTGATTTGGTGAATAAAAATTTCCATATACCTTCACTATTAAGATTGGATTATTTTTTATCTTATGGTATATCTACCTACCCAAAGTAGACATTTCCTCAAATTTTGAAGGAAGTAAAGTTAATTCAATAGATCTTACCACATGAACTCCTGTTTTACCAGTACCACTTTCACAAAACTATTAAAAATTTTGAGTAATTTTTTAATAAATCCCTTAACCTTAGTTTGAATTTTTTTTAAATCAATTATCCTCCAAATTATTTCTATAGAAAATCTTTATCACTATTAATCATTACTTAATAGAATAAAAATAGGAAGTGATGTTCAACTATTGATTGATGTGGGAAACTTTTACAGAAATTTTTAAATCATTGGAAATAAAAATACAATGTATCTAGTGATGATTTTATGATGGTAAAAATATAATTTATCATGGAATTTCACAATAAATTTGGAAATAAATTCTAGATAAAACTCTTTAAAATGTCATAAAAATCATTGATTTCTCCATGTTGTGGGATATATGGCCATTCCTTTAGGAGAAAAGGGTAATTATCTCGAATTTACTTGTTCCTTGGGAAATAATCATGGCTTATATTTTATACAAACCATGGTGAATTTATTATTAAAATTATTTTGATCATATCCTAAAATTTCTAGAAACATAGGAAAAAGTTGAATCAATCCAATTTTATGCTCAAAATCATCTTGTAAAAAAATAATATAATTATATTTACTTATAAAATATTGTTATTAAATATTTCAATGGGTTTTATTAGTATTTTCATCCTCGATTATATATTCACATTGAACTCTTGAAGATTCACTTGCTTTTATCAATGAAATGGGTTCAAAATATAATTACAATTTATCAGTATTTCTCAATTCTCTCACTAGAAAAATCAAGATTCTCTCCATATCAGGATCAAGAGAGAAAATATAGCCAATATTAAATTTAGGCTTGAAAATTATTTAGTTATTTATTACTTATTAACCACAACCTCCTAAGTAATAATGTTAATTTTTTATCACACAACTATCGTGAATGAGGAAAATATATTAATAAACTAAGGATAGAATATATTATAATATAGACCAAATGATATAATTAAATAGGGGTGAAAATTCATGTTGAAATAATTAGAAAAGGGGGGGTTTTTTATTTGATTTTAGATAACTATGAACATTTTCAAATTGATTAGATTTTCTAGAAATGGATTTAGTAATTGGTTTAGGGGTCAGTTAACAAAATTCTATGCAATCCTAGTATTAAAATGATTAATCATTTTTCTATTAACATAATCAATGTGAAAATACACAATATAATTCCTATCATAAACGTTTTATAGTGAATTCATGTTTTAAATCTTTATTTATCAAAATGGAATGATTCTCTTTCCTATGTGTGTAGAAAGATATCAATTAATCACCTTAATATCTCAATAATTATCTCCCCTCAAATTACTCAAGAAACTCCAAATCAAGTTAAGGTACGCTTAACAAATCCAATGAGATCCACACCTTATATGAAAGTATCATCACTAATAAATAATTACCATTCAGTCATATATAGGAAATATCAAGTTGAGGTAGAAAATAATTTATCAATCCAAGTACAAAATAATTCATAAAAAATTAATTAAATAGAATTACAACCAATTAAATATTCCAATATTGAAAACTAATATCAATTAATAGAATAATAATTTATTTTCATATTTATACTCAAACATAAAAAATAAGTTCTCTTCCCCATTATCCCAATCACTAATATATTTTTACCCCTCTATGAAAAGGGTTATAGACATAGAATAACAAGGAACATTATATAAAATGATATGTCAATAACAATCTAGTGATCAAAATCCACTTCCTCATAACCACAAACTCCTTAAATAGATTCCCCATTCCTTCCTTGATCTCTACCATGATTCCACAAGTAGAAATATTTTTGAGACCTCCTCAACATAGATTTGAATATTCTCTCCAAGATTTAAAATTACATAAAAATACACACTATAATGTTCCCTTTATTTGATCAGAAAACACCTATCCCAAAATCTTCATTCATTCCAAAATCAAATATGTACTCATATATAAATATTTAATCTACGTCCCCTCAGTATGACCAGGCTCCACATAGCATCAATCTGATCTCAATGGTATAAATCCTTCATGATTAAATATTATCACATGACAATCCATTCACCTAATTTTTTAAAGGATAAGATCATCCATATCCTAAGATTCCTCAATATACAATTGAGTAAAATTTCTCGAAGTACAAAATCTTATATAACATTCCATTTTTTATCACAGATCAATTTAACACAGGAAAAAACCTTAACTGAGTTCTATAAAATCATAAATATGTTCCAAAAAATATTACATATTAACAATTTTATATTATATATGGGAAGATAATCCTTACAAATCACTAAATATATGTTAGTTATCGCAAATTTAATTTTTCAAATACTTTTCCAATTCTAAATGATTTCTTTTATACTTCAACGACCCTTATCACTTAACTTAAAAATAATAAATCAGGGGATAATAATAGCTATACATTCATTTTACTCCTAAAATTAATTAAATAATTTAAATTCCTGATTTTTTCCATTTTAGGAAATATTAATAAAATCCAATGAAATGATCTTTTAGTTCTAAAAATATCTAAAAATAAACTAATTAATGAATGTGAGGGAATAAAATGAACTAAAAATAAATAAAATATAATGAATTAATTACCTTTGTTACTACCCTAAAGGTAGATCAAATGGGTCATACTAATACAACTGTATGAATGAAACCAAGGAGTTGAAGAAACAAAAGTCACCACCATCGGCCCAATGTATGAAAAGGAAATTAGAAAGGATCGTGACTAAAAAACGGTTGACCATACTGATACCACACCTCAAGAGATCCTAAAACCAATAAAGAGGAAGAATAAATCAATTCATATCACATTCTTATGATCCATATCCAACTCATACACCACCATATACCTAATCCTCCTAAAACACCATAATTCATAACCAAAAATATTGTTTTATATGGTGGGTCAGGATGAAAGATTATAGGTATAAAACATAAAAAATTATTACACTAGTGATATCTAATAGAAATAAAAACCATAAAATACCACCAACAAACTAAAGGATGATAAGATACTAATTCATGTCTTACTCATGGGATGAATTGTCGAAAACATCCATTATCATAGTCCCAGACCACCATAAACACCTACATACCCAACCAAAGATAGATTCCATCATGTATTTTTATGCTACAAAATAATGGTGAATGGAGAATGATACCCTTAACTATGATCATTAACTAGAAATCATCAACCACCTCAATAGTGGTAGTTATTAAAAGTCTATTGGAAATCAAAACCTTAAATAAACAAACATTGAAAGAAAAATGGTCTCTATATTCAAAGCCTAAGATGAGAAACTACCAAGAATGGTATGAATAAGAAACCAATGGTCAAATACCAAATAGGAAGATATGGGTTCAAAAAATAATGGAAATGAAAAAACAAATAATAAGGAAAATTTTCAATATAGTTGAAGAGTCACAGTGGTCATGTGACATTAATGAATTCCATCCCTGCTAAAAGACTACATAAGAATCCATAGATTAGTAAGGGGAATACAGAGACATAGAGATCATTGATAGCACTGGGAGAGTGAGGTTCTATCCCAAATCATTATTATATGTTATTTTATTGGATATATAATACAATGTTAAAGGTTTTGGTAAGTGATATTAGTTCAGATACAAGGTGATCTAATTGGATGTGGAAAGATTCATATGCCCTTGTCATTTATTTAGAGTTAAATTTAGAATTTTTGTATTATATTTTCTAAACAATGTGTTTCTTTGTTTGTGTGAAATATTTCCTGAATGTTTTTATTTAAGATATTGGATATTGGTTCATGGTTTTATTTAATATATGATGTGACTATATGTAATTTTAAATAATTAAAAGGGTAATGCATCAAATTTTAGTGTTTTCCTACCCATGGTGAAACATTCCATCCCATGACTAATGAGAGACCATGTTTGTGGGTAACCTTTGATCTCATTAATTTTTCAAAATGAGTTATAGTGAGGTTGAGTAAAAAATTTAATTCAAATTATAACTTTTTATTTCAAGTAGACACTTTTTCCTTAAGAAATTTAATTTTATTCCTCATTTTTCAATATAGGTATTTTTATTTTTAATCAACTTAGCTTTATTTTCAATATTTATCATAAAATCATCCATATTATTTTATTTTTATTGAGAAATTTAATTCTAATCAAAATATTATTTTATTTCATTGATTACATATTCAAACTCATCAATATAACAAGTTATTTTTGTTGGAATATAACCTAACTCAATTTTCTTAGTTCTATGAGTTTCTAGTTCCTTGAGAGTACCGTTAAGATCTATTTTTGGGTCAATAACACTTTAATGTTGGTATTTATCATTATTTTTATCTTTTTCTTCATTAATCATTACACTCAATACATATTTAGGATGTGATATCTTCTTCTTTCTTTAGTAATATATCTTTTCTTTTGAATTTTTTTACTATTTTCTTATTAAATAAAAATTTTAGATATCTTTATAGGCGAAAACTCTTCTACCTTATTTGTATGAAATAAATCTCACATGCTTATTCTTATTATGTTATTAGAAACCTTGAAACTATGGTACCAAATTAACCATAATTAAAACATTATAATGATATTTTACCTTGAAACCAAAAAATTATTGTTTTAACTTTATTTAAAATCATAGATAAGAATTCATTACATAAATAATTATAATATTATTCATAATTTAAATCCAAATTTTATATATCATTGAAATTTATCTCCTTGGATAAGTGACTTGATATTTTTACCAACTTCATTATCATCATGTAAACAACCAGAATGATTTGTAAATATTGAAGTGTGACGTAAATTATATGTCATTATTCATGATTTAAAATATTTTTTTAATACCAAAATGAAATTATCATTTATTGTATCAATTATTTCAGATTTAATTCACAATTTTTGATTAAACATTCAATAAAAGATATATTAGAAGTAATATAAATTGATTCTACCATATTTTATAGTTTATCCCATAATAAAATAATACTAATTTCATATTTAAAATACTCCCTCTCACATTAAATCCATATATATTTATTTTTAAATTGAAAGATTCTCCAAGAATAAAATTTTTTACTCTTATACCACATATTGAGACTATAGTATTAGATTCATTAGATAGTGGGATAAATCAAGGTGTAAATTATTTTTTCTCAATGGATTCAATTTGATATTTCTCCCATGTTAAGAGGAAAATTTAAAATATTAATCATATCAAGCTAGAATTTAATACCCATAAAAATAAATAACATAAAAATAATAATTTTACTAATCTCATAAAATGGTAAAAACAAGGATAATACACCAAATGATTTTTTATAATAACAAATATCCCTAAGATACATTTTAAATTATTAATTTTTGTTCAGTTCATAATCATGTCCAAATATCACTTCTTTTTTTCTCCCTCCACTCAAAGATTTGATACAAATATCATAATATAATTTATCACATACAGAATTATAATGAAAATATAAATGTAGAAAATACACAAAACCATAAATGGTGTTTTTCTTTTTCTTTGTTGAATCATGAATGTCATGTTAATTATCCTTAATTTTTAGATATTCAACTCATCATCATGAACAAAGATGTTCATCACAATAGTCACTTTAAGATTTTTTTCATCCTCTATTTATGTACCATTTTTCCCATGAAATCCAATATTTATTATTTAATCATTCCAACCTAAAAAATATAGTTGGGATCTTAAAAGACTCTTTGAAATTCTTCCACATGTCAAACCCACTAAAGGGTTGTAAAAATATCCCTTAAAGAATAATTATATCATTCATATATCTCTCGTATCATTCAAATATTGAATAGAAAATAAATCTTCATTTTTCATTACATCACCTAAAACATTGTGTCATTTTTCACCACTATAATGTGGTTTACTTGGTCAAATATTGACTTCAAGGCCCATTATGTAAAATAATTTTCTTATGATGATTTAATTAATTTCAATATTAAAATATTATATATATATATATATATATCACCTTCACCATTTTTTTTGTTTTATTTACCATAATTTGGTTTCATGAAACTACATAAAATTTTCTTCCTCCTTTAGTTGAACACCCTATAAAAACATTTTCTAAGATATTTTCTTTCCAAAATTATAATCAAACAAGAATTTCACAAAGGAAAAGTCATATAAAGAATACAATTTAAGGATACATCATACCATTAACTCTATTCCATCATGGATTACTACCATGTCATAAATATTATAAATTTTTAGCAACAAATGAGATTGAAACTGCTATCTTTAAAATTCCTAACTCTTGAAAAGATACAACAAAACTAAACCTTTTTACCATGGACCGTGGAGTGTTTTCCTTTATTACATAGTTTTATATATAATTACTAGTTTTAATTATATGTAACATTAGAAAAACAATAACCATTAAAATTTTCTATTATATGAAATGTTTTGTTCATTATTTTTATTTTCATATCATTAAAATAGAATCCATCACCATAATTACATATTTAAATTATAAATAGTTTATATCCATGTAAACTATCTAAGATAAGTCATGAATTTCTCAATGGACATAATGTTAATATTCTCTATCATTTATTATCATATTAGTTATAATATATTATTAGGCTTGTTTTTATATTTCATCAAGATAAGGAATGTTTGGAATCATTAATGGGTCAATATAATTAAATTGTATTGATGATGTTAAATAATTATTTTCTAAAAATAAATAAATAAAGATAAAGAATAATATCTTTGAGATTTAATGTTAATATATTGATATCTATCAATAAGTAAAAAAGATATTATGAAGAGAGGATATTTAAGATAATAAAAGGTAGAGATAAGTAGATATTGATTTCTTTGAGGGAGAATGAGTATTTTCACATAAATAAAAAAGGATAACTTATCCAATATCTATGTTTAATGAAAATGGGTAATATATCTAAATTTTTTTATGGTGTAATATTTCATATTACTATTGAGGGATTTAATATAATTCCATAGAGAATATTTTTTTTATGGACTAATATTAGTGTGAGGGAGTTGATCATTGATATATAGTGAATCAACTTAAAACTTATTGTTATCAAGTTTTTTTAGAGTGATTAGATTAAAACAATAGTGATTAATTCTTACACCTAGTACATAGTCATTAAATTGGGGGGAAACCAAGTAATATTCATGTGTTTTTTTATTATTTAATTTTTTTCATGTGAATGAAGAATATGAGAGTATTTTTTTTATAGATAAATATAAGAAGAAGATCCAAATAGACGGAAGTGTATAAAATTTTTCATTACTTAATTCACCCCATTTATGGGTGTCTATATTGTGGGTATATCCAATATAAAAAATAAGAATGATGATACTAAAATTGAATTTTAAGTGGAATTAAATGAGATGTTATTTAAGTGTAAGTTGAAATATTATGTATTTTATAGAGAAAATATTATATCATGAGGAGAATAAACATTTGGAGTTACATTTATATAATATTTTCACATTCACGGATTTTCAATAAACTTGATATATATGAAAATCATAGTTTTTCATTGTAGATATTTCTTATTCTAAATTTAAAATTTCTTAATCAAGCAGGAGACTTGTAGAATTAGTGGTATACCATTATAGTAGGTTATATATGATAGATTATTATAAAATACTATAATTTTTTATCATATTTGTGTGTTGATTTGTGAATAATATTATACCTTTACCAATAAGGATATAGTAATCCATATTGGAGAATAAACTTATATATCACATGTGTTTATTATGTTTTATATATTATTTTTTATGTATGTGATTATGTAAATCAAAATGAGTAGGGTGATCCAAGCATGACCTACCACTTAGATTATACACCCAATTGTAGATTAGATAGTAAATCCATACACTGATGTACTTGGTTTGAGTCATGAATTCAGAGTTTTGTGATCTTGAATCACCAATAAAAGTTATATATTAATAATTTAATAATTAAAAACAGAAAGGGAAAATAAAAACATTACTCATATAGTGAAAATAAAATAAACATGAAGAGTTTCAATAATATAAACATGAGTGAGATAAAAGTGTTATGACAATAGCTATTTATATCCATTGTGTGATACAAATTTTACGAGTCTAATTAACCAAATTTAAAAAGCCTAAAAGTAATTTAGGATTGAATTATTATTAGAACAATTTTTAAAAAATAAAGGCCTTGAAATTTTTTATCGTAACACATTTGTGTTGACTCACTACCCTCCAACCATGAATTTTTAATTATTCAAGTGGATTGGACTTTTAAACTCATGAAATAATTTTTTTGAATTAATGCATCAAATTTTTTATTAAATAAGTGTTAATAATAGAACAATTTCCTTCTTTTATGTATACACTACGAAAAAACCGGCGTTTAAAAGTGTTTGTGTTTGTCAGTGCTAGAGAAAATCACTAATAAATGGAATCATTATCAGTGCTAAAGAAAGCACTAATAAATTTAACTATTTATCTATGCTTTTTTGCACTGATAAAGGACACCTTTATCAGTGCTTTATTTTTAGCGCTGATAAAGGGTACACTTTATCAATGCCATATTTATATCACTGATAAAGCATACCCTTTATCAATGCTTTGTTTTTAGCATTGATTAAGGGTTCCCTTTATCAGCACTATATTTTTAGCACTGATAAAGGGTGCCCTTTATCAGCACAATATTTTTAGTGTGCATTAAAGTTTTTTTTATCATCACTTTTTTTGCACTAATAATGGTCCAAATAAATAAAGTCAATTAAATAAATAATGAGTTTCTTAAAAACATATTACAAATTTTATTAATTAAATAATTTCTGATAAAAATGAATAAATTGATTATATTATATATAAATTATAAATACTAACAAATAGTATGTATTAAATATATAGATATGCAAAATGAAAATTAAACAAATTAAAATTAAAAATAAGTAAATTGATAACAATATTAAACATTTTATTAATTAGATGATTATTGATAATGTTAATAAATAGTATATATTAAATATATAGATACATATTAATGTATATAAATATGATTTATATATTACAAAAAATATATGATATTTGCATTAAATAGTCATATATTTAGTAAATAATGGTTTATAATTAAAAATTAATATAAATTAAAAATACTGACTAATTGCATAGAGTAATGGACATATAATTGAATGTTGTTTGATTTTTAAATTTAACATAAATCAAATTTTTGTTATATTGATTTCATATATACATAATTATTTCATTTTTATATATAATGCACACTCACAAAACTTATCCATTTTTTCAATATTATTAAAGTGTACTTATTTTTAATTTATTCAATTTCACTCATTTTTAACACACATGCACTTAAAATTAAATATTCATTAATATTGTTAAAAAAATATTTGTAAAAATATATTTATAAACAAATATTTATAAATAAATATATTCATAAATAAATATATTTAAAATTTTAGATCATATATTTATAAAATTATATATTTATAATTTTCAATAATAAATATCTTATTAAAAGTAATTATATATATTTAAATAATTATTAAATTTAAAATAAATTTATATAAATAATGAATATATTTAATATATTTAAATTTATATATATTTATTAAATATATATATAATTATTTAAATATATATAATGATATAAATATTATTTTTTCTAAATATTTATATAATTATAAATAATTAATTATATATTTAAATAATTATAAAATTATAATAATTTTATTTAAATAAAGATTATTTTTACTAAATTTATATTTATATATATTTATTAAGTAAATATATATATATATATATATTTAAAAAAATATTTATAATTATAATTATAAATCCTTTATCAGCACTTAAATAATTAGCACTGATAAAATAAATCTTTATCTGCACTTTCTTTATCAACGATAAAGATGAGGCTTTATCATTGCTAAAAAAATAGCTGATGAGAGAAATTTTAATCAGTGCAAAAACTTTAGCACTGATAAAGACCAACCTTTATTAGTGCAGATAAAAGTATCCAAATCTAATTAAAAAAACCTAACATGTTGTGAACCCGTCGAGATATCTGACGCTTTCCGTAGAAGCCACCCATTGTCGGTGCTCTTCCTTAGTGAATCAAAGCTCGAGTCACACAAACCCACTACTGCCAATTGGTCGAGTATCATCTAGCATCCAGTATTCAGTTCCATTTAGGGTTTCCAAAGAAAATTTTTTGGTATGGATCTGAAGGTTTTATATTTTCTTTATCCTAGCGATGTGGGCATATGTTTTTATTTATAGGGTACAATTTTTTTATATATTTTTAGTTTTGAAATCTGGATATGGGGGTTTCTGTTTTTCCTTTAAAGGTTCCGATTTTATTTCTTTATTTGTGCCCCGTTGTTGTATTATGTTTTTCTTTTGTTTATGATCCATTTTTTGCTTGACTACTATTTTTTATATCCTATTTTGGACTTTTTAAATTTTTGTTTTCAATCAATTTGTTTCACTTTCTACATCTATACCCCATATTTCAATGGTGTTTTGAATCAATTTCCTTTGTTGGTTCTGGGAAAATTGATTTAGTAAACCAATTCTTAGTCTGATGATGATGTGGAGTAGCAAGAGAAGTTGATTTTATGCAATTCGTGTAAGAGATTTTATTTATTTAAATTCTATTTTAATGTTCTGATGTAAGTTTTCTTCTTTAAAAAAATTCTCAAAATTGTTTTTTTTATTTTAAGATAAATATTAATAAGTGTGATACCATATTTATTTATTTTCAATATCTCTCTATTTTCAAAATTAGTATGGTGTTGTATTTATTTTACAATGTTGTGATATTTTTCTATAAGGGTTACATATATTTTTATCAATTTATGTTTAATTTATAAAGATATGTACATATATATATATATATGCATTTTCAAAACTTATAATGTAAGGGTGGTTTTATAATTATTTATTCACAAATTATGGTTTTAGATTTCCAAATTAGGAAGGTAATATATTTATTTTCATTAAAAAATATGTTTAAATGTGCATTCGTTTTTCAATTATGTGTATTATAAATTCTATGGTATATATGTGTGTTTGTGTGTGTGTCCTTGTGTGTGTGAGTGTTTAAATGTGTATGGGATAGACGTTACAAGGGTTGGTGTGTTTTTCTCCTTCATTTCTGATATATCTTTTTGATGTGTATTATTGCTTTATATCAACTTATTTATGGACCTCCCTATAATATCAAGGATGGTTCAATGCGTATTAGATTGTTTCCCTATAATCCTTATGTTTCTACCTAATTTGTTTCAAAAAATATAATGGAAGTTATCAAATTATATATATTAGAAATTATTTTTAGGTATTCATCATTTTAGGTCTATATATACATTTTAGGTCTATATATACAATTAATTAACAGTAATATAATTTATACTTAAATATACAATATAATGTTGTAAAATCATGTTACTTTCAAAAAAAATAAAATTAGGTACTATATATACATGTTTTGAAATAATTAAACTTTCCAAAATTTAAACAATTATATGATTTGAAAAAATAGGTTTATTGAGGTGTGTAATTCATACAAACTTATTTAAAGAATCCATAAGTCATTTGAGAGATGTAGGAATTAGTTGAAGCTTAATTTGATGCACAGTGTAACCGCTATGACTCAATATATCCGTTATCATTTTAAACATGATAGTTTAGCTCAAAAAATGTCACTCACTAAAAATAAATAAAATGTGGTAATATTTTATTTATAATTTATGATATTGATTCATAATTAATTTTTTATGTGTAGGAATTTTTCTCACATCATACTGATACATGGTGTGATTTACATGAGTCAAATTATGTGTTTCCAGTTTAAAATTACATTTTAGTAAAAAGGACAAGTGATGTAATAAAATCTGAGTAAAAACATTTGGATTGTTTTTATAATTTATTAAAATTATTTATAATACATTTGAGATGTTTAAGAATTATCCTCACCTCAATCTGATGCTTGTTGTGACCTGTATGACTCGAATTCCGTCTTTTTATTTAAAAATGATATCAATTTTAGTAAGAAAGAAAAATCACCTACTCAAAACTAAGAAAACACATTCATATTGTTTTGGTACTTTTTTCTAATGATCCATAAGTGATTTATGACAAGTAAGAATTATTCTCACCTCAATCCAATGTACAATATGACCATTATGACTCTGAGTGCATTTTTTCAAAATATAAGTATCATTTTAGTTTAAAACGTGCATCGCATTGCCAAACCTGATAAAATGAGACTAGATTGTTTTCTCTTCATTTAAATTATATATCCAATTGAAGATGATCCTTTGTTTTTTACATCACAATCAGTTTATATCAGCCCTAATGTAGACAATGTCTTGTACATTATAGGGGACTATAAAGATGGGATTTGGATTCCTGATAGGGGAACCAAATCCTTGAAACCATTAAAAAAAGAAATAGAGTTTAATGATAAGGTAAAAAAATTAATATATTAGGTTTTTATTCATAATATTATATGTTATCTACTACATTAACATTATATAAATTAAATTTTTGACTACTCATATAGACAACACCTTCTACACATGATGATGTTACCAATAACTCAGAAGAACAAACTATAATTAAGGAAACCCTTTAAGAAGATTTAAAAATATTGTTATGATACACATTCCCTATTATACTGAAAATTTATATAATAAAATGTGGAGTTAATTTTCATTATTCCTTACAGAGTTCATTTATTTTAGAATATTTATGTCTATGTGTCATGACTTTTCAAGAAGAGCAACGAAACTGTCTCTACTCAATCACATAGGTAATATTGATGTTTTCCCAGCAAAATTATTATCCATAGGATTAATTTATTGTCTCATATTTATGTTTAATTTATTTATTTTATTATTACTCACATAATAATTATTTTATTGTATAGGTGGATTATTTTTTCGATTTGGGGTGCTCTATCTATCTTTCATGTCTTTTTTCACAAAAACATCCATAGAATTCTTATCCCTCAAAACCTTTTCACCGCTATAGGGGTGTATTTATCACATTATTTAAAGCTACCTCTACTACCTTTATAGTAAGAGAAATGATGCTACCTCTACTCAATTACAGAGGTAATCTGGATGTTTTAATAATGAAATTATTATCCATAGAATTAATGTATTGTTTCATATTTATGTATAATTTATTTATTTTTATTATAAATCATATAATAACTTTTTTCTTATACAAGTGGATTATTTTGTATGAGTTGGGGTTTTATATCCATTTTCATGCCTTTCTTCACCAAAACATCCATACACTTCATCCCCTTCAAATCCTTTTCACCCATGTAGTGGTGCATTTATAACTTTATTTCAAGTTCCCTTCACTGCCTTTTCCGGAAGAAAAATGATGCTGCCTCTGCTCAATTACAGAGGTGATATTTATGTTTTCACAGTAAAATCATGTTCCATGGAATTAAAGTAATGTTTAATATTTATGTTTAATTTGTTTTTTTAGAATTACTCACATAATAATTTATTTCATATACAGGTGGATTATTTTTTTCGATTTGGGGTGATCTGTCCATCTTTCAGGCCTTTCTGCACCAAAACATCCATAGAATTATTCTCCCTCAAAACCTTTTCACCCATAGAGTGGTTCATTTATCAATTTTTTTCAAATTACCTCCACTTCCTTTGCAATAAGAGAAATGGCGTAGCCTCTACTCAATTACAGAGGAAATCTTGATGTTTTCGTAATAAAATCGTTGTCCATAGAATTAATATATTATTTTATATTTATGTTTCATTTATTTATTTTTAGTATTACCCACATAATAATTTATTTCGTATATAGGTGGATTCGTTTTTTGGATTTGGGGTTCTCTATCCATATTTTATTTCTTTATGCACCAAAACATCTATATACTTCTTATCCCTTGAAACCTTTCACCCCTAGAGTGTTTACATTTATCACTTTCCATTAAGTTCCCCCCACTGCACAATCACAGAGGTAATCTTGATATTTTCATAGTAAAATCATTTTCCCTAAAAGTAATGTATTATTTAATATTTATGTTTCATATATTTTTTTAGTATTACTCATAATAATTTTTTTCTCATACAGGTGGATTCTTTTTTTGAGTTGATGTGGTTTGTTTGAAGCTGCTCTTGCAGTGTTGTCACCTATATAAATAAATTCAATGGAAATCATGGTAACACTGACATTAGGATAGTTTTAAGACAATGGGATTTTTAGAAATCAGCCCGCACCTCAACTTAACACACGATGTAATTGGTATGACTCCAAGTACTTCTTTCAATTTAAAATCGACATTATTTTAGTAAAAAAAGACAAATGAATCAATGTGTTCGTTATCAGTTTAAAAACAACATTTGAATTTAAAAAGGGTCACTCAACTGAAAAATGAGAAAATGCACTTGTATTTTCTTGATAATTTAGGAAATCTATTCATAAATAATTTTTGTAATGTATGAATCAGTCTCACGTCAAACTGGTGCATGATGTGATCTGTATGAGACAAAGTTCATGTTTCAAGTTTAAAATGATATTTTAGTAAAAAAAATGCACGTTCTATTCTCAAAAACAATCAAAAATATTCATATTTTTTATACTTTAGGAAAAAATCCATAAGTTATTTGGAACATGTAAGAATCATTTGTAGCACAATCTGATGTACAGTGTGACCAGTATGACTCTAAGTGTATCTTTATTTAAAATTGACATCAATTTTCATAAAAAGACAAACGGATACACTCAAAACTGAAAAAACAAACATAAATATGGTTTTTATACTTTAGTAAAATAATCCATAAGTGATTAAAGATGTTCATAAATTAGCCGCACATAAATATGAAACATGGTGTGACCGGAATGACTGCAAGTACATGTATTTATTTAAAATTTACATCAATTTTGGTAAAAAGGTCAACTAACCAACTCCAAATCAAGAACACACATTCAAATTGATTAAATACTTTAGTACAATGATTTATAAGTCATTTGGTATGTGTATGAATTAGAATTACCTCAATCTGATACACAATTTGATCCATATGAGTCAAAGTGAATGTTTTAATTTTAAAATTACATTTTAGTAAAAAATACAAGTGATGTAATCAGAACAAATTAAATGCATTCATACTATTTTGATACATTAGGAAAACGATTAATAATTAATTTGGGACATATATGAATCAACCACACCTCAATCTGATGCATGATGTGACCAGTGTGACTCAGATTACATCTTTTTAGTTAAAATTGCCATTAATTTTCATAAAATGGAAACTGTCCTACTCAAAACTGATCAAACAAGTTTGGTTTGTTTTTAAACTTTATAAAAATTATCTATAAGTCATTTGTGTTGTGTAGGAATCATCTTTACCTCTATCCAATACACAATGATCCCAGAATGACTCAAAGTGTATGTTATCAGTTTAAAATTTACATTTTAGTTCAAAAAGTGTCACTCACTAAAAACCAATCAAATATGCTTGGATTCTCTTGATAATTTAGGAAAAAAAGCCATAATTAATTTTTGACATTTAAGAATATTATTCAAATAAAATGATACATGATGTGATCGAAATGATTTAATAGTCCGTGTTTCTAGTTTAAAATAACATTTTAGTAAAAAAGACTACTAAAGTACTAAAAACTGAGAAAATGCATTCATAATGTTTTGATACTTTAGGGAAAATATATAAATTTCATTTGATACATGTAGGAATTATCAACACCTAATTTTGATGCACTGTGTGACTGATATGGCTTTAAGTGCATCTTTTTATTTAAAATTGACATCAATTTTAGTAAATTTAACACTTTCTATTAATTTATTTAATTTTATTATTACTAATATAAATGTTATTTTGTTATAGATTTGTTTTATTTTGTTAGAGAAAGGGTGGTTTTTTAGCAACAGCATGAGTCAGGTCAGGATTAAAAAACAAAGGAACATTGATTTTTTTTAATGTACGTATTAATTTTTATTTATGTAATTGTATAAACCAATGTTTGAAATGTCTATAACATAGTGTTTCTTTTATTTTGTTTGTATTATAAATTTCATTTCATTTAAATTTAATATTGGGAATTTTTTGTTGAAATCTGGTGTGTTTATGGTGTTGCGGTGTGCTATTACTGCACATTGTAGTATATCCCTTTATCAAACCTTTTAAAAGCACTAATAAAGGACATATTTATCAGCGCTTATAAAAGCGCTGACATAGGTATATTTTATTAATTCTTTTATAAGCATGGATAAAGATATAATTTATCATTGCTTCTATAAGTGCGGATAAATAGTGCCATTAGAAGCTCTAGATTAAAGAGCAAATAAAGGTCCAATTTATCAGTGTTTTTTAGCAACAATAAATGACCCCTTTATTAGTTCATTTTAGAGATGATAAAAGACTATGACTTTTAACCTCGTTCATGTATTCAGTGCTTTTCTAGCAATGATAAAGGCCATTTCTAGCATTGTTAAAGGACTATTTTGTAATAGTGATACACCATAGGTTTGTTTAATTAATAAAGCTAGATTGTCTCCCATTATATCATGGAACCTTTTTAATATCCCTTGAATCATTTTCCCTTTTAGATATAATTCTTCCTCATAGGAAATCATATTATTTCATTTGAATCTATTTTTATTATCCTCTCCTTATTAAGAAATATGGGTTATTAAATCTTCATCCAAGGAACCCAAATAAAGGGAAGGGTTAGAAACATTTAATATAGCACCAACACCATTATCACTTGGTATGGAAAACTTTTAATAATTGTACTTAATTTACTTAATTACTCATAAATTTCAATATATACATGGAAATGATTTTTAATTTTAGTTATTAGGAAAACTTTCCTTTTATAGGTGAATCCATACCCAATAATTTGGCAATAATGTGACTTAATTTTTTCCCTTATTTCATTGACTTGTGTATTATTAGTTTATTAGTGTAATATATTTATTTTAATTTTCTTAGAGTTGCATGATTAATTTTTCACAACTTTTCTAATTTATATTTTTTATTTCATATATAGGTAAATAATCTATCTTAATTAGGGAAAATTTTATAAATCCATAAAAATTATAATGGATAAGTTTAAGTGGGATAATGTTTGGACCTATTTTAAAATAATTATATATGTGGTAGAAGCTCCTCCCGATTCTGATATTTTTCTTAACCATCATCCATATGAATAAAAACATTTTTATATTCACCTCCTTTTTATTCCTATTAGCTTTTAGCTGATAAGTAGTAGAAAATAAGAAATTTATCCATATCTTACTCCATAAGGTTAGTCAAAAGTAGCTAAAAATTTAGTTTCTCAACCAAACACAATTTTCCTTTTCTTCCCATATTGTCTCAAAACATCCCGAAAGAATAGTTGATAAATTTTTTATCCATCATATATATTATAATAATAATAAAATATGTCATTTTTGAAATCCTATCAAACACATCAAAGATAGAATATCACCCATGGGCCTCCTTAGGTGACATGTCAAGTTAACCCAAGTTGGTTCCCTGTAAAGTGGTACTAAAGAAAATAGTTGTTTTGGGGTGGTTAGTATATTATAGTTAGGACTATTGGAACTCACATAGTAACTACACATGAGTTCATAGTCAAATCACTTTTGTATCTGAATCTAAGTTACCATTGGTGGTTAGGTATTTTTCATCAATATTTTGATCTTTAATTTGAGTTTTTAGTTTTAGAGGAACCTCGATATGTTTTTCTAGATTATTTTTTCTTAAGGGATTTAATTTAGATTCCTAAATATCATGTATTGATTTATAAATTAATTCCTAAAATAATCCAGTGTTATCCTTTTTGTGTAATAGATAATGCCTCCTGAAAGGGTCACTTTAAATCTAAGGGAAGGAATCATGGGGAATATTCCACACGAAAACCCTCCATTCAACCCTACATTAGTGGAAATAGTAATCTAGACTATTCAAACACTGGTTTAAGAAGGTGGTGTAACCATGGAATGAATTATGTATCATGATTTTGAGTTTACCAAAACAAATCCACCAATATTCTATAGTGATATAGGAACCCAAGAACCCAAAAACTTTATTGAGATAATAGAAAGGATTTGACACTTTTTGAAGGCATAATTAGACTCTAAAGTGGGATTCGCCACCAATATTCTTAAAGGGCCTGGAAAGAAATAGTACGATACCATCATGCAAGCTAAATTTTATAAGGACCTCACCTGAACCAATTTCAAGAAGGCCTTCAATAAGTAGTTCTATCTTGAGACCTTGTGTGTGGTGAAGTCTCAGTAGTTTGTGACCTCAGATTAGGGAGTCCATTATAGGATATAGAATGCTTCTCTTTTCACCAATTTTGTTCGTCTATGCCCAAAACATATCACTAATGACTACATCAAGGCTATATATTTTCATATAGGTCTAAATCCCAAGATTTAATTAATGAATATTCTCATGTTTCTACTTGTATAGACTTATTTTTTTATTTTTAAGACTTTGAAATATTGTTACATATATTTTCAGATCTAGGAGCAGAGATGGTGTGCAATTTGAGACCCGATGTTCCCATAATTAATTTAATAAATATATCAAATTTATTTTATATTAAGTGCACGCAGTTTCTTAAATAAAATGGGATAACTCATAAATGGGATCTCAAATCATAAATTTGATTCCACGGTTTAGTCTGGAACATTAATTTTACCTAAGGTGCGACCTAACATTGGTCGATGTCGATCGTTTAGATAAAAGCAGTCATTAGTAGTGAATTCAATAGTTCAATTGAATAATTAATTTAATTAATAAATTAATTAACCTAAATTGTTTTTCCTTTAATTTAATCACTATGGATAATCCTATAGGTTTAGTTTCATAAACCTTGGGAGGATCGAGAGACATTATTCCTCCTCTGTAGAAGAATCGACGTCTAGCCACTATGAGAGTCCCGATCAAGGAAGATCAATATGCATTGGAGATAATTTTCTTCGATGACTAATGATCCAATATCTAGGTGGGACTCAACATTTGTGGATTCTACCCCATTTGATTAAAATATTGATCATGGTATTTCTTGATTCATTAATCTACATCAATTTGGAAACCTTTTCATTCTCCCATGTACTATATATATTAGTTTATTAAATTTATTATCGTCCTGTATGTACCTTCCTATGTTCATTGGTTAAGAACTCTTAGACAACAATTGTTCACCTTTTTTTGTTTTTATCCTTATATTATTTTCATTATTCACCAATTAGCCTATGGGACCTCGATTCGACATTTTTGAGTGGTATCGAACCTGATCGGACCCTCGAATTTGAGACAGATTAACATGTGAGGGATGGTTCAACAAATGAAAGATGGATTCCATTAGATTTTGGGTTTGGGTGATCAATTTGATGATCATAATCCAAATCAACAATTATGGGTGATCTAATATGTGTGAGGTGCGTGGGATATGTATGGGAAGAACCAGGTACCAATTTCCAGCCACTGAATGACCAAAAATCACTATTCAGAGAAAGATAATTTTATTTTGAGAGGAAATGAGTCTATATTCAAAAGAAGATATACCTTATCAAGGGTGTTGATTCTAGATCTAACTTTTTGTAAAAATATCAACTACACACTATGTATTTTTAAGAACACATGGCGTGTAGGGTCCTGTATTTGGGGGATAGTATTTTAAGTGAGATAAGTATCACATGTCATGTGGGACCCCCAAACGCAGTGAGACACATGTGATAGTGAATCAAAGTGTACTCTGGGAGTACACGGGCATGACCATGTATGCACCGTGTTCCAAAATACATGGATACGGGCAATGTACACGAACATGAACATAGAGCATGGGCAGAACCCTGAGTGGCATGGATAGGTCGTATAGACCCTCTACACACCATGTATGGTTACATGGGAAGATATTCATATACCTATAGGGTCATGTCTAAGCGATTGAGTGAGATCACATCTCTTGTACCCCTTGAATCCTTTTTAAAAAACTACAACCTCTCATATATTCTTCATTTGGACTCAGATTTTGGTCAGTGTGTAGCCTATATTTAGTGTTTTTTCATATAGAACATGATGGTGTCTTCCTAGTGGATTTTGAGATAAAATATGGGATATTCCAGGCATGACACTTATTAAAGTGACCCTCGATGATGATAGTGATCAATAGGATCACTAGAGGCTTCTAGAGTAGAACCCTCCTACTGAGATAGGGTGTGGTTCCTATACCTATCTATTGAATGAAACACTTCAAATGGGTTGGTCATGGGTCCCTTAACAAATTTTTTAGTGGAACCCTCCTGCTGGGAAGGGAATGAGTCCTTAACCTACTACTATAGTGTCACCCTCTAGTCAGGCTAGGCATGGGTCCTCTATAGACTACTTGAGTGGAACCCTTCTAAAGAGATAGGGCATGGGTCCTCAACTACTAGAGTGGTGCCCTCCAACTGGGTTGGGCATGGGTCCTATACTAATTACATGAGTGGAACCCTCTTATGAAGTCTAGGGAAGGGTCCTTGTCCATCTGAGTGGAACCATCATGTTGGGAGGGGCATGGGTCCTCTAGATATCTACTGAGTGGAACCCTCCTGTTTTATCAAGGCATGGGTACTATGTCTAGATATTGTTTCCCCTCGATTGTGTGGCATAATGGAAAGGTGTGGATTGATTTGGATATTTCTTCTAGGTAGACATACGAGATGATGTCCATCATTGATGGACTTTTGGAACTCTTTGCACTATTTGAATGGGCTAGGTTGTGAGATGGATATCCCCATCTCTCTCATTTGGGTTTCTTGGGTTTGAGAATATATAAATATATATATATATATATTGATGTTGATAGATTTTTTTACTCTCTTTCTATGGGTGGAAGAGACACAACATGTAGTTCACCTACATGACATGTTGTGCTCCCTATGGTTGGATGAGGTTACATTATTACTTTGGGTTAAGATATTTACTACCTATTGTCTTTATATTCCTATCATATATATTTGTGTTCTCCATTTTAGTTTTAAGGTTTCCTATTGGTTATGTATATACTCAACCATGTATGGTCTTTTCCCACACATGTTTTGTCCTATACATATTGTGGACGGGTTCTTGGTGACTATAGAGGGGCTTAGGGATACAGGTGATTTAGACTACATATGGTGGTCGTAGCTTATAGATTAGTATATGGCCTCACTCGGCCCTTTTAATTTTCATTATTGTCATGTTGAGACATATTTTTGGTTGGGCGTGTATTTTCCACCTTTACTTTTCCTATTTACATTGTCGTACTCTTATACACCCTATATTTTTTCATGATTGGTTTACTTTATAGGTGTTACATTTTTTTATTTTTTTATTTTTATGCACTTATGCATTGATATGTTCAGGTGTGTGCATATAGGTACATTAAGAAAAGGCCTCCCATTGAGGATATTCCTTTCAACGCTTGTCACCACCCTTGGCCTATGGAGGCCAGCTTGGGGTAGTTACGACTTGATCCTCGGTTGGGTTGGGTCATGACATATTGGTATCAATGGAGTTTATTCCTTGGGATGGGGTTTAGAGTATCCCCATTATGAGGATTTGGTTAGGATTTAGGGGATTGGTTTCAAATTTTATCATATGTGGCTCTTAGGATAGGGAACCCAGAGATGGTATGGGTGGATGATGTATCCATTCACCAAAACCTTGACTACCTTCTTGTTAACTCAACATGATGAGACATTAGTTTGATGGATAAATTGTACATGCATCATATAGGATTGAATATTTGATTTTTATTTTATAGTAATCTCCCCATTATGTGTGTGTTTGTGTGATCGTCTAAAAATGGTGCATCTTGATTAAATTTTTAGGACGTCTCTATGATGAAATTCATCTAGGATACATGTTCTGAATCATGAAGACAATCCAATGAATAATGAGGCCTCAATTTAGGGTTTATCCTGTGATATCCTTTCTTCGAGTGGAAAGGTAGTATAACCTGCACCAATTTAGTAGTATATTATTCTAGTAGGGAAGTGTGAGGATGCACTCAGGCTTAGCACACTCTGTGAGTTCCAGTGATATAGACCACAGAGGTTCAATGGTGAGGTAGATCCCCAGGTATCATAGGATTGGATAAAGTTAGTAGTCTTTATGTTAAAGATTATCTAGACACTTTAAGATTAGGTGTTTTCATTGGCAGATATCTTTTTCTATAGATTAGTTCGGTTCTAGTGGATTCCTGTTACCCAGATGAATGATGATTCAACTCTCTCATGGTCTGACTATTAGGAGTTATTCTGTGATGAGTAATTCCCCTCCTACTTGCACTCAGTTAATATTCAAGAGATTTTGGAGATATTTTAGGGAGAGATGATAGCCGATGAGTACACTATGATATTTTCAAACCTTATAAAGTACTCTCATAACATGATCTGAGATGGCTACATCCAAGAACATAAGTTTTATTAGGGTCTCCATAGAGATATTCAAGCCAGTGTGGTACCCATGTGCATCCCCACCTATGTCGAGGTGTTGGAATGAGAACTAGTGAAATAGATATTCCCTTTAGAGTAACTATAGGTAGATGAAGCTTTTAATGGGTGTTACAGGGCTGAGTCATCTTTAGTAGCTAGTAGGAACTAGTCAGTAGGATCTTGGCATAGGAGACCACCCCATGATCAAACTCAATCATGTGGTTGTGCATCACAAGGACAACACAGAGGTTTGGGTAATATCATATCGGGGGGGGTATATGCTTGTGATGGGTGAGGTCACTTGGTAGATGAATTCCTAACCAGATGTGTTGAGGAGCACAAATAGATATCTGGTTGACCACTATGGTGGAGACAAATCTATGATTAGGGATCTCCTAGAAGAGGGAAGGGTGGCCACCAGGGAGGTTGAGGTGGAAGATGAGAATTATTCTACTCTTGACATAGTATTAGTAGACATAGGTTCAAGTCATTCCTTCATTTCTATACTCATGATGCATGATCTAGATCTCCTAGTCAATACATTATCCCAGCAGTTTCGTCTTGAGGTTCCTATGAGTAATGCTTGTAACAACCCGATATTTTATGAGAATTATTATTTTTTAATTTCATTGATGTCTTATGTTGTACGCTACACCAAAATTAGCTTGTTCTATATGCAACACCGTATAAGCTTGTAGTATACGCAATACTACACTTGGCTCATGTTACACACAATTTCAAGTTCGTTTTGTAGAAATTATTCTACGCAACATTCAGTATAGATTTTGTTTAATGTATAAATGCAATAAGTTTGGATTATTTTATATGCAACGCCAAACAGGGATTTCACTACATGAAACCCTGACTTGGCTTTCATTACACACTATCCCGACCTTGATAGCGTGTGTAGTACGCAATACCGGGTTTCACTAAACAAGGACATATTGTTATAATATTATTTTCAAATATCCGTTATTAATAGTATTAAATACATTTTGAATATTATAGCATTATTATCCATCTTACACATTTTCTAGAACATCATGTGAGAACAAAATAAATTTTTTCGGGTAAAATAAATATTTTTCAAAAAATGCAGTTTTCCTGCCTTTTGATGGCGCACCCACTTTAAATCTAGTTTTTGACATGTTTATAAGTTCAATTTGACGAAATAAAATTCTTCCGTGGAATCAGGATATAAAAATTTACTTTGCATAAATTTTTCATATTATTCTGATAACTTTCATATTTTAATGAATAGTAAAAACACGATATATTTCAATTAAAAACAACTTTTTCATCATAATTATTTATATGGATATATTATCTTTTTAATTTGTTTTAAAGATTAATTAGAACATATTTTTACCATTTAATCAAATTTTGGTCATTGGAATTAATTTCACTTTGAAATTGGACATAAACAAGTGTCGATCTTTTGATAGTTATTGTTTCTTAAAAACCCGCTATTTGTTTTGATAACGAGAATTAATTTTAAAATTAATTAATTCCACTTATATATTTTTAATTTGTAATAATAGACATCATTTTTGAATTCATAATATCAAATATATCTTAGGCATAATTTTTGGTATTTTTCTGAAAAACATCAATTTTTGATGAATAGTGAAACCACTTAGTGGTAGTTAAAAAACTGACTCTTTCATTTAAATGAAATTTTACCACTTCTGTGAATTGAATTACAAAAATCTAACATACATGGTTGTTATCAAGAATTAAAATCTGGTTCAATAAGATGAAAATAATTTTTTCTGGATACTAACTTTTGACTTTTATTTACCGCGGTTAAAGGTAAATAGGGTAATTCAAGGTTAAAAGAATATTATAATAATTCAAAATGACCATAAAACTTGTCCTAAACTTATTGTATGGGTATTTTCTGACCATGGGAATCCTTGGGTTGATTTTGGGACCCCATTGAGCCACTTGGTAGTGATAATGACAATTTGGATTAATTAATTTAATGTAAAGACAAAATTGACATTAACAAAACTCTTTTAGTAATTAATTTTTATAAGTGGTTATATAACTTATCTTTTCGACTATAAATATTCATTGGAAACCTAAAACTATTTCATAAATTATCGTATTTTTATACTTTTTAAAAATCAAATAAATTAAATTATTTATGACACAATAATGATGCAGTATTTACCTCATTAATAAATGATTTAAATAAAAAAGATTATATTGATTAAAATATTATCCAAAACATGTCCAATTATGATTTGATGATTTTATTTCGACCATGAGTCATCTTATATTCATATTTAATGATTTTTGGACCATTTGAAACCAAATATAAATTTATAATAAAATAATATTTTCACACTTTCCAAAAGATCCCCCCCTCCCCCTTATAAAAATAGACCATTTCTATCCAATTATTCACACCTCTCAAGCCATTTGGCTCATCCAAAATCTGCCCAATTAATCTCCCTACATCCCACTCCTCCCCCTAGAAGCCTTATCTTAGGCAGAAGGCACTTCAAGATGTTTTTTTGGTTCAAACCAAAGGAAGTTAACCAAATTAAAGGTAACGGTTTCTCTTAAACTGTTTTCTTTTATTCTAATTCTCCAACCCCTAAACTCTTTTTAATCCTTTATTTTGTAACAACACCAGTATAATAAATATACTAGGATATTTTTCTGAGAATTATTCGAACTACACTTACACACACCTCCATCTAATGGATGAAAAACATAATGTTTCTATGGATGGAAAACTAACGCCTCACGAAATGATGATTGTTCGATTTTCTCCTACCGCCTCTCATGGTGGCCATTATGATGGAACTATATTTATATATGATATATATTATGTTTATTATTTTATTATTATTCTTTAATTCGCAATTATATCAAGACTTTATGGTTTCCATAGTGGGTAAATACGATAATCTCATTTGAGGAAGTGCGGACTACAGCCCCCTCAAAATGATGTGATTCATTAATGCATTTTTTGGGATATATAAAGGATGAGGTTAATGATATTATATTTAATAAATTACTAGAATTATAATATACCTATGTATAATTATGTTTTAATTCTATTAAAATAATAAATATAAACGAAAGTAGTGTTCATGGGTACGTACGGCTTACTGTCTCCATGAACGGTGCATTTCATTTCTTAACTCCATATGTTATGTACTATTGTAAATACATGTATATGATGGATATATATGATATATATATTATATATAAATCTTGAATATAATTCTGGATATAATTAACCTTTTACCACATGAACAACATATAATTATAAGAAGTCCATTTTTGACTCAAGTACCAAATATCGACAAAACGAATGTTTTTAACTTAAATGGTTACATAATGTTTATAATATGGTAATAAGTGATATAAAAAGGAATAATAAACTTGAAAAATGTTCTTAATCAAGTTTAAATTAACTTTCGTTTATTATTTAGGAGATTAAAGAAAGATCGAGTCAAGTCGGACATGAGGTAAGGGAACTTCTTAACCCAATTTCCGTTCTTTGGGTTGATCTTATCTTTCTTGTTTATGTTGTTCTTTGATTATGTGAGAAATGAATTTTTATATCTTATCACATATTTATACTTTATTTATGTGACCTTATAGTGAATACACATAAGTGATCTATTTTATTTACAAAAATATCATTGTAATGGATAACTTTTCCAATCTCATGTTTATCAGAGGTTGTTTATTCGTAAGTATTTACTGGGGTTATTATTATCATCCCTGGCCATGTTTTCTAAAAAAAAATTCATGTATGTTTAAAGTCCTTTTACCCATTTTTTAATTTTACCACATGTTATGAAAGGAATCTTACTTTTTTTTACCACACGAGTAACTTTTCGACTTTTCCATTAAAAGTACGAGGAGAATGTTTTTTTTAAATTATACGGCATGAATGGATTTTTACAGTTTCATAACGCCTTATTTTCAAGAAGATTACTCTAAAATATTTCATGAATATTTTCAAAAAAATCATTTTCTTTTAAAATTTCATGGAATTTTGTGAAAATAAAACTATTTTGAAAAGAAAGGATATTTTCCTCAAGAATTCATTTCAAGTTTTTTATCAAAACCATTTTCCATCTAAGATGAAATTATTTCATATGTGTATGATTCAAGTATAATGTCTTTATGATTTACATGGTTTCACTTTTCTTATGATTAAATGATATCCATTTGTTTTATATAGATTATGTTATGATGGGATGATGTTTATGAAACCCATCTTATTCTTTGGGTTATGATGAATGATTTATGTTTATGTTGTGGCACACGTAAGAATGATTTCATTATGAGATGGGTGGGACCTATATCACCCTCCAATTAATTGGGTAAAGATTTATATCACATGAGATACACATGGATTGAATGGTAAGTTAATCTTATTTAGTGGTACAGGATTGGAACGATGAGTGAACTTGATTCAGAAAGGGAATTTGTCCACTAAGATTGTCTTGGCAGCAATGCCTTGGCTACTATGGAAATCATATTATGTACTTAATGGTATTCCACAATTACATGTTTTATTCCCATGTTATTTTATCTTGATTTATGTTCCATTATGATCTATGCCTTACGTACTGCCATGTTTTATTTCATTTCTCAAGATTTCGATGTTTAAACATTATGTTCATGTTTTTAAGTTAAAATGTATATGGTTTGTTTTATTTTCTCCATTCTTACCCTTACTGAGCATTTGAGATCACCCTTAATATGTTTTATTTTCCCCAGGATATAATGAAAGGTTTTAGGTTAGAAAACAATAGGGGAAGATCGTTATGGGAGATTTTGAAGATCTTTCACCATGACTAGAAGATTATGTTCCATGTTTCCAAAGACACTAAACTATTACGGTCATTGAGTGTTGGTTTTTGTTATGTATTAAGTATTCCACAAAAGTAATGTAATGCCCATGTACGTCAAGCTTTGGGTCTCTACAGTTGGTATCAGAGGAAAGGTTTAGTCGACCTTTGGAAACTAGGATGTGAGAACTTTAGCGAGATCCCTAGAGATATTTCTAATGTATGTCTAGGGATATCTCTAAGGTTAAGTATAAGTATAGGTTATAGTCCTAGAATTATGGTAACGATATTTTAATTAAACCTAAGATGTTAGATATTGAAGGTACTCCCCCTTTATTATGTTGTTTTCCTAGAATTATTTTTTCCTCTCATAATATTATTTTTGGGTTTTAGAAAATGGCCAGAAACATGAAGATTCACAATAATGGAGGATATGATGGACAATGGAATGATATTCTTCATGAGCAACCAAATGAAATGGGATTTTGAAGTCAAAAAATCATTATTATTCCTAATCAGAAATCACACAATATGATCAATAATCTCAACATTGGTAAGTATCCTGACTCATATAATAAGAGAAAGATGGCGTTTCATGATGATCATAAAGGAATGAAAGTTAAATTTCCCTCATGTAAATCATGTGGGAAGAGGCATCAAGGAGAATGTTTCAAAGGAACTAGAAGATGCTTTGGGTGTGGAAAGGAAGGACACAAACCCAGTAAGTGCAAAGGAAATGGTTCATTTAACACCATGGACGAGGATAATTGTATTACAACGACATCAAAAATGATTAAATGTTTTAAATGTGGAATGTATGGGCATTATGAAAACCAATTCCCTAAGGGAAAATATCATGAATAGTATCAGCAAGGTCATATGGGTAGTATTTATATTGATGATGATGAAGAGACTACAAATGATATATGAGATGAAAGAAATAATGAAGCTCAGTCAGTGGTTTAAGAAGGTAGTGGAATGATTGTATGTTTATCAAGAATAATGTATGGTACTATGGAATAAAGAAAAATCTAAGGATTGTTGCACTGTTGTCTTCCCTTGATTTTTTGAAAGTATATGATGAATGGAACAGGTAACAATGAAAGGTTATTCAAATATTTTTGGAAAGAAGATGATATGCGCATAATGAAGGGATAAAGAGATAATGAAATGAGCTCATGACAGATATATGGACAAAGTTATATCATGGTTTGAGTATATAGAAATTTTGGGATTTTGGTATGTGGAAAGAGTTAACTTTTGATAGCATTCATGTTTTCAAAAAGGTTTAATGGGTATTCATTTTTCAAGAGAATACATGATTAAGGTATTAACATGTTTGTAATGTGACCAACAAGATATATCATATGATATATGGTGGATAAATAATGGAATTCATGTGCTTGTTATGTGACATTTCAAGTAATCGTTTTCTTTATACTATGAGATAGGACATATGTATTTTGGATAAGCCTAAAGATTGGAATGGATTATGTTGGACATCAGATATTATTGTTTAAGGATAGAACTTTTTTCGATATTATTTCTGGAATGTTATAATAGTGTAGTTTTAGAAAAAGGGACAACCTGCAGGACATGCGACAACCCATCACGTCGGACAAGGTTGCGGAAATCGAACCCACAACTGAAGTGTGTCAGGCCTTTATTGCCTACCACTGGCCTATAGGAAGTCCCTGGTTAGTATGAACTAGTTTTATTTTAATCGGTATGATAGATGAATTATAAGTCCATTGTTGGAATCATATACGATTAATCTCACCATAGATAGACTTATGTATATTTAATAACTTATGTTAACCTTTTTATGATAGAAACAGATGAGATGACTTATCATTCTATCGCATGATCTGCTAACACTTCTTGAATGAAGAATTCAACTTCGTTTTTTTAAGAGATGAAGTGGAAATTTTTCAAGGCACGAACAACTGTGAGATTATACCGAAATAAATTAAGTATTTCTTCTAATTAAAATTCTTCAACTTTAGGGAAATGATATTGAAAACCAAAAATGTTGTCCTAGTTCTCTTATATATGATGAATCAGATGGTACTTTAGATCATCACAAATTTATGGCTTTGTGATTTTTGGACTTTTCATAGCTATGTTTTCTACCACTCTCCATCAGAACTTGACAGTTAGATTTTTCTTCCATATCCATATTTTCACCTATGTTCTCCTATGTGGAAACCCAGGGATAAGTTAATTTAGTTAACCATTATGTCTCATACATTAGTTTTTAAAATTAAGTTTTAGTATTCCTTTCTACGATGTGGGTTTCAATGAAATAAACTTTCAAGTAGTAAACCATTTATAACCCCGACGAATTTTGAGGGAAAAATTCATTTTAAGGGGGGTAGAATGTAACAACCTGAGATTTTAGGAGAATTAATCTTTTTTCATTTTTTTGATGTCTTGTGTTGTACGCTACACCAAAATTAGCTTGTTCTATATGCAACACCATATTAGCTTGCAGTATACGCGATACTATTCATGGCTCATGTTACACACAATTTCAAGTTCGTTTTGTAGAAATTATTCTACGCAAAATTCAGTAAATTTTTTTTAATGTACAAATAAATAAGTTTGGATTATGTTATATGCAACACCAAACAGAGCCTTCACTACATGCAACCCCGACTTGTCTTGCATTACACGCAATCGCAAACTTGATAGCGTGTGTAGTACGCAATACCGGGTTTCACTAAACAACGATATATTGTTATAATATTATTATGAAATAGCTGTTATGAATAGTATTGAATACATTTTTAAGGTTATAACATTATTATTCATCTTACACATTTTCTAGAACATCGTTTGAGAACAAAATAAATTTTTTCGGGTAAAGTAAGTATTTTTCAAAAAATGCAGTTTTTCTACCTTTTGATGGTGCACCCACTTTAAATATAGTTTTTGACATGATTATCAGTTCAATTTGACAAAATAAAATTCTCCCTTAGAATAAGGATATAAAAATTTACTTTGGATAAATTTTTCATATTATTCTGATAACTTTAATATTTTAATGAATAGTAAAAACATACTATATTTTAATTAAAAACAACTTCTCTCATCGCAATAATTTATATGGTTATATTATCTTTTTAATTGGTTTTAAAGTTTAATTAGAATAAAATTTTACCATTAAATCAAATTTTGTTCATTGGAATTAATTTCAATTTGATATTGGACATAAACAAGTGTCGATCTTTTGATAGTTATTGTTTCTTAAAAACACGCTATTTGTTTTGATAACGGGAATTAATTTTAAAATTAATTAATTCCACTTCTATGTTTTGAATTTGGAAAAATAGAAATCATTTTTGAATTTGGAATATCAAATATATCTTAGGCTGAATTTTTGGTATTTTTCTGAAAAATTTCAATTTTTGATGAATAGTGGAACCATTTAGTGGTAGTTAAAAAACTGACTCTTTCATTTAAATGAAATTTTACCACTTCTGTGAATTTAATTTCAAAAATTTGACATACATGGTTGTTATCAAGAAGTAAAATGTGGTTCAATAAGATGAAAATAATTTTTGGCGAATAGTAACTTTTGACTTTTATTTACCGCAGTTAAAGGTAAATAGTGTAATTCAAGGTTAAAAGAATATTATAATAATTCAAAATTACCTTAACACTTTTCCTAAACTTATTTTATGAGTAGTTTCCGACCTTGGGAATCCTTGGGTCGATTTTGGGACCCCATTGGACCACATGGTAGTGATAATGACAATTTGGATTAATTAATTTAATGTAAAGACAAAATTGACATTAACAAAAATATTTTAGTAATTAATTTTTATAAGGGGTTATATAAATTATATTTTAGACTATAAATATTCATTGGAAAGATAAAAATATTTCCTATATGATGGTAATTTTTTAAATTTTTCTACATTAAATAAATTAAATTATTTATGACACAATAATGATGCAGTATTTACCTCATTAATAAATGATTTAAATAAATAAGGTTATAATGATTAAAATATTATACCAAACATGTCCAATTATCATTTAATGATTTTATTTCGACCATGATTCATCATTTCCTCATCAATAATTATTTTTTGACCTTTTGAAATCGAAGATAAGTTTATAATAAAATAATATTTTTACACTTTCCAAAAGAGCCCCTCCTCACCCTTATAAAAGAAGACCATTTCTATCCAATTCCTCACACCTCTCAAGCCATTTGGCTCATAAACAATCTGCCCAATTAAGCTCCATACATTCCCCTCCTCCCCATGGAATCCTTACCTTAGGTATAAGGCACTTCAAGAAGTCCTTTTGGTTCAAACCAAAGGAAGTTACCCAAATTAAAGGTAACGGTTTCTCTTAAGTTGTTTTCTTTTATTCTACTTCTCCAACCCCTAAACTATTTTTAATCCTTTATTTTGTAACAACACCAGTATCCTAAATATACTATGATATTTTTATGATAAGTATTTGAAATACACTTACACACACCTCTATCTAATGGATTAAGAACATAATGTTTCTGTGGATGGAAAACTAACGCCTCACGAAATAATAATTGTTCGATTTTCTCGTACTGCCTCCCATGGTAACCATTATGATAGAACTATATTTATATATGATTTAAATTTTGTTTATGATTTCCTTATTCTTCTTTAATTCCCAATTATATCAAGCCTGTATGTTTTCCATAGTGGTTAAATACGATAATCTCATTTGAGGAAGTGCGGACTACCGCCCCCTCAAAGTGATGTGATTCGTCAATGCCTTATGTGGGATGTATAAAGGATAACGTTAATGATATTATATATGATATTATAATTTAATTATAATATAACTATGTATAATTATGTTTTAATTCCATTGAAATAATAAATAGAAATGAAAGTAGTTTTCATTCGTACGTACAGCTTACCATCTCCATGAACAGTGCATTTCATTTCTTACCTCCATATGTTATGTAATATTATAAATACATGTATATTCTGGATATATATGATATATATGATATATAAATCATGAATATCATTCTGGATATAATGAATCTTTGACCACATTAACAACATGTAATTATAAGAAGTCCATTTTTGACTCAAGTACCAAATATCGACAAAACGAACGTTATTAACTTAAATGGTTACATATTGTTTATAACATGGTAATAAGTGATATAAAAATAATAATAAACTTGAAAAATGTTCTTAAGAAAGTATAAATTAACTTTTTTTTATTATTCAGGATATTAAATAACGATTGAGTTAAGTCGGACATGATGTAAGGGAACTTCTTAACCCAATTTCCGTTCTTTGGGTTGATCTTCTCTTTCTTATTTATGTAGTTCTTTGATTATATGAGAAATGAATTTTTATATCTTATCACATATTTATACTTTATTTATGTGAGCTTATATTGAATACATATAAGTGATCTATTTTATTTACAAAAACATCTTTTTAAGGGATAACTTTTCTCATCTTCTTTTTATCCGATATTGTTTATTCGTAAGTATTTACTAGGGTTATTGTCATCATCCCTGAACATGTTTTCTAAAAATGTTTTCATATATGTTTAATGTCCTTTTTACCCATTTTTTAATTTTACCACGTGTTATGAAATAATCTTACTTTTGTTTACCACATGAGGAACTTTTCGACATTTTTGTTAAAAGTACGAGGAGAATGTTTTTTAACTTATACAGCAAGAACGGATTTTTACAGTTTCATAACGCATTATTTTCAAGAAGCTTAATCTAAAATATTTCATGAATATTTTCAACAAAATATTTTTATTTTAAAATTTCATGGCATTTTGTGAAAAGAAAATTATTTTGAAAAAGAAAGGATATTTTCCTCAAGAATTCATTTCAAGTGTTTTATCAAAACCATTTTCCTTCTAAGATGAAATTATTTCATATGTGTATGATTCAAGTATAATGTCTCTATGATTTACATGGTTTCACTTTTATTATGATTAAATGATATCCATTTTTTTATATGGATTATGTTATGATGGGATGATGTTTATGAAACCCATCTTATTATTTGGGTTATGATGAATGATTTATGTTTATGTTGTGGCACATGTAAGAATGATTTCATTATGAGATGGGCAGAACCTATATCTCCCTCCAATGCATTTGGTAAATATTTATATCTCATGAGATAGACATGGATGTAATGGTAAGTTAATCTAGTTCAGTGATATGGGACTGAAATGAGGAGTTAACTCAATTCAGAAATGGAATTTGTCCACTAAGATGGTCTTGGCAGCAATGCCTTGGATACTATGGAAATCATGTCATGTGCTTAATGGTTTTCCATAATTACATGTTTTATTCCCATGATATTTTATCATGATTGATGTCCCATTATGATCTATGCCTTACGTACTGCCATGTTTTATTTCATTTCTCAAGATTTCGATGTTTAAACATTATGTTCATGTTTTTAAGTTCAAATGTATATGGTTTGTTTTATTTTCTCCATGCCTAACCTTACTGAGCATTTGATCTCACCCTTTATATTTTTTCTTTTCCCCAGGATATAAATAAAGGTTTTAGGTAAGAAAACAAAAGGGGAAGATCTTTATGGGAGATGTTGATGATCTTTCACTATCATTAGAAGATTCTGTTCCGAGTTTCCAAAGACACTAAACTATTACGGTCCTTGAGTGTTGGTTTTTGTTATGTGTTAACTATTCTGCCAAAGTAATGTAATTTCCATGTACATCAAGATTTGGGTCTCTAAAATTCTTCATCTATATCATTTATCTACTAATAGCGTGAGTTATCTCTTGGTGTAGAGATGTTCACATGGGACCTTTTAGTCATCATGATGAAACCTTATGACTTCATCTTGGGTATGGATTGGTTGTCCATGTTCTTATCCCATATTAACTATCATTGTAAATGAGTTAGATTCCTTTTCACTAATGGGAAAAGATTATCCTTTCTGGGAAAGAGATATCTCATGGAGGGACGAACAGGTGTTGTGGCCAGGAGGCTACAATTCATCACCCATCAGTTGGCAAGTGTATCCCTTAGTGTAGTAGGAACTTCAATCATATGGATTCCTTTATTCATGGAAGTCTTCCCTAAGGATTTTTCAGGATTACCTTTGAGGTGGGAGATAGATTTTTTTATTGAATTGTATCCTAGGACCGCTCTGATATCTTCTGCATCATATCATATAGACACTACCAAGATCTGAGAGATACAATTATAGTTGGAGGATATTCAAGACAAGATTTTTATTAGTCCCAATGTATCCCCCAGGGAAGATATAGCATTGTTTGTGAAAAAGGGATATAAGAGCTTGTGGATTTGGTTGGATTATATTCACCTGAACTATGACAAAATAAAGAAAAATTACCCTTTTACAATGATTGATGGCATATTGTACCAGTTGTGTGGTGTGATATGGTTCTCGAAGATTGATATCAGGTCTGGATACCCTAGTTAAGGGTTTGAAAGGATTAAATTTTCAAACCTGTATTCCAATGTCACTAAAGACATTATGAGTTCCTGGTAATGCTTGTTAGTGTGATGAATGCACCTGCCATGTTTATGGATTTGATGAACCATATTTCCTATCCATACTTGGATAATTTTGTGGTTTTCTTCATTGAATATATACTCATATACTCTACGCCTGAGTAGGATCATGCAGTGCAGTTGAGGATTGTAACACCCCAGGTAAATAAAGAATATGAAATTTTCATATTTATCTATATTTGTGAATAAAATATTAATATGACTTTAAAGGGGATTCTATGCTCGATGGCGTACCCAACACACAACAATGAGTTTCTTGGGAATCTTACGTTGCACTCTAATAATAATATAATATTATTTTAAATGGTAGTTAACATGTAGTCATTGTAGTGGAGGGAATGTATAGAAATAACTAAAATATGATTATATATGTTTTTAAATGTTTTTACATTTATCTAATAAAAGATAAAGTCTTAAAATACGGAAAGAATTCAATTTTAGGCGTATATGCCCTAGTTTTCACTAAAGGTTCACTTATCGCCTTTTGATGGCGAACCGTCATTAACTATAGTTTTGTTCACTCTTATAAATTCTATTGGACCAAATAAAACTCTTCTTAAGAATCGGGACATCAAAATTTACTTTGTGTAAATTTTTGGTATCTTTCCGATAAAGTTCATTTTTTAATGAATAGTGTAAAATGTTGTATTTTAATTCAACACCTCTTTTTAATCTAATCTATTTATATGATTAGATTATCTTTTGAATTGTTTTTAATGTGAAATTAGAATATATTTTTACCATTTAATCCAATAGTGGTCGTTGGAATTAATTTCACTTTGAAATCAGACATAAACTAGTGTCAATCTGTTGATACTTATTGTTTCATAAAAACACACTATTTGCTCTGACAGCGGGAATTAATTATTAAATTAATTAATGTAACTTATATTTTTTGAATTTTTTAAAATATACTTCATTTTTGAATTCGGAATATCAAATATAGCTTAGGGTGAATTTTTGGGTTTTTTCTGAAAAACATCAATTTTTGAAGAATAGTGAAACCACTAAGTGGTACTTATAAAAACTGATTTTTCCATTTAAATGAAATTTTACCATCTTTGTGTTTTGAATTTCAAAAATCCGACATACATGGTTGTCATTAACAAGTAAAATGTGGTTCAATGGGATAAAAATAATTTTTTGGTGAATAGTAACTTATTAAGTTTTTAATATCGATTAGAGGTAATTAGTGTAGTTTAAGGTAAAAATAATGTTTTAATAATATGAAATGAACTTGACACATGTCATAACCTCATTGGATGTGTCATGGCCGACCAAGACAACCCATGGGTCAACTTGGGGACCCCATGAAGCCACTTTGGTTGGAAAATGACATTAATATCTTTTTTATTTAAAGTTAAAGTAAAAATGAGACAAACATGAAATGTTTTACTAAAAAAAATTTTACATGGGGTTATACAAATCCGATTTTTGACTATAAATATTCATTGGAAAGATAAAAATATTTCCTACATCACAGTATTTTTTTATAATTTTTAGACATTAAATAAATTAAATTATTTATGACATCATGATGATGCAGCGATGACCTCAGTATTTGACGATTTAAATAAAATAGAAAGATAATGTAAAATCTAAGACCTACACATGGCCAAAACCAATTGGATGAGTGTATTTCGAACCCTTATCACCTTATCCTCGAAACACATCAATGTGGTACCTCTTAAATCTGAATACCATTTTAAAATAAAGTGACTTTTCTTTACCTTCCAAGAGTGCCCCTCCTCTCCTCTTATAAAAGGCCCCCACCTCTACCTCCTTACCCACACTCCCAAAGACTTTTTCACGGCCAACCTCTGACCATTTTGTCTCTCCACTTACCTCTATTACTCCTTTAAGCCTCACTTTGGGCATAAGGCTTCCCAAGGAAGCCTTTGAGCTCAAACCAAAGGGAGTTACCCGATTTTAAGGTAATGTCTTCACTTTATTTTGCTTCTTCAACCCCCTAAACTCTTTTTATTCATTTCTTTTGTAACAAATACAGTATCATAAATATACTAGGATGTTTTTATAAGAAGTTTTAGAGCTAAAATTTCACACACCTACATCTAATTGTTAAAGAACATATTGTTTCCGTGGATGGCGAATTTCTGCCTCCTGAAACGATGATTGTTCAACATTATTTTAACACCTTCAAAGGTGTCCATTAAGATGACACTATATTTATATATGATATATAATATGTTTATGTTTTCCTTAAGCTTCTGTATTTTTCATTTTGGGCATACCTTTATGGTTTCCATTATGGGTAAACGTGATATCTTCATTTAATGAAGTGCGGACTACCGCCCCCTCAAAGTGATGGGATTCGTTAATGCCATATGTGGGACGTATAAAGGATGGATTTAAAGTTATTATATATGATGTTATACTGGAATTATAATATACCTCTATATCATTATTATTCCATTCCATAAAAATATGAAATAGAAATGAAGGTAGCGTTCATGTGTACGTACGGCTTACCGTCTCCATGAACGGTGCATTTCATTTCTTATACCCAAATGTAATGTAATATTATAAGTACATGTATATAATGGATATATATGATTAATTATACATCTAAATGATGAATATAATTCTGGAATTAAAATATACATACCTCTCATTTAGTTTTAATTCCATTAATATGACATAGAAATGAAAGTAGCGTTCATGCGTACGTACGGCTTACCGTCTCCATGAACGGTGCATTTCATTTCTTACCTCTAAATGATTATGTAATATTATAAATACATGTATATTCTGGATATATATGATATATATGATATCCAAATCCTGAATATAATTCTGGATATAATGAACATTTGACCACACGAACAACATGTAATTGTAAGAAGTCCACTTTCGACTTAAGAACCAAATATCGACAAAACAAACATTATTAACTTAAATGATTACATAATGTTTATAACATGGAAATAAGTGATCTAAAAGGTATAATGAACTAGAAAAAAAAAATTCTTAATAAAGTGGAAATTAACTCAAGTTTATTCTTCAGGACGTTAAAGAACAATCGAGTCAAGTCGGACCCGAGGTAAGGGATCCTACTCCTCTCTTTCTTTTTAAGTAAACTCTTTTCTGTCATTCTTTTTAAAGATCATCTTTCTTGTTTTTGGGATGTTCTTTTATATTAATCTTACTGTAATTTTTATGTTCATGTGATGAGAGACCCTATTCTCTCTCATCAATCCATTTTGGAAGTTTTATGTGGTGTCGTTAGGCTGCCGAGTTTTCGTAAATGATTTTTCATCTCACTTTTATTCCTGTGAGATTTATGCTACATTTGCCACAATTTCCTTTGAGTGGTGTATGTACTGCCCATTATTTTATTCATTTTTGTAATATACTTTCTTTTATGAGTATTTACATCAATGTTGTATTGTCCTTCTTTCACGAGGTGTATGTTTCGAAAGATACCCATGTCGGTAAGGGAACCTTTCACCCTCCTCTTTTTAAAAGACTTCTTTTGTTGGGTCTTTTAATTTACATATTGTTTTGTTGGGATATGTTCTCATATATCCTTATTGATGTAAATTTTATGTCCATGTGATGAGATACCCTTTTTTTAATCTCTCATCAACTCATTTTGATGTGACGCTGTTAGGCTGTCAAGGGAACTTCTTAACCCAATTTCGATTTCTTTGGGTTCAACATGTAGTTATTTATTATGTCATCTTTTGAATATGTGTGAATGACCTTTGATTATTTTACACTTAATATCCACTTATATTTGGTGTATTCGTTTGTCACACATAATTATTCAATTGATTTATCCTTAAACCAAGGATACCGTCTTTGTAAGGGACTTCGTCTCAATCTCCTTTCATTGAGGCATATTTTGTTTTATACACAACCTTCTTTTATACAGTTTATAAACCCCTTTGACTTTTACGTTTATTAAAAAGAGAATATTTTTTATACGAAGCGTTTACTAAATGCCAAAATGGAATTTTTTTGTCGTACGTATGCGGCAACAACGACTTCTCCGCTGCCGTGACCATTATTTGAGTTTGGGCTTCCTATACAAGCCATACCTTCATTTTAAAAGAAAAATAAAAACCATGTTTTAATTTTATTTTATTTTGGTATTGAAAATGGTTTTCATAATTTTTTTATATCAATGTGTTTTATTGATATCTTGTGATTGAAAGATGGAAATGGTATGTTTCCTTTATGCATGTTTTATGTGATACGATTATGTTGAGGTTCTTGGGAATTATTATGAATACGGGTGGTTTCGTGATAAAATAAGGGTGGGTGAGCCCGATATAGCTGTCCAATGCATTGGGTAACGTGAAGGAGTGAAACGTTAAGGTTTCTCCGAAGATATTTAGGGAATATATTGTGATGGGTATTCCAAACGTAACCAAGAGGGTTACTCCCTACGTAATAATGTTATGAATGCCTCAAGTTACCTTTTATGTCTTATGATTTCTATGATTTATTTATGATTTGATGAGGTATGTTAAAGTGCCTATGTTTTATGGGTAAAGTATGATTTCATTCTTATGTATATATGAACTCATGTTTACTTTCCATATTTTTATAACCCTTACTGATCTTTTTATGCTCATCCCAAGTTTTTGAAATGTTTTTCATAGGTCAAGGGAAAGGTACATGATGTGATGATATTGTCAAGGATGTGTCAATAAAGAATCCATGTTTTATTTTAAAAATGTATCCGTTGATGGGAAGAATGAATACTGTCTTTTATGTAACCACTTTGTTTAAATGTGGAATGTAATTCAAGTTTCATGATCTAATTCTCTAAAACTCTAAACCTGAAAAGATCCTCAATGTGTGATCTTATAATAACTCAAGATTAAGTGAGGTTTAAGGCTGGGGCCTTATAGTTGGTATCAGAGGTCGGTTTAGATAACTTTAGAGGTTAGGGTATTCTTTAAGCATAAGTGACATTACCATAATGGTTAGGATTTCAGAAAGAGTCCTAGTTTTAGATAAAGTGAATGAGTAAGTATATCTTAGTGTTTACCTTCCTCATTAGTACATGATGGTTTTGTTGATATACTCACACTGACATTTCTCTTTTTAGTGAATGGATGGATCTAGAAGGCACCAAAGAGACAACAGGTTTGAAGATAAACTGTGGTGGTTCTCTGATTAAGATACTAGATAAAATGGAGGATTCAATTAGGAAACTCGTGGTTGTTCTAAACCAAATATCAAGGAGTCATGATCGACCACTTGAACCTTGGTATGTTCTGTAATGCATCTTGTACGAGATGACCAATCAATGTGGAAGTTCAGGTAATAATTATAAAGGTAACCATTAGAGTTTATATGATCCTTACTTTTGAGGTAATTATGGGTTATTATATGATATGCTGGAAAATGAAAGGCATGAGATAAACATGAGGTTAAAATATGTTATGATCATTTTTGATGATTTTATCTCTTTTTGGGGAATGATTTAAGAATTATATAGTTTTGGAAAAAGGACAACACGCAGACCATGTGACAACCCGTCGCGTCGGACAAAGCTGCGGGAATCAAACCCGCAACCAAAGTGCCACTGGTATTTATCGTCTACCACTGGACTACATGAAGTCCCTGGTTAGTTTGACTAATTCTTTTTAGTTATATGATTTTATGAATTAAGAGTAATTTGATTTTGGCTAATTTATGAAAATGATTAACCTATCATGGAGGATGTGTGATTAGGTTAATTACTTTTAAATACGAGACTTTAGGAGCAACTGATGTTGTTTGGAGATAAATGTTACAATTTAACTTGGAAGACTATGTGACTAAATCCTTCAAATATTTGGGTTTCAATCTTAGATTGGTTTACTTTAAAGAATTTTATGGACAAATTGATTATCGAATGGTCCTCGTTGAACTTTGGGTTTTTTTGGAAAAATTTTGGAGATTAGGAATAGATTTTCTTTTTATAAGGGGTTATCCTTTTCTGGATTATCTGATCTTGTACTAGTCTTTTTGGTTTTGGTTTTGGTCTAAAGACATGGGAAGTATATAGTTCTCTTGTGTGGATTAGGTGAATCTCCAGAAGTTTATTATAGTACTCTTAATGTGAACAAGTCTTCCTAAATACTCATCTTTTGGAGAAAATATGAGTTTGTGTAAAAGGTGAAAGTCAGCATGATAAGTGATTATGTTTCCCTATGAATAAATTACTCAATAAAAAGTAACTTAAAACAAAAATGTTTTCTATTAACTTTTCCTACTGGGGAATCGAATACCGTTTAACCCATCACAAGTTTGTGATTTTCTTATGGTTAAATTTCTCCTAGACATGTTTACTATCACTCTCCCTCAAGAACATGACCCTTTGCCTTTTCTTCCATGTCCATGTTTTTCTACATATGGGTTAACTCGGGTGACCTCTATACTTATCTTCCTTTATTTTAATGTGATTGTTTTACCGACTCTTGTTCCGATGTGGGACTTTCAAGGATGTTTCCAAGCTTAATTTTAAAAATTACAAGGACGCAATTCCCAAAAGGGGGGAAGGATGTAACACCCCAGGTAAATAAAGAATATGACATTTTCATATTTATCCATATTTGTGAATAAAATATTAATATGACTTTAAAGGGTACTCTATGCTCTATGGTGTACCCAACACGCAACAACGAGTTTCTTGGGAATCTTACGTTGCACTCTAATAATAATATAATATTATTTTAAATGGTAGTTAACATATATCCATTGTATTGTCGGTAATGGATAGAAATAACTAAAATATGATTATATATGTTTTTAAATGTTTTTACATTTATCCAGTAAAAGATAAAGGCTTAAAATACGGAAAGAATTCAATTTTAGGTGTATATGCCCTAGTTTTCACTAAAGGTTCACTTATCGCCTTTTGATGGAAAACCATCATTAAATATAGTTTTGTTCACTCTTATACATTCTATTGGACCAAATAAAACTCTTCTTAAGAATCGGGACATCAAAATTTATTTTGTGTAAATTTTTGGTATCTTTCCGATAAAGTTCATTTTTTTAATGAATAGTGTAAAATGTTGTATTTTAATTCAAAACCTCTTTTTAATCTAATTTATTTATATGATTAGATTATCTTTTGAATTGGTTTTAATTTTAAAATAGAATATATTTTTACCATTTAATCCAATAGTGGTCGTTGGAATTAATTTCACTTTGAAATCAGACATAAGCTAGTGTCAATCTTTTGATACTTATTTTTTTTTTTAAAGGTAATGCTTCGGTCAAAAGACCAAAGCACAAGATATATAAGAAAGCAAGAGGATTACAAAGTTCGGAAAGATGGGATTTTTTTACAGTCTCTCTCAAAGAGCGGCAATAAGTCAGCTGGAAGATTGTCAAGCCAAGTCCTGCTCTGCTGAATACCTTTGTTGGCGAGAGCATCAGCAATAGAATTCGCTTCACGGTAAGCATGAGTAGCAATATAATCAAGCCCGTGAAGAGAGTTCAGACACTTCATCCAGAGAGTGGTAAGAGGCCAAGCAAGATGAGTATCGCCGTTCCATATGGCCTGAACGATGGTTGTGGAGTCACTTTCAATCCAGAGCTTTCTCCAGCCTCTTTGAATGGCAAAATCAACAGCATGGATGACACCAAGAATCTCAGCCTCTAGCGAAGAAGAAAGACCACAACCAGCATAAAAACAGCCTAGACAGTGACCAGATGAGTCTCTGAATATGGCACCACAACTAGCAGGACCAGGGTTGCCTTTGGAAGCGCCGTCAACGTTCACTTTAATCCATCCTGGCATCGGTGCTTGCCAGAAAACTTCAAAGAAACGCTTGGGTTTTGGATAGATGCCCGGGACACCGAGGTGGCGAAGAATAACTAAATCGTTAGCCGAGTTGTTGCAAGAAGCTTTTTGGATTGAAGCGGCTTCATGAATCGCAATAAGGATCCGAGCTTTACCTGCATTGAGACTAAATGAGTGGTTGTTATGAATAAAATCATTACGGGCGTACCAGATCACATGCAGGAGCTCCGCTACTGCTGCAAGGAAGATATTCTTTATCTGCAAAGAGGCATCATATCTGATACAATATTTAAGAAACATACAAATGGAATCAAAAGTTGGCCATCTGCAATTAAAAAGATCCAGAACATATTTCCATAAAGCAGAGGCTGTCGCACAGGACAAAAAGAGATGGTTGGCATCCTCCCTATGTTGATTACACATGCGACATTTAGAGCAAAGTTGAATGCTAAAGATTTGAAGGCAAGTATCAGTGGGAATTCTATTGTGAGCTAGACGCCAAATGAGGGTGAGTCTAGAGGGTTTTATCCAAGGCTTATTAAAAAAACTCATCCATTGATAATTGGGATCCTCTCGAGAGAAGCAGTGATTATAGAAAGTTTTAGAATCGAGGATGCCATTTGGAGCAGGTTCCCACACCAGAAAATCTCCGCCAGGGGAGAAAGGATGATTATCAATGATCTGAGCAATATTATCTGGGAGGGTGTGACGATGGGATCGCAGGACTTCCTTTATGGAAAGACTAGTATCTCCAGGAGAAGTATTCGTAGAAAGCAAGGAAATCAAGGGGTTACCGCGCCAATTGTCACACCAAAAATTAATGGAAGAGTCCGCACTGACCATCCATCTAGAATTCTTCATGATAGAGTGATACGAGTCTCTGATGGCGGGCCAGATCGAGGAGTTGATGTGACAAAAATTCCCTTTTACGAGTTTAGGAAAAAACCTATGCTTCAAGAACTCCGAAGCTTTAGAGGAACCATTAATGATGCGCCAAGTAAGGCAGGATTGGAGAGCATTATTGAAAAGCTTTAAATTTTTTATACCAATACCGCCTTTATCAAGAGGTTTACAACAAGAATTCCAAGGAATAGTGACAAGCTTCCTTTCTAAAGTGCTCCCTGTCCAAATAAAATTTTTGATATAGGTATTAATCTTTTTAAAAATTCCGGAAGGCCAATTGTAGATCATGAGTGAGTAGACCATTTTGGAAACAATGGTTGATTTGACCAGACATATCCTACCGGCCATGGAGAGTAATTTCCCTTTCCAAGTGGAGAGTTGTTTAATAATTTGATCAGTAATGTTAGTGAAATAGCAGGCTTTAGGACGACCCCAAAATAGAGGGACGCCTAAATAATTGAAAGGGAGGAGGCCCTCTTTGATACCAAGAGAAACAGTGATGCTAGGTTTTCTTCTAACAGGGAAGCTTTTGCCAAATAAAATATAAGATTTATCCCAGGAAATCTCTTGACCAGAAACCTCTTCATAATGATTAAGGGCTTGTTTTAGAACATGTATATTTTTCTGATCACCTTTGAGAAAAAGGATAATATCATCAGCATAGAAAAGGTGAGTAGGAGTAGTGAGATTCCTGGCAGCTTGAATAGGTCTGAGTTTGCCTTGATCAACCAGGTGAATGAGGAGTCTACTTAAGTAGTCTTCAGTGATAACAAAAAGGATAGCGGAGAGAGGGTCACCTTGTCTGACACCCTTAGAACATCTGAAGAAGCCTCTAGGGGAACCATTGATCAGAACAGAAATAAGAGCTGAGTTAAATAAAGTTTTAATTTTTAAGATGAAAGCATCATGAAAGCCAAAAGACGAGAGAACATTGAAAATAAAGTTCCAGTCAATGGTGTCAAAAGCCTTCCTGATATCAAGTTTGATGGCCACACATCCCCCTCTAGAAATTTTGTTAAGGCAATTAGTACATTCAGAGGCAAGGCAAATACAATCTTGGATGGACCTACCCTTAATAAAACCGAATTGATTCCACGAGACAATTTTGTTGCAAATGGGCATGAGTCTGTTCGCAATTATTTTGGTAATGATTTTATAGAGAGTATTGAGCAGGGCAATTGGTCTGAATTGATGGATCTCCGAGGCATTTTCAACCTTGGGAATTAAAGTTAGGAATTGGGCATTTATTCCATGAGGAAGCGAACCATGAATAAAGAAATTCTTAACAGTGTTACAAACATCATTGTGGATAATATCCCAGTGTTTTTGAAAGAAACCATTATTGAACCCATCCGGACCGGGCGCGCTGTCTGGATTCAGACCAAAGACAGTATTTTTAATTTCATGATCTAAAGGAGTACATAGGAGAGATTCATTTTCCTTTTCATTAACCAAGGAAGGAATAATGCCAGATCTTAGATCAGCACTAGTCTTCGTACCATTAAAAATATTATGAAAGTACGAGATGACATGATCCGCTATTGCCTCTTCAGAGTCAAGAATCAAGTCTTGATAAGTAAGCTTAGAGAGGGGGCGGTTAGCCTTTCTGACTCTTTGAATGGAGTTATAAAATTTGGTATTGCGATCGCCATCAGTGAGCCATTTAGTCTTAAACATTTGCTTGCAGATGTTTTCTTTGAGGGTAAGCAAATTATTTAGTTTGAGAGAGAGATTAGCTTCTAATTGAGGGTCCATATTAAAATCAGATGAGGTACTTTGGGTTTGGACCTGGTGCAGCTCCTTTTCAAGAGAGGAAATATCAAGGTCAATTTGAGAGCTAGCAGTTTTACACCATCCTTTCAGGGCCTGCTTTAAGATTTTCAATTTGTATATACAGGCAAAGGAATCCTTGTGGTAATTCATGGAGGTCCATGTGTTATGAATAAAGGAGACACAGTCGGGTGTAGAAGACCAAGCATTATTAAATTTAAAAGGAAGGGCAAGCTTGCGACTATTCATACTGAAACTGAGGAGGATGGGGTGATGGTCAGAGTTGAGACGAGGTAGAGTAGTACTGGAGATGCAATCCCAAGTATCAAGAGCCTTCATGTTGACAAAAGCCCTGTCAAGCTTACTAGCAACCGTTTTATTATAATGCTTTCTGTACCAAGTATATTTGGCACCAGTAAGATTTACTTCAATGAGGTCACAGTCTTCGATAGTAGATCTGAATTCCCTAGAGGATATAGAGAGGTGAGAGGGACCTATTTTCTCACCCGAATTAAGAATGGCATTAAAATCTCCCATCACAACCCAAGGGTCATGAATGGAGGGAGCCATATCAAGAAGGTCCTGCCATAGAGTTCTTCTTTCTTGATACCTATTATTAGCATAAACCATGGTGCAATAGGTATGATGACTATTCCATAAGAAATCGCATGTGAGTTGCTGGTCAGTGATTTTAAAAATGTTGATATTTTGAAGAGAATTGTGATAAAAAAACCACATAGAGTCAGTTTGAGAGGCATTTTTACAGGAGCTTAGAAAACTATAATTAAGGGAACCAAATTTCATGAAGTTCGTCTTAAAGTTGACTTTAGGTTCAGAGATAGCAAAGAGATGAGGCTTATGAGTGCTTATAAATCTCTTAAGAGTTGTATAAGTATCGTTATTGGCCAAGCCTTGGCAGTTCCAGAAGAGAAAATTCATCATTATTTATGTTTTGGGTTAGCACCCTTCTTTTTTTTAGATTTTCCAGAACCTTTCTTCCCTTGGGCACGAGTGACCATAGGTGTGATATGAGGTTTTTGTTTGGAATTGTGGTCAGAAACTGGAGTAGTATGAGAAGAGCTGTCCAGAGGATGGCCTTGTTCAGCAATAAGAACAGGCAGTTGGACTGAGGGCAGGGACTTGTCCAGGTCCTCTGTTCTGGGTGAGTGTTGTTCCTGGCTTAAAATGGGAGTAGAAGGAGCAGAGGTTGAAGATGTAGTGGCTATGGTGCAAACAGTGCCAAGGGGGGCAGCATTTGCAGGATTTTCAGACGAGATAGGAGGGATAATTTCAGCAGTGTTGGAAAGAAAAATAGCAGGCGTTGGAAGGGTCATAGCAGAATTTTTGTGGACCATGACAGTAGTGGAATCTCCTTTGCTGGAAGTTGCCAATTTTGATACTTATTGTTTCATAAAAACACGCTATTTTCTCTGACAGCGGGAATTAATTATTAAATTAATTAATGTAACTTATATGTTTTGAATTTTTTAAAATAGACTTCATTTTTTAATTCGGAATATTAAATATAGCTTAGGGTGAATTTTTGGGTTTTTTCTGAAAAACTTCAATTTTTGAAGAATAGTGAAACCACTAAGTGGTACTTATAAAAACTGATTTTTCTGTTTAAATGAAATTTTTCCATCTTTGTGTTTTGAATTTCAAAAAACCGACATACATGGTTTTCATTAACAAGTAAAATTTGGTTCAATGGGATAAAAATAATTTTTTGGTGAATAGTAACTTATTAAGTTTTTAATCGCGATTAGAGGTAATTAGTGTAGTTTAAGGTAAAAATAATGTTTTAATAATATGAAATGAACTTGAAACATGTCCTAACCTCATTGGATGTTTCATGGCCGACCAATACAACCCATGGGTCAACTTGGGGACCCCATGAATCCACTTTGGTTGGAAAATGACATTAATATCTTTTTATTTAAAGTTAAAGTAAAAATGAGACAAACATGAAATGTTTTACTAAAACAATTTTTACATGGAGTTATAAAAATAATATTTTTGACTATAAATATTCATTGGAAAGATAAAAATATTTCTTACATCACAGTATTTTTTTTTAATTTTTAAACATTAAATAAATTAAATTATTTATGACATCATGATGATGTAGCGATGACCTCATTATTTGACGATTTAAATAAAATGGAAAGATAATGTAAAATATAAGACCTACACATGGCAAAAACCTATTGTATGAGTGGATTTCGAACCCTTATCACCTTATCCTAGAAACACATCAATTTGGGACCTCTTAAATCCGAATACCATTTTAAAATAAAGTGACTTTTCTTTACCTTCCAAGAGTGCCCCTCCTCTCCTTTTATAAAAGGCCCCCACCTCTACCTCATTACTCACACTCCCAAAGCCTTTGGCTCGGCCAACCTCTGCCCAGTTTGTCTCTCCACTTCCCTCTCTTAATCCTTGAAGCCTCACTTTGGGAAAAAGTCTTCCCAAGGAAGCCTTTGAGCTCAAACCAAAGGGAGTTACCCGATTTTAAGGTAATGTCTTCACTTGAGTCCTTTTGTTTTATTTTGCTTCTCCAACCCCCTAAACTCTTTTTATTCATTTCTTTTGTAACAAATCCAGTATCATCAATATAATATGATTTTTTTATAATAAGGTTTCTAGCTACACTTTCACACACCTACATCTAATGGTTAAATAACATACCGTTTCCGTGGATGGCGAATTTCGGCCTCCTGAAACGATGATTGTTCAACATTCTTTTAACACCTTCAAAGGTGGCCATTGAGATGACACTATATTTATATATGATATATAATATGTTTTTGTTTTCTTTAAGCTTCTGTATTTTTCATTTTGGGCATACCTTTATGGTTTCCATTATGGGTAAATGCGATATCTTCATTTAAGGAAGTGCAGACAACCGCCCCCTCAATGTGATGTGATTCGTTAATGCCATATGTGGGATGTATAAAGGATGGATTTAAAGTTATTATATATGATGTTATAATGGAATTATAATATACCTCTATATCATTATTATTCCATTACATAAAAATATTAAATAGAAATGAAGTTAGCGTTCATGCGTACGTACGGCTTACCGTCTCCATGAACGGTGCATTTCATTTCTAATCCCCAAATGTAATGTAATATTATAAGTACATGTATATAATGGATATATAAGATGAATGATACATCTAAATGATGAATATAATTCTGTAATTAAAATATACATACCTCTCATTTAGTTTTAATTCCATTAATATGACATAGAAATGAAAGTAGCGTTCATGCGTACGTACGGATTACCGTCTCCATGAACGGTGCATTTCATTTCTTACCTCTAAATGATTATCTAATATTATAAATACATGTATATTCTGGATATATATGATATATATGATATCCAAATCCTGAATATAATTCTGGATATAATGAACATTTGACCACACGAACAACATGTAATTGTAAGAAGTCCACTTTCGACTTAAGAACCAAATATCGACAAAACAAACATTATTAACTTAAATGATTACATAATGTTTATAACATGGAAATAAGTGATCTAAAAGGAATAATGAAATAGAAAAAAAGGTTCTTAATAAAGTGGAAATTAACCCAAGTTTATTATTCAGGACGTTAAAGAACGATCGAGTCAAGTCGGACCCGAGGTAAGGGATCCTACTCCTCTATTTCTTTTTCAGTACACTCTTTTATGTCATTACTTTTAAAGCTCATCTTTCTTGTTATTGGGATGTTCTTTTATATTAATATTACTGTAATTTTTATCTTCATGTGATGAGAGACCCTATTCTCTCTCATCAATCCATTTTGGATGTTTTATGTGGCGCCATTAGGCTGCCGAGTTTTCGTAAAGGATTTTTCATCTCACTTTTATTCCCGTGAGATTTATGCTACATTTGCCACAATTTCCTTTGAGTGGTGTATGTACTGCCCATTATTTTATTCATTGTGTAATATACTTTCTTTTATGAGTATTTACATCAATGTTTTATTGTCCTTCTTTCACGAGGTGTATGTTTCGAAAGATACCAATGTCGGTAAGGGAACCTTTCACCCTCCTCTTTTTAAAAGACTTATTTTGTTGGGTCTTTTAATTTACATATTGTTATGTTTGGATATGTTCTCATATATCCTTATTTATGTAAATTTTATGTCGATGTGATGAGATACCCTTTTTTTATCTCTCATCAACTCATTTTGATGTGACATTGTTAGGATGTCAAGGGAACTTCTTAACCCAATTTCGATTTCTTTGGGTTCAACATGTAGTTATTGAATATGTAATCTTTTGAATATGTGTGAATGACCTTTGATTATTTTACACTTAATATCCACTTATATTTGGTGTATTCGTTTTTCACACATAATTATTCAATTGATTTATCCTTAAACCAAGGATACCGTCTTTGTAAGGGACTTCATCTCAATCTCCTTTCATTGAGGCATATTTTGTTTTATACACAACCTTCTTTTATATAGTATATAAACCCCCATTGACTTTATACATTTATTAAAAAGAGAATATTTTTTATACGAAGCATTTACTAAACGACAAAAGGGAATGTTTTTGTCGTACGTATGCAGCGACAACGTCTTCTCCGCCGCCGTGACCATTACTTGAGTTTCAGCTTCCTCTACAAGCCATACCTTCTTTTTAAAAGAAAAATAAAAATCATGTTTTACTTTTCTTTTATTTTGGTATTGAAAATGGTTTTCATAATGTTTTTATATCAATGTGTTGTATTGATATCTTGTGATTGAAAGGTGGAAATGTTATGTTTCCTTTATGCATGTTTTATGTGATACGATTATGTTGAGGTTCTTGGGCATTATTATGAAGACGGGTGGTTCTGTGATAAACTAAGGGCGGGTGAGCCTGATATAGCTCTCCAATGCATTGAGTAATGCGAAGGAGTGAAGAGTTAAGGTTTCTCCGAAGAGATTTAGGGAATATACTGTGATGGGTATTCCAAACGTAACCAAGAGGGTTACTCCCTACGTAAGAATGTTATGAATGCCTCAAGTTACCTTTTATGTCTTATGATTTCTATGATTTATTCATGATTTGATGAAGTATGTTAAAGTTCCTATGTTTTATGGGTAAAGTATGATTTCATTATTTTGTATTTATGAACTCATGTTTCCTTTCCATATTTTTATAACCCTTACTGAGCTTTTTATGCTCATCCCATGTTTTTGAAATGTTTTTCACAGGTCAAGGGAAAGGTACATGATGTGATGATAGTGTCAAGGATGTGTCAAGAAATAATACATGTTTTATTTTAAAAATGTTTCCGTTGATGGGAAGAATGAATAATGTCTTTTATGTAACCACTTTGTTTAAATGTGGAATGTAATGCAAGTTTCATGATCTAATTCTCTAAAACTATAAACCTGAAAAGATCCTCAATGTGTAATCTTGTAATAACTCAAGATTAATTAAGCTTTAAGGCTGGGGCCTTATAAGGATGGTTCAAGATTTTCTTGGGGAGGACCATATTTATAGTAAGCTCTCAAAGTACCATTTCTAGATTCATGAGGTTCACTTACTAGGGAATTTAATTTATGATCATGGTTTGTTTATGGACCCAATGAAGATATATGAAGTGCTTTATTGGGATCCACTTTAGAGTTTTTTAGAAGCGTGGAGTCTTCTTGGATTTTCAAGGAACTACAGGAGGTTTGTGGTAGAATTATATAGGATTCCTTTGACCACCCTGATGCAGAAAGGGTTTTTGTTTACCTATACTGAGTAGTTCTTAAGGGACTTTGATTATTTGAGGCTAAGTATAAAAAGTGATCATGTGTTGAGACTATCGAAGGAGGGTGTGGATTAACTAGTGTACTACGATGCCTTGAGAGTTGGGATTAGATATGTGTTGATACAGTGGAAGGATGTTATCTCAAACAAGTTGAGGCAGTTGATACCCCTGAGAAGAACTATGTGACTCATGACCTAGACCTGGAAAAAATAGTCTTCACCAAAAGGATACGAAGGAACTATCTTTTGGGAGAGTGCTTTTTGTTTTACCCAGACCATTAGAGTCTCGAGTATGTCTTTACATAGAGAGACTTGAACCTTCGATAGCAGTGCTTTTTAGAGTTCCTGTAAGACTATGACTTTGAGATATTCTATACTCCTAGTAAAGGAAATGTGGTACCATATTCCCTTAGAAGGAAGTCCCAAGATCTCTTGATGTTTTTGGAGTCCTTTCATCTGACCTTAGTAAAGTAGGAGAGTGTATATTTTGTTTAGTAAATGGTGTTGAATCCTCCCCTTATTGATCGTGTAAGGGAGCCCCAGCTAATAGAAATCGACTGTGAGGTATTTTATAACTATATATCCATAGGATATTTCCCATATTGATATGTTGAAGGAGAGAATAACATCATCCTTTTCCAGGGATGAAAGGTGGTCCCGGTAAAAATTTAGGAGGAGGTGATAAGTAACTTTCGCACCTCTTTTTTGGTTGTACATCCCAATGTGGGGAAGATGTATAGAGACCTTTAGTGGTTGTTTTTGTGATATGACATGAGATGGAGTTTGGATATGTTCATCCCACGATGTCTCCCCTTTCAGAAGGTGAACAATGAGCACTAGGTTTTGAAAGGTTTTTTTCATCCCCTTGAGATCCCAGAGTGGAAGTAGGATGGCATATCCATATACATTGTGATAGGTCTTTCATAGATATTTAAGGTCCATGATGCTATATGGTTGATATTTTTTCGACTCATGAATTGGACACACATCCTTTATATTAGGGAGCATAGTTCAATGGAGAGTTTTGTGAAGATGTACGTAAAGGATATTATTCAACTTCATGGGGTTCTCCCCAACTATTTTCTCTAATAATGATGTGTGGTTCACATCATTATTGTGTATAGGCCTATAAGAGGCATTCAGGACACATATGAGGATGAGTACAACCTTTCAACCCCATACAGATTCTCATACCAAGCACACTATCTAGGTGTTAGAGGATTTGTTTATGTCTTGCATCTTGGACTTTGTCCAGAGTTGGGAATATCAATTTCCATGGTAGATTTTACATACAACAATATCAACCACTCTACTATCAGAATGACACCCTTTGAAGCTCTGTATGGGAGACCCTATAGGTCGCCCATGTTCTGAATAGAGATTGATTGGGAATCTCTTTTGGGCCTAGAGTTGGTGAATATAATTATGGAGATGATCTTATTCATCCATGAGTGGATGGGGAAAATTCAAAGCTAGATGAAATCTTATACATATCACCATCATAGGCCCTTAGAGTTCAATCAGGGACTTGGTATTTTCCTTAGAGTCTCCCCATGAAGAGCATTATGGATATTCCATTGGGGAGGAAATCAATCCCTGAGGTTTATCAGGTCGTTTGAGATATTACATAGGGTTGGAGTTGTTTCTTACCATCTCTCTTCACATTCATATTTGGAGTGGGTGTGTGACGTCTTCTACATGTCACAGTTGATGAGATATGTGCATGATCCTATGCACCTTATTGACTAGGGAGAGATATACATTGGGGATGAAGCCACTATATGGATCACATATTGGCGATCGAGGATCAGTAGGAGAGGACCCTAAGTGGATAAACCATTCCCTTGGTTTGTGTGTTGTGGTAGCATGAGAGCGTACAGGAGAGCTCCTAGGAGTGGGAGAGCAAGATGCAGACTCAATATCCCATGATTTTTTCCTATTTTTTTCTTTTCAAGCATGAAAAAAAATGAAGGAGGGAATGATCTAAAGCCACATTTTTTCCTTTTAAAACTTTGAAATATTTCAATATATTTTTGAAGTCGAGTGTAGAGATGGTGTGCGATTTCGTGGACTGGTGTTCTTGGAATTAATTTTATAAAAATATAAAATATATTTTATTTTACATGCACACAGTTTATTAAATAAAATGGTATAAATATTAAATGGGATCTCATATTAGAAGTCCAGCACCATGGTTATGTCTGGAATGTGATGTTTACCAAAGTCGTGAACTAAAATAGGTTGGCACGGGGTATTCGAATAAAAACATCCATTGGTGGCGAATTCAGTGGATTAATTAAATAATTAATTTAATTAATTAATTAACCTAAAAGGTTTTTACTTTAAATACACTACTATAAAGAATCCAATTATTTTAGCTGCATAATCCCTAGGAGGATCGAGATCTGTTCTTCCTCCTTTGTTTAAAAATCGATGTCCAACCACAACGGGACTCTAGTTCAAGGAAGATCAAGACGCAGTGAATGCAACGACCCTTCTCAATAATTGGTGAGTTCATTATTCAATGAAGAACGATCCAATATCTAGGTAGGAATTATAATTTGTGTATTCTTCCTCATTTTATTAAATGATTGAACATGATATTTCTTGATTCATTAATCTGCATAAATTTGGAACCCTTTGCACGAAATTGTGTACCAGATCTATTATTTTATTCAATTGATTCTCACCCTAGATATACATTCTTGTGAACTTTGATAAATAAAGCTTGTAAAATGACATTTCACCATTTTTTTGGTGCTTTTCTCCCTTAATTCTTCATGTTCTTCACTGATTGGCCTACGGGGTCTCAGTTCGACATTATTGGATGGTACCGAACCCAATTGGACCCAGGGATTCACAAAAGATTCACGTGTGGGAGATGGATTCCATTGGATTGTGGTTTGTGGGTGATCTATTTTATTATTGGAATAAAAATTTGAAAAGACAGGTGGCCGGATACGTGTGAGGTTCACAGGATACATGCAAGAATAACCAGATACCGATTTCTAGACATCAGATGACCGAAAATCACTGGCCAGAGTAATATAATTCAATTTTGGGAGGATACAAGGCCAGATTCAAAGGTAGATCTACCATATATGGATCGCGGAGTCCATATCTAACATTCTGGAAAAATCTCAACTGCATGACGTAGATTCTAAAGAACACATAGTGTGTTGGGCCCTAGCTGTGACAGCTAGGGTTTCAGGTGAGATAAGTATCACACAAAGTGTGGAACCCCCACACACCATGTGACACGTGTTCTAGAGACTCGGTGTGTACATTGGGATTACATGGTCCCAAGAATGGCTAGGCACACTCCATGTGCCAGAGTATATAGATATGGCCAAAGTACATGGACATGGTCAGAGAGCACGATCAGGACCCCAGGTGGCTCGGACACGCCATGTATATCGTCTACAAACCATTTATAGTTATAAGGGAAACGACTTGTGTGCCTATAGGAACACAACCAAGTGATAGATCGGGACTACACTTTTTGTGGTTCCCCTCACACATTGTGCAACCTTTGACTCCTTTTGAGGAAACTTTGACCTCTCATATCTCTTTTGTTTGGAATTAGATTTTGGACTATGAGTAGTCTATCCTAGGTGTTTTTTCGCGTAGAATGTTATGGTGGACTCTATAGTGGATTTTAAATACTTTTTATGATTTTTTGGGAGTGTTTATTATTTATAATATGCTCGATGATGGAAGTGATCACACAGGATCACTAGAGGCTTCTAGAGTGGAACCCTACTATCAAGATTGGGCATGGTTCCTCTAACTATCTATAGAGTGTCACCCTCCAATTGGTTTGTTCATGGTTCCACTATCTAATTTTTGAGTGGCTCTATCTTGTTGGGTAAGGCATGGGTCCTCGGTCGACTACTAGAGAGGCACCCTCCAATCTGGCTGGGTATGGGTCCTATGTAGACTACTTGAGTGGCACCCTCCTACTAAGACAAGGCATGGGTCCTCAACTACTAGAGTGAAACCCTCCAACTGGGCTGGGCATGGGTGCTCTACCGATTAATTGAGTGGAACCCTTCTGTGGAGTCAGGTCATGGGTCCTCGACCATCAGAGTGGAACCCTCCTACAGGGTTGGGCATGAGTCATCTAGCTATCAACTGAGTGGCACCCTCCTAATGTACCGGGGGTGAGTCCTCCATTTTGGGATTTTTTCCCCCTCGACTGTGTGCCATAGTGGTGAGGTGTGGTTTGACTTAAATTTTTCTATTGGGTAGACACGTGAGATGTTGGGCATCGTTGATGGAGTTATGAAAATCTTGGAACTGACTGCTTGGGATGGACTGGGAGATAAAGATCTCATTCTCTCTTGTTTGGGTTTCTTATGTTTGATCATATGTATGTATTTGTATCCATGTTGAAGGATTTTTTTATTCTCTTGTTACAGGAGATAATGAAGCGACATGCAGTCCATCTACATGATGTGTTGAGATCCATGTGGTTGGATATGGTTACTTTCTTGCTTTGGGATGAGTTTTTTATTGTCTATTGTCTTTTTATTCCTATCATATCTTTTACTTCTTCCCATTTGGATTTTGGGGTGTCCTACTGGGTACGTATACACTCACCCTTCTATATGATCCTTCCTCGCACGTGTGGTGTCTTATACAGATGATGGATAGGTCAATGGTTATAGAGGCCTGAAGCTTGACATACATGGACAATACATTACTTTTGCGGAATACTTAATACATAACAAAAACCAAAACTCAAGGACTGTAATAGTTTAGTGTATTTGGAAACTCAGAACGTAATCTTCTAATATTGGTGAAATATCTTCAACATCTCCCATAAAGATCTTCCCCTTTTCTTTTCTTAACTAAAAACATTCTTTGAATCCTAGGGAAAAGAAAAGATATAAAGGGTGAGCTCAAATGCTCAGTAAGGGTAAGCATAGAGAATATAAAATAATCCATAAACATTTGAATGCAAAAACATGAACATAAAATCTAAACATCAAAATCTTGAGCAAATACATAAATCATGGAAGTACATAAAGCATAGATCATAATGGAACATTAATCATGATAAACTAGCATGGGAATAAAACATGTAATTGTGGAAACCATTCAGTACTTGTTATGATTTCCATAGTAGCCAAGAAATTGCTGCCAAGACCATCTTAGTGGACAAAGTCCCTTTCTGAATTGAGTTCACTCCTCATTTCAGTCCTGTAACACTGAACCGGATTAACTTATCATTCCAGCCATGTCTATCTCATGAGATATAAATCTTTACCCAATGCATTGGAGGGAAATATAGGTCCCACCCATCTCATAATGAAATCATTCTTACTTGTGCCACAACATAAACATAAATCATTCATCATAACCCAAAGAATAAAATGGGTTTCATAAACATCATCCCATCATAACAAAATCCATACAAAAAAATGAATATCATTTCATCATAGAAAAAGTGAAACCATGTAAATCATAAGGACATTATATTTGAAACATACACACATGAAATAATTTCATCTTAGATGGAAAATGGTTTTGATAAAACACTTGAAATGAATTCTTGAGGAAAAATATCCTTTCTTCTTCAAAATTAATTTCTTTTCACAAAAATTCATGAAATTTTAAAAGAAAAAGATTTTGTTTAAAATAGCCATGAAATCGTTTTTAAGAAGCTTCATGAAAATACGGATTTATAAAACTGTAAAAATCCTTTCATTCCGTATAAGTTAAAAAAACATTCTCCTCGTACTTTTGTCGGAAAAGTCAAAAAGTACCTCGTAACGTAAACAAAAGAAAGATTACTTAAATACCATGTAGTAAAAGTCAAAATGGGTAAAAAGGACATTAAACATACATAAAAACACTTTTATAAAACATGGACATGGATGATAACAATAACCCCAGTAAATACTTACGTATAAGCAATCTCGGATAAAAAAAATGAGATTTGAAAAATTATCCCTTACCTTATGTCTGATATGCTTCGTATGTATCCGAACCTCCTATATAATGAATTAAATAGTGTCATTGACTTATTAAACAATCATATTCATTGTTATGATATCATATATGGTTCACTTATGACTTTATATTACCCTTTCTTTTGTAAATTCCATGTTAAATAGCGTTTTGGGTAAAATCATTTCATATGTCGTCCGTGTTTTGACATGTAATTATTCATATGATTACTTAGATCATGGTTACTTAATTACATAATTTAAAACATTATTTATATATAATATATATTCCTAATATACATATATATAATATATCGATAAATGGAAAGAAATACATCGTTCATGGAGACGGTAGGTCATACGTACGCATGAACGTTGATTTCGTTTCCTTATTTAATTGAATGGAATTAAGTATATGACATACATATATATATACATAAATCCAGTAGCATTATTATGTCATATATTTCACGATTCTTTTTTATATTTACTTTATAATTATTCTTGAATTGTTAACATGGAAAATGAATCTCATCGCGTCGTGGAGACGGTAATCCGTACGTAAGCACGAGCGATGATATCATTCCCATATTTATTGAATTGAATTGGATTGAATGATATAATATATTAGAATCAATATGATGTTATAATAATCATATGTATTTATTATTTACACCATGATACCCATCCAAGTAAGGTGGTGGTGGAAAAACAGATTACACCACGGCGTGGAGACGGTATTCTGTACGTACGCACGCGCGGTGATTTTGTTTTCCTTAGGATGGATAGAAGGTGAAAAAGTGTTGTTTCATATTTATAATAACATATCAGTATATGAGGGATACTGATGTTATTACTTCATAATTAAACAACTAAAGAAGAGGGAGTAGAAGAAGAATGTAACTTGAAGAAAACGGTAGAAGTTATTACCTCTTTCTCGAAGTGCCTCCTTTAAGCATTCTCTTAGGGCACTAAAATGGGTCTTTGAAGAAGACCAGGATCTAAATGAAGTTTCTACGGAATTGGAGAAGATAATTTTTCAGGGGTTGTTCGAGCTAGAAGGCTCAAAGTTGTGTAAAAATGAGAGGGAGTAGGTGCCCTTTTATAAGGGAGGAGAGGGGCACCTTTGGAAAAACTAAACATATTATTTTATTATAAAGACATATTCGGTTTTTAATAGATCCAAATTGATTCAGTTAGATTTTAAAGTGTGGATGGGTCTAAATACTCTCATACAATAGAATTTAGATAAGTTTAGGTCATTATATTAACCTTATCATTTAGATTTAACTTTAAGTTAGATAATTTAACTTTTACCGTGTCTTCTTATTTTCTTACACTATAAGGTTAATAAACTTACTATAACAAGACAAACTATCCCCAAGTTGTCTATTATTAATATATATAACCTTATCTAAGTCATTTGGCAGAACCTTATATTTTTAGGAATAAAATGACAATTAATAATATAATATTTGTTTTAAAAACTATTTTATGTCAATTTTGACACTATTCGGTAATTGATTTTTGTGAAAATCATAACAGAACGACTAGTTCTAAAAAACTTAATTAAATTAACACTAACATGTCATATTAACATAGAAAATTCTTTTTAATTCATAAAAAGTCTCAAATTACATTTATTTGGGTATTTATAACATCAATTATGTCAATATTTCATTAATAATATAATTACTGCATCATCATTGTGTCATAAATAAATTAAATTATTTAATGTCTAAAAATTACAAAGAAAATATCATTATGTAGGAAATATTATTAGATTTCTAATGTATATTTATAGTCTAATTTATCTTTTGTATAACCCTATATTAAAAATGATTTACTTATTAAACATTGATTTTAACTATTTTAACCCTTCTTTAAATAAATTAATATTGAATGTCCTAATCTAATCCAAGTGGGCCTAAATGGTCATATTTTATTCCTAAGGTTGTTTTTGGTCGAATTAAACTTATCAAATAGAATTAGTACACGTGTTAGGGTAATAATAATATCATTTTTACCCTTAATTACCCTATTTACTTTTAACCGTGGTAAATAAAAGTAAAAAGATACTATTCACTAAAAATTATTTTCATCTCATTTAACCACATTTTACTTATTGACATCAATTATGTCTCTCGGATTTTTGAAATTCCATTCAGAAAAGCGGTAAAATTAAGTTTTATGTAAATTTGCAAATTCACCTAGGAGGTGGGTAAAAGACGGTTAAAAGTTCAATAAAATTTTTATATATCTAAAATTATTATAAAATGACTCCAATGAATTACATTGAACATATATAGGTATTATGTATCAATTTTGACCTAAAATAAATTTAAATAAAATAAATAATTATTTAAATAAAAACTCGGTTTTTAAATAGTAACCTAGTGTTTTCACTATTCATCAAAAATTGAAAGTTTTCAGAAAAATACCAAAATTTCACCCTAGGATAATTTCGATATTCCGAAACCAAAAATGAAGTCCATTTTTTCAAATTCAAAACATAGAAGTGGCATTAATTAATTTTAAAATTAATTCCCCCTATCAAAACAAATAGCGTGTTTTTAAGAAACAAAAACTATCAAAAGATTGATACTTGTTTATATCCAATTTCAATGTGAAATTAATTACAATGAACAAAATTGGATTAAATGGTAAAAATATATTCTAATTACACTTTAAACCCAATTAAAAAGATAATCTAACCATATAAATTATTTCGATGAAAAAAAGTTGTTTTTAATTAAAATATAGTGTTTATTACTATTCATTAAAATATGAAAGTTATCAGAAAAATATAAAAACGTTATCCAAATTAAATTTTTATATCCTGAATCCAAGGAAGAATTTTATTTTGTCAAATTTAACTTATAAACATGTCAAAAACGAGATTTAAAGTGGGTGCTCCATCAAAAGGCGACAAAACTGCATTTTTTGAAAAATAATTATTTTACACGAAAAATTTATTTGGTTCTCATACCATATTCTAGAAAATGTGTAAGATGAATAATAATGTTATAAAATTAAAAATTTAGTTAATAATATTCATAGCGGCTAGTTCATAATAATATTATAACAATATATCGTTGTTTAGTGAAACCCAGTATTGTGTACTACACACGCTATCGAGGAAGGTCGTGATTGCATGTAATGCAAGCTAAGTCAGGGTTGCGTGTAGTGCACGACTCCTTTGTTGTTGCGTATAAAAAAATACATTGAATATATATATATATACTCAATGTTTCATAGAATAACTACTATCAAACAAACATTAAATTGTGTGTAACACGATCCAAGATTAGTGTTGTGTATACTGCAAGCTAATACGGTGTTGCGTATAGCGCAAAATAATCTTATTGTAGCATAAAACATGTGACATCAAATAAATTAAAAAGAATACCTATCATAAAATATCGGTTTGTTACATTCTACCCCCCTTAAAATGAATTTCGCCCTCAAAATTCGCCGGGGTTATACATGGTCTTCTACTTGAATGTTTCTTTAATTGAAACCCACATACTAAAACTTAATTTTAAAAAGTGATGTATGAAACATAACGGTTACCCAAATTAACTAATCACTGGGTTTACACATAGCAGAACATAGGTGAAAATATGGATATGGAAGAGAAATCTAACCATCATGTTCTGATAGAGAGTGGTAGAGGACATGGCTATGAAAAATCCTACAATCACAAAGCCATAAATTTGTGATGATCTAAGGTACTATCTGATTCATCGGATATAAAAGCACTAGGACAGCATTTTTGGTTTTCAATATCATTTCCCTAAAGTTGAAAATTTTGGATTAGATGAAATACTTTCTTGATTTTGGTACAATCTCACTGTTGTTCGTGCGTTGAACAATTTCTGCGTCATCTCTTAAAGAAATGAAGTTGAATTTGTTATTCATGAAGTGTTAATAGGTCATGTGATATAATGATGGGTCATTCCATCTGTTTCAAACAAAAGGTTAGCAAAAGTTATCAAATATACATAAGTCCATCTATGGTAAGATTAATCGTATATGGTTCCAAAATTGGACTTATACTTTATTTATCATACTGCTTAATAAAATAAAACTAGTTTCCACTAACTAGGGACTTCCTGTAGGCTAGTGGTAGGCGATAAAGGCCAGTCGCACTTCGGTTGTGGGTTCGATTCCCACAGCCTTGTCTGACGCGATGGGCTGTCACCTGTCATGCAGGTTGTCCTTTTTCTAAAACTGCATTACTATAACATCCCATCAATAATATCGAAAAAAATATCTATCCTTAAACAATACTAACTTATGTCCAACATAATCCATTCCAATAATTAGGCTTATCTAAATTAATTCAGTCCAAGCTCATAGTATAAAGAAAACAATTACTCATAGTATAAAGAAAACAATTACTAGAAAGGTTATATACCAAGAATGTGAATACAAGCATTTATCCCACATATATCATAAGATATATCTTGTTGGTTGCATTCCAAAAACATGAATATCTTATGCATATATTCTCTTGAAACATAAATTACCATAGAACCTTAGTGAAAACATGAATACTGTCAAAAGGTAACTCTTTATACATACCAAAATCCCAAAAAATCTATATAATCAAACCATAATATCACTTAGTCCTTATATCAGTCATGAGCTCATGAATACAATCAAACATCTCATTATCTTCTTATCCCTTCATTATGCACATATCATCTACTTTTCAAAAATATCTGAATAATCTTCCATGGTTACCGGTACCATTAAACATATACATTAAAATACTTTAGAAAAAACAATAGTGTAACAATCCTTATATTATTCTTTATTCCATAGTACCATTAACTATACAACATTACTCTTGATAAACATACAATCATTCCACTACCTTCTTAAAAAATTGACTGAGCTTCAACACTTCTTTTATCTCATATATCATTTGTAGTCTCCTCATCATCATCCACATAAATACTACCCATATGACCATGCATATTCTATTCATGAGATTTTCCCTTTGGTAATTGGTTTGCATAATGCCCGTACATTCCACATTTAAAAAATTCTAATCATTATTGATGTCGTAGCAATACCATTATCCTTGTCCATGGTGATAACTGAACCTTTTCCTCTGCACTTACTAGCTTTGTGTCCTTCGTTTCCACACCCAAATCATCTTCCAGTTCCTTTGAAACATTCTCCCTGATGACTCTTCCCACATGATTTACATGAGGTAAATTGAACTTTCTTTCCTCTATGATCATCATGAAACTCCATCTTTCTCTTATTATCTGAGTTGGGAAACTTACCAAAGTTGAGATTATTGATCATATTATGAGATTGCTGATTAGGCATAATAATGATGTTTAGACTTCCAAATCCAGTTTCATTTGGTTTCTCATGAAGAATATCATTCCATTGTTCGTCATATCCTCCATTATCGTGAATATTCTTGTTTCCATCCATTTTCTAAAACCCAAAAAGAATAGTGTGAGAGGAAAAAATCATGTTGGGGAAAACAACATAGTAAAGGGGGAGTAACCTCAATATCTAACATCTTAGGATAAATTCTATGATCGTCACCATAGTTCTAGGACTATATCCTATACGTATACTTATCCTTAGGGACATCCCTAGACATACCTTAGAAATATCTCTAGGGATCTCACTAACGTTTTCGCATCATAGTTTCCAAAGGTTAACTGAACCTTTCCTCTGATACCAACTGTAGAGGCCCGAAGCTTGACGTACATGGACAATACATTACTTTTTCGGAATACATAATACATAACAAAAACCAAAACTCAAGGACTGTAATAGTTTAGTGTATTTGGAAACTCAGAATGTAATCTTCTAATCTTGGTGAAAGATCTTCATCATCTCCCATAAAGATCTTCCCCTTTTGTTTTCTTAACTAAAAACTTTCTTTAGATCCTGGGGAAAAGAAAAGATATAAAGGGTGAGCTCAAATGCTCAGTAAGGGTAAGCATAGAGAACATAAAATAATCCATAAACATTTGAATGAAAAAACATGAACATAAAATATAAACATCAAAATCTTGAGCAAAGACATAAATCATGGAAGTACATAAAGCATAGATCATAAAGGAACATTAATCATGATAAACTAGCATGGGAATAAAACATGTAATTGTGGAAACCATTCAGGACTTGTTATGATTTTCATAGTAGCCAAGAAATTGCTGCCAAGACCATCTTAGTGGAAAAAGTCCCTTTCTGAATTGAGTTCACTCCTCATTTCAGTCCTGTAACACTGAACCGGATTAACTTATCATTCCAGCCATGTCTATCTCATGAGATATAAATCTTTACCCAATGCATTGGAGGGAAATATAGGTCCCACCCATCTCATAATGAAATCATTCTTACTTGTGCCACAACATAAACATAAATCATTCATCATAACCCAAAGAATAAAATGGGTTTCATAAACATCATCCCATCATAACATAATCCATACAAAAAAATGGATATCATTTCATCATAGAAAAATTGAAACCATGTAAATCATAAGGACATTATATTTGAAACATACACACATGAAATAATTTCTTCTTAGATGGAAAATGGTTTTGATAAAACACTTGAAATGAATTCTTGAGGAAAAATATCATTTCTTCTTCAAAATTAATTTCTTTTCCCAAAAATTCATGAAATTTTAAAAGAAAAAGATTTTGTTTAAAATATCCATGAAATCATTTTTAAGAAGCTTCATGAAAATACAGATTTATAAAACTGTAAAAATCCTTTCATTCCGTATAAGTTAAAAAAACATTATCCTCGTGCTTTTGTCAGAAAAGTCAAAAAGTACCTCGTAACGTAAACAAAAGAAAGATTACTTAAATACCATGTAGTAAAAGTCAAAATGGGTAAAAAGGACATTAAACATACGTAAAAACACTTTTAGAAAACATGGACATGGATGATAACAATAACCCCAGTAAATACTTACGTATAAGCAATCTCGGATAAAAAAAATGAGATTTGAAAAATTATCCCTTACCTTATGTCAGATATGCTTCGTATGTATCCGAACCTCCTATATAATGAATTAAATAGTGTCATTGACTTATTAAAGAATCATATTCATTGTTATGATATCATATATGGTTCACTTATGACTTTATATTACCCGTTCTTTTGTAAATTCCATGTTAAATAGCGTTTTGGGTAAAATCATTTCATATGTCGTCCGTGTTTTGACCTGTAATTATTGATATGATTACTTAGATCATGGTTACTTAATTCCAGAATGTAAAACATGATTTATATATAATATATATTCAGAATATACATATATATAATAGATCAATAAATGGAAAGAAATACACCGTTCATGGAGACGGTAGGGCGTACGTACGCATGAACGCTGTTTTCGTTTCCTTATTGAATTGAATGGAATTAAGTATATGAAATATATATATATATACATAAATACAGTAGAATTATTATTTCATATATTTCACGATTACTTATTATATATACTTTATAATTATTCTAGAATTTTTAACATGGAAAATGAATCTCATCGCGTCGTGGAGACGGTGATCCGTACGTACGCACGAGCAATGATATTGTTCCCATATTTATTGAATTGAATTGTAGTGAATTATATAACATCTTAGAATCATTATGATGTTATAATAATCATTTTTATTTATTCTTTACACAATTATACCCATCCAAGTAAGGTGGTGGTGGAAAAACAGATTACACCACAGCGTGGAGACAGTATTCCTTACGTACGCACGCGCGGTGATTTCATTTTCCTTAGGATGGATAGAAGGTGAAATAGGGTTGTTTCATATTTATAATAACATATCAGTATATGAGGGATACTGATTTTATTAGTTCATAATGAAACAACTAAAGAAGAGGGAGTATAATAAGAATGGAACTTGAAGAAAATGGTAGAAGGTATTACCTCTTTCTCGAAGTGCCTCCTTTAAACTTTATCTTAGGGCACTAAAATTGGTCTTTGAAGAATACCAGGACCTCTAGGATGTTTCTAGGGAATTGTAGAAGATAATTTGGCAGGGTGTTTCTGAGCTTGAAGACTCAAAGTTTTGTAAAGATGAGAGGGAGGGGTGCCCTTTTATAAAGGAGGAGAGGGGCACCTTTGGAAAAACTAAAAATATTATTTTATTATAAAGACATATTCGGTTTTCAATAGCTCAAAATTGGTTTATTTCGAAACTAAATTGGGGATGGGTCTAAATCCTCTCATCCAATAGAATTTATACAAGTTTAGGTTTCTATTTTAACCTTATCATTTAGATTTAACTTTAAGTTAAATAAGTTTACTTTTACTGTGTCTTCTTGTTTTCTTACACTATAAGGTTAATAAACTTACTATAACAAGCCAAAAGAACCCCAAGTTGTTTATTATTAATATATATAACATTATCTAAGTCATTGTGCCGAACCTTATATTTTTAGGAATAAAATAATAATTCATAATATAATATTTGTTTTAAAAACTATTTTATGTCAATTTTGACACTATTTGGTAATTGATTTTTGTGAAAATCATAACATAATGATTAGTTCGAAAACAGTTAATTACATCAATACTAACATGTCATATTAACATATAAAATTATTGGAATTCATAAAAAGTCTCAAATTACATTTATGTGGGTATTTATAACATCAATTATGTCAATATTTCATTAATAATATAATTACTCAATCATCATTGTGTCATATATAAATTAAGTTTTTTAATGTCTAAAAATTAAAAATAAAATATATTTATGTATGGAATCTTTTTATATTTCCAATGAATATTTATAGTCGAATTTATCTTATGTATAACCCTATATTAAAAATGATTTACTTATTAAACATTGATTTTAACTATTTTAACCCTTCTTTAAATAAATTAATATTAAATGTCCTAATCTAATCCAAGTGGTCCTAAATGGTTATATTTTATTCCTAATGTTTTTTTTGGTCGAATTACACTTATCCAATAAAATTATTACATGTGTTAGGGTAATAATAATTTCATTTTTACCTTTAATTACCCTATTTACTTTTAACCGTGGTAAATAAAAGTAAAAAGTTATTATTCACCCAAAATTATTTTCATCTCATTGAACCACATTTTACTTACTGAAATCAACTGTGTCTCTCAGATTTTTTAAATTTCATTCACAAAAGTGGTAAAATTAAGTTTTATATAAATTTGCAAATTCTCCTAGGAGGTGGGTAAAAGACAGTCAAAAGTTCAATAAAATTTTTATATATCTAAAATTATTATAAAATGACTCCAATGAATTACCTTAAACTTATATAGAAAATATATATCAATTTTGACCTAAAATAAATTTAAATAAAATAAATAATTATTTAAATAAAAAGTCGGTTTTTAAATAGTAACTCAGTGCTTTCACTATTCATCAAAAATTGAAAGTTTTCAGAAAAATACCAAAATTTCACCCTAGGATAATTTCGATATTTTGAAACCAAAAATGAAGTCCATTTTTTCAAATTCAAAACATATAAGTGGAATTAATTAATTTTAAAATTAATTCCCGCTATCACAACAAATAGTGTGTTTTTAAGAAACAAAAACTATCAAAAGATTGATACTTGTTTATATCCAATTTTAAAGTGAAATTAATTCCAATGAAAAAAATTGGATTAAATGGTAAAAATATATTCTAATTACACTTTAAAACCAATTAAAAAGATAATATAACCATATAAATTTTTGCGATGAAAAAAAGTTTTTTTTAATTAAAATATAGCGTGTTTTTACTATTCATTAAAATATGAAAGTTATCAGAAAAATATCAAAAATTTATCCAAATTAAATTTTTATATCCTAAATACAAGGAAGAATTTTATTTTGTCAAATTTAACTTATAAACATGTCAAAAACTAGATTTAAAGTGGCTGCGCCATCAAAAGGCGGCAAAACTGCATTTTTTGAAAAATACTTATTTTACACGAAGAATTTATTTTGTTCTCATACCATATTCTAGAAAATGTGTAAGATGAATAATAATGTTATAAAATTAAAAATTTAGTTAATAATATTCATAGAGGCTAGTCCATAATAATATTATAACAATATATCGTTGTTTAGTGAAACCCGGTATTGCGTACTACACATGCTATCGAGGAAGGTCGTGATTGCGTGTAATGCAAGCCAAGTCAGGGTTGCGTGTAGTGAATGACTCATTTGTTGTTGCGTATAGAAAAATACATTGAATATATATATATACTCAATGTTTCGAAGAATAACTACTATCAAACAAACATGAAATTGTGTGTAACACGATCCAAGATTAGTGTTGTGTATACTGCAAGCTAATACAGTGTTGTGTATAGCGCAAGATAATCTTGTGGTAGAATAAAACACATGACATCAAATAAATTAAAAATAATACTTATCATAAAATATCGGGTTGTTACAATGGTGACTATAGAGGATCTTAGGGATAGCTAGTGTTTTGGACCACATACGATGGTCAAAACTTGGAGATCACGAGTTTGTCTCTATCTGCACTTTTACTTTTTAGTATTTTCAAACTGGGACATCTTTCTAGTTGAGTGTGTATTTTTTCCCTTTACTTTTCTATTTTAAACGGTTGTACTCATGTACATACTAGATGTTTTTAATGCTTGTTTTACTTTCTATCTGTGAAAACATTTTATTTTTTTTATTCCTCTTCACTTCTTAATTGAGGTGGTTGGGTGTGTGCATACATGTACATTAGGAAAAGGCCTACCATTTTGGATATGCCTTTTGGTTCTTATCGCTACCCCTTGGCTTATAAAGGTGGGATAGGGGTAGTCGTAGATTGTTCTCCGGTTAGGTCAGTTCGTGACACTACTGACCTTTATAGAGGTAGTTGATAAAGTGTTTGTGGGTGAGGTAGTCTTAGACAAGAAGATAGGTCTTGGTTGATTTTCAGTTGTAGTAGGGGTTATCCACTGTGTATCATATGTTCAAAAGAAAAAGTGTGATAAGGGTGATTAGTTTACATTGGGAGTAGATTTTAAGTATTCTTCAAGTCACTACATAGTAATTTTCTATTAATGTGAGAGATCTTGTCATACTAATCTTGGTTGTATGGTAGCACCAAGGATATTACATAATTGTGGACATTTCGGTCATCTTAAGAACTTTTGAAAAAGATTTTCCTAGCGAAATTGAGATGGATCCACCCTTACCAAAGGCTCCCAGGCTCGATTGGATGCAGTGAAAGGTGGTGAATCTCATTCACATGCTAGGGGATACTTAGGTAGCAAAGAAAGCTCAAAGAGGATATAAAGATGGATGTCTTTATGCAACAGTGTATGTACCCGAGGAATTGGAAGTGGGGAAAACTACTCGGAGGGATAGAATGTTTATTTTATCCTATATAGTTATGGATTTATTTGATATTAGTGCATATCATTTTTTTATATAATCTATGTTGATTGATGTATTGGGCTTATGCTTGGAGATTATGCCATTAATAATGGATCCTTCCATATCCTTAGGAAGAAGGAAGGAATAAGGCTTTAAGTTTTTCAAGTGCTCGGTCATGATCATTGATCATGAGATAATTGAAAATAAATTTATTATACCCAAAATATAACACAGTTATCAACTTTGGGTTCAATCTCTAGGAAGTATTGTATAATTTTATAGTGATTCTCCCAAAACCCTTTTTTCTGTTTTTATATATTTTAAAAGTAGTAAAAATATCATGTAATTGTGATAAAAATAATAGGAAGAGTGAGCGGAAGAGAAATAGTGTAAATTAGCTCGAAATAGAGAAAACATGATGAGAAATAGAGAAGGATGTTATCAGTAAACAAACCTTAAATCCAGGTCGATATACTCTTTAACTACCTATCATAGATCTTCAGATGGATTGGATCATTTCCAACCATACTCAGTGTTTGCATGATCTCTTAGATCACACAACTCTCTCCCCCAAAATGATGAACGCCTATACATGGAATCTCTGATAGTACATTAATACTCTCCCAAAATGAAAGTATCACCCAATCAAACCACTCCTCTCAAGAATATCTTCATGGTCAAATTGATCTTCAAAAGGCCATCAATCACAAAGCCCCTCTAGGATAATCTCCCGAGTGAACTAAGAAGAGAAGGAGATAAAGATAAAGGGGGAAGAGTGACAAACACTTCTCTTGGGTGGTCGTGCTCTTGCATCACCACATAAAGAGCTGCTTTCTACCAAGAGTAAGAAGACAATGAAAATCAATATGAGGTTTGGATCTCCAACTAGTGTTAGAGATTCACTCATTGGCTCTAGACTCATAGGTTAGCCATTAATCTCTGAAGGTTGAAGATCACAACACAAATGGGGGATGAATAACGAACAATATATATTTGAAATCAAGAAAATGAGTTACACCATGAGAGAAACTAGGGAAAAGAAGGGTTTACACCTATCTTTGAGAATGTCCAATTCCCCCCATAGGGGAATTATAGGGTTGCCTCTCATCTTTGGAAATTAAGAAAACAGAGTGGAGAGTGATCTCTTTATTCTGAAACAAAAACAAGAAAATGGTGATTTGTTAATCTAACATGTAGTGAAATCCATTATCAGGTGCTCGTCGCCATCTTTCAATGAACTCCTAGTGAAAGTATTTAACCTCCGATAATGACTCTCACTTCCCTTCTAATTTTCCCCTATTATGTGGTGACCATGATCCCACAGCCGGATCTTCTCTATATGGGAAACTCAAGGGCCATGATTGATGTAATATTTTATGGGTTGCAAAGAGTTTATTCTCCTTTGATTGCAATCATTTTTTTCAAGTTTTAGTAAGACAAAATGAAATAGATGCAAAGTTTACTTTGAGATGAGCAGAAGTACTTCAGGAGAAAATCTTCACTCCCCCGTTTCCTCTTCTTGACTTCAATTTCTACTTTTATGAGTTTTATGGCACCCCAGTAGATTTATGTTTGCTGGGATTTGATGAAGTTTAGGGCCAGAATTACCTATGCCCAGTCACAGGTGATCATCACAAATCCAGCCGTAATAGGATCAAAATATTTTTCCCTCGTGTGTGTTACGGGTCCAGTCACAGTCGATCATCACAAAACTCAGGTGTGGCTTGGACTAATCGACACCAGTATCCTCTTCTATACTTCTGGTTTTCATGGTGAAAAGAATTTTAATCAGACTCGGCTTCAGTCAATAGTATCCTTCATTTATCTAGTTTATCCCATGGCTGACTATATAGCAATTGAGTGCACAACGTGGGGAAAGTCGGGGTTTCATTCATCTTCAACTTCATGAGATTTAGCTTTGGTTAGAACCGTTGTGAGGTCAGCCTCCACGATCAATGGCAGTGGGTTGGAATTGATGGTTGAGTGCTGGAGAGATACCCACCGCTGGGTTCAATGGTGGGTAAATAGGTAACGTTCAAAGGTGGGTAAATAGGAAATGAGGATTCATTGTTGGATTTACCAACGGGGAGTGCAGTGGTGGTGGGTGAGGAGAAGAAGTGTCTACAGTGGGTAACTGTGGAGATGGGTGTTAGGTCTACGGTGGATGAATTTAGAAGATTGTCAATTTGAGAACAGGCTGGCGATAGGTGTTTGCTGGTGGAAAGTGTTTTCAACACTTGAAAAATAAATTAATTTAACTAATAAAAGATAGATAACTAAATTTATTAAAGAAATTAAAATTCATTTAATAAAATTCAGATTTTAAATTATTAAATATCTAATTACTTGACTAAATTATTCAACAAAGAAATTAATCTAGATTACAATATATTACATTCAAATTAACATTTAAATAAAAATAAATTAGTATGATTAAATTAATTGACTAATAAATGAAAACCAAAATTAATAAAATCAATGAATAATAATAAAATATTAAAAAATAAAAAATACATACAAAATTTAATTAAAATGTTAAAATTAATTTAAGTATTTAAAGGACCGAATACTACAGTCAAATTTATTTATTTTCAAATTAAAAAGAAGAATAAATTGAATTAAGGAATATATCTAAAAATAATAACAACAAAAGAAAGGGAAAAACAAATAAATAAGAATAAAAAAATAAAAAAAATTAAAAATGATTATTTAAACAAAAACAAAAGAGTAAAACAAGAATAATATACAAAAAAACACAACCACCACCAAATATTCAAGAATATAAATTTTTTTTCTAATAGGTTGCCTGCACAAAATTTGTTAATGATTGATTTTCAAAGGTGTAGCAGAAATTAACATGAAATTTTCAAGTAAATTAAATGAAAACAAAAGCAACATGAAAAAAAATTAAATAAGTAAAAATAGTTACTCCCCATATATACAAGAGCTCTATTCAATGGTGTAAAAGAGAATGAAATCCTCCCTTATAACAATGAAATCGTTATCTGGTTGAAAATTAAAGTTCCTAAAAAATGAACATATTGACACAAGAATACCAAATTAAGCTGTAGAATTGAAATTAACTAGAGTTTGAGTTGAAGGGAGTGTTATCCAATGTTCTTTCTCTAGTAGCTTCCTTCGGGCATGAATTTTTCAAATGAGGATGCCACTGGTGTGGAATTCTCACAACTAACCAAGACCACCAGACCACAAACCACCTACACCTCATGACAACTGGTAATCAACACTATTAAACATGATGATATCTAGAACAAGTATGAATATGACCATGAAACTAAAGAAATGAAGATTCACCAATCATATGAGACACATAATCGAGAAAGGAGGATTTATTCAAATAGAAATTAATAGAGAAAAACAAGAAAAATCATGTGTTGCATCATATGCAGTTCTAGATTTAAAGTCCCGAGCCAAACTTTATTCCACTAAAAATTTCTACCCAAGATCATTTAATGAGTATAAATTATTAATGTTGTGGACTTCACTATTGTCTAAGGGATTAACAACAGGATCTCATAAGACATTTTCATCTTCAGCAGTAAGAAAAATTATCCAAAAATATTCCCACACATTAGTTGGTAACATGTTATCCAAATCAACATGGCCTCTAAAAACAAATTCATCAACTCTTAAAATATTCAATAATAGACAATTAAAATCATTGATTTGATCAATAATTAGATTACAACTTCCCCCAAACTTAGAGGCTTGAAAAATCCCAGAAAGAGAAGAAATTCCAACAACAGCCTCCTTAGTATTTCTAGAAAATGTTCCAAACACTGCTTGTAAAGAAAAAAACTCATAACAATCCCAAAAGAAGGAACCATACATATCTTAAAACATATACTTCCAAATGTCCACAGAGGACTCAAATTATATAAAACATTCAAGTTCTGGATAGAAGTCATCAAACATAGAAATAGACTGACCGGGAAAGAAGTTTTTAGGGAAGTACACTTGTTTAAAGTGGAAATCATCAAGTTTTTCCGTAGGTTTTAACCCATAAATTTCTCCAGCTTCAAGAAATTTCAAACATTCTACTTCATAAGGGAAACTTTCAAAAATAGTTTGAGATAGTTCATGAAAAAATTGTGACTCACACTCCATAATGGGTTCCTAGAAAATAATTTCCTCATCAACAATGGGGTGGGGGGAAGGAGCAGCACCCTAAGAGAAGTTTTCAATGGGTTGGGAAATCCTTATTTCTATGACATCTAGTGGGAAGTAACCATACTTAGCTCTTACCTCAATCTTGAATCATTGATTCTCCATAATATCAATCGGATCACAACTAACCTCGTGACAAGGATTTTGAAAAACCAAAAATTCCTCCACATCATCAATATCTTAGAGGGTATGTTTTCCTTCAGAAACATCAATAATATCACCCCCATTAGTAAAGAAGGGTATGCCTGAGATTATTGAGATATTTTCATCACATTCTATATAAAGAATTAAAAAAATATATGGGTAGTGTGCATTTTCTTATTCTTGTTAATAGGTTATCCACCCTTCCATATAGATGAGTGAGTGACCTATCAGTAAGTTTAATAGAAACAATAGTTGGTTACATATCTCAATGGCCCAAATTTTTGAAAAAAAGGAATAAGGAATCATATTTATTATTTCTCCTAAATCACACAGACAATTCAATTTCCCACTTACTTCTATTCGATATTGGATAACAAAGATTCTAGGGTCCTTCGACTTGGAGAGAAACTTATTTAATAGAACAACACTGCACTGCTCATTGAGATTGATAGTACCCACTTTCTTCCAATAATTTTTCTTCATAAACCTTTTATTTAATTTTACATATGATTGGATTTGATCCAAGTCTTCTATAAAATTCATGTTGATGTTGAAGCTTCAAATCATTTTTAGGAACATTAGGTAGCCAGTTTCATCACTCCTTTTTACTCTTTTCAGAAAGGGAATGGGAGGGGAATAATGTTTTAAAATAGGTTAATTGGTCACATTCTCTTCAAACCCAACTTTCTTCTTTCCTTCCTTACTCAATTCCCACTTTATTTTCCTTGGCTATTTATCCTTTTCAGGTGTGGGCTTCACATTCTGTTCATTTTGGACCAAGCTATCTAGATTTCCAGATTTAGAATTTTCCAGGTTTTCATTTTTAGAAATACCTATTTCATTATTTTTACCATCCTTAGGTTCTTCATTTACTTTTTTTTTGTTTTAAAGTCCAGATCTAGTTGTAAAATCCATGAAATTCTATCTTAAATTATGAATCATAGTTCTAGGTAGCTTTCCCTAATCCCTACCACCTAGGAATCCATCCATTTGACATATTTGAAGTTCTAAATTGTAAATATTGTAATCTGTATCTTTTCTTAGTGAACTAATGTCACCCAACACTTGTTGAAACATCCCCTTTAACTCCCCTTCAGAATTAGATGAATCAACCTCATATTGATTTTGGAAAAAAAATGGGTTGTGTTTGGTAATTTGTGGCTTTGGGATGTGGTTGGTAATTTTGAGTAGGGTTGATTCATCAATACTTTTTCTTTATAGGATAGGTTTGGGTCATTTTTGTATCCATAATTATACTGATTTTATAATGAATCAATTGATCCTTATTTCCTGTCTCTATAGTCAACGAATTGGCCATTCTCATCGAATTGGACAAGGGGTCAATGTTGGGGCAACAAAATTGAGTGTGAACGAACATCCCACGGTGACAATACTACTCCCTAATAACCAATTCATCAATAAAAACATCCTAGGGGTTAGTTTAATCTCTATGTATGACTCTCTTTCTTGTGGACATATGTTGAGGCTTTTGGGAAAGCATATCCAACAATTGTTTATGCTCATCCATAGTGCAGTCGGAGAAGTCACCCCCATAGGATTGGTTACCTAGATTCTAGTTGTAAGGGGTGAGAGAATTGTAAAAGGTATCCATAAGTAGGTTGGGAGCTAACTGATTATTGTGTATTTTTCTAAGAAGACCATTGAACCTATCCCATCCCTCATGAAAATTTTCCCCTCATCCTAGACAAAGTCAGTTATCTTTTGACTAACTTATATGGTGGTGTTTTTTGGATAGAATTTTAATACAAAGGCATTGAATTCATCATAACAGGATTGAAATATTTTTTCATCTATATTTTAAAACCAATTCACAGCCCTCCCATTAAGACGTAATCGAAACAAGCTCATCCTCAAATCCTCCTCACTCAGATTTTGTAGAGGTAGTTTCTGAATAAACCATAAAAATATCTAATGAATTCAAGTGATTCCTCTACTGGAAGACCCTTAAATTATGGTAGCTAATAAAAATGATATTTTTTTCAGCACATTTCACCTAGACCTTGGGTACGTCCTAATACAATATGGTTTCCTTGACATGGTTGGAATTTGAAATTCCCTAGGTATCTCAGGGGTAGGCCCTAAAGGTTGTGGAACCTTCTAATTTTGATTTTCAAATCTATTTTCTAGATTTAAAATTTTTGCTTTTCTTTTTCTTCTAAGTTCTGGAAAATTTTGATTGATATGTTGATTTTGAGTTACAATTTCTGACTTACAGGTTCTTGTGTCCATATAGTTTCAACAGAAGCATTTTTTAGATTTTTTTTGTACAGCTTTTTTTGTTTTTTGTTTTTTTATTTTATCATTTCATTATATATATATTAGTTATATTTAATGTTTTTTTGGGTTTTTTGACTTATTTTCATGTTCCTTTCCTAAAAACGTTTCCAAAATTTGACTACAAGGTCATTGGACTTGGGAAAATAAAAAAAATTATAAAACCTGATTACTACTGGTACTATGGTAAGAAGGTTCAAACCACAGAGATGGACATAAATTGTGCCAATGAGAAAAACCAAGATAAAAACAAAAAATAAAAAATAAAATGAAAATAGTGAAATTCAAGGAACTAAATATAAAAATGAGGGTGAATTGGATTGATGCAAGGGAGTAGTGAGAAAAATGGAAGACAAAAAAAGAGAAAAGTAGTGAAATAGATTAGGGAGATCAGACTATCGTGAATTGATTAAGGGATTTTCCATTCATACATCAGTTAATAATAATTGAATTAGTGATGAAAAATAAAGGTATTGATCCACTAAGCTTTCTCTTCATTAGAAAAATACATCCCTATAATTTTTCCTTGTAAATTTTCTTTTGATCATCACTAGATAATTGAAATGCCTATAATGGAGAAGAGAACATTACCATTTCTATTTTCTGTACTCTAGTTAAAATTCAAAGGCAAAATGAATTATATATTCACCTTCTGGTATATATAACATCAGATAAATGATTCTTATTGAGATAATAAGATATATCTCTAAGCTAAAAGTACATCAATTCAATTACGGTGATTAAGAGTAGAACATATTAAGAAATTCATGTCATAAAAATATGATTCCCCTATATAAATTATATACACATGCTAAGGAAAAAATAAACGAAAATAATAGAATGAAATTGATAGAGGAGTATATCTGGAGAGATTAATCCCCTCCTCAAACTCCTACTCTGATGCTATGCTCGTTCTTGGTTTCCTTCTCGGTTCTATGTGTGTTATGGTGAATGGTTTATTGGTGATGGTTGATTGGGATTTGATTATATCAAAGGAATCAGATGGAAGTATCTATAATGGGTGTGTGTGTGTGTAATAGGATCGATCTCTATTCTCATTCCCTTGAAGTGAAGATGTATTTCTATCCCCCTCTTGAATCTTCTTTATGGAATTAATTTAACTGGTTAACCTTACACACCTTAGCTATATGCTCATGGTCACCACACATACCAACTCTTTATCTTCTCTACGTGGCGGGTTGTTCAATGTACTTATTCAACCTCTACTAACTCAAGCACAACTACCCCAAATTCTTATGGGATGGAGTCATCAAAAACCTACACAACAAAAACACAAATGAATGAAAATAATTAAGAGAAATAAATATACATGAAAAATTAATTTTTTACCAATTATTATTAGTAAGAAATAATAATATGAAAACATTTACATAAATATATAAATTAAATATATAAAAAGTTATAATCATGATTATAATATAAATATAAATAAATATTTAATTATTATTATAGAAATTATTACACTTATACAAATATTAAAATTACTATTTTTATATTTACAAAAAACTAAATGTAAATAATCATTTTATAATTATTACCATGAAAAAATATGTTAATATTATAATTTTATGTATTTATTAATATATATATTATTATTATCATATATTATTATATATTATTTAAATAATAGAGAAAATGGGGGTAGTCACAATTTGGGAAGAGGGGGCTGGAGTGGGGTGTGGCTCAATAAAAGGGAGGTTATGGGGCTCATGTGTGTAGTCACTTCAAAGTTCTCTAGTGAGGATCCATGGATCATGTGTGGTAGTGATAAGATTAAGTAGTATTGGTTCAGCCTGGGATCAACGACAATTGGTTTGAGGTTAGTGGCAGAGGTCTTCAATGGTGAGGCAGTGCTCAGCTTTTGGTCTGTGGTGGATAGCGGCAATAGCAGGAGTTCTTAAGTGGATTAATCTGCAGCGGCGATGGGTTGATGGTGGAAGACAGAAGCAAGGGGTCTGAGAGTTCATCATAGAAGCTAGGATTTAGATAGAAAATGGTAAATGGTTCTCCAGATCATGAAATTGGTGATTTTAATCTAGGTTACTGATTTTTTTGGGGTTTTAGTGTGTCCAATTGTGCTTCCATTATTTTTTTATCTTGTCATATGTTGTTGATTTTTAGAATTGTCAAAGTTTTACAACTGTTGGAGGTGAGTGGAGGTGGTGGGAAGGGCAATGGTGAGTGATGAACAAGGAGCATAGGGGGCTGGAAGAAGGTGGAAATAATGGTGGTGGCTAGAAGTGACTCGTAGGAGTCAAAACTGCGTGAGGAGGAATAGTGAGTCCAAAGGGTGAGCACAATAGTGGATCGGTGCACACTGGTGGTGAGTGAAAGATGAAACAACGAGTAGAGGTGTGAAGGTGGGTATGAAGGTGATTTGGAGTTGAAAAAGTGACTCATGGAGTCATCGTTGCAGTAGGATGATGGTGAGTATAAAAATGGTGGTGGGTTGGAATTAATGGTGAGTGCTGGAGTGATAACCATTGTTGGGTCCAACTGTAGGTAAACAGGGGATGAGGATTCATTGTTTTCTTTTCCAATGGTGAGTGTAGTGGAAGTGGGTGTAGAGGAGAAGTGAAAACAGTTTGTAAATATGGAGATAGGTTCCACCATTGGGTCTAACGGTGGGTGAATTAAGGAGATTTTCAATTTGATAGGAAGCTTGCGATAGGTGTTTGCAGGTGGCAAGTGTTTGCAGGATCTGAAAAATAAATTGATTTAACTATTAAAAATCAGATAAATAAAATTAAAAAATAAATTAAAATTAAAATAATAAAATTCAAAGTTATATTTATTATATATCCAATTACTCGACTACAATTATTCAATAAAGAAATTAACCCAGATTACAAAATGAAACATAAAAATCAACATTTAAATAAAACTAATTTAGTATTATTAAACTAATTAACTAATAAATTAAATCTATAATTAATAAAATAGAATAATAATAATAAAATATTACAAAATAAAAAATATTTATAGAATATAATTAAAATGCAAAAAATAATTTAATTATTTAAAGAATCAAAGACTAAATTCAAATTTATTTATTTGAAAATTTATAAAATTAATAATAAATTAAATTAATTAATAAATATAAAAATAATATAATCATAAGAAATAGAAAACTAATTATAGAAAAAAAATAAAAGAATAAAAAGAATAAAAAAATAAAAAATGAATATATAAACAAAAACAAGAGTAAAAACATGAAAGTAAAATAAAAGAATGAAATAATGAATTTTAAATTATTAAAAAATTTACAAAAACAAACATTAAAATACATATTTGAATAATAAATAACTATTTTTATATTTAAATACAAATATGACAACATTTGGTAATTATTAAACAATGTACACTGTTTTGATATTGATAATACAATAAAATAACAAAAAATGATGTGGCAATGTTCATTGAAAAACATCCCCATTAATTGCTCTAACCCTTTTCCAAACATTTCTGTGAGTCCTAATCAAATGTAGAACCAAATTAAATAAAATTTATCAATTCATAACAACAACTTCGACAATGATTTCAAAATTACAGATTTAAATAAAAAAATCAGGAGAAAAGAATTATGAAATGATTTTTAAGAGATGAAAATTTTCATTGTTAGACAAAACTAAATTCCACAAAAATATATGTGATTATAAAATTTAAATTAAAGAATTATTTCAAAGATTTGTAACACTTCAAAACAAACTAGAATTTATATCAATTACCATTCAACTGAAATTTTAAATTTTCCAAACTAAAAAACCATTTCCAAATTCAATTTTTTTCTTCCATAAAATGTATTCTGACAAAAATATTTTAGGAATTCAAGCATGGAATAGTAAAAGAATTATTTTCAAAAATCAAAAATTCATTGAAAACCACATGAGAACAAAATTTTCAATGAATATCAAACAAGTGATTGTTCAAAAAAATTATGAAAATTATAGAACCAAAAAATCAAAAAAATAGCATAGGAATACCACCATTTTTATGAATATTTTCAAAGAAAAATAGTTTCCACTCAATACCCAGTATTAAATAATTATTCATTAAAAACACATATTTTTACTTAAAAAACATATTAATTCATAAAAATGATATTCCAAACTATAATAAAATAATGCAACATCAATTGGATATTTATTTTTAATGCCCAAATCGATTGTTATCATCATTGAGTTTATTTTCTATCTTCTGATGGGGTTACTCACATATTTCATGGTGAGTGGGATCCAAGAATTTGGAAAGTGAGGCTTGTTGTTCCTAGGTCTAGAATGATCTCATGCCAATTATCATATATTTTCCTAGACATTGTTGAGCAACATTTAAGTGTTCTTCTTTCCATAGTATATGATTACCCTAATGTTTTTCCTAATGATTGTTTTTGGTTACCACCCCATAGGGAGGTTAATTTTTCAATTGAATTTCTCCCTAGGATGAATCTCTTATCTTCAACATCTTATCACATGACACCTAATGAGTTGAAGGAACATAAAGTTCAACTTGAGGATCTTGAGGAAAAAAGATTTATCTGTCCTAGTGTGTCACCTTGGCCTTCATTAATTCTCTTTATAGGAAGCCTCCGACTTTACACGACTACCAAAAGCTTAACTATGTGACTGTTAAGAATAAGTATCCCTTTTTATGGATTGATGATCTATTTAATCAACTTTAAGGGGCCTCATGGTTTTATAAGATTGATATGTATTCAGGGTACCATCTTTTAAGAGTCTGAGAGGAGTATATTCCTAAGATAGCTTTACTATAAAAGTATAGGCCTTATGAGTATTTAGTTATTCCATTTTTTCTTACTAACCCTACTTTATCATTTATGGAATTGATGAATTTAATATTTCATCAGTTCTTGGAAACATTTTTCATTGATTTTTTGGATTATATTTTGGTGTAGTCAATTTTAGAGGAAGAATACCGAGTTCATATATATGTTATTCTCAGAAATTTTAAGGAATATCATCTATATTGGAAGATTTATTAATTTGAGTTTTGGATCCAATAAAAGATGTTTCTTATCCATTCTATATCTTAGTGGGGTATCTCATTGAATCTTGAAAATATCCAAGTGGTGATGTCTTGGGAGAAACCCATAAATGTGCTTGATATTTGATGCTTCTTCGGCTTGGCTAGTTATTATTGAAATTTTGTTTGGGATTTCTCCAATATTTTATATTTCATGACTGAGTTAACCCATAATGGCGTTAATTTTTAGTGGAATGATTACTTTTAAATATAATTTGATGAACTGAAGGTGAGGTTAACTTCATCTCCTGTCTAGATTCTTCCAAAACCGATTTTGGGCTATGATTTTTTCTATGATGCTATAGTATTAGGATTCATTCTGATGTAGGGGATATAGGTTGTTTCCTATGGCTCCCTCTAACTGCATCCTCATGAGAAGAATTATCCTACCCCTGATCTCAATTTGGCTACAGTGATGCAAGATCTTAAGACATGGTGCAATTATCTCTGTGGTGAGGTGTTTATTATGTATTTGGATCATAAGAAAATGAATTATATTTTTACAAAGAGATACCTAAACAAATTATAGAAACATTGAGTTAATTATCTTTATAATTATTTTTTTATTGCATATACACCCAAAAAAGATAATTTAGTTATTGATGTGTTGATAAAGAAGTCACTGACTTAGACCTTGAAGGAATCAGTTGAGGAGTGGTCTTTGATGATTATTTTCATTAAGATGTTCTTAGATGTGGAAGAGGCTGAGAAAAAGATGTTCCTAGATTATGTTAAAGATAATTCATCACATTATGATCATATTCAGATTGGGAAAACAACATACACTAATTTTTAATGTCTTAGTAAAATCCTTAATAGCAGGGAGACATCAGATGTCTAGTCTTAGTATCCTGATGGTGGTTTGTGTTTCCATGGTAGATTGATTGTTCTGATATATATGAGGTAATATTTTACAGTTTTTGGAAATCAGTATAGTTGGTCTACGCACACTGGGAATTCCAATATGTATCATGATTTTAGAAATTGGTATTGGTGTTTAGGGATGAGGCGGTGTATTGCATACTTCATGTCATGAGGCCTTACTTTCTATAAGATTAAGGAAGAGAACAAGAGAGCATATGATTTGTTACAGCCTTTACCCATTCTGATATTAAAGTGGGATGAAATATCTCTAGATTTTTTTACCATGTACTCCTAGGGTAAATATGTGATTTCGTAAATCATTGATTGTCTCATGAAATCATGTCATTTACTTCCTATTAAGGATTTGAAGAAGGTGGAAGAGCTTAGGCATCTATATGTCCAAGATATCGTGATGCTCAATAGAGTGCCTTTTACTATTATTTCTAATGGAGATCCATGATGTACATCCTATTTTTGTAAAGGGTTTAAATATTTCACGGGTACCCAATTGAAGATAAGTACAATGCGTCGCCCTTATATATATGGGAAGATTGAGAGAGCCATTAAAATTATTGAGGATATTCTTTGGGAATTCATGCTTGATTTAGGTGGTTTATGGGAAAATTATTTTCCTTTAGTCGAGTTATCTAATGAAAAAAAAATTTAGGATTCATTTAAAATATCACCTTTTGAAGCGTTTTTTGGTCGGTCTTGTATATATCCATTTTGTGGGTGTATTTTTTGAGTGAATTATTTGGCTAGACCAAGTCTTGTTAAAGAGATGATGGAAAATGTGAAATTGATTCAAAAGAGGATAATGAAATATCAGAGTCACCATAAATCATTTTTTGACTATCATCATTCCCTATTGTAGTTTATTGAAGGCGATAAGAGTTTTCTGACATGTTCACCTTGCTTAGGACATCGTTGTTTGGGAAGATGGGGTAAGTTAACACTAGGGTTTTTTGTCCCTTTCAAGATTGTTGTATTACATGGAAAGGTAGATTATTGTTTAAAATTTTCTTCTCATTTGACATTGATTCATGATTTGTCTCATGTTTCTTAATTGACGAGGTGTCATCCAGGCCCTTCCCATGTGATTGAATGGGTGGATTTTTATCTTGAGCCCAACAACTTAGTGGATGCGCAACCAATACATGTTATGGATCATCAAAATAAGGTACTATGTGGTATAATTATTTTTTTCCTCTATGTATTGTGATAGTGAATAAGGGATATCCACAAAATGTGGGAGTCTGAAGCATTGATGATGCAAAAATGGCCTTATTTGTTTTTGGATCTAGAATCCTAAGTTTATTCTGAGGATATAAAGTTTAATTTTGGAAATAATTTTTATTCCCTTTGGGTAATAGATATGTTTTATTCTGGATATAGATTATCCCTTTTTAGGTTCTTAAGGCTTTCAGGAGTTGGGGGTTAATAATTTGAACTTTTGGGAGAAACATCATAGGCACATGGTCTGTGCACGGTTTGTGGTAAACATACAGTAACCATGTGAAATGGTTCTATTGGTTATATAAGAGTTTTTAATGTTTTGAAAGGGATTTTTATAACCATGTCTCTTTTTATAGTTAACCATGTTATTTTATCTTCATGGGATTTTAAGGAATTCATGGTTGGAGCATGTTTTTTCTAACCATGTGGCCTAACCATGCGACCTATACAAGTTACTTAAAATTAGAAAATTAACCTAATATACTTACATGTTTTAACCTCTAATCTCCTCTTAATCTCCCATTATCTAGATCCATCCATTCCTTGAAGTTCTAGGAGATTTTCCCCTTGGTCTCTTAGTGATTATCCTTTATTATTGGTGGATCTCTTCCAGGTATGTTCTAATTTCAACTCATTTTCTCTTTATATTTTTAGATATCTTCTCGATTTCACTTCTCCTTTAAGGGTTGAATATCTTAAGGGTAGTGATGGTCAAATATAGTGGTTTTTATATATAATATTTTATGATTATTCTATATCTAGGATAGTGAGGACCATATCTATTCATTTTCCATCACCATATTTAAAGGCGACCAAGTTTCCTTTAATTATGAGGTAAGGTATTCTATACAATGGTACTTTCTCCTGGAATACCCTATTGTTCTTGTATTTTACTTTGGTATGGATTTTTAAAATTAATGATTTTATATCCAAGAGGGATACATTGTGTAAATTCATCTTTGGTGACATGGAAAATGATTTTAAAGGAGATTTTATTTAAAAATAGTTGAACGCACTTCGTGTATTTGATGAAATTCCTAAAATATGGTTTTGACTCTAAAATTCCATTTCAAGCATGGGAGTAGTAATTATTTTATTGTGGAAATGTTTTATAAAATTTTGATTATGATTTACTTGAATTTTTTTAGAATACAGAGCACATCAGGAACCTTGGTTACATTCATTATTGAAATATATAAACCTTAGTAAGTGTAGCACCATTAGGGGTTTTACCATAGGATAAATTTCATTTCATTATTTTTTCATGGTTATATTATTAACAACAATGATTATGCTTTGATTTCTCACTGGTTTATCTTTTGATATGTGGATTATTTTTTACCATTTCCCTCTATGTTATAATTTATTTTTATTTCCATATTATTTGGGATTTCATTGTGGATTTTTTAAAATTAATATTAAAGGATGTTTGTGAGAAATTCTTTCAAATATAATTTTTTATAAAACTATTTTGTATTATTACTAGAACTGATGGTTTAATGGTGATATAAATTTTATAGATTCATGGTGGTGTCATATTGTTCATTTACCTCACACTCTGCATACTCCTTGGGGAGTATATAGACTTGGTTTTTTAGGATATAGGTAAATGGATGGGTTCTATGTAGCTTCGTGGATTCTCTTAGTTGATATCACTTAAATGGTGGGTTTGGACGGTGGATACAGGTGGTCACATGGAGACTTGTTCATGTCCTTAGACTTTTTTGTTCCTAGGATTAGCCTTATGGCTTGTTTTTATGCCTCGTTATTGTGTATCACTTCTTCTATAATGTAATCTTATTTTTATCTTATCTTATTATACATGATACATGTCTTTTTTGTTTTTAGGGTGAAATAATTCCCATGTTCTTGTGTGTTGATACCTAGGTGCTTGACACCATCAAATGGTAATTAGGGAAAGCACTTCAGACCATATTAAAATCCAACTTGAGTTACATGTCATGTTGAACCATGATGGTTCATTATAGAAAAAAACATTGGATAAGAATTTATTTGATATATGTAGTGTCTAACATCTCTTGGATTTATCTTTAATTTTTTTTTTATCCTTCAAATTTGTTTGATATTTTGTTGATTTTGGAAGGGATTTTCCATGTATGACATATATTTTATGCTCAATACCTTGGAAGGTTAGTAATATTGATGGAACCTGTTTTATAAATATTTATCCGTACTCTTGAAATAAATTCTCAATATTTGGAAAATGAGATGTTAAGTTGTTATTATTTAGAATTAAGACATTGTATATAATTATTGTAATATTTTTATAGTAAATTAAAGATTCCATAAGATCACTTTTTTTTAATCATAACATTTTTATAATCAATAACTTCCTTTTTACCACTTATTTTTTACTTTTTTATTAATATAATTTCTTTTTTTATTCTATATTCTCTTCTTATTATCTACTTTTATTTACATGTTTCTTATATGTCTTTAATTATTTTTTTATCATTAATTTATTTTCTAAAATATATATATATATTTGACATTATTATAAGGGTTATAGGTTATCATTTGATTATAAATGGCTGAAAGTTCCTGAAACTATCAAAAGTAAAATATTTACTATACTACTATAGCTGAACTAGAAACAAGTAATACACATTAATTAGTATAACAATAAACTACACCTCATATTTTTTACTTATTTATGGAAAATAAATTTTTATGTCCCAATTTCTACACTAACTTGGTTCTCATCACATAATTTTAACTTCCTCTATTGATAATAAAACTATATTCATTCACTTGAATCATAAAAATGTATTTAATAGGTTATCTCAGTTATTAAGTTTTTTAATACAATTTTATATACTAAGTGCCCTTATACTTATCAAGAGAACATCTTATTCTATAAATTAACTCTGGTAATTTTTTTGGAATACTTTCTTTCTTTATCAAAGAGGAGTCTCCATCAATAACCCATTATCCTAATTTATTGATGGTTGTAGTTCACTATTTTGTGTACTCACTCAAAATGTGACATCTTACTTGGAATTTGAAGCACTAAATATCCCTATTTCTTGATGGGTTAGATTTAACATTATCCTTATTGGGTTAGAGTGTTTTATTTTAACCCTTACAATCAACCACCTATTTTTAAAGATGATGTTCCTCTAATATCCTTATTGTGCCTCAACATATAGTGAAAGGTGTAGAAGGTTTCCTCATATTTCCCCCCTTATAAAATGTTTGTTTTATATTCATCACATGGTAAATCATTTCATACATTTTAATGTAATGTAAAAACACTAATTTATCAATTATATCCTAATTTATGTTATATATATATATTGTTCCATGTTATCCTCATGGTCCTCTAAATTATTAATAATCATAATTAACCACATATCCTTGTACTATTCTACTACATACTTACTCACATGGGTACGTCAATGAATATTTTTATAGAGATATTCATGTTAATGTGAGGGTATAAATCAATTCATCACCACTAATATCATGTTTTCCCAATTATTGAAGAGGTTTCAACTATATCGAGCTCTATCATTTTAAATTTGTCCATACAATATATGTTTGTAACTGAAAAAATAATTGGAGGAAAGTTTCACCTTCTTCTACTTGAAATAATCTTGGTTGAAGAATAATTTATCGGTATAGGTCTTTCACTCCAAATATAATTAAGAGACTCTTTTCTATTAAAATTAAGGTAACTTTAACTTTATTTCACTATGAATATCATTATCATTTTATCACCCTTTAACTTTTTAAGGTTTTTAAAACAATATCCTTGAATATTGGATATCCTTAAAATCATATTTATTTAATTTCATGGTCTGGTCCATGAAATGGGAACCATATTGTTCTAAAGAAAGTAATGGGTTTCATAGAGTCATTCTTGAGGTTGGATACTCTCAATGTTATCAATGTATCTAAGAGGACCCTCCACATACCTATTAAAAAGCATCTGAAAATGACCCACCAATACTTCTATTTATAGTTTTGTAGATTATATTTTGAATGAACTTCCTTGGATTTATTTATCATTTTAATGATTTATTATCTTCAAATGATATTATACCATGATAAGTGAAATGTTGAAAAACAAATATATAGTAATACACTCATATACATTCATTCACTCACACACATGAATAAACACCCACAAAGATAGATGGATACACACTCAAATATATAAATATACCCCCACACACATACAAGGATACACACTATAACATAAATAATTAGTTTTCCTCATTTTTATATTAAGTAATATAATTCAAATAAATTACTAAGATCATATAGAGTCTAATACCTTAATTATAGATCATACACTATTCAAACAATAAAACCTTTGTGAAAGAAGTAAAATTAGTCTTTGTGATGGAAAATGGTTATAAGATGGGAAAAGGGTGGAAAGAGAGTTAATGGATAAGATATGAAGGATTTTCTTGAAAATTATATAAGATAAATATTTCACATCAATATGAATCAAATATAGAAAATTTATAGATAAAGAAAAATATTGGTAAAAACAATTTTATATAACTAGATAATGAATTGTGTTAGAAATTTAAAATAACAAAAGGATAAAAATGTTAATGTATCCTCTTTTTTTTAAACGATTCTTCTTGGTATTTCAATGAAGAAATGTTGATTTGAGATATTTTTTAAATGATACAAGTCAAATATAAAAATATAGAATTTTAAGTAATGATGGATGAATAATTATCTTTATAAGAAATATTTAAATATTACACAATGAAGGAAAATTATGAATGTTTTCAATTAAAATAGGTTTTTTAATTGGTGAAAAATAAATGTAAAATATAGATGGATAATAAATATAAATTATATAATTAAATCAAAGTTATCCTACCATAAAAAAATGGAGCATGTATTCCAATTGATAAGTGATAGGTGGGTTGGACTGATCTCCACAATGTGGGATGAAAGTTAAAGGATAGTTCTTAGGTTTTGGTATATGCATGTATCTAACCAATTATATAAGATGATTTTTCCCTAAAACATAGTCAACACATAAAATAGTGAATGTGATAACTAATTCACACACAAAAATTTGATTTATGTAATGAAATAGGAGCCTTGGGATCATAGATCACTAATCTAACTTATAGATTAACATTCCAAGAATTCATAAGTGTGAGTTAAAATAAAATAATTCATTATAAAATGTATTGAAAATAAACTCAATGAGTTTCACTAATATAAATATCAATAAAATAAAAGTTCCATGGAAATGAATTTTTATTTCCAAATGGTTAAACAAATGTCAAGAATTTAATCACCTAAATTTAAGAATCCTAAACTTATCTTGTCCCCTAAATAATAAAAATAAAATGTATAATTTTTGAAATTTTTTTGTCAAACCCAAATATTTTAGCATTAAGGATTCATATCATAATGTTCTAAAAATATAAGTCTTTATATCTTACCTTATACAACTAGAGTTTACTTTTTGACTCTATCCATGAATTAGAATTTTATCTAGTGTATTGGGATTCCTAACTAAAAAACCACTTGTTTAAACTTAATTCACCAAATTTAGTCTTTAATAAGAGTTATAATACGATCATTTTCCACTTCTAAGCATGCACCTTTGGTTATTGGATTTAATGTAGTGATATGGTATCCCTCCATATCATGAAACCTATTTAATATCTCTTGCATCATTGATCCTTTTAAATAAAACTCTTCCTCATGAGAAGTCATCTCAGTACATTTTAATTGGTTATCTTTAAGGTTTTAATGAAAAAGAGTAGATTATTTTAATTTAACATGTAAATAAAACTTATTTTGAAAAAATTGTAAAACATTATCAATACTAATTCAACACCTCACCCCCTCAATGTTACATCTATTACATTTCTCAAGCACTTCATTATATCTTCAAACTAAATGAACACATTATATAAATTTGATCTTGAAGAATGGGTCTACATTTTGAGATATTTCCATATACAAAATAAGGTGTAGAAGATTCTCCTCTGAGGGTTTTTCCTCGCATTCTTATTTAAATTTTAATCAAGAACATAGATTATCATTAACACAAAGTACTTTACTCCAAATTAATACTAGAAATTTGGGATTTTATTTTGAAAATTGTTGGATTATAAAAATAATTTGACCTTTTTTACGTATTCCTTATAAAGGGGGAAAATAAGAGATCCTGTAAAATATTACTTATATTATAAATATCATATGAAACTAATTACACCTTTCAAGAATCAATAACTATAGAAATTTATTCCATTTTTCATGGGTGGAACAATTTTTTTACTATATAAAAGTTATCTGAAAAAATTCCCTCAAGTGGTATATTATGGGTGGGATCCTTTGAAATAGTTATGATTATTGAATTTCCAAATTGTGCCACAATATAAGTATGTGTTCCTCAAATACAAAAAAAATTATGTTTAATTTTTTATTTTCCTTATATTGTTTGGGACAAGTGGTTATGTGAATCATGATTTAAATTAATAGTTTTAGTGCGCAATAATTCATTCTTGAGTGGTAGGACTAAAATTTTATATACGATGTCATTGTTTATACCATTTAAGATCTACTACAAAGGGTTTGTAGTGTTCAATTTTTTCTAATTCCTTGGGATGTGATTTTACATAATGGATTTATTGAAAATTTAATTAGTATTTTATCAGTTAAGGTGCATATTCATGAAGCTTATCCACTTGGACTCATGATTATTCTTTTTTATGACTATGTGGATGTTTAAACCCTTCATTATTCCTTGTAATAATCATTTAAATAACATTTTATATAAAAAAATATTCTATTAAAGAATATAATTAGTAACAATGTCTATAATATAACCGACATAATAGTCTACCAATGGTTGACCACCCCCATTTTTATAACCTTTTATTATTATTTATAAATAAAAGATGTATATTTTATGAAATTTACAATAAAAATCCTTTTTTGTTAACTATCACTCATTGTATACAAAAAAAATTCACTAAATAAATGCATGTTTCCACTAAAACTTCTTTGATGAAAAAAAATTATATTTGATTAATATATGAGTTTTCAAATTTTTAGTTAATAATTTAGTATGGTTATTAAATATTATATATTATAATATTATAAATTTATTTATTTTAGTTTTATTAAGGAAATAATGTGATTAATGTGAAAATATCCTAATTTCATGATTTTATAGATATTATAATTTTTTTGAATTTAAATGATCATGGACATAATTTAAAAATAGGGTATTGTTGGAATTTCAGGTATTTCTAATGGTTTTATGGATTTTTAAAGGTTATGAGTGGCTAAAAATGAGATATCACCTCATGTAAAATTAAATAAATGTGTCATACATGATTATGAGTATCTCCCTATATCTGAGTCACACATAGGATTATATTGGTATGGCCCTAAAATAAAAATAAACTCCTTTAGCAATGTATCTACATGATATAAAATCTGCCGCATAAATATCCTACATCAGATTAATCAGGTTTCACTGGACCTCATATAAGATTAAAACATCAATTACGTGTGATTAAAAAGTTATCTCGTATTCAAATAGACACATCTTTTATCATATTAAATTATATGTTCATGTATCTAATGTATTAATAAACTCTCCCATTCAAGAACTATATATGATTAATAAAAAAGGGGAATTGTGTGACATGCCACCTATGAAACGCATCTTCCAAGTACTACATGAGATTTAACTCAAAGAATATATGTTCACATTATATTAACCTAAAATTAAATAAAATTATTCAGAGCTCAACCAGATCTATAAAGCATTAATTCCATTTTCCCACCTAAATTGGGAAAGGATCATTCAAATATCCCTAGTATCATCCATCAAGTAATTAAGAAAGGCAGTGATGTAACAATATGAACTTCTGTGAATGAAATAACCTTTTTAAATGATTAAATTCCTTATTAAAAAATGAAATTATAGAAAAATCATGAATTAATTTGGTTTTTAGACCATCATAAGTCATATCTTGTCGGATTTAAAATACTATTAAGCATTATAACTATTTATAATATATTAATTGTACGGTGACCATTATTATTATTATATATTAAGGGTTATTATAAATTCCAATTGAAACATAAAATAATATATGGCCCCCACCAGTATGATTGTACCCTTTGATGCCAGTTTATTAGATCTTTTGAGGGAGATAACATCACTGGGATTTTCCCTTGACCAATCCTAAGCCAAGATTCAATAACTAAAGAATGAGTAGAACCATTTATAAGAGAAGTTGAATATCTTTGAGATCACAACCCAAACCAACTATGTTGAACCACCCCAAGAAAATCTAACCATCAAACACCTTACCCTTTGTGAAATCTCTAGTGTAATAATGGGATATGTATCTAGACCATAATAGAATGAATTTTTATTTTTTAATTAAAATTTTATTATCTTTATTCCATTTTAATACTACTTTTTAAATTATTAGACTTTGTGTTTGATAAAAAATAAATTTTTATATAATGAAACACAAATTATATTTTTTGGAAATGTATAGTTTCAATCAAGGCAGTCCCATTTAAGGAATTCACAAATTTTTTTAAAAAAAGTGATATTTTAATAAAATATTATTACTGAACATTTTATATTAAATATAAATGATCATATAATTTTTTTAAAGTCAAATAAACATTTTATAAGGGTCTGAAAACTTTTATTTTCAAAACCATGTTTTTTAATAAATATGGATTTTTGATTTAATGGTTTAAATTCTCATTAATATGGAATTATTTAGACAAAATAAGTCTTATTTTTGAAATTATCTTGTAAAAATTATCCAATGGGGATATTTCATAATTTTTGGAGACATTCGAATTTTTGGGTCAAAATTAAATACAGTATAAATATACAGTGTTCATTATGACATCATAATGACATAAAAGTGATGTAATATAAACCGTAAAAGGTATCCATAACCTAGTATATATTTGAATTTTAAAATAATATATCTTTGAAGTTATTTTATTAATTTTATAAAGCGTTAATGAATCCTTTAATACCTATATTATATTTTAAGGGTTTAAAATAAATTCTTTATAAAAATGACCCGCTTCCATATCACTAAGGGTATTATTTTAATTATATAATATCATTAAAATGTAACATAATTAAAAACAATCCAATTTGGTATAAACCATGGAAAAAACCTGTGGTATGGATTTTGGTTTTGATTACTTTATTATATAGAGTCCAAAACCTAAATTTATAAATTAATAGATAATTCTCATCTCTTTCACTGTATAAACCCACCCATCCTCCCATTATTATTCACTAAAATCTATTATAGAATAAAATTTCTATATGATTACCTATATAAATATCCCCAAGGTGCTCTCAATCTCTCAATAATCTCCTTTAAAGCTTTTAGAAGTATCCTTTCATGGTAAGGGATCCTCTTCTTCTTCTCTTCATTTAAGCACCTTCCTTGTCTTATGAATTTTAATTCCAAATTTTTCATGTTAGAATATGTTTTTACATAACCCTATTACTTTCCTTATGATTTCCATGTGATGATATACACCTTTAAATCAAATCTATCACTTCTATGAACCTTTACATACCCCTGTTATGCTATCAGAATTATCCTACGATTTAAATATTTCAAACAGTTTTCTCATTAATACCCATCCTTATTTCCACTCAAGGGTATTCATATAGATGTACCTATCCTTCATTTATTTGGGAATTAATTGTATGTATCCCACACTTCTTTATTTTTGGATTAAAATTTATGAAAGACATATTTATGTTTTATGATCCATGTAGAATGCTTATGTAGGTACATGATATGAAAATGATGGGTGCACTGATATCACACTCCAATGAATTAGGTAATGTTTTAATCTCATGAGATTGCATGTATGATGCATGGGAGGATATCATAAGAACACTATGTTTTGTTACATGGTGGTTAGCCTTGATTTATTTACATTATTTGGTGTTTTATGTTATTGCAGCATTCTTATGCTGCCTTTATGTTATCATGTTATATCGTACCTCATTTTTTTGGATTATTATTCTCACCCCAATTATTTTACCTTGATATTCCCCTTGGATCACTTATACTAATTTATCTTATCCTATGCTTTTTTTCTTACCTTATCAGGATTTATATCTCTCCCCTTTATTATGTATGTCCCTAACTTCCTGGATTTTTCTATGTACTATTTTTGGATATTATATTGATTGATTTTGAGACTAGGCGATGAGACTGCATGTGATTCTAGGGCACGAAGTATTCGGAATAAATGTTTGAAAAATATTAAAATATTTAATAGCACACATGCATGGGTTTCCTAAAAATTGGGATAACTCTTAAACATGTTCTTAGATCAGAAATATGAGGGAACCATTGAGTTTAGAATAGCATATTTAGCCTAAACACAACCTAAATTTAGTTGGCATGGGTTGTTTGTGAAAAAGTTTCCATGGGACGTAAAAGTAATAAAATTATTTAATTAAAATTATTTTTACGCATCACTTTGCAAAAATTTAAATGTATCCTTATGTCAGAATTATAGGGTTAACCGTATAACCCTAGAACCTCTAGGGGATTGTTGGAGAGATCTCTTGGGAATCCCTTCCAATTAATGATGAAGGTTTGAGGATCAATTATGATGTGGTGACTGATATTTGTCAGCGAATAATCCAAATCGAGGTAGTATGTTTTTTCTTCTGATTTTCCATCCCATTAAAAATCTCAGACGAATGTGGATCAATTTAACAAAAAAGAATTGATATAGAAATCATCAGTAGATTTCAATTGATGGATATTTTTGGTTTCATTGATTTATTCCTCTTCGCTTATCATTATAATATAAACAAATCGAGTCCAACATGAAGAATGTCTAAGGTTCATTCTTTATGGTTTCTCTTTTTAATTTTCTCCCCCCGTTATTCATGTTAATCACCATTGGAGCCCCATGTTTCCTGTCTCAATGTTACTGGGTGGTTCTGAAATCTATCAGACCCACATATTTGAGGTGAATTTCCAACTAAGGCCAAATATGTGTTGATTGGGACCTAAGGAGCTTGGATATTAGACTATTTTAATTTTTGGATATTGAAAGATGTGAGGTGCTCCATGAAAGGACCACCGACACGGGTGGTAGTAACCAAAAAGGTAGTGGTGTACGGTGGGGCTGGATGAGGTGGCGATGTGAGTGATGCGGGATGTGGTGGATGTGGGGGGAGGTGGACCACAATGTGAAGCTATGTGGGGCCATGGCGGTGGATACGAAGTCACTGGAGGAGCTGACGGAGGCGGACACAGTGAAGAGCAGAGTAGGAAAGGCTAGTAGGTCAGGTCAGAATAGCAGGCTGGACTCGAGTTGGATCTAGAGAAACAAGGCCAGATTCTGGATGTGGTGGACTGTGACGATTGACGACAAGGCCATGACAACTCGATCTACCACAGGTGCACCTACCACAACAGTTGACTGCAATAGTTGACAGCAACAGTCGGCCACAACGGTCGACCATAATGGTCGACCCTGGGTGTAGTGACCACACAGTCAGTTCGTGTGGCAAGCCGACCAACCACAGTGGTATGTGGACCTATTGTGGCGTTAGGTCCTCAAACCCCCATTAGGCTTGAATTCAGTTTCATTCAAATGAGTGTAAGTCCAAAATAGAGTGTCCTATCAATGATACATATGTGGCATTGATACCCTAATGTAGAGACAATAATTTTTATAGAAATGACTAGTTTTTAGTTTAGACTAGTATTGGTTGAGATCGTTCCCTTGGTCCTCTTCTTCTAGGGTTCATTAAAACATTACATTTACATCACTAGATTATATTCCCCTCTTAGAGGCCGAGTCTTAGATAGAGTATGGTATCCCTCCCAGAGACTGGAGTGTGATCCTCTATCACCCCTAGAGGAATTTTTGGAATTGAGTGAACTCCATGAGCAGGGAGTTGATCCTTTATCTAAGGGGTTATATCGGTATGGTTTTTGGAATCCCCTAGTGTGTATGGGAATGATCCCCTACATAGTGGTTTCATCTAGATTGAGTCAATGGTATCCCCTAGTATGTTTGGGTATGATCCCCTCTATATGTATCATTGTCTTCCTTGACCAATTTGTTCTATTTGGACAAGGCCCAAATGATCTAGACCTCTTTATAGAGTGTCTCTGATTATATGATGGCTTGAGGATTGAGTTCTCTCGAAATGAGTGTGCTTCAAGAAGAATCATGTAGCCGATAGTTTGTTATAACCACCTGATGGCATGGTGTCTCTCTTGATTATATTTGGATATTCTTGTTATATGTGTGGTAGATATATACCTATGTAGAGTTGACTATACTTTCCTTTGCTATATTTATTTATAGTTTTGTGGTGTCCTAATGAGTATTGTTATAATCACCCCTGCATGGGATTTTCCCACAGATGTCGTTTCTTGTGTAGATGATCGAATTTTTAACAAATTCTTAGGCGGACCTGGACCAGATAGTGTCTAGTGAGACTGGAAAGAGTGAGTGGTGTTCTTGTAGCTTTTAGAAAGCAGTCCCAGTAACCTTTACTTTCTAGTTAGACCATTTATAGTATCAATTAGTCTTGTGTACTAACTATTTGTGGTGGGATTTTGTTTGGCCCTATTTACATTAATTTTATCCCTACCGTACTCTAGTTGTGGGATATATTGGTTTGAAAGCATCGTTTACTTAGTTTTTTACATTTTGGCATTTTTGGATTGGAGATGTGTGCATGTGTACATGTACTTTAGGATAATAACTCCCATTTTTGGGATATTACTACTCAGTGCTACTCACCAGACCCTAGCCTATTAGAGGAAAGCTTGTGGTAGTCACGGCATGGGCCCCTCTAGGACAGGTCATGATATATTCTTATTTCAATTTGTTATGATATATATCTATTTCACCAAAGACACTAGGATTCATGATTTTATGGGTCGTATTATGTGTAACTTTATGGAATAAATCATGAATTAAATTTTGACATGGGTTTTCATAGTTGGTATCAAAATAAAGTCTGGTTATTTTTGGGGTAAGGATTAGAAAACTCTAGTAAAAACTTATGTATAAGACTAAACATATTTAATAATCCCTAAATTTTGATAAAGTATAGAGTAAGTGGTTTCAAATTAAATAAATACTTATCTAGATACTTTAAGCGGATTTGGATCTAGCACAAATTTACCTAGGGGTAACAACCCTAAAAATGGTGTGGTGAAAAGGAATCGATCTTAAACTGGTGCATAAAAAATGGTCCTTATTATACACCTATCTTAATATTCATGGGGGATATTATTTAGTAAATTCACAATAACTTAATGAATAATTTTTAAGGTAATAAAAATTCCTATAATATTTTATATTAAGAAATAGATCATCAATAACATAGATTAAAAATTATAAATTAATATGTTAAAGAATGTATATCATTTATGATTTGTGACTTTAATGTTCTTAGTTTCCTATTTAAGTGTTTAATATTTTAAAAATCATCATCCAAAATTTTCCATTTATTTTTAGTCAATGGCTTGGAATATGAGGACCCAAGTCAACAATCAATGTAATGAGTGCCCAAATGAAATTCCCAACCCGATGGTAGTTGGAGTCATGAACTTCATGAAAATAATTTCTTAATTGACTAAATTTTTGAACTAAAACACTAATTAAGAGTAACACTTGATTCCCCCTAAGAAATAGAAAGTTGAAATTTATATCTTTATGAAAAAAATACCTTTGAATTTCAACATATATTTTATTCCCTTCATCATATAGCAATGGATCAACTCCATTGAAAGGATCTTCTCTATCCTTCACTACTCTCAGTAAGAGAAGTTCATGTTAGATGTTTATTATATAGAAGTATAAGTTGGTAAATGGTGTAAATTGGTCCAAAATATGAATCCCAAGGTGGATATTTATGTGATAGAGTGAAAATTATTTTAGAAATTTATTTTTTTAATATATTTTCCTCACACTCATTGACTTGAAATTGAAAGGGATTTCTTAATTATAAAGAAAATGGATGATGAATCCATCAGAGTGTATGAGGAAAAATTCACAAGACTTGAATGATATACCTAAAAAAAATTTCCCTTGAAAGTAAAGTTGACCGCTTCTTCAATTGGATAAATATGAGTCAACATAAATATTTGGAAATTCAGGACTTTGATAGCTTTGGAAAAATTGTATGATGTGCTCTCAAAGTCAATATAGAGATTAGTAAATTCAAATTGACACATGTTTCTAGAGACTATAAGTGGAGAATTGAATTTAATTTTGGTGGTATGATGGATAAATATAATGGTGTTAGGAAATTACATCATCCCACTTGTCAAAATTATGGGAAGAATAATCCTAAAAATTTCCTAAAGGGGACAAGGAATTTATTTAGGTTTTGGAATGAAGGGAACCTAGCTAGAGATTGATGATGTGAGAAACCCACCAATATAATAGAACAAAGGAATTCTCCAGTCAACCCTCAAGCTATTTTCCAATGTTTCAACTTCAAAGAATAAGGACACAATGTGAATCAATTACCTAAGAAAATGTTTTTCGATGGAAACTAAAGTCAACAACCACCAAGGCCAATAGATAAAGGGTAGTTTTATGTAATCACAACTATTGAGGTGGATATTGAGAAAAAAGTGGTAATTGGTACACTAGTTATTCATTCATTAATAGAAAACACACGTTTTTATTTTGGTTCTATGCATTTTTCCTATCACAGAAGTTTTATAGAACTATTCAAACACCACCTCAAAATATGGAAGTTGAGTTATCAGTGAAGATAGATAATGGGTCAATTTTTTCATCCCAATCATATAATTCCTCCTCTATCCATATTGAAGTCTTAATTTCATATAAAGCCTTATAATACTACCTTTAGTGTAATTTGATTCAAATTTTTGCATCAATTGTATTTCTTTATATAGATCCAATATAATTTCTTGAGAGAAGAAAATCATCCTCCATATCATGAATTACCCTCTGTATCTACACAAGTTAAAGTAAGAGGATGGTTCTTATTTAGTTCATAAATATCAATAATGGATATTATTGCATTGAGAGCAAAAATATCTAGATAAAATGATTGAAAATAAAGAAAAGATCATCTTTCATGACAAGTCCATTGTAAGGGAATTTATTGATGTATTTCCAAAAAAAATTTCTGGTATTCCCCCAATACATGATGTTGATTTCTCAATCAAGCCACTATATAATAGTTGTTTTTGAACTTGAATTGCTAAAGAAGAAACTATAGAAGAATCTAGATACATTTTTTTTATGCCCAAGTGCTTCACCAAGGGATGAACCAGTACTCTTCCTCAAGACGAAGGATGGGTCAATGCACCTTTTCATTAATTATCATGAGCTCAACAAGATCATGATAAAGAATAAGTATCCTCTATCACGAATTTATGGATTGTTCGATCAATTGTGTGTATCCCAATACTTAATGTAGATATTAGGTTAGTATATTTCCAAGTAAAGGTAAAGAAGGAGGATATACCCAAGAAAACTTTTTATATAAGGTACAAGAACTACATGTTCATAGTGATTCCATTTTTACTCACTAAGGCTCTATATATATTCATGGAATTGATGAATGGAGTATTTAAGTATTACCTTGACATTTTTTGGTAGTATTTGGAGATGGTATTCTTATCTAATCTAAAATAAAGGAGGAATATGGGGATCATTTTAATACTACACTGAAGACCATATGAAAGGAAACTCTATATGAAAAGTAGAGTAAATGTGAGTTTTTGTTGGAGTATGCAACATTCTTGGGATATGTTATCACTAGTAAATAGATACCTATAGATTGTTTAAAAACTAAATAAATTGAATGATGGACCATACCAACATATATTGAAGAAATCCATAATTTACATGGATTAACTGTGTACTATCATAAATTTTTGAGAAACTTCTCACGATTTTCAACCCCACTAACCAAGCTTACTTGGAAGAGAGTCAAGTTTTTCTGGAATGATGAATGTGAAGAAATTTTTTAAGAGATGATTAAGAGGATAATCACTACATATATTCTCACATTACACACTAGTGGGGAAGGATTTTTCATATATAAGTGATGCATCCAAAAAGGGAATGAGTTTTTTACTAATTCAAGATAACAAAGTTATAGCATATTCCTATCGCTAATTAAATATCCATGAGTATAAATACCCAATGAGTGATCTATTATTGAATGAAATGATATTTTCATTAAATATTTGGAAAAAATATCTCTATAGGGTGATGTGTGACATATATACGGATCATAAAAGCCTCAAGCCACAAGTATATATTTAAAAAAAAGAACTCATTATGAACTAAAATTAATGGTTAGATCTAATCAAGGATTGTGATTTTTTAATTCATTACCCTCCTAGGAAGGAAAAAAAGTGGCAGATTCTCAGAGTATAAAGGATCCTACAACCCTATACATGATGAAGATTATAAGGGATGAAATATTCTTAGGAATTCATTGGATGGACATGAGAATAATAAAAGTATCTATATCCCACATTATTTAGATAAACTCTTAACAATATATTATTTAGAGGATAAAAGAGGTCCATAAATATAATGAGTTTCTATAGAAGAATGTAGTGAACATTCCAGAGATCAACTTTTCTAAAGATGGAGTTATAAGGTTTGGAATCCAGATATGTGTACCATCAAAACTAGAACTGAAGAGGGAACATCTAGATTATTCACATAGGTTATCCTTATATATTCATCTAAGAATCACTATGATGTATAGATATCTGATGAAACATTTCAAGTGAGATAACAATAATAGGGATATTTTTTAGTTTGTATCTTAGTTCTCAGTATGCCAACAAGTCAATTTGGACCAATATAAGTTAAGGGCATGATGAAACCATTTACCATAATAGTAAGTAAATGTGAAAACATAACCATGAATTTATTCATAGGACTCCCATGGACACCTAAAAGAAATAACACTACCTGGGTAGTAGTTGATCTCCTTAAAAAGTTGGAACATCTCATTGCAATCAAGGAATATTTATCTATTAACCAATTCACCACGATATACATAAGGAAAGTGTTAAGACTACATGTTGTTCCACTATTTATTGTATCTAATAGAGATTCAAGGTTTACCTTAAGGTTTTTTAGAAGTCTTTAGCATTAATTGGATTCATAATTTATCTTAATCACTTATTATCACCCTCAGATGTATGGTTAGTTTGAAAGGACCATTAAAACTCTAGAGAATATTCTGAGTTCATGTTTAATATATTTTTAAGGATATCAGAATCGACACCTTCCTTTAGTGGAGTTCTCATATAAAATAGTTTCCATTATAGCATTCAAATGGAACCTTATGATGCTCTGTAAGGGAATAAGTGTTGGACTTATACATGATAGGATGATTTTGGGAAGTGGAATTTTATAGGACCTGGTCTTATTTAATAAATTAAAGAGAAGGTTCAAACCATTCAACATCATATGAAATATACACAATGTACATATAAAAGCTATAAAGAAAATCATCGATGTGATCCATAGTTTTATGTAGGAGATAATGTGTTCCTTCATATATCTATATGGAATAAACTCATGTGTTTTGGGAATAAGGTAAAACGTAGTCCAAGATACATTGACCCCTTTGATATCCTTGATCGCATCAGAGCTATGGCCTATCAACTAGCACTCTCACCTAACCTACCTCAAGTACATGATGTGTTCCATGTATCCTTATTAATGAATTAAATACCATATAACACATATATACTAAATCCAGAGGCAATATCATTATAGAAAAATATTTCAAATGAGGAGTAGCTGGTGAAGATCTTAGATCATAGAGACACAGTTCTATGAAACAAGACAACACCCCTAGTCGAAGTGTTATGGTGGAACCACAAGTTGTAGGATGTGATGTGGGAACTGGGTGAGGTAATGAAGAAAAGGTTCCCTTATATATTTTATTTTATTTAATAAAACATTGAGAGTGAAACTTGTAAATTGGGAAATAATGTAACAACTATAACTTTTATGAATGAAATTACCTTTTCAAATAAGTATATCATTATTACGAAATGAAATTATAGAAAACACATGAACTAATTTTGTTTTTAGACCATTATAAGTTATATATTTCGGATTTAAAATACCATTAAACATCATAACAATGGGTAATATACTATTTTTATAATGAACATTATGAATATTATATATTAAGGGCTATGATAAAGTCCAGTTGACACGTATGAAATAAGTGATGGGATCAACTAGTAGGATTATACCCTATAAATCCCATTAATCAGATGGTGATAAAATCAATGGTATTTTCCCTTGACTAATTCCAATATGTGAATAAACAACTAAATCATGATAAACCCCATTTATAATAGAAGTTCAAGCTCATCGAGGTCACAAACCAAACCATGTATGCCGAACCACCCTACGAAAATCTCACTGTCGCACACCTTACCCTTATAAAAATTCATTCGGGTAATAAAGGTCTATATATCAAGACCCTAAGAGTATGATTTTTAATATTTTATTTTATTTAATAAATGAATATATTTATCTCTTTTAATATTATTTTTTAAATGATTAGATACTGATATTGATAAAAAATTAAATTTTGATACGATGAAACAAAAAATTTATTTTTGGGAACTGTATAGTTTCAATCAAGAAACTAGATTTTAATGAATTTAAGGATTTTTTAAATAAAAGTGATTTTAATAAAATATTATTATTAAATAATTTTTATTAAATTTAAATAATAATATGATTTTTTTAGTCAAATGTAAATTTTATAAGTGTCAACAATCATTTATTGTAAATGTGACGCCATGAACTCATAATGTATTTTGGGATGAATGAATTTTTTTTAATTATTATTTTGGCCAAAATAATAAAACTAAAATAAAACAAATTAGAGACAAATGGAATGAAAATAGAAACTTTTAAACACTTAAATGCTACTTTGTAATAAGTTTTTCAAGTGGTAGTTTGATTTAATATGACCGTTGGTTTTGGTAATAGTCATAAAATTGTATAATTGTTTATTATTTTGACTATTTTAAGTACTCTAAGTATTTAAGTATATTAATAATTTAAAATGTTTTAAAATGTCTTAAATTTATTAAAGTACTATCTTTAGTTAAATAAAAATATGGTTTTAAATTGAATATGTATTTTATATTTGGATTTTAAAATTATAATACTAATAACCTTTGTGTTTCTTTTAAAATGAATAAAAATTTATGACATGTTTTAATTGAAGTGGAATTTTATATTTAGATTTTGAAATTTAATGTTTTAAAACTAAAAATTAAAACAAATATATAAAATAATGGCATTTAGAATGGGATAGAATGATTTTGTATATATGGAGATTAATATGTATATTTAGTTCTTTTAACTATTGTGTTTAACAAATTTTGAAAAACAATATGGGCGAGTACCCACCCAACCAAGGGATTCCTTGAAGACCAACCCCTCAAGGTCTGAGTGGGAATATCACTTTGTTAACCAAAGCCAGGCAGAGTGTGCACATAGCATATGCTGAGTCATGCATGGGCCTGTGTGTGGGGCCTAGTCAGGCACGCATAGAGGGTGAGGTTGGTCATGCACCAACATGAGTAAGGATGGGCCAAGGCCTGTGGGTGGGGGCACCATGTTTAAAGAACTTGTGGTGTGTGTGCTTGTGTCATCGGAGTGAAGGTAGTGGAATCGAGTATTATAAATCGGTCCTGAAACCATTCCCATTTTGATGTGGGATGACAATTTTTATGGGAGATCTAATCCAGGTCATTAGATCTCACCGTACGAGATCTCAACTGCCTGATTTGTACTCGTTTGATCTAAACCTCACATCAATTTTAAATCTCGTGGTTTCCCTGAGACCATTTGATCAATGACACGTTATAATCTCGACCGTTCATTTATTTTCAAAACCTCAGAAAACACCTCATCCATCCAATCAATCTACACCCAATCTGAACCATACATTTCTTTTCCCTTCTTCTTCTTCCTCTCACCTCACCAATCAACATATCCCCATACTACTCCACTATTTCTTCCTCCTCCTATGAGTCTTTCCATAACCCCCCTCTGACCCATCACTTTTTGTTTTTCTATAGGCCCACTGAGGGTGAATTAGTTTAATGCAAACCACTTTGTTATATCAAGTATGTTTTCCACAATATAAATATATGTGTGTGTGTGTATGTATGTATATATGTATATATTATCAATGACGGATTTATTCAAGGTTTACACTGATCATGATTTTTTGTCTAAATAGTTAGATTCAGTTTTCTTTATGTCTCTTTGTTTATATTTTTTTATGTTTAACTATTTTATTGAAAATTATATATATACAGTTTATATAAACTGCTTATATAAACCCATTTTTCACCTTTAATCCTACAGGTTTTCCTCCTCCCAAATCTTCTTCGACTTATACTCATTTCAACCACACCTTTTAATACATATAAGGGTTTATTTAGTTTTATGTTTGATTAATGCATGTATATACTTATATGTGTAGATATGTTTATATGTAAATACCAAACCTATTTTTATTTTATATTTTTTGAATGATGAATATTTGTATTTAAATGATGTTCTTTATTCATGTAATTCATGTAAGGGTTAATATAGCATCGTTTTTTATATGAAAAACCCCATATATACACTTTGTGTATATATGGTGATATGTATATGTATATATAGATTTTAATTCTAATTTGATTTTGATTTTCATATAATTGATATTATTTATTAAATAATGTTTTGGAAGTTTATGACACTTGTAAAGATTTATGAAAACTTATTTTGGTTATGAAAATCCCATGTATACACTTTGTGTATATAGGTTTTTATATGATATTCAAATCCTAATCTATTTTTTGTTTTTTCAAGTGATGATTATCAATAATTCACTGATGTTTTTATGCATGAAATACTAGTAAAAAGGTTTACTAAGAGTTTTTTTTGAGTTTCTAAACTTATACATACATATATATATATATAAGTAAATATAGTTATATATATAGGTATATAGTTTTTAATTCCTAATCCGATTAATTATGTTTCTTCTTAAGTTGAAAAAAATATTTTTAAAGGTGATCTATGTCCTTATACTTATTCTTTTAATTCTAACTGAAAAATCCACATAAGTACCACAAATACATATATTCATGTTTTGATTCATTTTAAGCAGTTTTGATGGTATTACCTTGTTATGATTTTGTGTTTTAAAATTTATATTTTGATTTGTTCAAAATGTTTAATACTATACACATGTGATCATATCAATAGTTAATCAAGCTAGGTTACTTTAAAAATAAATACAAGTGTTTATATTTCTACATGTTTTACATTTTTAATCAACCCTTGGATTGGATGTTTCCTATGCATGCCTATTGATAACAAATATAATTTGGAAAACAATAACAAATCCTTGTTTTATTATTGTGTTCCTAAATATTCTAAAATATGTCATCACCTTGTTATTAAAAATAACATTACATGCATGAAAATCAATTAATAATTTTAGGATAAAGGGTTAGATTTATATATTTTTTAATATAAACATGTATATCCATAGACACATAAATATATGTATAATGTATTACATTTATAAATATTATATTTTAATCCATGAAGAATCTTCCATAATGAATACTATTAGTTATTAAAGTTTATGATTTAATATATTTTACACTACAATCTATTAGTGTATGAAAAATATGAATGATATCTATCTTAAATTCAAAAAAAATATTTTAGTACATTAAATGTTTACTTTCAAGGAACAAGGGTTTTTTAGAGTTATTATTTTATGTGATAAACCCAAAAAATATATTATTAATTTATCACTTATGATAACTTATGGATTAATAATTTAATTATTCAAAGTGGTATGGGACACTTTGAATAAGAGACATAATTTAATTATTCAAAGTGGTATGGGTCACTTTGAATAAAATACATAATTTAATAAATCAAATTGGTATGATACACTTTGATTAAAAGACATATTTTGACATATGAGGAATGCATATGACTTATTAAGTGTCAGGTGAGGCCTTTTGTAGCCTCTCAATGCATCGGTATGTCTCATGATACAAACTATGGTCTTGGAACGAGGTCTTGAAAAAATGATTATGTATGGTCCTGGCATGAGGCCTTGATATAATGTTTATGTATGGTCTTGGTAAAAGGCCTTGACAGAATGATTATGATTGTCCTGCATTATATATTCCCTCATTATGTGATTAATATTTAAACCATGTGATTATTTGACTAGTAGAATATCCTTGGTTAATAATCCTTTACTTATGATAATGGTAATAAATGCTCCTGGAATAATGATGGAAGTACTTAGAAATTAATTTATAAAGAAAGTTTAGAATTTACTTTCACAACTTTAATACATAAGTTAGAAAAACATCTATCATTTCATGAATTTTATTTTATGTGTTAATTGAATTTTGATACACTTTCTTGTAAAATTATAAGAAAGTATTATCTCATGTGTTAATTTGTACCTGTATTCTTGAATGTCACCCTTAATTTAGTTTGATAAACTCTTAACTTATATACATCATTCCATGCATTTTTGTACAAGTATACATACTCTAAAATGTGTTTTATCTGTATTTTTTAAATAAATTTATAAAGACTTGTGTATGATATTTCCCTAAAAATTATTTCAAGTAATCTTTGAAAAATGATGATAATGTGCTATAAGAAAAGTTGGTTTCTTTTGAGATAATGTTTTATAATTATTTCAAAGGGATGTTTTAAAAAATTGAATTTATTTATTATTTTTTAAACCCATTACTGATCGTTTTAAATTATCACCTTATGTTTTCAATTTATTTTTAAAGGATTAGTAGATTTTTCTACTTTGAGTTCTTCTATGTGGTGGTAGCAATATGAAGCTTATCTTATATAGTTTTTAAGAACAATATCAGTTGTATCTGGTTTTCCAAAACCTAGACTGAGAAGATTCTCTACGATGAGATGTGATGTGTAATTTTATCAGCATCCTTTTATAAAAAAATTACACAACATTTTTTAAGCACCATCTCCGGGCTTCTAGGGTCAGTTCCTTACAATTAGTGTCAAAGGAATGGTCTACAAAACTTTTTAAAATTAGAACAAAAAATAGCTATGTTTTGATGAGTAGAACTTTTTCTTAAACTTTTCATTTGGAAGGAGAGGGTTCACCAACAAATATTTTGTCTCTCCATAATAAGGAACTAGAAACCATAATTTTCAAGCCATGTATGGATGAATTTTATCCCTTTAGAAACCTTTGTTTGACCTGCAAACATCTTTTCCACATATCTAACACTCCTATTATACTTGACCTCCATCGAGGATCATGTATTGTTTATTTACTCATGGTTCATGATCAACTCCCATTCTATGCACGTAGAGGAAAGTAATTTGAGGGCCTCTTTAAATGTTTCGCCCAAGCCGATAGTTTTTTCTCCCTAAGGTATTTTCATGAAGCTACAAGAGAGTGTGACCTTCGTGGAACATGTCTTTGTCATGTCTTGTCTTACGGTCTATATGGTTGAGTTAGAGACTTTGAAATTCTAGAGGTAAGGCCTTTTCAATTGTTTTAAAGAAATCAAGTCTATACTGATGTCTCCCAAATTTAAACCCATCATGCCACTATCTTGAGATACTATAGCTATGTACATGATTTTGACGCGAGTTGCTCATGCTACATCTGGACCAGAGAAATAGAGAGTTTGAAAATGTTCTGGTGATTCGTTTAACCAGAAGGAACTGGGAAAATCATTGAAACCGGTGGAACATGTGAAGGTATAAATTAAATACTATTTTTCACTCAATTTTTTTAGTTAATAATTATGAAATAAGTTTTTTAGGTACATTAAGGGTAATTTCTGTGGATTGGTGCTATAAAAGCATAAGAGTACAATGGAATAGCGAGGACCCAATTTTTTTGAGGGGGGAATAATGTGACGCTGTGAACACATAATGTATTTTGGGATGAATGAATTATTTTTGAATTATTATTTTGGTGAAAATAATGAAACTCAAATTAAACAAATTAAAGATAAAAGGAATGAAAAGAGAAACTTTTAAACACTGAAATGTTACTTTGTAATGAGGTTTTAAAGTGACAGTTTATTTTAATATGACAGTTGGATTTTGTAATGGTCATAAAATTGTATAACTGTTAAGTATTTTGACTATTTTACGTATTATAAGTATTTAAGTATATTAATAATTTCAAATGTTTTAAAATGTATTAAATTTACTAAATAGTTATCTTTAGTTAAATAAAAATATGGTTTCAAATTGAAGGTGTGTTTCATAGTTGGATTTTATAAATATAATACTAATAACCTGGGTGTTTTTTTTTAAATGAAAATAAATTTATGACATTTTTTAATTCAAGTTGAATTTTATATTTAGATTTTCAAATTTAATGTTTTAAAACTGAAGATGAAAACAAATATATGAAATAATGGCATTTAGAATGGGAAATAATGATTTTTTATATATAGAGATTAATATGTATATTTTGTTCTTTTAACTATTGTGTTTAATAAATTTTGATAAAAATTTGGGTGAGTACCCACCCAACCGAGGGTATCCTTGAAGGAAAAGACCTCAAGGTATGAGTGGGCATCTCACTTTGGCAACTAAAGCCAATAAGAGTGTGCGCATAGCGTATACTAAGTCACGCACGTGCCTGTGTGTAGGGTCTGGTAAAGCGCGCGTAGGGGGAGAGGTAGGTTGCACATCAGTGCAAGTAAGGGTGGGACAAGGCCCACAGGTGTGGGTCACGTGTGTAAGGACCCCGCAATGTGTTTGTTTATGTCATTAGTGTGAAGGAAATGGTGTCGGGTATTATAAAATGGTCCTAAAACCATTCCCATTTCCATATGGGGTGGAAATATTTATGGGAGATCTAATCCAGGTTGTCCAATGTTGCTATGCAAGATCTCAACTGTCTAATCTAGATGAATTTGATCTCAACCATACATACCTTTTAAATATAATGGTTTCCCCAAGACCGTCTAATCAAATCCACGTTGTAATCTTGACCATTCATCTGTTTTTAAAACCACAAAAATCACCTCAGTCATATGATCGATCCATGCCCAATCTGAACCATCCATTTCTTTTCCCTTCTTATTCTCTTTCTTCTTCTTCCTTATGTTGCACCAGTCGGCATCTCCCTATCCTTCTCCATTGTTTCTTCCTCCTCCCTTGAGTTATTCCATTGCTCTCCTCAGACCCAGCCCTTTTTTTCACAGGTCCACCAAGTGTGCATTAGTTTAATGTAAACCCCTTTGGTGTATCATGTATGTTTTCCAAAATATATATATATATATATTATCAATGATGTATTTCTTCAAGGTTTACACTGATCATAGTTTTTGTATTTTTCTAAATAGTTAGATTTAGTTTTCTTTAGGTCTCATTGTTTATTTTTTTTTATGTTTAACTATAGTATATAAAATTATATATATACAGTTTATATAAACCTCTTATATAAACCCATTTTCACATTTAACCCTATGGGTTTTCCTCCTCCCAACTCTTCTTCGACTTCTTCTTGTTTCAACCCCACCTTTAATGTTATGTAAGGGTTTATTTAGTTTTGTGTTTGATTAACCCATATATATACTTATATGTGTATATACATTTATATATAAATACCAAACCTATTTTTTTATATTTTCCAAATAATGAATATTTGTATTTAAATGATGTTCTTTATTCATGTAATTCATGTAAGGGTTAATCTAGAATCGTTTTTTATATGAAAAAAACCATATATACACTTTGTGTATATATGGTGATATGTATATATATATTTTTTAATTATAATCTGATTTAGTTTTCCATATAATTGATATTAGTGATTGAATAATTTTTTTGAAGTGTATGATACTTTTTTAAGGATTTATCACACCTTATTTTGGTTATGCAAATCCCATGTATACACTTTGTGTATATACAGTTTTATATGATCTTCAAATCCTAATCTTTTTTGGGTTTTTCAAGTGATGATTATCAGTAATTAATTTCTTTTTTATGCATGAAATACTTGTAAAAAGGTTTACTAAGAGTGTTTTTTGAGTTTCTAAACTTATACATACATACATATATATATATATATATAAGTAAATACGATTATATATATATAGGTATATAGTTTTTAATTCCTAATCTGATTAAGTATCTTTCTTCTTAATTTGAATAATTATTTTTTTTGGTCATCCCTATCCTTATACTTATTCTTTTAATTGTGACTGAAAAATCCACATAAGTACTAAAAATACATATATGTGTGTCTTCATTAATTTTAAAAAAAATTGATGGTATTAAACTTTTTATGATTTTGTGTTTTGAAAGTTATATTTTGATTTGTTCAAAATGTTTAATACCATACACATGTGATCATATCAATAGTTAATCAAGCTAGGTTACTTTACAAAGAAATACAAGTGTTTATATTTCTACATGTTTTACATCTGTAATCAACCATTGAATTGGATGTCTCCTATACATGACTAAATTGATCACAAATACAATTTTGAAAACAATAAAAAACCCTTATTTTGTTATTGGGTGCCTAAAAATTCAAAAAGAGGTCATCACTTTGTTATTATAATTAACATTATGTGCATGCATCTCAATTAATAATTTTAGGATAAATGGTTATAAATATATTTTGTTTAATATATACATGTATATTAATAGACATAAAAATATATGTATATTGAATTACTTTTATAAATAATATATTTTAATCCATTACGAATTTGCCACAATGAATTCTATTAGTTATTAAAGTTTATGATTTAATCTTTTTGACACTAATATCTATCATTGAATGTAAAATATGAATGATATATATCTTAAATTCGAAAACATGTATTTTAGTACATTAAATATTTACTTTTATGCAACAAAAGTTTTTAAGAGTTATTATTTTATGTGAAAACACAAAAAAAAAATCTTTTATTAATTTATCTCTTATGATAACTTATGGATTAAGAATTTAATTATTCCAAGTGGTATGGAAAAATTTGAATAAGAGAAATAATTTAATTATTCAAAAGTGCTATGGGACACTCTGAATAAAAGACATAATTTAATAAATTAATGTGGTATGGGAAACTTTTATTTAAAGACATATTTTGACATATGAGTAATTCATAGGACTTATTATGTGATGGGTGAGCCCTGTTATAGCCTCTTGATGCATCAGAAGGGCTCACAAGACAAACTATGGTCTTCGAACGAGGCCTTGACAAAATGATTATGTATGGTCTTGGCATGAGTCCTTGACAGAATCTTTATGTATGGTCTTGTCATGAGGCCTTGACAGAATGATTATGATTATCCTAAATTATTTATTCCCCCATTATGTGATTAATATTTAAACAATGTGATTATTTTACTAGTATAATATCCTTGGTTAATAATCAATTACTTATGATATTGGTAACAAATTCTCATGTCATAATGACGGAAGTACTTAGAAATTATTTTATAAAGAAAGTTTAGCATTTATTTTCAGAACTTTAATAAAAAAAAGTTATAAATACATCTTTCATTTCATGAATTTAATTTTAGGGGTTAAGTTCATTATTATATTGTTTCTTGTGCAATTCTGGGAAAGTATAATCTCATGTGTTAATTTTTACCGATATCATTGCAAGTCACCCTTAATTTAGTTTGATAAAATCCTAACTTATATGTAGAATTCAATAAATTTTGGTACATGTACACATACTCTAAAATGTGTTTTATCTGTAGTTTTGAAATATATGTATAAAGACTTCTGTATGAGATTTCCCTAAAAATTATTTCAAGTAACCTTTGAAAAATGATGATTATGTGCTACAATTAATGTTGGTTTCTTTTGAGGGAATGTTTTATAATTATTTCAAAGATATTTTTTTAAAAATGTAATATATTTTTTATTATTTTTAAAACCCCTTATTGAGCATTTTAAATTCTCACTCTATGTTTTCAATTTATTTTTACAGGATTAGTAGATTTTTCATCTTTGAGTTCTTTTATGTAGTAGCAGCAATATGAATCTTATCTTATATAGTTTTGAATAAACGTATCAGTTTTATCTGGTTTTCTAAAACCTAGATCGAGAATTTTCTCTGTGATGAGATGTGATGTGTAATTTTATCAGTATATTTTTATAAAAATAATTACACACCATGTTTTAGGCGCTGGATCCGGGCTTCTGGGGTCGGGTCATCAAAGTAAAAAATAAATATCTTTAAATAAAAAAAGATTTTTGATTTAAAATAATAAATTTTAATAATTTGAGAATTATTTTGATAAAATAAATGTTATTCTTTAAATCATAACATTGAAATTATCCAATGGTGATTTTTTATTAAATTTTGGAGACAGTTGAATTTTAGGGTCAAAATTAAATATGGTATAAATATACTGTGTGTATTATGAAATTATAATGACCCAGAGATGATAAAATATATTCTATAAAAGGTATCCACGACCCAATATATATTTTCCCTTTAAAATAATTTTTTCTTAATTTATTTTATTAATTTTATAAATCCTTAATTAATTCTCCAAAACGAAAACTATATTTAGTGGTTCTAAAATCAATTCTTTATAAAAATGACACTCTTCCACATCACCAAGGGTATTATTTTGATGATATAGGTTATTAAACATTAAAAGTAATTAAAAAAACTTAACTTTGACATAAATCATTGGAAAAACCCATGGGATGATTTTTGGGTTTTATTAAATTGTCATATAGAGTTCAAAACCTAAATTTGGAAATTAGTTAAGAATTCTTCTCTCTTTGGCTATATAAACCCAACCAAACTTCCATTTATCTACAATAAAAACTCTTTTATAATTAAATTATTCTTCCATTACTATTCTATAGTCATTCCAAGGTTCCCCCAATCTCTCAAGAAGCTCCTCCCAATTTTTTAGAAGTTATGTCTCATGGTAAGGGATCCTCTTCTTATTATCTTTATTCAAGAACCTTATTTCCCTTTTTACTTTTAATGGCCAATTTTTATTTTTGGAATATGTTTTTACATATCCATATTACTGTCCTAATGATTTAAATGTGATTATATACCCCTTTAACTCTCATTATTCTCTTCTATGAACCTTCACACACCCCCTTTATGCTACTAGAATTATCCTGTGAGTTTTCCAAGTCACAAATATTTTTATTAGGAATTACCATACTTATTTTAACTAAAAAGTATTCACCTAGATTTTCCTATCCTTAATTTATTAGGTACATCTATGTATGTAACCCACAATATCTTATAATGGGATTAAAATTTATGAAAGGCATATTTATGTTGTATGATCCTTATGGAACACTTATGCATGTACGTGATATAAAATGATTAGTGAGCCCAGATAGCACTCCAATGCATTGGATAATGTTTTAATCTCATTAGATGTCATGTATGGTGTAAGGGAGGTCATTATAAGCACTATATATTATTGTTTCTTGGAATTTATTCCGGACTTATGTTTCTGATGGCATGTTTTTTGTTTTTTCAACATTCCTATATTTCCTTTATGTTATCATGTTATATCATGTCTCATTGTTCAAGATTTTGATTCTCATCCATATTATGTTACCTTAATATTCTTGTTGGATCACATGTACTTATTTATATTATATTATGATTTTTTACTCCTTTAATAGGCTTTATATCTCACCCATTTTTATATAAATCCCTAGATTATCCCGTGTAATAATAGAAGAACGATGGAATTTTAGGAGCAAATTAAGGAAGTCTTAAATAATTTCATTGTACTCATGTTGCATGTTGTTATGATATATACCTAATTATCCAAATATACTAGACTTAATTATCTTCTTGGTTTTATAATCTGTACCTTTATATATTAAATCATGAATTAAATTGTATTAATGTTATGGGATGTCATAAGTGATCATGGGAAGAACCTCAAGTCAGGGAACGTTAAAATGTGTGAAAACATTAAAAAAATCCCTACCCATTGAGTAGAACACATATAAATAACCCAGTTAGAAGTAATATTTTATACATAAATGGTGAAATACATATAGCCTAAGAATATTAGGGTAAAGTTATGTATGAAAGGATTGTTCCCTTAATAGAGATAAGTTCATTTTTACTTTCATTTTCTTCTTATTTTGTAACACCATTTATGGGTTCATAAGCCTTTTGTGCATAAGAAAATGAGACTACCCCATACCAAATTTTTAATTTTAATTGATTTATATTTCATTCCATTATTAATTTCATTAGGATATATTCAAATTCAATAATCATGAGGGTTTATCATTTTTTTATGTTCTTATAGTTTTCTTCTCTCACTTCTGGTTTACAAACACAAACACCCCCTTTGATTCCTCTCATTACTTATATAGTGGAAATTTGTGGTAATTATCAAGGAGTATTCATGGATTCCTAAAATATTGTGTAGGTATACTTATGGGAGTGTGGTTTTCACCGCATTAATTTTTGAAAACCTCATTTACTTGGTAATGTTGTGTGGTAAGAGGTATCAAGACACTTAATGAGATGGTAGGAGAGTGTTATCTTATTTCTTGATGAATTATAATTAAATGGGATGGTAAAAATATATTAGGAATATCCATATATTATTTCTCATAGCTTAAAAAATCTTTATATCTTGAACCATTCACATGCATGTTTTCTCCCCAACCTTCATTATTTCATTATTTTAAATATATATATATATATATATATAATTTAGTCTAAATAAATGTGAAAATAAAAATTGAGTAACCCATTCTCAAGAAATCAATCTCTGGAAATATACTTATCAATATTCTATATGTTTTTATCATATTTTTTTATTATTTTTGAGGCCCACGGTAGCATTTCATTATTGGTGTTATTACTTGGGAGTTTGATGAAAATTCACTATTTTGTTTTACTATGTAAATAGTCTTATTTTTTCCTTTAAATTTATTTTATTTATTTGATTATTTCCCACCTTTTCCAATATAAATTTTTAGTATGTGTCAACAATATAAAGAAATTCTTGAGGTGATCATAAATTTTTTGATGATAAACTTTTGCATCAATACTGTGATCACTACACGAGACCCTTTATATAAGATGGAATATAAGAAGTAATTTAAGTACACCAAGAGAACCTAGAATTAAAATACATGTAGTACCAAGTGAACAAGATCACCTTTTATCTTCATGAAATTATTAAATAAGAGAAAATTTTGGATCAAAATTAAGAGGAAGAATTTGAACCATTAGAATTTAAAGATACTCTATCCATATTTTAAGTGAAAAAACAACTAGAGGTTTAAGTTGAACTCATTGATGGCCTACTCATTAACATCATAGAACTTCCAAATGAGTTTCTAGTACCTAATATCCTTATATCTAAGGAATTTTAAGTAGTTTAAGAAATATTTGATATCTAATAGGAATATTTTATCAATGAATACACAAAAATAAATCCTTTTATATTCAATAAGTAATTCCAAGTTCAAATATTTGATGTTTAGAATAAATAAAAACACTCCAAAATTGATGTGGTTACCTTTCAAGAAATAATTAAATGTCTACATCCTATATTCTCAATTAATATCCCATAATATATTTATTATAAATAAAACATATATGGTGATTCAAATGAGGGTGACAATTCTTCTATAAACTCATTTTATTTCAATTTAATTAAAAAAATATGAATATTGTTACCCCATATTATTTGAATAATAATTTTGAACTAACATTATAGACCATGTATGATAATGAGTACAACATAGTGGATATGATATGATTAGATGAAATTTTACAAGATGCAATACTTAATCGGTATAAAAACCTATTTCTAGAAGTTATATATAAATAAGGATGCATACTAGCTAATTAAATGGAGGGAGATAACAAATATTTTAATTAATTTTCTATAGAATGTATTCAAACTCAACTAAAAAATTACCCTTACCTTATTTAAAATATAGATTAATCTATAATTGTAAAGTAACTAAATGAGTTTTATGTATGGCCCAATGAGACATAGGAGGAATATGGTATTCCGTTGGAACATGGTGAAGAACATCCTTATCAATAAATACAATATGGAAATCCCCTCTTCATAGTACACTGTATATACTGGGTGGGTTTTCCAAGTATGAAAGTAAAAGAAAATCATACCCCTTTTTCATCCTCTCACCCCTACTTTATCTTGAACTTTCCACTTCAAATGGGGTGTATGCACATTATAAAACACTAGGGGGCCTCATTAATGAGAAGTGCTTAATAAGATGTGTTTTTAGATTTTTCCATTTGAGTAAATCCATATCTTGAATTCTCTAAGAGATTTTTTAAAACTTTGATTCTATATTTGAAAACTATTTCATTGAATGTTAATTGTATTAGATTTAATTGTATTATAATTTAATATTAATAAACTAGATCAATTAACTTCAATTTGGGTGACTCACTTACTAAACAAAGGTAACATTCAAAGATTTATCATTAAAAAATAAATAAATTCATTCAAATTGGAGTAGTTTATGAATTTTAGATCTCAACCAATATGTCTCAAAATTTCCAAAATTGTAGAATGTTTTCATGTGTGTTAAAAATAAAATCCATTAAAAAAGAGCTAGAGAATTTTGTGATCTAGTTTTCCAAACTCTTCTTCCATGCTTTGGTTATCAAAAATAGATTTATGGGATGAATTCTATTTTGAATTAGTATTTCTAGATTATCTCTACTCACATAATAAGTGAAATTGTATGTGTATAACTTGAAAATAAAATAAATGTGAATAAGTGTTTAGATATAAATAGAGATGTTGGTGAAGTTGAATACCAAACATAAATTAACACATGGAAAATTAATTTATCATATTATTTATATAATGGTGAATCATTGTTTTTAAAATTTGGAAGTGGGTCGATAAGATTGAATAAAATAAATTTGAAAACGTGATTGAATACTAACATTGAGATTTAACAAAATCTTTAATACACAATATTCAACGAAATGAGGCATAAGAATAATGAAAACATAAATTCTTAATTTATCATTTTTTTATAGAAATTTCTTGAGGATATGGAGTAGCTTATGTGTGGGGGATTGATTAATCCACATTTTTTAAAAATTTTGGAAAATAATTTATTACAGTTAATATATATTTTATAAGAATATTGTAAATAAATAAATTTTAGTTGTATTAAAAAAATAATGTTCTTAATGTGAAAATGAATTTTATTTTTATTTAATAGATTTTATTAATTTTTTAAATTTAAATGATTGTGGATGTATTTCAAAAATGTAGTTTTTTAAATTTCCAGTCCATAGTATGATTTTAAGGATATTTTAGAGGCAATATGTGATTAAAACATGAGGTAGAACCTTACATTAAATTCAATCATAGCGCCCAACCTCATATATGAGTAACTCCTCACAGATGAGATGTGTGTATGATTAAATCATCATAGACCTCACATCAAAATAACTCCTTCAATCAAGTTATTGTGTGAGATAAATTTAACCACATCATAATCCCAGTTCAAATTAAACATGTAATGATAGACCTCATTTAAGATTAACACACTACTCATGTGTGATTAACAAGTATGACCACATCAGAATAGAAGTTGATCATGTTAGATTAAATGGGTGGAACTTCTCTATTGTATGAAAATATAGTCTAATATCTAAGTGTTTTGTATGGTTAACATAAATGGTAAGTGACACACCATGTCACCTCTGTAACCCATAGGCTAAGCCCCTTAGGATATTAAAGTCAAAGAATCGATGTATGTGTAAGATTAATCAACAATTACATAAAATTATTTGTAGATCAACCAGATCTATAAAACTCAAAATCATTTTTCTTGTCCAAATCAAGAAAGGGTCATTCAAATACCCCATATAGTATCTATCCATCAATAAGGTAAATTGGTGATCGTGGTAATAATTTTTAATTAGGTAAGGTTCAACAATGTCAAAACAATGGAGAAATATCTATCCATGAAGTAGTCCATGGGTAAATAATATTAAAATTAGGAATATTCTATTCAAGGAAATTAAAATAAATGCATCTAAATAATTAAAGGTGAATATTTTTATAAAATGAATTTTCACCCACTAGATTTGGGGGTTATTTTTTACTTTTATATTCTTATTGTTTTATAACTCTAGGTATAGAATCATAGTCCTATTGTTGATTAGATAAGGAGACTCCCACATCCCTAATTTTTAATTATAATTGAGAAACATTTAATTTTCTTATTAATTTCATGAGGATATTTTCAAATGCATGAATAGGTAGGTGGACATCATGATTTTTATGAGTTCTTATAGTCTCCTTAACTCTATTTTGGTTTTCATTCACACATCCCCCTCATCTCCTCTCATTTATTATACTATGGAAATTTGTGATAAGTATTGAAGATATTTTGGGGATTCATGAAAACTATGGTAGGGTAAGTGTATAGAGTGTGGTGGTCTCGACATGACTTTATCTAAACCTCACTTAATAGGGTAGGGTGAGTGGTAAGAGGTATTGAGCCACTTAACGATATTTTAGGAGAGTGTTCTATTCTTTCTTGAGGAATTATGATTATGTGTTTTGTGATTAATATATATAAGATTGTTGCATTTTCATTCTCATAGTTTGAAACCTCTTTATATTTAGATGCATTCACACACATGATGTCTTCTACCCCTTATTATTTTGATTATTTTTAAATAAAAATAATAATTTAATATGTGAAAATAATAAATGAGTAACCCCTATTTGAGAGACCAACCCATGTACATATCCCTAATTGTATTCTAGGTGTTCTAAACATTTTTCTCTAATTATATGTCCCACAAAATCCCATAATAAATATATCAATGATTATATATAATATAATTGATATTTTTTTGTTATTTTATCTGTAAAAATAATTAACCTAGTGGTATTTTTATTTCCTTGTATGGTCTTATATGTTTAAAAACACCTGATTATGTGCAGTGGTATTAAATATTTATGGTGTCAAAATAAAATCTTTATTATGAAATTGGATTTCAAGATTTTTTCATGCTCAAATTTTATTGAATTGTGAGTATTTTGAAACAAATAGAATCAAATACCTTTCCCAATAAAGAAATATCTTACAAAACCCATGTATCATACAAGGAATAGTATCTATTATATTTGGGAAGTTACCAAGGTAGGTATTTCCTAATATTATGATAATAGATATACTATAATATTTTAGTTAGGTACCTAGAAGAAGAAACATGAACTAATCAGTAACTACTCTTATAAAAATTCTCATGGATTTAAACTAAACTATCATCACTGATTTTTTTGATCCTCATGATTTATGAAATTGGTTTATGTTTTATAACCAATTATTTCTCATCACATTAATCTAATTGTCCACTATCAGATACCTTTTCCAGTTTTGATGTATTGATCATTTTTTTGTATCCCCTCAAATATTATAATATCTTTTTAGTCACTTTAACATATGATGTTATTAAGGTGTATAACAAAGAAAACGATGATAATTTCTATAAATTTTCAACAAAATGTATAAATACACAACATATTAGAGTCATCCTTTGAATAAATTTGAGAGATAAACTTTTGAATAATTTAAAACATAAAATATGATATCATAATATATACTCTCGATGTGAATCATGTGTTTCCAATATCAATTACATTCTCTATATTTTATGGGTGGACCCCATAACTAGGAATTTGTGATGTTAAATCTTTCTTAAATTATTTAAATTTGAACCAAAAGTATTATTAATTTTTAATATCAAATTATACTTTTTAAATTGTTATATCACATGAAATATTGTGTCTATGAAATCCTAAACTTATAATAAAAAGTCTAACTTTTTTATTTTATGAATGTAATATAATGAGATCATTTTACATGCCTCACACATTCCAATATCTTCTAATAATTCACTCTCACTGCCATAGTTTTTTATTGTACATAATTAAAAATAATGATAAGTTCCCTTGGGGTTATGGCTCACAGAATACTATTTTATGCTGGGAAATTTCATTTATAATGAAAATATTATACATAAAAATAATAAATTAAGAATATGAAAAATAATAAATAAAAAATACATTATAATATGAAGATTTAGTTATATATATAAATCATGTAATTTAAATATATTTAAATATTACATGATCTGTAAAGATAATTTAATATAAAATGTTTAAAAATGTCATTCTTCATTTTTATCCTTTAAAAAATCACAACCGCCAATAATGGAATCATTATGAAGCCCTTTAATATCATCCTTCTCTTCACTGGGTTCTCTTCCTCTTATTCTTCTTCCTCGTTTTCAATGTGATGAAATTATGTCATTTTTCCCTTATAAACTTATATTTTGATCCTTTATTAGATTTTAAGGAAGTATATTATCTAGTAAAATAATGTTCTTCATATATAGATTCTAAAGCATCATCTCCCCAAGTTAAATCATCATCCTAAAAAACAAGATCATCCATTGCATCAAATCCTTATTATACTTGGTCAAAAATTCATTCACTACATTTTATAATTATCTTTAATGAGATGATATCAATGGTATTGTCATCATTAAATCAATTCATTAATTCTCTAATATATATTGAAAAATAATTTAAATATTATAGAATAAGTATATTCCTTTACTTTTTATAGATATCTTTGAAGACACTATAATATAATTCACAACTAAAATCATTATAGGTGAGGCTAATAAATTTTATTGAAATCTATCTCATATGGGGTGTTGAAGTGCCATTATATGTCCAATAATAAGTTAGTAACCTCAATTGTTTTTGTTTCAAACATCCAAATTTGTTTCAAGAGTTCCTAAATCATCTCTATATTTTATCATCCCTTAAAATATTTTATTTTGACTTCCGATTACAATAAAAAAATTAATTTCATTAATAAAACGTATTTTTACCTATTCATCGATATAAATTCTAGTATTATAATTACAAATTTTCATATTTGAGTATGATCTATTAGCATGAAACTGTAAATGAAGTTTTACTTCCCACCTTCTACAAACAATTCTAAAAATCTCTCAATATCTATAGTCATTATTGTTAAAATTTTTTATAATGACATATTTTTCTCTATCAAAATATTTTTAAATGTTCCCAAATAATGGTTTATTTTTACAATCAACTAATATAATTACATAAACTACATGGTTTCCAACTTTTATATAATAAATAACATTAATCCAAAATGAAGTACTTTGCATAATAATATTTTTTTACCACCTTACTTCATTAAAAACATGCAAGTATTTCATTCATATATCCAAAAAAAATTATTAACTTTATTTGATGGATCTGCATACAATATAAAGTGATCATCGAGGTTAAAAATCTTGTTTTTTTAGTCCTTAGTAACTCTCTCTATTTATTTAATTATCTTTAGTTATTCAAAACACTCTCAAGGATATAAATATAAGCATTGGAAAATATAGAATTTTTCAAATTTCAGTAAAAATAAAAATATTACACATATTTTCTATGAAGACCTATGTCCATATAGATTTAATAAGTGTATACTTTTTGTCTTGTTATAGGAATTTAGTGATAAAAACTTAGGATTTTTAGAAATTTTGGTTCATAAATATTTTTTGTCATTTTGGGATCATGTTTTGAATTCTAATGTTTGAGGATAGAATCTATCTGTTTTTTGGATATGTTTTGAGGTTTTATACGAGGTTTTGGGAATTTTGGTTGTTTAAGTGGTGGTACCACTAGTATTTTAAAACTATGAGTAGAACCAGGTTCCCTGTAGAGTGTTACATAGTAACCGATGAGGTAGGATAAATAGGGAGTGTGCTGGAGGTATCAATCGGTACCTGAAAACCACATATAGGTTACTTGATAATATTTACTAGTTATTTTAATAAGTGAATTTTGGTCATTTTTATCCAATACCATTATCCCCAATTTTCTACCCCTTTGACTCATTTACCCTCCCAGTGGTCAAGACACCCATAGAAGAGTCTCATTATCTCTTCTTATTCTTCTTTCCATTTTATTATCTTAAATAGATGGTGATACTAGGATATTTTTTATAATAAATCAAGGTAATAATTTCTCTTATTTCTCTTATCCCCTCTTTTACTCTTATTCTTAGATTTATCTTAATGTAGTTAGATATTTGGGATAGTTATTCCACTAGGGCATGGTGAAATAATTTTTTATATCATATCTTATTTTTTTTCTTGGTTAAAGAAAGATTGTATAAGTAGTTTCTTTTTCCATATACCGCTATTTTTACATGAATTGATTTAGTTATGAGTTATTTTAAATATTTCATGGTTTTAGAATGAAATTGGTAGATATTTTTGTTTTCTTAATTGGAGAATTTTTTAGAGAATATATTTGATAAATTTTATGAGTTATCTACCAATATTTTCCTTTGGGTTTATCATTCTTTGGTTATAGTTGATTTTTATTTGTGATGCATTGGTTATGGAACTCTACATTGATCAAAATTAGGTTTTATTAGTAGTATTTGGAGTATATTTAGTGATCAAGGATTTTTTAATCTCACCAATGGTTAAGGTATGTTTTCTTAACCCTTCAAGTTAATTTTTAAGTAATTCATAGAACATATTTCCCACTTGTTTTCCTAACTAGTGATAATAAAGTAAAAACACTATTTTTATAAATATATATGGGTGGAATTTCAATTGTATTTCAGTATGATAAAAAAAATTAAAGGGATTCCATATAGAATATTTTTTGGGTTTGATTTATTTTAATCACCCATGATAGACTTAATATATAGTTTTATGGTTAATTGATTCTTTATATGCCTCTAAACACTCATATTAAAGTTTTACCTAATTAAAAATGAATGAGATTATCGAATGATTATTTATAATTGAGGCCTTTTATGTTAATTCATAACTTGTTTATATATAATCTCATATATTTTATTCCATTTATAATATACTTGAAGAATGTTTTTTTCACATTTCCACCATTATTAAACATTAAAGTTAATCATGTAATATTTAGTTATAATTTTGTTCCCACATATATGAATCGCCACTATGCTTGTTTAACATGTCATATAGTTTCAATATATAGATAAGGGAAGTATATTGACTTATTCTTGGGTAAATCATATAATTCTAAAGTTATAGTGTGTTAAACACACTCATTTAATATGGATTTGATTCTTGTACCAAACCTTCATGGATTTGTTTTATTTTAGATTAAAAAAATACTGTATAGATCCTTTATTATCCCTTTTTAACTGAGACCATATCTTTCCACTATAACCTAAATGAGTTATAAGTCAATGATCCATACTTAACCTTTAATTAACTGATTAAATTGGTGGTGTTGTTGAAGTTGTTTTGAGAAAGTGATAAGAAATGATTTGAATCATAAACTTGTTTGTTTTTTAAATATATTTACATGTAATAGTATTTTTATATATTAACAAATATATTTTTTATAGTGGGTTGACTTGATTTTAAGAAAATATTTTATTTTTTTAACATAATCCCTTCTAAAAATTTCCTATAGGTAATCCTTTATTCCTTTAATTTTTTTATTAAAAACTATCTTATCTATTTTTAACTCAAAACCAAAATAAATATTTTAATTCATTTTAAAACAAAGGGATTCAGTGTGGAATAAAGTTTTCTACTATATTTAATATTAATATCTCTAATTTTAAATGGTGTTATAAAAGTATTGAGTGAAATAAAATAATCTATGTAAAAACTTAAAAGAGTCAAACAATTGTTGTTCTACACTAAATAAAAAAATTTATAAGAGGTTCTTGAATAAAATCTTTGGTTTTGTCATGTAATTACGGTAGAGAAATTTTATTTGGGATGTTGTTATGGGTTTTCAATAATTACCACACTTGTTCACAGGTATTCCATGGTTAATTATTTATTTGGATAGTTCACACCATGAATAAATTATTAGTATTTCCATTCCAAGTTTCTTTTTTGTCTTCTCACTATACATTTTAAATCAAATCATGATTTGTATTGTGACTTTGTAGAGACCCTGGCCTTTTACAAATAACATTACATGTTTTTAAGCATAATTATACATCAGAGTACAAGAAAAGGATCGTTAAGTATAGTGTCCTGGAAGACTAGGTACATAGAACATAAATCATGGGGATAAAAAAACACTTCTTTATTTAATCTCCATAAAGAGATCCTAACTTCCTTTGACCCCTTACATCTTCATAGGTTACCCTAGGGAACAGATGAACAAATGGATGAGCTACAATTCCTAGTAAGAGAATGAATATAAGGATACATCTTAAGAACCTGAATAAAGAGGCATGACATAATGATATCCAAAGCATGGAACATATGAAATAATATCATATAAAAATGGGATCATATAAACATGGAATCAAATAAATTTGGAAGAACCATAAAACATGAGTTTAGTATGGTTCAAGGCAAACCGCCAATCCTCATTCCCATTTTAGTACGGGTCAAGGATAACCGCCCATCCCGTTTCACATTTCATATCATGAGTATTAACTTTACCCAATGCATTGGATTTCTATCTGGGTGCACCCATATCATTATTTTCATGAATATTATTTCCACAAAAAAAATCATACATAATTAACCATACGTAAACATAAGGGTACCCATGGAAAGAATTGGGTACCACAATCATGACATAAAGCATAACCAATGGATGTATCATGAAACTGTTAATGAAAGAAAGGGATTAGAACATACATGGACGTTAATGAGGTAAAATAGGAATGAAAAATGTTAAGTGGTGTCAAACATAAGTTACAATATATAAGAAATTTATTTGAGAAACATTAGCATTTAAAAAAAATTGTGCGAATTTATGGAAAATACTATAGAGATTTTAAAATAGAAAAGAGGAAAATATTTTATATAATAACTGAATTGAACCAAGAAGGTTTTCATAATAAAAAGACTGATTTTATAAAGACAATGGTGTCTTAAAACATAGTATATAGAACACTATAAATTGAGTAAAAATTTGGGAAGTTCCCTTAAAATAGGTTTGCTTATCGGAAAGTTCTATGGAAGGAATATTTTAAAAACATGTATATCCTAGAAAGAGAGTGATGGAAGGGTCTTCATAAATGAATTTTTTAAAACTAGACAGAATTTATAATATGTAAATAAATTGATAAGGTAACTCCATTTTGATATAAATAAATTTAAGTCAACCCGAAAGAACAAAGAAGGTTTGGGTAGAATTCATTACGATTTATTGGCATGGTGTCGGGTGTACCTAACAGGGATTGATGAAAATAAAAGGGGTTTATCATCACTTATAATTCATGAGGGAATAATGGTGAGGCTCTAAAACATACCCCTTCATTTGGTATTACACATAAAAAGGAATAGCATAGAGGACAATCTTGATTAAGAGAGAAATGGAGAGGCTCCCTTACCTTAAATATGATGGTGTTCTCCACTTGTTATTAATGACCTGAATATAAAAATTAGGTTTATTAATAAATAAATAAATGACCTATTATATATTTCATTGATTTATTATAACCCTTTTTTTCATTCAAGTTCTTTTTGATTGGTTAAATGGTTAAATTTCATTGTTCGGGCTCGTTTTCTTACTTGGTTTTAATGACTGGTTCGCTTATATTCATGTTTGGATAAACATGTAAGATGAAAGTGGTTGTCAAAAATTGAATTTATATTATATTAGTGAACATAAATGAGATTAAATGGTTTCAAATTTATTTTGGTTACTTAGAGCGAAGTCGAATTATTATATAAAACCTTAGTGACAACCATTTTTGTTAAACAGATTTGATTACAATGAACATGTCTTTCTTTATAACATAATACCATTAGTAAAAAGGGATTACACAACCATTACAAGGATATATTACATATATAATAATCCGGTTCAACCATAACAAAAATGGTTTCATTACCATAATTAAAGATGATAATATAAATTGATAAACTATTGTCCTTGAATGTGCTAAATTAGCACATCTCAAACAGTGTGTTCATTTCTTTCAAATAAAATATGGGAAAAAGAGATAATATAATGAATTATCCCATTATAATAATAAAATTAAATTAAATTTATCTCACTGTAGTTATCATACCATTTGGGTTAATGGTGGTGAGGAATGAAACAAAAAGAAAAGAACTTAAAAAAATGAAACAATTGGAAACAAGAATTTACCTCTTGTGTCTACCTCTTTTGAGAACCTCTTAAAGGGAGAGGTTTTGGTATTTAAAGATACTAGGGGCCTTTGGATGTGTGTAAGGAGATTGGGGAGATATTTTGGATGAATATTGGTAAGGAACGAGGCTTGAGAGTAGTGAAGAGAAGAGGGAGTCAGGGGGGTTTTATAGTGGAGGAGAGTAGGGTTTTCATAATTTTATAATCATTAGTTTATTAATTTCCCTCAAGATAATAAATAGTGATGATTCCATAACAATAAACAGTAATAACTGAATTTGAGTTCTATATTTTGGTTCTTACATCACTTTTGATATTAGGAATAGTGTACTTGAATTATAATGTATTTATATGGTAAATTAATATATTTTACTATTCACTAAAAAATTCAAGTATTTCAGAAAAATCCCAAAAAATCACCATAACCATTTTTTGAAGTGTAGAATCCAAAAATGAAATCCATTTTTCAAAAATAATTTTCTAAATATCATTATTTTAATATTTAATTAAACTCATAGTTTATTATTAAAAACCCAGTTTTAAAACATTCATTTACTTATTCTAAAATATAGGTACATCATACATTCACTTGAATATTATTTTTATACCATCATAGTTAAGGTTAATATTCATTAGGGTATATTACTATTCATAAGGGTATTTTACTATTCATAAGGGTATGTTTGTATTCATCAAAAATTAATTTTTTCCTTATCGGAATCCAAATAACGAACTGATCGCAACTGTGTTTGTATGATTTTCAGAGTTCCAAACACCGAAGTGATAAACTTATGTTTAAAGGTAACATAACACTTAGTAGTTCATTATGTTGTGATTTTATGTAATTATATAAAATATTTATAAGAGACTAATTTACATTTATAAAACATTGGGTCATTATAGACTTGTTTAAATTTCAACTATCAATTTAATTACATTGATATAGAGCATGTGTATTACTTAATTAAAATCATGTGAATTACTTTGATATAAATCATGTAGAAAGTGATGTATATTATAGATCAAGTACACCAGATTATGTTGGTATGGGATAGACTCAAAATTTATTGGTTTATAATACACCTTCCCCTTTCCCAAAGATATGGGTAGTAAGGATTCCCTACTTTTTATACACTATCCCCTTTCCCTTGGGATGGGTAATAAACATGACATATTATTTTGAGATGGGTGATAGACCTGACTTAGTATACACTGTCTTGTTTCCCTTGGGATTCTTTTTTCACCCCAAATTGTTATTTTTAATCAGCTTATGTCTCAAGAATAGGATTCAAGAAGTTATTATAGGTATGGAACATCTTAGTACAGGGAGGTAATTATTATAGTTGATATTCATCAATAATACATTATTTTCCCTTTGTTTTTATGATTATGTGACTATCTATAAAAAATATCTATATATTTATGTAAATATGTAGACACGTTTATGAATTCACCTATTTATCTATTGAGTAGAGATATTATTGGGGGTGTCGTATTGAGTATTTATTCTCTATCCCCACATGAACACCTCTATGAATATACAGTTCATTAACTTTGTTTTAGGTATTGGTAAGACTTTTTAAACTATTATATATTTGTAGCTAAATTAATCTAGGATGTCATAGGTTTCATTTGGGTTGCCATGTGATTTTGGAGCATGGAGGACATGTATGGATAGATATCTTTTGCTGGAAGAGTTCTTATGAACATATATTTTTTTCAGTCTACTTGGTTGTATATAACCATGATTTATTGCTATTTTTAGTTTAGTTTTATGTTTACCTACATTCATACAGTGGTAGAGTTTTTCACCTTTTATATATTTTTTATTTGTAATAAGTTATATGTTACTATAGAGATTCCAAACTTATGGGCGAGTTATGGGAGATGTTTGGTATATACTGGTTATAAATTCTAGTAGTAATTAGAGTGGTTAAAATAATTCATCAGTTGTGTATTGAGACCCATGGTACTCCTTGCCACCCCTTGGGGATCAGGAAAATCTCTTGGGGCCAGTGAAGACCTTATTCACATACTTTGTAGGTATCTAGGTATTGTAATGGTGTTAGATTAGAGTTTTGGGTTATCTAGGATTTTATATTTTTAGATAAGAGATTGGATGTTAGGACTTAATGAGTTTTTCCTGTGCTTGTGTATCCAAAACGGTTATAGTGGAAGCTTCTTCTTCTTAGTATGTTCAGGTACTCAATTTCGGAACCATAAGTTTGAATGAGATACTATTTTTGGTATCTTAGAATGATATTGAGAAAACTTATAAAGAGGTGTACGAATTTACTAAGAGACGGTGTTAGTTTCTATTCATGAATCATATGATCGAGTGGCATATTACATTTTTTCCATTACAGTTAGATTATTATTAATATAATATTTGAATGGTCTTAATTATTTAAATAAAAATAATAAATTAATAAGTATTTATTTTAATACCATATTATGTTTCAATTAATTAATTAAATTTAATAATATGAACACCTTCATTAAAATTGATTATATACATTTTCATTAAAAAGTTAATATATAGTTGATATATATAAGTTGCATCTTAAAGCATGTTAATTGTATTTAGTTTTGTATTCTACTATGAGCATGAAACATAATCTTTATTTATTATTTTATACTAATAATTATAATTTTTTTCTATTTAGTAATATATTATATAAGTTGTTATGATTTTTTTTCTTGATCATTCTATATATGTTCCCATTCCATAATTATATGAAATGTTTGTTAAGTTCATGAGTATTTTAATGGAACCTTTCAGTGTCTACAAATTAATAAAATTATTTTATAGATTTGTGTTTTAAATGCAATGGGGGTTTTAAAATTAAAGGTTATTTTGAAATTGTTGTACTTTAAGAAAAGTGACATGAGAAATTGTTTTTTAAAATCAAATTTGTATAACAAGATTCTTTTGAGAAATTAAGAACATTCAAAATAGTTAATTTTTTAGAAAAAAAATTAAGGAATAATTTTCTAAAAATTATTTGGGAAATAAACTAATTTTTTGGAAAATATGGGATTTTGAAAAAAAATTGACCTGTGATTTTTAAATAAATATGATTTTATTTTCTATAAAAATATTTAAAGTGGTTATATTTGATAAAATTGGAAACATAATTATAGAATGAGTTTGGGAAGACCGTGGGTGATTTATTATGATAGGTAGAACCATAAAGTGATATTATTTTAGTTAGTGATGATATTTCAAGTATTATAGTTCAATTATTATTTTTTAGTAGTGGAGCTTTCTAGCATTGGTGGTTGTACTAATTTTGGGAGTTTATTTGTAAGAACATGAATCTTCACTTTAGGTATGGATCTTTATTTTGGGTTGTTTTTTAGGAAAAAGGAAGATTTGGAAAAAAAAAATTAAGTACATGTTGTGTACTCCTGAGTACACGCTTTGTACACAGTTTCCATGTGTAGCTGCATAGTGGTCGTGTAACGACTGAGTACATGGTTGTGTGGGTGACCTAGAAGACCGCCTAAAGTGGGGGCCAGTTGAGGCTAGTACACAACATGTACATTAAATAAACACTCCAGGTACTTTTATTTTTATTTTATTAATCAGCTAGAGGTCACATCTCATGTCCAGAAATGCTTTCTTTTTCCTGTGTCTTGTACAGGACAGATACAAACAATAAGAGATCTTCGAGCTCCCCTTGTTCCTCCATCTGAGCTCTGACTAAGACGCTGCCAGGTGCATTGGATTCCCATCGCTGAGTTCTCTCTTTCACTAGTCTCTATTAATAATTTCTACTCTCTCTTGAGTTATTCAAGGTTGAATGATTTTGTCCTTTTTGCAGATCTACATCATTATAGGCCGATTCAAGGGCCAAAGTTTGAGAGTTTCAATCATACAACATCAAGGTAGGTGGTTTGTGCAGTTCATTGGTTGTATTTGGAATATATATAATAAAAGTGCTGAATACCCATGTTTAGGGTATTGTGTGTTATGGAATTTAACCCTATTTAAAACTTTTTATGGTTTTTTTAATTGAGAAGGGGTTATTTCTTATGTATAAGGTTTATTACCTTGATTATGGATGTGTTTCCCATGTTTGATTGATTACGACCGTTGGGTCTAAGAAGCATGTTAGGATACTTTGTTTTCTATTCCTAGTGTTGGTAGGATGGAGTTGTTGTTTATATGAGATGTATGTGTTTCAAATTATGAAATTATGACGAAGGGTAATTGACTGTGAGAGATTCCCGAGGTAGGGTCTTTTAATTATGAATTGTTTTTATGATTGACCAAAGCTATTGACTACGAAAGTTGTCATGTGCTCAGTGACCAGAGGGGTAAGACCATGAGAGCTACCCAGAGGGTCGTTATTAAATTAATATTGGACCATAGGGTATTTACTATGAGATCTACCATGTGGTCATTATATTTTATTTTTCCTATGATGACCAAGGTCGTATTGACGGTGAGATCTATCTAGGTGGTCGTTGTAAATGATTAGTTCCATGTCGGACCAAAGGGGTTAGACTATGTGAGATTTTCCAGAGGTTCATTATTTATTGAATTGATGATAAGTTAAACCATAGGGGATTAATCTATAAGATATTTCCCATAGGGTTGCTCTTAAATTATTGTATGATTTTGATGATTCTGCCAAGACAAAGCACAAGCTTAGACTTGGTCTTGCTTGATTATTTAGATGGTCTTCTGAGATGTCTATTGTTACCATTATACAGGGGGATACAGAGCATAGTCTAGATCCTGAGGTTGCATTATTCAATGGTTTGAATAATTTATAAATGAAAATTAATGTAATTGGAAACTATAGGATTGTTTAATTTTAATTACTTCCAAGTTTATTAATTCATTTTGCATATTTCCTATTATATATAGTCAATGATAGTTAGGCACAGATATTTCAGTTTTTTCCAACTAGGATTCATCTCACTCCCTGTATAGTTCATGATTTTGGACCCAAATATATTATATGGTTGTAGGTATAGATAATGTAAAATTCCCGTATTCATCAGGTAATTGATTGTTGTTGGATCTGGAGAGCATGGGACCAAGCTGAGGCTTATAATGCTATTAGAGTTTACTATTTTCTATACTTTGGTTTTAGTATTATATTTCCAGCATTGGGAATTGTTTGGTTGTTTTTCCTAGATACTTGTGACAAGCATCATTTATTATATATATGCTACAGTTGTTATACGATCAGTCTTCCACTGTTTACTTTGTTGTATGGTATTACTACTTCTGGTATTTTTTATTATTTTTATTCCACTATGTATACTCTTCCAACTAGGGAATATATTCTCCATTATCAAACCATTTCTCTCTCTACTAGTTGGTAGCCTCTGGTGTTTGGGAAAATACGCTTGAGGTCATGTCACCAACCAGGTTCGAGACACCTTTGGGCGGCATCCAAAACCGAGACATTATAAAGTTGTATTAGTGGAGTTTTATTTTCTGATTTTTCTTACTATTTGGTGTCTATATATAGGGATAGGAAATAATAGGTAGTTTGTAATAAGTTGTTCCCGGGAGTAGCTCACCCATGTATAGGGAAAAGCCAAGTTACATCGAATATTACAATTATTCTAGTTTTTCAATTGTTGCAATTGATTTGATTTCATTGTTGGGTGATTCACTTCTTTTGGGGTATTATCATTGTTATTATTGAGGTTTTATTTCTATTGTAACTCGATGAGATGAGGGTATTCCATCTCATGCATCATAAAGTCACTTTCTTGAGATCATATCTCATGCATTCTTGCCAGTCCATTTAGGGTGCATTACTAATTTCATACTACTATGATAGATGTTATGATAAATATGCATGTTGTTGTGATAGATGCCATGATAGAATACCTACTATTTCAATAGGGTATTGGAATAGGTAAATTTTAATTTAGATGGACACCAAAATTTAATCCCTGAGGTGTTATGGGATCTCTTGGATCAGAATTTGGTGGGTCATGTTTAAACATTAATTGAATTTTTTTAATCTAGGATATGAATAAGGATGCCAAACTTTGATTCACTAGAGTATGGGAAGTCACGGGTCAGAATTTGTCATGCTATGGAAAAAATTTTAAGTTTCTAAGGGTTTTAAAGAAGTTTCAGAGGCTTATTGTTTGGAAACCCAAATAACAAGTGTGTGGTGTTATGAACACATGCCATGTGTTCTTCTATTCATAAATAAACTAGTTTTCTTATGTACACACCGTGTACTATATGTACACGCCATGTAGTCTTTAACTGTGTGATTGACTGTGTGAGTAGAGACATGGGGTTGGGAAACTTCTGGTAGAACATGTTGTGTCTAGATTGTACACGTCGTGTGTAGAGAACCATGTATCTAGTCATGTGACCAACAACACGGGTGGATGAAAAATAGGTTTTACACACCCTGTCTAGCTTGTACACACTGTGTAGAGTCGATCATGTATCCTACCGTGTGACCAATGACATGGGTAGAAGAAACTAAACAAGTAAAATTTGTGTATAGGGTGAACACATAGTGTAGTGTTACCTAGGAGATAACCATGTAGTTCTAATCATGTATAAGAACTTGGGAAGGAGGTAAAATTCAAGTACATGTCATGTAATAGGAGGAACATGTCGTGTGCATGGGTGTTACATGACACGGTTTGGAAGTGGTACACGCCATGATAAAAGATTAAGTTAATATGCCGAGTTGGTGGTTATACATGTCGTGTAACCTTATTTTATAAAACATGAATCTTTTTTCTCCTGTTACTTTAATTCACTTCTAAGTTGTTTTCCTTGATAATCAGGAACTGAGGTGTTCACTTGACCTTGTAAATTCATGCCATCGAGACATACTACGGTTGTACACCAGGTGCAGGATGATAACCCGACACCAAACATGATATATTAGGTACTACCAGTAGATCCTCCCGTCGTGCTCATTTTGGAACCAGCTATTATACCGAAGGTAGGTGCTGATGCATAGTTCTGTGAAGGCTTTTTGAAGATGTAATATAAATTTTACAGAGAACCACATCCTTCCCCATCTTTCATATAGATGACGCGGGTATTCCAGAAACAGTATCCTCCAACTTTTTCAGGGGATGGAGGGCCACGAGCTATAGAGTCATGGTTGGAGGCCACTCTTGCTATCTTTAAGCATCTGGAGATTCCTCCGGAGAGGAGGGTGAAGCCCTCTATGTAAATTCTATGTGATTCCACCAAGATATGGTGGGATGTTATCTCACAGGTAGGAATTCACTGGTATATGGTTTGGGAAGAGTTTTAGAGGATCCTCTATGATTATTTCTACCATGATATGTTGAGGGAAAATCGAGCCCGATATTTCATGCATTTAGAGCAGGTTTCTCTTTTAGTTATGGATTACTCATCTAATTTAATAGAGATTCAGTTCTTCACACATGTTCTAGGAGGTGATGAGTTATCTTTGGCTAAGTAGTTTGAGGATGGTCATAGTCATGAAATCCGATCATAGGTGAATTTTTTCAAGCTGACTTTGGTGATGGAAATAGTAAATCAGGTGATGATTACCAACTATAATCTGAGGGAGTTGGGAGCTGTGAGCTAGGGTGTTTTAGCATCCAGGGCCGGTACTCCTTCAACAAATAGTAGGAAGTGTTTTAGGGAGTTATCACGCGATGTTTCTTCAGGTAGACAGGTGGTATGATACCAGTGTGGGAACAGTGGGCACATGAGGCCTTAGTGCCCAAGAAACCCAGTTGAGTGCCAATCTTGTGGGAATATGTGTAATATTTAGTATTTTTTCCAGTTTTCCTCACCAGGAGCTAGTGAGAGGGAACCTATTATGACACCACATTCATGAGTAGGACCACCAGTTTCTCAACAGTCAAGGAAATAGAGTTTTCCAGGTCGTTCAGGCCAAGGAGTAGGTCGTGTCCATGGTAGCGAGATGGAAGGTTTTCAAAAAAATCAGGTTGGAATAGCTCAAGGTAGTCAGTCAGGGTCACAAGGCCATAGTACATGTAATAATTTTGTAGTGGAGAAGACCAATAAGAAGTAGGATCCCATACCCTCTATGGTGAGAGTTATGATTCTAGTTTCCTCAGTTTTAGCTTTTTGTCTTTTTGATACAGGTGATTCCCATAGTTTCATATATGTTGTTGTTGTAGAGATTCTTGGGATATTTATATTTACTTATGAGGATGTTGTGAATATAGACACTATTTTGGTGATTAGGATGACTAGTGTACATCAGTGCAGGTAGTGACCTCTTGAGGTTGGTGGGTGTAACATCTTATGGGACCTCTATGTCTTAGAGATGAAAGGCTTCAATGTCATTCTCAAAATGTACTGTTTTGTCTCCTTTACAGGCCTTTGTTGACTTCTCTCACCCTAGGGTGAGTTTCACGTCCCCAGAGGGTGGGTCTTTTATACATAAGGTAGAATGGGATGTCCAGGAAACTAGAGCTGGACCTGAGAATCATGGGTTGGTAGGAATTACCGCCCAGATTGTTAGTTTATATCTGGATGACTAGGGGAATTCACAGATATACTTTCCTACAGTGGTGGATCATTTCATAGACATATTTCTAGATGAATTTTCAAGTTTACCTATGGAGTGAGAGGTAGATTTCTATATTGATCTAGTGTCAGGAGTGGCACTGGTGTCCATTCTTCCTTATAGGATGGCTACACCAGAGTTACAGGAGCTCAAGAAGTAGTTAGAGTATTTACAAGAAAAGGGTTTTATCTAAACCAATACTTCTATTTGGGGTTCACCTATTCTTTTTGAAAATAAGTTGGATGATACCCTTAGACTTTTTTTGGATTATTATAATCTTAACTAGTTGAAAATTAAGAACCAATATCCCTTGCTAAGGATTTATGATCTCTTTGATTAGCTTTGAGGAGCCCGAGTGTTTTCAAATATTTAATTGAGATTCGGTTATCATCAGTTTCACATTAGACCATTAGATATACCTCTTATAGCCTTTCAAAGCAGGCATGGTCTATAAAAGTATTTGGTTATGCCTTTCAGTATCACGAATGCGCTAGTAGTTTTTTTGGCACTGATGAACCTATTGTTATATACTTACTTGGATTATTTTGTGGTTGTCTTCATGGATGATATCTTTGTGTACTCTCACACTCTAAATGAACATGCCACCCATCTTGATATCATTTTGAGTACACTGAGAGAGCATCACTTATATGATAATCTCTTAAAATGACACTTTTGGATATATCAGATTCACTTCTTAGGTTATGTTATCTTAGAGATAGGATTATCAGTAGACCTAGATAAAGTGAGAGCAGTAGTTTCCTAGGAGCATCTTAAGAAACTCTTTGAGGTATGAAGTTTTATGGGGATGGATGGTTACTCCATGCACTTTATACAGTACTTTTCATTCTTAGCATCACCACTGATGGTCCTAACTAAGAAGGGTGAAAAGTACTTGTGGATAGATTCTTGTGATTCAGCTTTTTAGGAGATAAAATGGAGATTGACTTCAACACCAATTCTAATTTTTCTAGAGCTAAGAAAGATTTACACCGTCTACTATGATGCTTCAGGTATTAGGATAGGAGAAGTTCTTTTGTAAGGATAAGGATTCAATGGGTACGGGTCTAGGCAGATGAGGCCACATGCAAGGAATTACCCGACACATGAGGTCGAGTTAGCTACAGTTATGCATGCTTTAAGTTGTTGGATACATTATCTTTTTGGAGATCATTTTTTGGTTTTCACTGACCAAAAAATTCTCAAGTATATCTTTACTCAGCATGATCTAGATTTGAGATAGTGAAGGTGGGTTGATTACCTTTATTTCTTTGACTTTGAGATTTCATACATGCCTGGGAATGGCAACGCAGTGGTTGATGCGTTCAGCAGGAGGACTCAAATACAGGCAGTTCAGGAGGCCTGCAGTGAGTGGTAGCTTATGGCTCTATTCTCTGAGATGCATTTGGAGGTTCACGATAGATAGGGGTAGATGTTTCTTTTTTTATAGATGTTACCTCTACTATACTGGGTCGAGTGTGAATGAGGCAGCTATCAGATTCGGAAGGCCTAGTCCTATGGGAGAGTGTGTCAAGAGAGGACCCTGCTCTTGGGTGGACCATAGTTGATGATGAGATATTTCATTTTCATGGATATGTATGGGTTTCTACAGACATATGTGAGGAGTTTATGTGATATTTTCATTCCTCAGTTTGGGTAGTTCATCCTCAGGTCACCAAGATGTATCGAAATCGACACCATCAGTATTGGTGGCAAGGTATAAAGAGGGATGTAGTTTGTTTTGTTATGAGATGTTCTACCTGTCAGCAGGTGAAGTCAGATCATGAATAACCAGTAGGTATTTTACAGTGGTTAACCATTCCTGAGTGGAAATGGAATGATGTCATGATAGATTTCATGATGGGTTTATCAAGGTCACCTCAAGGGAATGACACAGTTTGGGTTGTTGTTTACATACTCCCAAATGTTGCACACTTCTTATTGATCAAGGAAACCTTCAATGTTGATGAGCTTGGAAGGTTGTAAATCCGATATATTGTACATTTTCATGGGGTTCCTCACTTTAACATTTTAGATAGGGATTCCCATTTTACTTTTTGTGTCTGGAAGAGACAACAGAGGGATTTGGGTACAGAGTTACTTCTGATTATAGCTTACCATCCCCAGACAAATGGCCAGTATGAGCATACAATTCAGGTTTTGGAGGAAATCCTACTAGCATGCAACCTAGATTTCAGGGGGTCTTGACAGAGACACTTACCCATAGTGGAGATTTCCTCAGAGGTACCAGGATAGGCATGATGTCTTTCATGTTTCTGAGCAACGACGTTACTATTTGAACTTGTCTCATTTTTTTCAACTCAAGGAGGTTGAGTTGGATGTGAATTCATCTTTCTAGGAGCACCCTATTCGTATTGTGGATCGCAACACAAAGGTTCTCCATGGATGGTCTATTCCTCTGGTATGGGTTCAATGGAAGAATGGGCGAGTATAGAGTGAGACACAGGAGAGCGAGGCTGATGTTCGATCACAATGGCTAGATTTGTTTGATTTTTCTTCTTCTTCTCCATTATAAGGTCAATTCATAGACGAATTTTTTTATGGGTGGAAGTTTGTAATAACCCCAATCTTCATTTTATATATAGATCTTTATTTTGGGTTGTTTCAAGGAAAAAGGAAGATTTGAAAATTTTCTAAGTACACACCGTGTACTTCTGAGTACACCCTATATACCTGGTTGATATGTGTAGCCATTTATTGGTCGTGTAATAGCTGAGTACATGGCCATGTGGGTGACCCAGAAGACTGCCTATAGTGGGGGTCGGTTGAGGCTATCACACGATGTGTACATTAAATTAACACGTAGTATACCTTTGTTTTTATTTGATTAATCGTCTTGGGGTCACGCCTCATCTCCAGAAACACATTCTTCTTACTGTTCCTCATACAGGAGAGTGACATATGACTAAAGATCATTGATCTCCTCCTGTTCCTTCATCTGATCTCTAACTGAGACGCCCCCAGGTGTTTTGGATTACCACCGGTGATTTTTTTCTTTCCTTAGAGTCTCTCTTCCTAATTTCTATTCTCTATTTAGTTATTAAAGGTTGAAATTTTTTGGTCTTTTTGTATATCTACATATTTCTAAGTCTATTCAATGGATGAAGTTTGATATTGTTCACCGTACAACATCAAGGTAGGTGGTTTGTGTCTTTCTTTGGTTGTATTTGGATTATATATACTAAAAGTGTCGAATACCCATGTTTGGGGTATTGCATGTTATGAAATTTAACCCTATTTAAACTTTGTTATGGTGTGTTTGATTTAGAAGGGGTTACTACTTATGCATAAGGTTTATTACCTTGATTATGGATGTGTTTCCCATGTTCTATTGATTATAACCATTGGTTCTAGAAAGCATGTTAGGCTGCATTGTTTTCTGTGCCTAGTGTTGTTAGGATGGAGTTGCTGTTTATATGAGATGCATGTGTTTTTTATTATGAAAGTATGACTAAGAGGAATTGACTATGAGAGCTTCCCAACGTAGGGTCTTTTAATTATGAATTGTTGTTATTATTGACTAGAGGTATTGAATGCGAGAGATTCCTTGGGGTCATTGACTAGAGGGGTAAGATTGTGAGAGCTACCTAGTGGGTCATTATTAAATGAATATTGGACCATAGGGAATTGAATGTGAGAGATACCATGGGGTCATTATATTTTATTATTTCTATGTAGACCAATGGGGTATTGACTATGAGAGCTACCCAGGTGGTCGTTGTAAATGATTAGTGCCATGTGGGACCAAAGGGGTTAGACTGTGTGAGCTTTCCCAAAGGGTCATTATTTATTAAATTGATGATATGTTGAAACATAGGGGATTAGGATATAAGAACTTTCCCAAAGGGTTTCTCTTAAATGAATGTATGATTGTAACAAGTCTTCCAAGCCAAATAATAGGCTTTGACTTAGTCTTTATTGATTGTTTATATGGTCTTCTGAGACATCTTTTGTTGTGATTATACAGGGGGATACAGAGCTTAGGCCAGATCCCAAGGCTACATTATTCAACTATTTGAATAATTTATAAATGAAAATGAAGGTAATTGGAAACTGTAGGATTTTTTACTTTTGAGTACTTCCTAGTTTATTGCTTTATATTTCGTATTGCCTATAATATATATTCACTTATAGTTAGGCACAGATCTTTTGGTAGTTTCCTACTAGGATTCATCTCACACCTTGTTTGGGTCATGCTTTTGCACCCAAATAGATTATATAGTTACAGGTATAGATAAGGTAAATATTCATTCTTCATCAGGTACTTAATTGTTGTTGGAGATAGAGAGCATGGGACCAAGCAGAGTCTTGTAATGATGTTGGAGTTTACTATTTTCTATAATTTGGTTTTAGTATTTTATTTCCATCATTGTGAATTGTTTGGATGTTTTCCTAGATACTTGTGACTTTCATAATTTATTATATATATGCTTCAGTTGTTATACTATCAGTATTCCACTGTTTACATTATTGTATACTATTACCGCTTCTACCATTGTTTATTATTGTTATTCCACTATATATACTCTTCCAAGGAGGGAATAATTTCCCTACTATCAGACCTTGTCCCTTGATTCTAGTTGGTATCCTTTGGCACTTGGGAAAATGCACTTGAGGTTATGTAACCAACCGGGTTCGAGGCACCTTTGGACGACACCCGGATCCGAGACGTTACCTTATTCAGTGGGGTTGGTATAAATTTTAGAATGTTTATTATTGATTTAATGGATAGAATTAATTTTGGGATTTGAACCATAAGTATTGGTAATTTTTATTGAATTTAGGAATCACATATCAATATTGTTTGATGATTTGGGAATTATGATTGAAAGGAGGTAACATGTGTTTTGGGGTATGTATTAGTGTGTAAGTATTATGTATGCCTATTGTATTTTAGATTCATGTGGTAATTTATGACTTTTATTAGTCATTGAATACACATATTAAAATTATAGTGTATAACCTATGTGGATCATAGAGCTCATAATGTGTGAAAAGTCCTATGTGTAAGGCTCGTGGAGTGCACACACCCACAGGCACACATAGTGTGAGAAAGAAGCCTACTGTGCTAAGGCCTGATTGTGGGTGTGTGTAGGTGGAATGGGTGTATAACCACATATATGGTTTTACCGAACAACAATAATGGATTTTATATTATATCTAAGTGGTGTTTTAGGGAATTTTCAATGTGGGATGTGAAGCTATAGGTATTGTTCACCCGTGATTAAAAAAGCAGATATAACTGAGGCCGTCTGATTCAATTGATCTTTGACATTCCATATTCTCATTACTAGTTGTTCTAAATTTCCAATCATCTCCTACCTCTCGATAAGGTTTCTGATTTCATAAATGAGGATATTTGACCACCATGAGATCAAGAGAGCTAGTCATCTCCACTCATCATGATAAAGGATTGAGACATGGGAGATCGAACCAAGGTAAGGAATTAAATCATTATCTTGAATGAATTCAAATATCAAATATAACACATGAAGATATAACAAGAATGAGCAACAGTGCATGAGAACATCACATGAATCCATCACATGATGATATTCTGATCATGTGATCGAATAAAGACAATCAACTGAGGACACACGACATCTCATTATTGCATGTGAACAATCACTAAATACATCACATAAAGATTAATGATCGTGAGAGACTCTAAATTTTTCATATATTTTCATTTGAATTATTTGGGATTATTTTGAATATGTTTATTGGTTCATTTCATGATCAACAAGGTGGTCATGTAAAGTAGAAGAATCATTCACAAAGTTTGAAAGATCAATCTAGTGTTTTATGGAGAAGCTGAGGTTTTTATCCATTTAAAATGGATAAGATCCTGAAAGACACAAGAGTGTTTTAAGTATTCCTCAACATGAAACTTTTTCATAATATAGGTGGTTTATTCACCTCTATAAAAACCAAGGCCTAGTCGAGAGTTTGCAACATTTCTGAGAACTCAAGAGAAACTCTTGAAACAGAGGATCTAGTGCGGTCTAAATCATATGAAGGAGTATCCTTCATAACTTATAATGTCATGAAGGGATTTTTGAATGAGATCATAGATATCGCCTCCTATCTCATTAAGTTGGTTGAGAATTTAGCCACAGACTCACTCAATGTCACATAAAATACCTCCCATGTATCCTTCCTATTTACATAAAGTAAATAAAGAGACACCGTGGATAGTTCCTTCTGTCTCGTGAAAGAATTGGAAGAAAATACACTACTTATGTGAAGAAGAACCTGTGAGACATCAGGTCTTGTCAATAGGTTGAGATATTAACCTATGGACACCTCTTGTCCTATAATGTAACCCATGGACATACCTCTTATCTCACAGAGGACAATGTGGATAACACCTTGATCTTGCGAAGCACTATTTTTTGTGAAGAACACCTAACATCACATTATCACTTATTAAAGAAAAATGATGAAAACCCTTGATCTAGACCTGGATTATGAAAATTTAGTGAATAGATCACATAAAATTTGATACATCATGTGCTTTTCATGGTATAGTAAATAATGGAGGAAAAAGTAGTTGCATGAAAATCATGAAATACAATGAATGCAGTTGTACATAAACATGAGAATAATCATATGAGAATTTTAGATAATTGAAACAAAATTAAATATCACATAAAATAATAAGGTTTTGTATTATAAGAAATCCATTCATTATGTGTGTTTTTTAAGATTGAAGCTAAGAATATTATCAGAAGATATAACATCTGAGTTGATGGTATTTGATAATTCAAGAAGATATATTGAGCTAACATTGTGAAAGATACTTATTTAATATAAATATTATAGAAGAAATTTATTTCACCACTTTCAAAAAAATTATTGAGGCCAGGAATTTAGAATAAGGAAGCATATCCCGGTCATTTGTTTCACTGAGGAAACTGATCAAATACAGGTGATCAAAATTGATTGACAAAAACTAGCAGACTACAAAGGTACTTGCACATGTACACAAGCTAGTGTGATTAAATGATATTGTGGATTCATATCAATAGATCATCCTATAGTGGATAAACCTTTAAGAAAGGTGAAAATATTTTGTTGGAGAATGATCAAGAATTCTCTTGTGTAATTCACGAGCAGAATTATCTAGTGCGGATTCTGGAGAAGTCTAGTTTGGATTATAGTAACACTATGGGATGTAGTATAAATAAACATATGTGTGGATTCAAGAGAGATACAATGTGACTCTATATCAACCATTATAATTTTTTACTATATTACAGTGGATAATATTTTTTTGGGAGAATAATCAACACAACAAGGAGTTGGTCTTTATATTTTCCCTCATAAATCCTTATGTTATGTGTCTTTTTATTTAAAAATTATTTGAGTAAATGATGAGAGACATAAGAATAGTGGATCAAGTATTTAACCATCCATATAAATTTAATTGAAAATAAACAATTTTTAAAAATAAAAAGGGATCATTAATTCACCCCCTACCCCTCTCAGTGATCTCACACTAATCTGGACAATTGAATTTGTATTAGAGGGAAGGTAACCTCTGAAATATTAAATATAATTATAAGGATGAAGAATATAAATGTAGTTAAAATAAGTTTATTCCAATATTTAATAGTGAGAAATATCATGGATGGAAAAAATCGGATTATATTATATCTTATATCACTTTAGGTAGAAATGATTGATATATTTATAGTGTTATATCCACCCTACATTAAGAATGATCCTATGACTTTTGAAGATAAAAGTAACTTGGAGATGGATGGAAAGGCCAAAAGTTCAATCTTGATGGATTTATTAGAAAAGGAATACACTAAAGTGATGGGTCTTCAAACCACCAAGTAAATCTAGGATAAATTAAAAAGTAGTTACCAGGGAAACTTATAGTAAAAGAAGCTAATATTCAAATATAGAGAAGATAATTTTAAGATATTAAAATGGGTGATAATGAATGTGTTTATGAAGACTTTACATGAGTAAAAGAGATTTTTAGTAACATAAAAGGTATTGGTGATAAGTTGGATTATTCAAACATTGTGAAGAATTTGATGAGAAACTGTCAAGATAGATTTGATTAGAAAGTTGTTCACTATCAGACCGAGAAGATACATCAATGGATGGAATTTATAACATTCTCATAGGATATGAAAAGATAAAAATACCATCTTTTAAGAATAAATAAAAACATGATACAAAATTTAAATCCATGATAAAAGGTAAAACTAGAGTTAAATAGAAAACAAGATCAGGTGGTTATGAATATGAGGAAGCTGAAGAGGACTATAATCGAATGAGAGACTTGTTTATAATTATTTCTAATAGATATAGAAGAGAAAAGTTAAATAAGCCTCTAAAGGGATTATACTATCATGGGATTGGAATTTTTTCATATAACTGTCCAAAGAATAATCTAATGTCACTAAATATAATGAAGAAGAATACTAATTCATAAAAAGTCTAACAAATATGAAAAATGTGACTATGTGAGGAAAAATAAGAATAAATCAAATAAAAATAGAAGGAATTTGATGAGAATGGAAATTGATGAATTTTTATCATCAAAAAATGGTACTAAAGATGAATGACCTTAAAGAAATTAGATGTGATTTATAAGAAAGGAAAAAATAGTTAAAGACACGTTTTTGAGGTGTAGAAGGTGAAGAGAGAACTGATATTGAGTGGTACTTGAAATATAGTCTAGAAGCTACTCTAGAGAATAACATGAAGCTCAAAAAGGAGAAAAGAAAACTGATAAATTAAAATTAAGAATGTGTTACGAAATAAGATACACATATTCATGAGATAAAATTATATGTGAAGAAGATAGCTGAGATGGAATGGAAACTAAAATATTATAAAGAAAATTCACCTGGAAAAAAATAATTCAATAATGATATTAATTTTATTGATGAGAACAAAAAAAGGTTGAATATTAATAATCTTGATAATATGGTAAATGATCTTGAATAAAAACATGGTGAGTAATAGGTAGAATTATATGAGAAATGTTATTTTTGTTTTTCATCTCAAAGTGAGTTTAAGAAGATAAAATAAAATTTAACCAATGTTGATGAGCTTAAGGAATAATATTCTAATGCTACTGAGAGGAAGGGTCCATAGAAAAGGGCTAATTCTATACCAAATTAATCTCAATGTACAAATATTATTTCTGATAATGCAGGCCTGAGATACAAGACTAAATATGGATAGAACATAAGATCAAATAAGAAAACATCTTCGAGAATGGAATATTATACCAATTCATCCATAAGTTTTTCTACTTAGAAAAAATCCCATAATTTGTGAAAATACAATAACAAAAATATTCAATTTAGAATTACTATCAGTCTACAAGATCAAGGTTTAGAGGTTACTACTAGTGTTGTGGACTATTTAGTCAAAAATCTTATTTATGTTGTTATAACATGTCAATACCCGGAATGAGGAACGAATCAAGGGGGGAAATGAAGAAAAACTTATATAAAATTATTATAAAGGTAATCATGTGACCAATACATTATACAAACTTTAAACATAGAATAAATTTGAATTCATAAAAGAAGTTTTTGGTATATTTAGTCAAGAAGGTGAAAAAGTTGAGAAATTAAAAGTTAGACCACCAAGTGAAATTTTACACAATGTAAATATGAATAGAATATAGTTGGTGAAGGAAGAAACAATCACCAATATATTATGTGAGAAAATAAAATAATCTGATAACATTGAGAAAGAATGTTTAGTTATCTAGCTAGACCAACAGGCCAAGGCTAACATAATGGAGAAAGATCAGAAAATTAATAAGGAAAATGACATCATGTGGCGATAGTTGTAGAAATTAAAGTTGAAACGAAGTAATCTAAATGTGATGAATTGAAAATCATTAAGTGTAAAAGGTGAGAACAAATTGTTCATGAAATAAGATAATATATTACAATTCTACCAATCTAGGAAGAAATCCTAAAGAATATGTGGCAAGTAAAAAACAATGCATCTAAAACTGAAAAGTAAATCTCATCCACATCAAAAGTGTCAATTGATGAGGAAAGATCAATCACACCTTTTAAGGAATCTAAGAAGAAGAAGAAGTATATATTGAGAGGAAACTCTTAGTCTAAATTATATTTCTATGAAACCAAGAGGTCCCTCTTTATACCCCTATATATTAATGATTCGGTACTAATATACATGGAATTAAAGGATATGGATGTATTCCTTGAGGTTGAGCATTAATGAGATGAAGATGTTAAATATTTATTACTTAATTAATGTGAAACTTTTAAATAAATTTATAAAATTGAAAGTTGTGGTATTCAAATCATAATTTTATCCCTTATTCGTAATTTTATTAATCATATAAATAAAGATGGAGCTCTTGGTTGATGAAAATATGAGACAAAGGAGGATATTTAACTTATTCACCTGAAATTTCTTATGTGTTTGTTGAATTATGTGTAGGATTTATCATTTCATTGATAAATTTGATTATTTCCAATTACTTTAATGAGAATTGATAATTTCTAAGCATTATTTAACATGAATAGTATTTATGGATTACTTATACATCCTTGGGTTGTATCTATCTTGTTTTCTACACTAGGTTAGCCTATATAGACTTAGAATTGATTAGCTAAATTCTCTTTTATATGAGAACTATCTTATCTCATTCCTCTCTTAGAAGTGATCTTGAAATTTTCATATAAGGGATATGATCATGTTTTTGAAAAGATGATGAGTTTAGAAGACCCCATTTATCCTTTTCATTTTGATTTTCAATAAGGGGTAGAAAATATTCCACTATATATTGACTTCTATTACATGCTTATATTGAAAACAAAATATAAATGGGGATATTGTTGAGCCTATCATTTGTTTAATTAATTAAATATGTGATGGTTGATGAAGTGGTGATGCCTGAAGAATTGTTATGGATTCATCTTGTGGTATTGAATGTCATGCTTGTAATTTTTTACCTTGTGAAATGTGATGATTTTTTTTTCTATTATTAAATGACCAAGACATGTGTTAAGGAGGAAAAATGTTTATAAAAATTTTTTCAATATTAAATATGTCCATGAAATATGAATTTATAGTTTTCATGAAAAACTAAATTATTAATGCATGAGGAAGAATAAGGATATAGTTGAGATGTGGGTTAGCATTTTTGGGATTGAGTATTCTACAATTAGAATATAATATTTTGGGGTGGTTAATTAAAATATTGGGGAAACCACATAATTCCCAATTGGATAGATATAAACCACTCATAGGGGGACCCAAGGGGTCAAACCTCGTGGGAGATCCTACCCAAGGAGTCAGTACGATGGACATGGATGTGTATAAGACATGAGGAGAATAGAGCTCTCTATGTGTGGGCAAGCCTACGTGTAAGGCCTGTAGAGTGTGCATGCTCATAGGAACATATTTTGTGGTCAATAATCCCACTAGGATGAGTCTCAGTGGTGTTTGTGTTGGTGTAATGGGTGTTGAACCCCATATCCATCTCGACCAAACAATGGTCACAGATTTTCCATTATATCATAGTGAAGTTCAGGGGAATTTTTGTTTTGGGACATGGAGCTGTGGCTACTATTCACCCATGCTTATAAATATTTGAATATAAAAAGGCTATCTGATTCATCCAATCTCCACCATTTGTTGTTCCCACACCCTCCCATTTTAAATTTCCCATAATCTTCTACCTCTCAATGAGGTTTATGCTCTTATAAATGGAGAAATTCAGCCACTGTGATATCAATACAATTGATCATCTCCAATTTTCATGAAGATGGATTCAGACAAGGGAGATCAAACAGATGCACGTCATGAAATCATTATCTTTTATGCATTCAAAGATCAAAGAAAGTGCATGAATTTTTCACAAGAATGAGAAGTAGTGCATGACTACTTCACATAAAGTAATGATGTGATGATCTTTTGATCCTGAAATCGAATGAGTACAAACAATTGAGGAAACACAACATCGTATTATGGAATGAAAATAATCCTTGAATCCATTGCATGAAGATCAAAAATCATGAGAGCCTTCATATTTTCAAATATTTTAAATTTAATTTTATAGGAATATTTAAAGGATTTCTGTTTAGTCATTACATGATCTATTAAGTGATCATGAAAAGTAGAAGAAACATTCATGTGGTTCGTGTGGTCACTCCAACACTGTATGTAGAATCTGAGGTTTTCATCCATTTAAAATGAATGAGATCCTGAGATACTCGTGAGTGTTTGAAGGAGTCCTTGACATGACACTTATTTTGAAGGAGAGTTGGTGTATCCACATATATAAAATCCAAGGCATAGTGAAGAGTTCATTTTCTTCATTTATGAGAACTCAAGAGAAACTCTCAAAACAGAGGAGTCCATGTGATCTAAATCACATGATGGAGTATCCAGCATGACCTCTAATATTGTGAAGATATTTTGGAATGGGGTTGTGGACAAAAACTCATATCTCATGAATTTAGTTGAGAAGGTAGTCATAGACACACCTAATGTAATGTGAATGGATTCCCACATACCCTTTCTATATGGGAAGCAAATAAGGAGACACTATAGATATAAATTTCTATCTCATGAAGGTACTAGTGGTAAATCCTTTAATTACAGGAAGAATAACCCCTAAGAAACCAAGTCTTTTTAAAAAATGAGATAGTAACATGTGGAAACCTCTTGTCCAATGAAGCAACTTGTGGACATACCTCATGTCTTGTAGAGGACATTGTGGACAACACCTTGATCTTGCAAAGAACCTTTTTTGTGAAGAAAACATAACATCACATGATCACTTATTGAGAATGAAGTAGGATAACCCATGAGTCACTCATGTATCACATGAATTCAGTGAATAGATCCCATAAAATTTGATACATCATGCACTTCACATGATACAGTGAAAAGGGATGAAAAAGTAGTTACATGAAACTCATAAAATACAATTCATGAATATGCACATTCACACATTAATAATCACATAAAAAGATAAGATAATTGAAACATAATTAAATATCATAAAAAATAATAAGGTTTAATATTCCATTAAATCCATTCATGAAGTGTGTTTATTTTGAGACTGTAGTCAGGATTATTATCAAAAGAGCTTATATTCTAGTTGACAATGTTTGAGAATTCAAGAAGATATATTGAGCTAAAATTATGAAAGATCCTTCTTGCACATATATATTCTTGAAGAAATTTTGTGCACCACTTTCAAATAATTATGTGAGTCTGGGAATTCAATATAAGGAATCATAGCATGAGAATTTATTAAATTGAGGGAACTGATCAAATACAAGTGATAAAAATTGATTGAACAAGACCATCAGACTAAAAAGGTACTTGAATATGTACAAAAGCTAGTGCAATTTAATGATATTGTAGAGGAATATCAACAAATAATTATACAGTTGATATACCTTAAATAAATATGTAATTCTTCAATTGGGGATGGACAAATAAGTCTCTTGTGTGATTCCAGAGTAGAAGTCTCTAGTGCAAGTTTTGGAGTAGGCCAGTGTGGATTCTGGTAACACTGTGGGATGTAGTATAAAGAACCTTATATGTGAATTTAGGAAATATAAAATGTGACTTTGTGTTTACCATTATAATTTTTTACAATATTATAGTATATAATCTTTTTTAGGGAGAATCACCAACACAGTAAAGAATAGGTCTTTATCCCGAACCTTGTAAATCATTGTGTTCTATTCCTTTTTATTTATAGCATTATTCAAGACAAGGATGGGAGACACAGAAATAGTGGATCAAGGAATTAACCAACCATAAAGGTTTATTTTAAAATAAACAATTTGTAAAAATAAAATGGGATCACTGATTCAACCCCTCCCTCTCTAAGTGATCTCACACTGATCTGTTCACTTTAGTTATGAATAAATGATTAAAAATGTTGTGAAATTTTGGATAGGGTGTTGTATAAGATTTTTGGGTATTTAAATATTTATAGTGTGGATATTATAAAGATTCATTTCATTTAGGATTTAAAATATGAAAAAAAAATTATTATAGGAATTTTGTGGTGAAAACATGGGTCTATCTGATTTTTTAGTTCAAGACGAGAGATCATTTTTCATTATGGTATTTTAACTCTAATTTTAAAATTTTAATATGGAATATTAATTTTATTTGGATATGATTTAAGGTTTCATATAAGTATCAAGAGTTAGGGTAGTATAAGAGGTTTTACCACCTAAAAATTAAAACTAAAAGGGGTACCATATACCTATTAGAGTGGTATCAAGTCCCCGATGATCTAGGAAAAACAGGGGATAACCAAGAGGTTCCATTATATACCTAATAGACCCATACCAGGTACCCAATACCATTTACTTATATTTTAAAATGGGATCATTTTGGTCCTTTTTCTCAAATCCTTTTATCCCCTATTGGTCTCCCCATCAATCCATTCTTTCTCCCAGTAGTTGAGACACCCATGGAAGGGTCTCATTTGATCTCTTTTTCTTCTTCTTCTTATTCACATTTCTTTATCATGAATCAAGGGTGAACCAATAACATTATTCATTCGAAATAAAATTATTTCAATATCATTATTCTCTCCTCCCCTCTTCTACTCTTCTTATTGGATTTCCCTTGAAGGGGTTTGGGATTTAGTATTTCGATTTAACCATGGAATGGTGAATTCACTTCATAGTTTTGGGATAAATATTTCTTCAGTTAAATAAAGAATATATTAGTATTTTAATTTCTATTTATAAAATTTTTGATATGAACTGATTAAGGTATGAGTTATTTTGGATATTTCATGGTTTATAGATGAAATTGGAAGTTATTTAGGTTATTTGAATTTAGTATTTTTGTGTCAATTATATTTGATAAATTTTATAATTTATATACCAATGTTTTTAATGGGATTTAATGTTATTTTATAATGGTAAATGTTTATTTGGTATCTTTTTCTAATTTAAATACCCTTCAAAGAATATTAATTTGTGTCTTGAAAGTGTTGGAGGTGATGGGAGGAAATAAAAGGGAGAGGTTATTATTGGAGCTTAAATTTAAGTTGGGATATGTAGGTCACGACATGGATATATGTTTCATGGAATAAAGGTCTTTTTATAGTATGGGTGGTTCTATATTCGGTGAGTCTTAGTGTGGATAAGGTGTTGGGGCCATGATTCCTAGGATACAAGAGTTAGAGTTCATGTTTTTTCAAGGATAGAGCTTATTAATTTCTATTATTGTTGAGTAAATGTACATCATACATGACATTATAATCATGATTCTTGATTCCTAATATCACTCTATCATCCATTATTAAAGGATTTCACACTATCCATTCTGATTCTGATGTACACTATTTCTGTGTTTGTTCTTGAGTTGACGCAAACCTTCTTTAAAGATTTAAAAGGTCACTGGGAATTTACCATTGATTTTTTGGGTTACACATTGGTCAATAGGATGGGATTTAAAGATCATATAACCCTTTTGTAGTTTAATTATTTCCAACATTTGGGATCTCTTTTATATTTAAAATATGATTTTAAGTCCTTCACAAATACTAATGTGGTACTTATTACCTATATTATTTCCATTGATCAAAATCATGCATAGATGTGGGCACCAATATATATCATAGATTCTATATATTTATATTATTAGTTGGTTAATATATATTTTAAAACCACATGGTCTGGTTATCTATAATTTATCACTATCTAGGGAGGGAGTAGGTGTTGCGGTGTTTGGATCAGGACCATGAGAGGGGATTCCTATGTATCTTTGTGAATGGAATCATAACCTATGTAGTTTGGATCCATATAATAGGGTTATTTATACCTTTTAAGGTCATTTGACAAGGTCCAATGTGGCTCCTTTTAATCTCATGAAACCATGACCACTACCAAGTATTTTAAATTCATTTATAATTCACTACTAGGTGAAAAGTTCTCAATGATGGTTGGTGTGGGAGTTATGTATGGGTAGATATTTCTTGTTCAACCTGTATGTTGGTAATGAGATAGGGGAGATAATTTTAGATCAATGGGTAATATATAACTAGTGATAATGAATTATATATCTCATATTGAATATGGTCCTAAAGAGGATGAATTAGATGGGTCATGAGGAATATGGCTTGGTGTGGATATCACTTCATATAAAATATGGATTGGTAAGGTTTATACCATGAGTTTGAACCTCATATTATCATCCTACATATCATGGTTAATATGAATCATAACCCATATAGTTTTATTTGTAAAGTTTAAGTTCAGGTGGTAGTACCTTATCTTCCAGCTTGATGTCATGTGGTAAGGGATTTTTCGTATTATTGTACACTGTAAGGAAAATACTTTTATGTTTGGAAATAAGTGAGAAAAATTATTGATTGGGGATTAAATATAGTATTAAAAATTATAGATATCCACATTCTATTTATTGGTGTCTAAATGAGAAAATATGATTAGACTCATGGGAAATATGAACCAATGAGAAAGATTTTGGGATTGCACCTAATAGGAGGATGATATAAGTGTATCCAACCCCTATCAACTTGTGACTGAACAAACAATGGAAAATGGTCTTATAGGGGATATGGGTTTGTGAGTAAGTATTGGTTCTTACATCTAGTATGAATCTCATATTCTTCCATTGGAGTGGGAATTATATGTGTGGGGATTAAGTATGGTGGGTCTGTATGTCTGTTTCTACCCCTTCCAATTGATGACTATATAAGGAAGGATAACTGATCTCATGGGGGTTATGGATCGGTGCGGATGGATTGGTTATTACAGCATGTAGGAAGCCCTTTTCTATATCTCTTGGTAATCGGGGATGAAATCATTAATTGGTATATGGTATGGAAATGTATCACCCTAATATAGGGATCTTGGTGAATCCTCACCCATGTATAGGTCATGGAATATGGTCCACCATAATATGGAGGCATGATCAATGGTTCACCATAGTATAAAGTCATGGGTGAGGTTTCTCACTAGTATGGAGGTCCTAATATGACTTAGTTGTGGGTAACCCTATTATATCACTAGGAATGGGGTCCTCCAACAATGTTTTAGATAAACAGGGGGATGGGAAGTGTTATTTTATGAAGTTTTTGGAATATTAAATCATTGGGTAACTCAATTAACTAGAAATTAAAGTCATGTACCTTTTTTTAACTTTATATCTACCTGAAGTGGGATTAAAACTAGGGAATGTAGAGGGGTATCCTAGGATTCTCTTTATATCAGGGTTCCTCTCTAAGTTCCTCAAATAAGGACCCATGGGATCTATTTATAGGAAAAGGAGAACCATGGTATGGTGATTAACACATGAGACCTGGGAATGCAATGTAGTGTGAAAATGTGCTTCATTCTAGGAGGGTAATTCATGTACTAGTAGACAAAGGAATGCGTGAAAGGATAATAGAGCATGTACAATGGAATACCAGGGTGCATGCATAAGTATAATTGAGTTCTATTGATTTCTTACTTCATAAAGTATTATCTGACTCAATCTTGATTTCCACCCTTAAAAAGGATCAATATAAAATTACCCCTCACCTAGAATTAAATTTGATCAGTCATAAGAGAATAAAATTCTATGTTATATGTAATTTTAGTGTAAAAATTTCATCAATAGAGGTATCCTTCACTCATATTGGGGGGGTTTACCGTGCATGCTATTATCTGGGCATTCATAATGTGTACTCAAAACTAGGAAAGGGATTGTGCGTGGTAATCATGTGATTGAACCTGGGAATGGGATATGGGTTCCCCTATAAATATCAGAGGAAAAACCCTCTAATATGAACCTCTATAACCTAATAGAACCCTAAATATCCATGATAAATATTTTCTCAAGTCCTTCTTGATACTTATGGAAATATCGGCATTCCACCTCCCTCACTCTAACCTTTATACAATACTTTTGGAAAATATTGTTTCACGTGTATACTTCACATGGATAGAGTGATCTAATTGAATGGGCTGGATGAAGTGGCCTAGGTGAAGGGGGATAAGTGAAGTGAATTGGGTGAAATTACAACCACTGTAAAAATTATTCTTTTTGGTCCTCGTACTCAGTTTATCATTTCTCTTGGATATTTTATTATCCACATTTCATCCACCCAACTGATATTATTGAATTATTTCTTATAGGAAAAAAATTTTATGTACCATACTCATTGTTCTTGTTACTAAATCCATCATGCACATCAAATAAATGATTAGGGATATTGAGCTCAGTTCACAAAATCTCACTAGCAACCACTACCATGAGCTCTCAAGTCTTCTAAAATTGAATCTACACAACTATCTATCATTATATTAGTTACCCATATATAGGTTTGGACTTCCTACCAACACAACAATCCTAGGATAATACATATAAATTTTATACTATATAAATCCTATCATCATGTGGCATCGCCCTGAAAAATATCACCCTTAATGAGTAGATCATCCATGAATCAACTAGTGTGGTGTCATATCACCTGATATATGTTCAAGTGGTAGAAATTAACAATACTAAAGTGTAATAAATAGTTAAATGGTATTTTTTATAGAGTTAGAAAAGAGGATGTATCCCCCAATGGGACATTTTACTTGGGGGAAATTTATTTAAGGAGTATTCACAACTATATTGGGTAAACAAAAGTTGCACTGAGTTCAAAGGTTGTCTATGATCTGTTAGACATTATAAGGGCATTGGGTCTTTTAAATTTTTAGAATATCACTACCTTGACCTCATTCCTTTATTGATTCCTCAGTGGTTCTCTAAGACCAAAACTATTCATCTACCACAAGAGAATGTCAGAATCAGTCTATGGGGCATCTATAAGATTAATAGATTCCCCATTCTAGGTGAAATGTATGATTAATTTCTCCATATTCATGGATTTGGGATAACATTGAGTGCACTACCATTCTATAGAGGGACTTATAGAGGCTGGTTTAGAATTAAATTAAGAATAATGTTTTCCTATCTCTCAATGTCACTTTTAATACATGGATGAGGATATTATTACACCCTCATGGATCAAGATAGAGAAAGAAAAGTTCAAGGACCTTCCCAAAATTGCATGTTAGTGTGTCTGAGAAATCCTATTTATCCATTCTTGATAATGGTTAGTACACAACATGAGGTTAATAAAACAATTAATAGTTAATCCAAATATTTACTTAGTGGGTATTTTGTATATGTTCCTCAATGTGTGGTTGATACCTTCCTGAGATGCTCATACTGGGTTGGGGGAAACCGATCTTATGATGGATATAAAACTATCTTTAGGTGTATAATTGAACCTTTACGTGCTATAACTTGGATGGATATATCAACTATTAGTCTATGTTTAATGTTGTTAGACCCCTCATAGGAATTGTGGTCAAATTTGATTTCAACACATCTAGATAGTGATGCACCTTGGTGGTTATGTTTTTAAGAACACACTCTGGAATCCTCGATTCACCCATAAACCCACACTACCAAACATTTTGGGTGTGTGAACAAGAATTATGAACTCCCAAGTCCTATAATTACTCCATAGGAATCACTCTCAATTTTTATTCACCCCCTATGAAGCTCTCATCGATAGCCTACTGGACAGTTTTAAGGAATTAGCCATCACTTGATCATATACACTATAATATGGATAACTTATAGAAAGGGTTTAATGGATCTCAATATATGATCATTTCATGCCACCCATGCTCAAGAACCAATTCTAGTGTGTAAATGTGGTAAACCTATCTCCCCCCCCCATGAAGTGTGTACTTAGTGGAACCCAATTAACCTATATTAAATCTGAATGATGATGACATGCGTTGAAAATAAAGAAAAAATCTCATTGTCATTGGATAAAGGTGATATTAGTCTATCCTTAGAGTATTATTGATCGTGGATTCAACATTAAAATGGTGGGGTACAGAGAAGAGTTCAACTTTGAACACATGAACCACCATTCCAAGTTAAAGGAGGGGCCCAAGAGGAAGCAAAGCAGAGTGATGATGTCCTCAAGATGGATTCCCCAATCGACAAAATGGGGATATCTAAAGACAAACATAACATCATTTTCTACAAGATTCCAAGGAAAGATACCCATGTATAATCTTGAGAGGTATTAGGGACATTGGATTTTAATGGAACCCATGTAGCCTATTATCCCTAGAGATAGGACCTAAACCTTTAGTCCAAACCCTAGTCTTTTCTTCATCTTCTTCAGTTATACATAAAATCCCTATAAGATTCATTATCTTAGAGTATATACCAATTACAAAGGACAATGAAACTACTTTAATGTAAGATTCCTCCATGAAACAACTCACACCTCAGAGGGCATTAATGAATGTCCACAATTTGATCACTCATACTCTACTTACTGAGAAAGGGAGTAAAGAAGAACAAGTTCACCGATTGTTTGTGTGATTAGGTACCAATGGCCTTGAATATTTGGATTTACACACAATTAATCATATAATATTAATAATACTCAATGATATAGGAGAGGGATCTCATATCCTTTGAATGAATAAATATCTTATAGAAAAGGACAGATCAATCCTCCAAGGTGTTATTATAGAAAAACTACTAAGGATACATGACTTTAGGACATAACAACCACTTTATCCATATATTTCAAAGAATACGAGTCTCCCAAAAAAATAGCGAGGGCACAATTCTCAAAGGCATCAATTAGTCTTAATTCCTCCCAGAAGATGAACCATGAACTAATTGCATTGATTAAAGAGGAACATCCATTATCCAAATATGAATGTTATAGGGAAGTGAACCTCCAACAATCAATCAATGCCTCTCATTAGTCATTGGATAATTTAAAACACATATCCATCAAAATATTCTTATATATACTATTTCCATTTTTTATCTTATTTTTTTCATGGAAAGGATTCATCTTTTGAATCCCCATCCCATTTTTTAAAGTTGACTGAAGAATCCAACTTTTGATATTCCTCATTCTTTTATTATCAATGAATGATAAAATATGTTTTCCTTTAACTATTTTCAATCTCTTATCTTGTTTTGAACATCATTACATGATAATTTATAAAATTCACAAGGAGTGATATCATGATAAATGAATCCACGAAAACATTTTATAGAAATGTATTAAGTAAATCATGATCTCAAAATTATTGATTCAATTGATTAAGTATAAAAATATCCATTGTCTCTTAGAAATATTCCCTTGAATGGATTTAAGTGGTTCAAATATTGTTTTATATATACCATCATCATAATTCAATGTGATTTGTATGAGATAAACTCCAATAAAATTTGGTTTCCAACTTAGTGGGAACACTTAGATGGATATAGTCATGCCATATATAGTGGTATATATTCCATCACAGTATGATAAGGTTATCTTAATAAAATATGAGCTATTTTTTCCTCCCAGATGCATACTTCTTGGATGGGTATAGGCAACTCATATATAGAGTCATATATACCATTATTGTATACTTGAGGTTTTCCATTCAAATATTAAATATGGTTCCCTACTTGAAGTATACTTTTTAAAGGTCATGGGAATGCTAGATATAGTAGTATATGTACCATCACTATAAACTATAGTTAGTCTAGTCAGGTATTGTAGATAATAACTCAGTATGATGAAAATCATGAAGGGGGGTTTTGGGATTAGGAATCTACTGTTTAAAAGGATTCAAATACCTTTAAATTAAACTTTTTTTTGTGTTTCATGTATGAATTATAAACCAATATATGCAAGGGAAAAAACTGTTCCCTTGTATTTTACTAGGTAAAAGGGCCCAATAAACATGGATTGAATTTTATTGGCTTTATATGCTAGACCCCATAATCTTTGTATCTATTTATTTATCCCTAAATTTTGTCTAAGCCTCAGATGGTGGAGGATTAGTGGGAAAGAAATCAAAATTTTATTAGGATTCCCTTTACCTATTTCCGACTTAAAATTTTTTATGCCTTTTAATTGATAAAATTATCAATTTTTATTAGGCTATTAGAGGTGAAAACTTTTTGAGTAGAGACTCAAATTTTGTTTAGGATGCATGTTGATGGTTTTTATCCTGTTCAGTACCAAATCACTTTCCATGGTAATTTTATGTTCATGCAAATTATATCATTGAAGGGTAGATTTTAAGTTAAATAATATTTTAAAAATAAGTTTAGGATGATTATTCAATAGTATCCTCATGAATAGATGCATTAAATTTAGGGTCATGATGATCAAATAAAAAAATTGATGTTTAAGATTACACAACATGGACTAATTATTTTTGGTGTTTAAGATAATGTAGATTTGACCAAAAGTTATATGGGGTTTATGGTCTCACATATTTGATCGAAAGGCAAGATGATATATATATCAAGGTAAAGGTAACAACCTAAGGTGAACAAGAACCCAATAATAATACAGGTCATACCATAAAGAGGGGAACATAGTTTAAATTTTTGGTTATTAGACCACTATTTCATATAGTTTTGGGTTACATGGTGAGAAATTATAGAGTCTCAAGAACTGGATGTCAAATTATTTATTTAAAAATGGGTAAGATGAATGAATATGTAACATTAAGTGTATTTGAATCTACTTGAATGTCTAGGTTATAGAGTGTAAAAATCATAACTCGAGGAATTTTAATTGGGAAATTATGGGACTGAAAAAATATGTAGTGGATAATCATTAACCAAATTTGGATAGAAGGTTTCACTATAATGTTTTCAGGGTGTATGTAGATTATAAGACCTTATTCTTATGAAAAAATATGATACTTTATTGAAAAGGAAAAATATGGTAGCACTAAATATTATTACAAAATAGAGGTTCTATTTATGTGTTAAAATTATTATTATCTATATCCATTGAAGATTTATGGGGATTCTAAAACCTGATAAATGAACTAGGTGTATTGAAGAAATGATACTTAATAATGTTTTAACAACCCTAAAGGCTATGCCATCATGTAATGAACACATTCTTGGTATGAAGATATATAACATTGAATTTCTTGAACATGATTATAGAAGAGTGGGAAGAAGGTCTTCTATAAAGTTTTCCTAGAAAAATATTTCCATAGAGTATAGATTGAAATTTTATAGGGCTATATGGTGGGCTCCATAAGCTTTATACCTTTTCTGTATCACGCTCTAACTTTTTTCTAAGTCATGAAGAGGGTGACCTAGCAAGAAATGGATTGAATTTTTTTCATACCAACCATTATGGGTTTTTGACTTGATAAGATTCATGTATCTTCTATTTTCAGTTTAAATGTATTACAATTTGGACAACTGAGGGTTGAATTTTAAGTTCATATAACTTTTTACTAAGTATAAGGTAATCTATATTGTAATGAGTGTGAGATAAAATAAACATGAATATGAAAACCATCAATGTTTAGGATTTTAACAAGGATGGTGCACATATTTTAAGGTCATAGTGATTAGAACATAAGATATTGGAAAGTCATACAGCTCATACCAAATGTTGTTGAGGTTTAGGGTTATATAATTTTGGATAAAGTAAAAGACAATATATTTATCTAGGGAAAATAAAACCCAACATGAATGATGACAATAAAACTATGTTATGCCATCTAATAATTTTATGCATGCGATTTAAGGTCATAGTACTCCAAGGCTTGGTTATTGTAGTTTAAGGTTATATAGGTTAGACCAAAAGGGAGATATAATATATCTGGAAAGGATAAGGTAAAACCCAATGTGAATGAAGAGACCAATTCTATTATAAACCATCTCACAGATGAGTTCACATTGTTTAAGTTCATATTGAATAGGCCATTGGTTTCTAGAGTATAAGTTCATGCAACATTGACTGTATGTTTAGGTTGTGATATGAAAACCAAAATGGGTCTCATGAGCTAGAAGCACAAAATAAATTTTTAATAGGGGATTATAATGATGTAAATCATGACATAGTGTATTTGAATCTAGATTAATGATAGGGGGTAAGTATGTTAAGTATGAATATTGATTGGTGTCTAAGTGACAGTTTAAACTGTGATATTATCAAGGAAGATGAAGACTAAATGTAACGCCCCGACACCAGTTACCCAGAGTCTGTGCATTATTAAATAACATTGGAATGATCACAAGAGATCAAGTCCTGAAATAATGGTCATTTTAGTATCCTTGGAAGTAATAGATACGTACATAAGTTTTAAATTACATTATGAAATAAAAAAACAACATCATGTCTCCGTTGAACACACTCATATCCCTTAGCTTATCCCAATAGGTCAGTCATAATATACTTATTCACATCCTGGGAAAAATAAAACATAAGAATGGGTGACCTCAGATGTTCGGTAAGGATAACAATATAGCGGAAACTATCATAAATAAGCATGAACATTTAAGGAAATGTATAAGACTAAAACACAAGCCTTTTAAACATAAACATCAGAATAATATGGAAAAAGATAAATCAAATAATTCCATTTACTTATTAACAAGGATATTATACTAGTCCAATAATCACATGTAATATCTATAGCTAATCTCATAATGATGGAATGAAAAATGTTGGACATTTTAACCACATAGTCAAGGCCTATTGCTAAGACTACAAATAAAAAATATTGTCAAGATCTTATGCCAAGACACTAGTTTGTATCATGAGATCTACCGATGCATTGAGGGGCTATATCGGGCCCCACCTGTCACTTACTACATCCAATTCATTCCTCATATGAAAAGGGTAAAACATAAAATAAACATTCGTATTAAACTAGTATACTAAATGTTAGTACTTTAACCATAAACTATGAATGAAATAAAAATAACACATCCATAGTCAAACATATTATAAAACTATCAACATAATATGGAATATTATATCATAATAAATAAACTTCAATTAAACATAAAATCCAATAATAGATGTTGACACAGATGAAATCAATCCAAAACTATTTGAGAGAAATATCTCTTTCTACTTTAAAATCATTTAAAAGTCGCATAATTATAAAATAAAAAAATTATTTTAAAAATCTTATTATAATCTTGTACGGGGATCTTCGATGGTGTTATAATGGTGTAAAATAGCCTCACCCACTGTATAATTTAAAAAAACATTCTTTCCTTAATTTGTCAAAAAGGTCATAAAGTACCTTGTTTGGAAAACGACATAAAGATTCCTTTCAATTTTTTTATATAAAGTAAAACAAGGGTATAAATGACTTTAAACCATAGTCTAAAAAATATTAAAAATGTTTTGAAATACATTTTTAAGAAACGTTGATGTGGATGATAAAGAAGTCTCAGTATATACTTACATATAAATAACCTCAGATAATAAAGAGATTGTAAAATTAACCCTTAACTTGTACTTTTCCTTAGTCAAGGGTATGTTAATATCCTATATAATTGATATATAATTTTTATTAAATTATAAAACAACCACATACATAAATATGATATCATATATTATCCTCTAATATTTCTTTGTTAATAATATTCCAATATTATCATTTTTTTCGGGTGTTAACTTATTCGTTTTCCTTAATATGTTTTGTTATGTAAGTCATGTTTGTTATGGATATGATGTATTTGATTCATGTCCATAATTATATTAAGTTCTTAAACATTATTTTTAATCAATAAATGAAAATTATTCTTGAATGGTTAATGTGGGTAATGAATCTCATCACGTCGTGGAGATGGTAAGTCGTACGTACACACGAGAGACAATATCATTCTTATGATAGTGAAATGGTATGTAATTGGATGGTATATTATATATAAAAAATAATTTCCATATTATATTCATTATTTAAATTAATTATACTCATTAGTATACTCATCCAAATAATGTAGTGTTGAATAACAAACTACACCATGACGTGGAGATGGTAAGTCGTACGTACGCACGCATGGTGACTCTGAAATTCATTGGATAGATAGAATAATGAATATTGTTGTAACTTATTTATAATAACATCTCAACATGTATAAGGTACTGGATTTATTATTTTATTATTGTAACAACAAATATAGAGGAAGTATAAGAAGAAAATAACTTTGAAATAGGTGATAAAATAATTAACTCTCCTTCAGGTGTTTCCTTTTGATTTGAACAAAAGGGCTTCTTAGGTTGGCTTTATGCTCAAGGTAAGGCCTCTAAGTTTAAGTGAGGGTAGTTGGAGGGAGATTTGGGTAGGTTTTTTCTGAGTAAAATTGCTTTGGAGGTGTGAATTAAAAAGAAAGGTAGGTTCCCTTTCATAAGAGAGGTGAGGGGTACTTTAGGAAAAGCTTGAAATATTAATTTATTATAAAATTATTTTCAGTTTCTAATAGATAAAAATTTATTTATTTGGAGTATAATATGGTTATTTTTCGAAATAATCTCAACCAATAGGTTTTATAAATGTTTAAGTCATCATATTAACCTAATATTTTAGATTTAACCCTTAGTTAAATAGTAGAACTCTTTCCATGTCTTCTTGTATTTTTATACTACATGGTTAATAAACTTACTCTAAAATACCAAGAAAACATAAAGATGTTCATTAATTACATATGAAACATTAACTCAGTCATTTTAAAGAATCTTAGATTTTTAATATTATTATATAATGTAATAAAATATTATTTGTTTTAAAAACTCATTTATGTCAATTTTGACACTATTTAGTAATTGATTTTTGTTAACAACATAACAACTTGATTCTTTCAAAAAAATGAATTTAATTAATCCTAACATATCATATTCACATAGAAAATTAATTTATGGTATCAAATGTTTCAATTTACATTTATTTTAATATTTATAATATTATTTATTTTAATCTTTCATTAATAAAGTAATTACTGCATCATCATTGTGTCATAAATAAATTTAATTAGTTAATGTCTAAAAATTATAAATAAAATACAATGATTTATGAAGTATTTTTATATTTATAATGAATATTTATAGTTGAATTAATCTAATCTATAACCCTATATTAAAAATGTTTTAGTTATTAAAATTTGAATTTAACACTTTTAATTCCTCATTAAATAAAATATAATAATGTCCTAATATAATCCACATGGATCAAAAAAGATCATATTTTTGTCCTAAGGTTTATTTTGGTCTAAATACCCTTATCCAATAGAATTAGACCAAGTTTTGGGGTAATTTTATATTATTATAATATTATTTTTACCATTAATTACTTTATTACTTTTAACCGTGGTAAATAAAATTAAAAAGTTACTATTCACAAACAATTATTTTTATCCTATTGAACCACATTTTAATTATTGATAACAACCGTGTCTGTCATATTTTTAAAATCAATTCACATAAGTGGTAAAATTAGATTTTATGCAAATTTGTAAATGTTCCTAGAAGGTGGGTAAAAGACGTTAAAAAGTTCAATAAAATTTTATATATTTTATATTATTATAAAATGACTCCAATGACTTAAATTGGAATAATATAGGTATTATGAATCTATTTTTACTTTAAAATAAATTTAGAATAAAATTAATTATTTAAATGAAAAAGTCAGTTTTTATCTACAATGTAGTGTTTTTCACTATTAATCAAAAATTGAAAGTTATCATAAAAATACCAAAACATCACCCTAAGATAATTTTGATATTTTGAATTAAAAAATTATGTCTATTTTACCAAATTCAATACATAGAAGTTTCATTAAATAATTTAAAATTAATTCTCGTTGTGAAAACCAGAAAGCAGGTTTTTAAGAAGTAAAAACTATCAAAAAATTGACATGTTTTTATATCCAATTTAAATGTGAAATTACTTCCAATAACCAAAATTATGTTAAATAATAAAGATATAATCTATATATACTCTAAAAACAATTTAAATTATAATCTATCAATATAAATAAAATGGGTGAAAATCAGTTTTGAATTAAAATGTACTATTTTTCACTAGCCATTAAAAAATGAAACTTTTGAGAAAATTACCAAACATTCAATCTAATATAATATTGATATAATGAATTCAAAAAATAATTCAATTTAACCAAATTAAATTTATAATAGTGTCTAAAATTAATTTTATTACTGTTCACAAAAGGACATAAGAAGTAGTTCTGTTTTCAAAATAGTACTTATATTTTAATGAAACTTATACATTTCGTTATAAATATGGTTTTTTATGTGACAGAATTATAAATAACATTAAAATTTTAGTTTTTACTATTATTATTACTATATTTAATTTTTAAGTTATAAACTTATCATTTTAATAATAATAATACTAAAGTTTTGTTTCGTAGAAACTCAATCTTGAGTATAATGAAAGCCAAGTCATTGGTGTGTGCAAAATAAACTATTTAATTGCATTAAAAATATAAATTACTATGAAATATTAGAGTGTTACATTCTCCCCTCCTTAAAATAATTTTTTTCTCTAAATTTAAACTCGAGAACAAAAACTAGGGGTTTGACATTTCAAAACATCTTTTTTGAAATCCCACATCAAAAAAAGGATTAGTGAAAATTACACATTAAAAGAAAGAATGTGAAGTACAAAGGTCATCCAAGATAACCAATACTAGGGTTCCATGTAGTAAAAAATTAACACGGAAGAGAAAAAAACCATCAAGTTATAAAGGAGAGTGATAGAAAACATGATTAGGAGAAAGTGAACAATCACAAATCTAGAAGTTGGTGATGATCTAAGGGACCGTTTGATTCCTGAGAAATAAAAGTAATAGGACAAGAGTTTTTGTTTTAAGATCATTTACCTATATTTTTTGAGTTTATTTACATCATACACTAATAATATAAGGAATCATACTTACTTGATAAGTAGAGTTTCATCTACCAGTTAATCTCATATTTTCCTCCAACCGATGAGTATTTAAGAAAAACAATATTCTATAGAATCATATAATCCACAAAAGATGTACTATTTATATCTACTATCTTGAAAAATTAACCGAAAACAAAAAATTTAGTACAAGATAAGATAATTTCCAAAATAATAGACCATTTGATGATGAAAACTACTTTTAATCTCCAAAATTCAAAAATAATACCCAAAGTTCACCATAGACCATTTAATAAATAAATGTCCTTTAAAACCCCTCAATATAAATCCAAAATAATATTTAAAACCAAAATTTATAATTATTTGATCATGTAGTCTTTCAAGATAAGTTTTAACATATATATCCAAATAACATAAATCACTCTTAATGTTTTATACCAAAAATTAATTAATCCAATCACATATTTTCTAGAATAGGTTAATCATTTCCATAAATAACCCAAATTGGCACAAGTCTATAATAAAATCAAATATTCTTCCAAAATAAGATTCAAACATTACTCTTCAATTAAAATCTCACATTATTCTATTCACCCAAAATCATATAATGTTCCAAAAATTGTAAACATCTTCCAAAATCACATTTCTCTCTTAATTACCAAATCATTTTCAACTTAAACGATATCCATTTTATAAAACATAATTACCCAGAATAAACTTATTCATATTGCATCATCCCATTTAACTAAAAATAAAAATCTGTACTAACCAGGGACTTCACGTAGGTCACTGGTAGGAAATAAATCCTTGTTGCGCTTCAGTTATGGGTTCAATTACTACTGCCTTATCTGACGTGACATGTTGTTACACGGTCTGCATGTTGTCCCATTTTATAAAACTATATAATTCCTATAACATTTCAAAAATGAGATAAACTAACCATAACATATTTTAATCTCAATTTTTATGTCATTCCATTCATTTTTCATCCCAAAATGTAATATCTCACAGTTACCTCAAAATCGAGGATCATATAAACCCTAAAGTTTATTTATATCTTTATAATTATGTCCACACAAGAAATAATAATTCTTACAAGAATAACATTTTCACATAACAAACATCATGGTTACACATACAAAAAGTCTTCCAAAGTATCCCCACCATCAAAAGAGCATTAATACTTTTAAACATTTCACCATCCTTTTATTTCCACATAGGTTCTTCCTTGACCTAGAGGTTATCCTATAGAATAAATAATTGACTCAGGTATTTCCCAGGTCCCCTAAATTTATAGGAAATGTATGTAAATTGATTATTAGAATCATTTTTATTTTCTCCCATAGTACTCTTCATTTTTCCTTAGCAATTCTTTACTTTATGTTCTTCTTTCCCACACATAAATCATTTATTTGTTCCATTGAGACACTTTCCAAGATGTCTCTTTCCACATTTCCTAGATGATGTAAATTGATCTTTGTTTTCTCTATGTTATCCAATGTTGGAGCTCTTATCATTCTCTGCCTTTCTCTTCTTTGTTTAGTTAGAGAGTTGGTTATTGTATATGTTGTTGATCATATATTTGAAAAACTGATTTGGTATGAACAAAATATATTTTACGCCAATCAAAATTCCATTTGGTTTCCCATTTCCACCATTGTTCCCAACTTGTACATCATGTTCAATGTTACTATGGCTTCCTTGGAATCCATCCATTGACTAAAACCAAAAAGCATAGTGTGAGTAACAATAGTGATAAAATCATTTAGAAAATATCATGAAACCTTATTTTTAATATAAAACACCTTATGATTAACCAAGGTTATATATTCTCATATTATATTAAAATCCTTCAAATTGGTTTGTAAATAAAATGTGAGTTATCTTAAGAATATCCCCCAGGAGTGTCAAACCAAGTGCGTAGTAAGGCATGTTCTTGTGTACCAGGATACCCCGAGTCAAGCCTGAAACTCCTTGTCAGATTTTTCACTCCTAGATACATTTTTTCCAAAACCATGAACACTTGCAGTATCCATACATGGATATATTTCTTGTAAAACCCACATAATATCTATATTACCAAAATTGTTGGATGTTCTTCTATACTAATCCTCAAATTCTATCTTAGGGTAATGTTCTATAATCAAAGTTTTTCTAAATCTAGTTTCCAAGGTTTCTACTAAACTTCCTCTGATACCAACTAAAATGTCTTGACCCCAGTTACCTAGAGTTGGTGCATTATTCCATAAGATCGGCATGATCACAAGATATCAATTCCCAAAAGACCGATCAGTTTAGTAGCCTTAGAAATACTAGATACATACATAAGTTTTACATTGCATTATGAAAAAAAGAAGCATTGTTTCACCTTTGAACACACTCATATCCCTTATTATTTCCCTACAGGTCAGTCATAATATACTTATTCACATCCTTGGAAAAATAAAAACATAAGAAATGAGTGATCACAGATGCTCAGTAAGGATAACAAAATAGCGGAAACTATCATAAATAATCATGAACATTTAAGGAAATGTATAAAACTAAAACATAAGAATTTTAAACATAAACATCACAATAATAGGGAAAATATATATAAAATAATTCCATTTACTAATTTATATGGATATTATACTAGTCGAATAATCACATGTAATATCAATCACTAATCTCATAATGATGGAATGCATAATACTAGATATCATAACTACATAGTCAAGGCCTAGTGCTAAGAATACAAATAAAAAATATTGTCAAGGCCTTGTTCCAAGACACTAGTGTGTCTCATGAGACCTCCTGATGTATCAAGGGGCTATAGAGGGCCCCACCTATCACTTAATATGTCCAATTCATTCCTTATATGAAAAGGGTGAAACATAACATACGCATTTTTATTAAACTAGCATACGAAATGTTAATACTTTAACTATAAACCATGAATGAAATAAAAATATCACATCAATATTCAAACATATCATAAAGATATCAATAAAATATGGAATATTATATCATAATAAATCAACTTCAATTAAACATAAAATCCAACAATATATGTTGACACAGATGAAATCAATCCAAACACTATTTGACAGAAATATCTCTTTCTACTTTAAAATAATTTAAAAGTTGCATAATTATAAAATAAAACTTTTATTTTGAAAATATTTTTATAAGATTCTAAATGAATCTTCGAAGGTGTCATAATGTCAAAAAATTTACACACCCTTCGTATAAGTTAAAAAACATTCTTTCTTTAATTTGTTGAAAAGGTCATAAAGCACCTTGTTTTGGAAAATGATGGAAAGATTCCTTTTAAAAAAATTTATAAAAATTAGAACCAGGGTATAAATGACTTTAAACCATAGTCTAATAAATATTATTTTTTGTAAATACATTTTTAAGAAACACATATGTAGATGATAAATAAGTCCCAATAGATACTTACGTATAAACCACCACAAATAATAATGAGATTGTAAAATTAACCCTTACCTTGTACTTTTTCTTAGTTGAGTGTATGTTAACCTCATATATAATTGTTAAATAATTGTTATTAAATTATACAAGAACCATATACATAAATATGATATCGTATATGATCCTATAATATAGCTTTATTAATAATATTTCAGTATTATCAATGTTTCTGGTGTTAACTAATTCGTTTTCCTTTATATATTCTGTTATGTAAGTCATGTTTTTTATGAATAGGATTTATTTTATTCATATAAATAATGATACTAAGTTCTTAAACATTATTTTTAATCATCAAATGAAAATTATTCTTCAATGGTTAACATGGGGAACAAATCTCATCGTGTCGTGGAGACGGTAAGCTGTACATATGCACGCGCAAAAATATCATTCTACTGATGGTGAAATGGTATATAATTGGATGGTATATTATATATACTGAATCATTAATATGTTATATTAATTATTTACATTAATTATACTCATTATTATACCCATCCAAATAATGTATTTTTGAATAACAAACAACACAACGACATGGAGATGATAAGCCGTACACGCATAGTGACTTTGACATTCATAGAATGGATAGAATAATGATGTTGTACCATATTTATAATAACATATAATTATTTAGAAGGTACTGGAGTTATTATTTTATTATGGTAACAACAAAGAAAGAGGGAGTAGAAGAAGAAAAGAACTTTGAAAGATGTGACAAAATAATTACCTTTTCTTTGGGAGTTTCCTTTTGATTTGAACAAAAGGGATCCTTTGGATGGATTTATGCTCAAGATAAGGCCTCTAAGTTTATGTTATGGTAGTTGGTAGGATATTTGGTTAGTATTTTTCCGATCAAAATGGATTTGGAGGTGTGAATTAAAAATAATGGTAGGTGCCCTTTTATAAGAGAGGTGAGGGTAACTTTAGGAAAAGCTTGAAATATTAATTTATTATAAAATGATTTTCGTTTTCTAATAGTTCCAAATTAATTTATTTGTAGGATAATATGGGTATGGTTCGAAATAATCTCAACAAATAGGTTTTTTAAATGTTTAGGTCATCATATTAACCTTATCTTTTAGATTTAACCCTTAGTTAAATAGTTTAACTCCTACCATGTCTTTTTGTATTTTTATACTACATAGTTAATAAACATACTATAAAATTACAATAGAACATAAAGTGGTTCATTAATGACATATGAAATATTAAATAAGTCATTTTTATGAATCATATATTTCTAGGATTATGATATAATTTAATAAAATAGTATTTCTTTTAAAAACTCATTTATGTCAATTAGGACACTATTTAGTAATTGATTTTTTCAAAAGACACAACAACTTGATTCTTTATAAATAAATACATTAAATTAATAATAAAATATCATATTAATATAGAAAATTATTGTAGGGCATCAAAAGTTTCAATTTTAATTTATTTTAATATTTATAATATTATTTATTTTAATCTTTCATGAATAAGATAATTACTACATCATCATTGTGTCATAAATAAATTTAACTATTTAATGTCTAAAAATTATAAATAAAATACCATGATGTAGAAAATATTTTTAAATTTAGAATTAATATTTATAGTCAATTTTATCTTATGTATAACCCTATATTAAAAATGGATTAGTTATTAAAATTTGAATTTAACACTTTCAACTCTTCTTTAAATAAAATATAATAAATGTCCTAATATAATCCAAGTGGATAAAAAAGGATCATATTTTTTTCATAATGTTGATTTTGGTCGAAATAAACATAACCAACAGAATTAGGGCATGTGTTGGGGTAATTTTATATTGTTATAATATTATTTTTACTTTTAATTACCATATTTACTTTTAACCGTGGAAAATAAAATTAAAAAGTCACTATTAACCAAAAATTATTTTCATCCTATTGAACCACATTTTACTTATTGATTAAAATTGTTTCTGTTAGATTTTTTAAATTCAATTCAGAGAAGCGGTAAAATTAGGTTTTATGTAAATTTGTAAATAATCCTAGAAGGTGGGTAAAAAACGTTAAAAAGTTCAATAAAACATTATATATATAATATTATTATAAAATGACTTAAATTGAACTAATATATTTATTATTTATCTATTTTTAGTTTTAAATAAATTTAGATTAAAAATAATTATTTAAAAGTCATCTTTTATCTACAATGTTGTGTTTTTTACTATTCATTAAAAATTGAATGTTTTCAGAAAAATACCAAACATTCACCCTAAAATAATTTTTGATATTTAGAATTAAAAAATGATTTATATTTTACCAAATTCAAGACATATAAGTTTCATTAATTAATTAAAAATTAATTCCCATTGTGAAAACCTAAAAGTGAGTTTTTTAGAAGTAAAAACTCTCAAAAGATTGACATGTGTTTATATCCAATTTAAATTTGAAATTATGTAAAATGACCAAAATTATATTAAATGATAAAAATATAATCTATATATACTCTAAAAAAATTTAATATGATAATCTAAAAATATAAATAAATTTGGTGAAAAGGCAGTTTTGAATTAAAACACAATATTTTTCACTATTCATTAAAAAATGAAACTTATTAGAAAATTACCAAACATTCACCCTAATATAATATTGATATTATGAATTAAAAAATTAATTCAATTTCACAAAATTAAACTTCTAATACTGTCTAAAATTAATTTTATTACTGTTCACAGAAGGACATAAGAAGTAGTTCCTTTATCAAAATAATACTTATATTTTAATGAAACTTATACATTTTGTTATAAATATGGTTTATTTATGTGAAATAATTATAAATAAAATTAAAAAAAATCACTATTCTTATAACTATATTTAATTCTTAAGTTATAAATATATCATCTGAATAATTATAACACTAAAGTGTTGTTTCGTTGAAACTCGAACTTGCATATAATGCAATCCAATTCATTGTTGCGTGCAATATAAGCTATTGAATTAATTTAAAGATATAACATTTATGAAATCTTGGGGTATTACATTAAAGTAAAATCCCCTCAAGAAAAAATATTCCTCTAGTTGGTAGTACCTAATATGGAAACACAAATATCCTTACCAAGAACAAGTGTCTTGTGTAGCTGAATTCACAATTTAAAAATATCCATGAATGGTTTATAACGATTCAAAATTATTTAGGCATGAAGTTTCCTTAATTATAATGTATATTCAAGATATTATTGGAACAATCCAACCCCAAACTAACAAGTGTCAGTTTAGTAAGGGAAATTTGATGGGGAAGGCGGTGGAAAATTATATGTGGTTAAGTCTAAAATGTAACGTCTAAATGTCACTTTATATCTTTAAATATTAAGAATCAAGACACACATAGTTATTATTTAATTAGTAGCTATAAATATCTAACTCATATATATGAACGTTGTTGTTTTTATCCTGTTGTGGGATTGGAACCCAGAGATGATCTAAGTATTATATTTTAATGACCCGTCCCAGTGGGGCTCATGCCGTGACTCCCCAATCCCTCCTCCAATAGGCCAGGGGATGGTGACTAGAACTGAGTAGGCATATCACTATCATAGGAAGAATTACCTATTTACCTATATGCGCACACCCATGTCTAATCCCACAAAATTTATAAATGTAAAAACCACTAAGTAAACAATGCATGCATACCACTGTATCCCAACCAACAAAGCACAAAAAGAAAGTAAAGTAATGTAAAATTGGGCCAAAAAAATCCCACCAAAATAACAACTTGTAAGAAATGGTACTGGGAATGGTGTTTATACCCATAGTAACACACCTCAGCCTTCCTAATCTCACAAAGCACTGCCTGGTCCTGGTCCACCTAGGACTTTTTTAAAAGGCCGCTTGTCTTCACAATACATGACACATGTGGGAAAATCCCATATAGGGGTGAGTATAATAATACTCATTAGGACACCCCAAAACCAAAAACAGTACAACAAAGGAAAGTACAGTTAGATCTACACAAGTATATGTCTATCACACATATAAAAATATCTATATTTACTCAATCCAAGACACGTTGTCTATAGGTAAGTCACGACTACCACATACCCACACTAAGGATCCATATATAAGATTCCATGAATAACCCATATAAGATAACACATTCCTAAGTTCGATAGAACTGGTGATGTCCATCCAAGAAGTATTGTTCTTTGGGAACTTTCATGAGAGAGATATGATGACAAATCTAAAGAGAGATACAATACACAGATGAGGATCACAGCCAGGCCCATAGGGTGATACCAACAACTCAATATGGATTAACCCACTAAGTAGAGGATCAATGACCTATAAAGTTGGTCACATCAATACTAAAGACTCGGCCTAAGGTGCAAAGAATGAATATACGATCCTTCTCTGGGACTCTCGGGGTCTTTAACAACTCTATCCATAAAGTCCTGAAGAATAGATCATAGTCCTATGAGTAGGAAATGATTTGTACCTACCTTTAGGGGAATGATAAAGGGAAAATCCCTAATGAAACTTTCCCAAGACATAGAGTACAATAGATTCAATCCATCTATAAAATGGTACATGGTGTGTAGTAGGGTCGCACTCCGTGTCCCTTGACCCTGGGTACTACCCGTGTACAATGAATCGTGTCTTTAGAACATGTCATGAAGAAGATGGGTAAATGAAATCTAGAAGGATTCACATATCTTGTCCTTCCATTAGAGGTCTGCATGCATTCTCTGACTATGTACCGGTACACAATTTCAACCTGGGTATCAATCTTCCTATGTATCAATACACGGGGTAATTTGTGTACTTGATCAAGGCCTTTCCATGTGGGGGGAGTACATGCCAGGTTGGAAACCCAGGTACTCCTCCCCATGTCCATGTATCTCGTGAGATACACACCAAGTCTCTAGGAAGGGATTACATGCCATGTGAAATTTAATTATCTCCTGAAACCCAAGCCACCACCTCATGGGGGCCACACGCCGTGTAATCCCAGATTACATTCCATGTTCATCGAGATTTTCTAGAACATCTATTTCTTCCTCCATGCACCTCATTTTATCTCTCGAGTTCTGATCTAGTAGTATCTTCTCCTCAAAACACTAGATCTAGGATCATTTCATCACCCTAACACCGAATCAAGGTGTTCTAGGCCTTCAATCGGCTTGAAAAAAACATTTCAAACCATTCCAATGAAAACTATTTGAAGAAAAGTTTCTTCTGATTTTGTCTGATTTGTCCATTACTATCATTGTCACACCTCCGTTAGGTCGTCCCAATGTTTTATCTTCAATTTCGGATCATTGCAACAAGAAATGGAGGCACAATGATGAATCATTCATGAATGCATCAAAAAAAAAAGAACACACATAGAAATACCAAGGGAGAAAAAGAACAATAAAAAATATGAGGAATGAACCTCAGTTGTTGTTAATTCGGGCCTCAATCCATTCCCATAAGAATGATCTATAATCAAAACAATAATCAAACCCCATAAATCCAACAATTAAAACCCATCCCACAAAACACGATCGAAACATAGATAAACATGTTTGTTGGTTAGTCCAAAATCATCATTGAATCTAATAAAAAAGAAATAAATCAAAAATAAAACATCCTACTTAGTAATTAGATTAATTTCTGTTGAAGAATGATTGCTGCTGGCGAGATCCGTAAGAATGGAATTCATCGATCTTCGATCCACAGTTCTGTCATCACATGCTGAGAGAAATCTTTAGGGTTTCCTTTCCTGAGACTATAGAGAATTCTAGGGTTATGAGCCTAAAACTATATCCCTACCTAAAGGTTTATTTAAAATATAACCATTTCTATATCGCTGCATTGATGAAACAGAAAAATAAAATAAATATTTCAATTTATTTTATTCATTAAAAACACATGTGACTACTTTTTACAATTGACCCATGTCGGCTAATGTTAGTCCATGCCTATGGTAAATTCACTGACCTGAATGCAACGATGACCTCATATTTATGATCTAGAAATCTATTTATATTTTATTACACTTATAAGAAAATTTTTTGTGAATACAATTTAATGTTTGAATATATTTTAAAATTTTATTTCGAGCACACCTGGCCTCCGCATTGCACTTTTTCTCAGCACCTGGTTCAAATAAAATAAGTATAATATTTAAAAATAATACGTAGAACATATGGGACATTACATTCTCCCCACATTGGGGATTTACATCCCCAAAAATAAAAAACAAATGCTACTCAAAAATATGTGGGTACTGTGCACAAATCTGAGCCTCCTACTCCCATGTGCTCTCCAAGAGATTCCCATGATTCCAATGAACATGAAAAAAGTAATCTCTCATCCACAAAGTATCCTCTCCTATAAATCCTCAATCTACACTAGGTACTCCTCAAAAGTTTTTCCATTGTTAATGTCTAGCTTGCCCTAGTCGATGACCTGCGATGGGTCATGCACATACCTCCTCAGCCGCAACACATAGAAGATGTCATGTACCCAGTCCAACTCTGGGGGTAGATCTAAGTGTAACACCACCTCTCTAACTCTACACAGCATCAGAAAAGGTCCAATAAACCTCAGAGATAACTTACCTTCCCTTCTAAATATTTTTAATCCATGTCATGGTGAAACCCATAGGATCACGTGGTCACCTTACTCAAAATCCAAAGTCCTCCATCACCTATCAGCATAAGACTTATGATAGCTTTGTGTAGTTTTCATTTACTCTTGGATGATCATCACCTTCTTTGTAGCAACTCATACCAATTCTGGACCCATGAGTGCTGCTCTCCTGGGTCAGTCTAGCAAAGTGGTGACCTATAGGGTTTCCTGTACAAAGCCTTGAATGGAACTATACCAATGGTGGAATGGTAGCTATTATTGTATGAAAACTCCACCAGTGGTAGGTGATCCTCACAACTATGGTTGAAGTCTAGCATGCAATCTCATAGCATATCCACTATAACCTGTATGGTCCGCTCCATCTAGTCATTTTTCTGTTGGTGAAACATTGTGCTCAAGCATAACTGGGCCCCAAACACATCTTGTAATCCCTTCCACAACTGGTATGTAAAAAAATCAACATGATATGAAACTATCTCAATGGTACTCCATGTATTCAGACTATATCTTCCATGTAGAGGTGTCCCAATCTCTCTAATAAACTCTACTCTCAGATAGCTATGAAGTGGGATGATTTGGTGATTAATTCAACGATCACCCAAATGGAATCATTTCCCCTAGACTTGTGTGGTAAACCCATAATTAATTCCATCTATATCTCATCCCACTTCTATTATATCACCTCAACGAGTTGAGTTAAACCCGTTAGAACCTAGTGCCCAGCCTTCACTTACTGACAATTAAGGCATCGAGAAACAAACTCTAAAACTCCTTTATTTATCCCTGTCCACCAAAACTGACATTAGAGGTACTGGTACATCTTTTCCACATTTGGATGTACCTACAAAGGGGAAATATGCATCTCCCTAAAAATCTCCTCTTATAACATCACCGGTACTACTATGTGTCCTATGAAAAGAAAGACATGATTCCCACCTTGTGAATATCCATCTGGAGCATGCCTTGTGAAGATCTTAGCATATAAGATCTTGTAGTTGGTATCCCCAAGTTTTTCCTCCATGGATCACTATAAGACTGGAGGGATAAAAGCCATCAACTACAGGTAAGCTGACCCATATCCATCCACAAAGGACAACAGTAATGAGGCCAACTGCTCTGACGCCTCATTCAGCAACTGAAAATTGTATCTTCTACTAATAGCATCTTCCAAAACATTCCAATTCCCAAGAATATAAACAATATCAAAGTCATTGTCTTGGAAGAACTATATCCATTGCCTCTATATCAGGTTCATATCCTTCAAATATAAGATATAATTGAGACTCTTGTGATTAGATTAGACGATAAACTTCTTTCCCATTAGGCACTGTCACCACATCTTCAACATAAAGACTACTAATACTAACTCAATATCATGGGTTTCATTGTTCTTCTCATGTGGTCTAAAATGGCATGAACCATAGGCAATAACCACTCACCTCTACATTAGGACACAACTAATCCTAGTTCCTGATGCATTGTAGAACACTATGTACTCGACACCCTCCAACAAAAATCCCAAGATCAGAGTGCTTGTCAAACTTTGTCTCAACTGCTGAAAAGCTAGTTGGAACATCTATATCCCCACAAAAGGTATCCCCTTTCAAGTCAAATATGCCATAGGTGCTAATATCCTGGATAAATTAGGTATGAATATCCGATAATAACCTACTAGCTCGAGAAAGCTCCGCACCACCATCATGTTCTTAGGTGGATCCCATGCTAACACTGATTTGACCTTGGCCAAGTCCACTGCCACTCCATACACTGAGATAATGTGTCCTTGAAAGTGGAATTCCTGAATCCAAAACTATCACTTTGAGATTTTCCCATAAAGCTGGTGATCTTGGAGTACATCTAGAACCATCCTTAAATGACTCACGTGTTCCTCCTCATACTCCGAGTACAAAAGGTTATCTTCGATGAAGAATACCAAAAATGGTCTATATTATACTGAAATATCTAGTTTATGAGTCTCATGAACACTGTGGGGTCATTCATCATTCCAAAGGGAATAACCAAGTACTCATAGTGACCATAAAGGAATCTGAAAGTCGTCTTTGGTGTATCCTCTTCCTGTACTCACAATTGGTGATAACTTGATTGAAAGTAAACCTTTAATAAACATTATGCCCCTCTCAATTGATCAAAGATTTTACCAATCCTCAATAGTGGATACTTGTTCTTCACGGTCACCAGGTCTAAGCACCGATAGTCCCCACACAACCACAATATTGCATCTGCCTTTTTGGAAAACAAAACTGGGGCCACCCAAGGTTAAACAATGGGTCTCATAGAGCCCTTTCTTTGAAAGTCCTCTAACTGAACCCTCAACTTTTAAAGATCTAAAAGATACATATGATATGTTGTTATAGATATCGGTGTCATCCTGATGTGTAAATCAATATAAGAGTATATCTCTAGGAGGGGAGGTAATTCGAGAACATATTTAGGAAATACATCCTCATACTCTGCCACCACCACTAAAAACTAGAAGTACATAACGTCTACTGCATTGAGGGTCATGAAATCCAACTGATGATTAATCAGATACACCCTCCTATGAATGAGTTTATCCTATGATTCCTAGTATTTCTTTTCATTGAAAAAGTAAAACCGCATTCCATCGCTACGGACACACTACACCCTTCACCTAAAATAGTAAATATGGGCATGGACTATAGATAAGCAATCCATATCATGAATGATGTTGTAAGACCTCGATGCTGCCACCAGGAGGTTCCAACTGAAACTCTCACCTACAAGGGTTAGGTCACATTGCCGTTAAAGAATTTTGATCACCGAGTCTTCTCCAGTAGGTGTCTCCAAACATAAGGGTCGAGTCAATAGTTCAACCAGAATATCAAGGTCCAAAAAAGATATATGGTGAGAAAGGATTGAATAGAAACAACTTCTATCAGTACTATAGCTAAAGTAAAAAAAATACATATATTATACCTCGAATCATTTCTAGATCCCATGGGTCACATGCCTTGACCACATATAGTTATCCTCTCCCCTATCCTCCAACTTTTTAAGCCTGGCGTGGACCTCCTGGGGTAGTGGTGGTATCAAGTCGAAATGTAGACCACCTCCTACTAATCTCTCTGCTCTTATGCCACATCCTTATCCCTATGGATTTTCATACTCCTATCACTATCTCTAAATTGGTGGTATGTCCATAGTATCCCTGTCAAAATCATGGTGGGCTAGACAATCTTGAGTGAGATGTCCCCTACCATTACATGAATAACATCACCTCTCCCTAGGATGACTGGACCCACCCTATGAGACATGAACTGTAGATCCTCTATCTTGGGAACTCTTCCTAAACTTTCGCCCATTTCTAGGTCTCTAGGACTAGTGTAAGCTCCCTGTTGCAGAGTTCTCTTCTCCTTCTCATCCACTACTAACTATCACTAGATGTATCTGCTCAGACAAAAAGTTTTAAACCACTAAATCTCACTCAAGAACTCCAACATAAGTAAGAATGCATGGAGGGATAATAATGGATCAAATGTCTCTATGAAAACCTCTATCAAAGGTCTGAGACCTAAAGTACTGATCTCTAACCATATTCATCGAGTACCTGGAAAGTTTGGTGATCCTCGATGAATAATCATCCACTATCATGCTACCCTAATGGTGATAACTCTTCTCTAAAGAGACTCTATAACTCTATCCATGAAAGATTCACCTTGTCATGAGTATGGATGGCCAAAATCCACTATATCCCTTCCAAAAAATGTATAAGGTTATCCAATAGAACCACCATCCAATCTATTGGTGTACAAACTAGGATTAAAACTGGGGTCACTACCTCAAGACAATCCTCATCCACCTGAGGGTTGGGCTTGCCACCAAACCTAAGGGGTCTATATCTCTAAAACTCATGAAGTGATCCTAGAATGTGCTCCACATCTACTAGTATTGGGGGCACCATGTGCTACTCAATAGGTGGCAGTATAGCTGGTGCACTACTTGGAGGTAACATCTTGGGAACCAGTCCCTATTCGAATCCTCATCAATGAGGGGGTCATACTCATAATCAAGATACTGAATCCTAGCTGGTATGTGTTAGGGAGGAATCCTATAAGAAAAAAATATGTACCACATTCAATGAGTATATCTGGAGAGCTGATGTAACACCCCAATCTTCTACGGTATGCTTCTCTTTGAATAATGTGATAGCGTGTGTTGTACGCAACACCGAGTACTAACAACCAATCAAACTAGCCGTTATGAATAGTAATACCTACTTTTTAAAATTATATATATTTTATATTTCAAAACGGACTTCATTTTTGGATTCGGAATATCTAATTTAGCCTAAGGTGAAATTTTGGTACTTTTCGGATAACTTTCATATTTTGATGAATAGTGAAAATTACTAAATTTTAATTAAAAACAACTTTTTTAATCAAAATAATTAATAGTGATAAATTATGAATTTTAGTAGTTTTAAAGTATATTTATAATATATTTTTACTATTTAATATAATGTTGGTCATTGGACATAATTTTACAATTAAACCGAACATAAACAAGTGTCAATCTTTTGATAGTTATTATCTCTTAAAAACACGCTTTTTGTTTTGACAGCGGGAATTAATTTTAAATTAATTTCTGACACTTCTGTGTTTTGAATTTAGGAAAATGTATTCCATATTTGGAATCAGGATGTTCAAATTGTGTAAATAGGTAAATTTTATTTTTAGACATTTTGAATAATTACTGCGGTAAATATTTTATTTACCATGGTTAAGGGTAAATCCGGTAAATAAGGGTTAACAAATAATATTATAATAATACTAAATTACCCTAAAACGTGTCTTAACCCTGTTGGTTGATACATGGTCGACCATGGGCATCTTTGGGTAGATTTTGGGACCCCATGGATCCACTTGTAAGTGATAATGACACTTTATTTTAATTAAGTTAAAATGAATACAAAAATGACACAAGCATATATCTTTTAGAAAAACAATTGTTACATAGGGTTATATATGTTGGATTTTATATTATAAATATTCATTAGAATGATAAAAATATTTCCTACATAATGATATTTTATTTATAATTTTTAGACATTAAATAATTTATTTTATTTATGACACAATGATGATGCAGTAATTACTATAATAGTGAAAAAATAAAATAATTGATATTATAAATACCCAAATAAATATAATATGAAACTTTTGATGAATTAAACTAATTTTATAGGATAATATTATATATTAGGATTTATTTAATTGACTTTGTTCGAAGTAATCAATCTGTTATGAGTTTCACAAAAATCAACTATTGAATGGTGTCAAAATTGACATAAAAGAGTTCTTAAAACAAATATTATATTATTAATTGATATTAAATTCCTAAAAATCTAAGGTTCGGCCAAGAGACTTATATAATGATAGGTTCATCATTAATGGACCACTTGGGGGTCGCTTGGATGTATATAGTAAGTTTATTAACCATATTATATAAAAATACAAAGAGACATTGTAAAAGTGAAACTAATTAACTTAGAGTTAATACTTAAAGATAAGGTTAATATAAGTACCCAAACCTGTCTAAATTCTATTGGTTGAGTGGTTTTAGACCTATCCCCACCTTAACCTTTTAATAATAAACTTTGGAGCCATTGGAAACCGAATATGAATTTATTATAAATTAATATTTCTAGCTTTTCCAAAGGTGCCCCTCACCCCTCTTATAAAAGGGCACTCCTCCTTCTCATTTCTTCACACCTTAAAAGCCTTTTGGTTCGGCCAAACTCTACCCAAATACTCTCCCAACATACCTCACTACAACCTAGAGGCCTTAGTTTGATCAGAAAGATAACCTAAGGAGCCCTTTTGATCAAATCAAAAGGAAGAACCTGAAGAAGAGGTAATGTTTTCACCACCCCTTTTCAAGTTCCTTTCTTCTTCCACTTCTTATTTCTTTGTTCTTACCATTATAAAATAATAACTCCAGTATCATACATATACTGTGATGTTATTATAAATATGGTACAACCATATTCAGTATTCTATCCACCCTTTGAATCCATACGTGCGTACGTACGGCTTACCGTCTCCACGTCGTGGTGTAATTGTTATTCAATATATTATTATTTGGATGGGTATAATAATGATGTGTAACTCATGTAAATAATAAATATAACATGTTAATGATTCTTTATATATGATATACCATCCATTTATATATTATTTTAATATCAAAAGAATGATATTGTCGCTCGTGCGTACGTACGGACTACCGTCCCCACGAACGCGATGAGATTCATTATCCATCATATCCATTCAAGTATAATTATCATTTGATGATTTAAAAATGATGTTTAAGGACTTGATATCATTCTGGATATGAATAAGATACAACAAAAATGGCTTATGTAACAAAACATATAAAATAAAATGAGTAAGTTAACACCCGAAACGACGATAATTCTAAGATATTATTAACAAATCAATGTTAAAAGATCATATATGATATCATATTAATATATATAATTTAATAACAATTATTTCACCATTATAAAGGAGGTTAACCTACACCAACCAAGTAAAAGTACAAGGTAAGGGTTATTTCACAATCTCTTCATTATCCGAGGTTGTTTATACGTAATAATCTACTGGGATTTCTTTATCATCCACATCCATGTTTCTTCGAAATGTATTTCAAAACATATTTATTATTTACAAGAATATGGGTTAAAGTCATTTATACCCTTGTTTGACTTTTTATAAGAGGTTTATAAAGGAATCTTTCTGTCGTTTTCAAAACAAGGTCCTTTTTAACCTTTTCGATAGAATTAAGGTAAGAATGTTTTTTTTAACTTATACGGCGGGTGCGGCTATTTTCCGCCGTTATAAAATCTTCAAATCTTCCCTTACAATATTATAAGAATATTTTCAAAGAAAATGTTTTATTTTATATGGATATTAAATGATTTCAAAATAAAAGGAGATATTTCTTTAAAAAGAATTTTGATTTCATCTATGTCAACATCCTTTGATGGATTTTAAGATTATTTGAAGTTGATTTATTATGATACAAAACTTCTATATTGTATTGAATGTTTTGTGATATGTTTGACTGTGGATGTGCTATTTTTATACCATTCATAGTTTATGGTGAAAGTATTGACATTTCTTATGCTAGTTTTAATACGAATGTTTACGTTATGTTTAAACCTTTTCATATGGGAATGCATTGGACTTAATATGTGACGGGTGGAGCCCGCTATAGCTCCTCGATGCATCGGTAGGTCTCATGAGACAAACTAGTGTCTTGGCACAAGGCCTTGACAAAATCTTATTTGTAGTCTTGGCACGAGGCCTTGGCTATGTGGTTATGATAGTCTGGCATTATGCATTCCATCATTATGAAAGTGGTTATTGATTTTGCATGTGATTATTCGATTAGTAGAATAACCATGTGAATAAGTAAATGGAATTATCTCATTTTATATATGCCATACTATGTTAAAAGTTCAAGTTTAAAAGGATTTTGTTTTATTTATACATTGCCTTAAATGTTTATTCTTATTTATGAAAGTTTCCGCTATATTGTTATCCTTACTGGGCATTTGAGATCACCCCTTTTCTATGTTTTATTTTTCCCAGGAAGTGAAGAAGTAAATTATGAATGACCTGCAGGGATATTATGTGGGGATATGAGTGTGGATTATGGAGACAATATGTTGTTGTAGTAGTTTTTCATTTTATGATGTAATGTAAGACTTATGAATATATCTAGTGTTTCCAAGACTACTGAACCAATCGGTCTTTTGAGATTTTATCTTTCTTGTGATCATACCAATGTTATGTAATAATGCACCGACTCTGGGTAACTGGGGTTGGGGCGTTACAGTTGGTATCAGAGGAAGTTTAGTACAAACCTTGGAAGCTAGATTTAGATAAACTCTGATTAGAGCACGTAGACCTAAGATGAACTTTGAGGATTAGTATAGAAGAACTTCCTAGAATTTTGGTATTGTAGAGATTTTGTGAGTTTTCCGAGCAATACATCCCTGTCTGGATACGAGCAGGTAGAGGCGGCTCTGGCACAGATGTACCTAGGGGTAAAACCCGAAAACACCGCTTTGAGCTAGACTCGAACGGGAACTGGTGCACGACAATGGGCCTTGCTGCACTCTTGGTTACGACACTCCCGGGGGATATGCTTAGGATAACTCTCATTTTTCTTTACAAATAATTTTGAAGGGATTATGAGTATATACTTCCTCAAAGAAAACATTCTTATGATTATGGATTATATCCATAAATAGTTCAATTTATGTTAAGTGTTTTATAAGTATGGGATTATGTATTTTGATTCATAAACTGATCTAGTTTATTCCATTGTTTAGAAATGGCGCCTAGTGGAAGAAATGAAACCGTATCAATGCACGCACTCCATGTAGGGATTGCCCTCCTGCTCAAGATAATTATAGTGGAGCTGGTGATGCAACTGGAGCCGATCAGCTAATCACCATACTGGGACAACTTACTCAGGTTATGAATAATAACCTTACCCGTATGGAGCACCCTGATCTGCAGCGTGGAGGATCAATGTTAGATCGATTCATGAGGCAACAACCACCAACGTTCAATGGGAGTACAAATCCCTTAGTAGCTGAGCAATGGATATTTTCCCTAGAGAAAATATTTCAGGCTTTGGGGATCAGTGAAAGGGAAAAAGTTATCATGGCAGTTTACCGCCTCACTGGAGATGCTGATCAATGGTGGTCATTGATTCAAAATACGAAGGAAGATGATGAAGTATCAAATATGGAATGGAGGGAGTTCAAAAATCTGTTTTTAGAAAAATACTTTCCTCGCGACCATCGAGCAGATATGGAAAGGCAATTTATAAGTCTGAGACAGAAGGAGGATGAGAATGTCACAAAGTATGAGGCTAACTTTACAAGGTTAGCAAGGTACGCTGGTGATTATATACGTAACCAAAGAAGTAAGATTGATCGTTTCTTTGATGGGTTAAAACCATTTCTCCGTCGAGCATTAGTCTCACAATCCTTTTCATCGTACGAAGACATTGTCTCATGTGCTATCAAGACCGAAAAGGAATTCTCTAAGTCTTATGACTTTAAAGCAAAGCAAGATAAGAAGAGGCATTCTGATCAATCTGGGAATGGAAATAAGGGGAAGAAAGGAAAGGTTGAATATCCATCCTGTGGTAAATGTGGGAAGAAACACCCCGGTGCTTGCTTGAAGGGAATGGGAGTCTGTTACAAGTGTGGTGAAAAAGGCCACCAAGCTCGTGATTGCAAAGGGAAGAAGGAAGCCACCAACGTTCAGTGCTACAATTGCAGGGAGATGGGACATTATGAGAATGAAAGTCCTAAGCGTTAGGAGAACTTACCTCAGAAAAGGCCAAGGGATCAAGGCCAAGCTTATGCTATCACTACTACTGAGGTAGAAGCTCCGAAAGACGTGGTGGCAGGTAATTTAATGGTTTCGAACCAGGTACGGGCATTACGAGTTTACTGTAATGCCTTTTGGATTGACTAATGCACCCTCTGTATTCATGGATCTGATGAATAGAGTTTTCAAGGAGTATCTAGATGAATTTGTGGTGGTATTTATTGATGATATCTTGGTATACTCCAAAACCTACGAAGATCATGAAAATCACTTGCGCATTATCTTGAAGACTCTGAGGAGGCATGAATTATATGGGAAGTTTAGCAAGTGTGAATTCTGGCTTCAGGAGATTTCTTTTCTTGGACATATTGTCTCTAAAGATGGAATCTCTGTTGATCCTTCTAAGACCAAGGCAATCCAAGAATGTCCAGCACCTACGAGTATAACTGAGGTACGCAGTTTTATTGGTTTGGCAGGTTATTATCGACGTTTCGTCCAGAATTCTGCCCGATTGGCTAACCCATTAATGAAGCTCACACGTAAAGGGGTTAAATTTGTTTGGACAAAAGAGTGTGAAGAATGTTTTGAATAACTGAAGAAAATATTAGTCAATGCTCCTATATTGACTCTACCATCAGGGAATGATGGGTTCGTTATTTATAGTGATGCATCGAAGAAAGGACTTGGTTTTGTCCTTATGCAGAATGATAGAGTTATTGCCTATGCATCACAACAGTTGAAAATTCATGAACAAAACTATCCTACTCATGATCTCGAGTTAGCACCTGTGATCTTTGCTTTGAATATATGGAGGCACTACCTCTATGGTGAAAAATGTGAGATTTATACTCATCACAAGAGTTTGAAGTATATTTTCTCACAAAAAGAACTCAACATGAGGCAAAGGAGATGGCTTGAATTACTCAAGGATTATGATTGCACGATACACTACCACCCGGGGAAAGCAAACAAGGTGGCAGATGCTTTGAGTAGAAAAGACCATGGAGTTTTGAACAATATGAGAATTGAAAGGGATCCAATTTTCATGGATCTAGTGAAGATGGACATGGGAATAACCAGGGAAGGCGAAACATCATTTCTTTTTCAAATGGTTGCCAAACCATCTTTAATAGAAAGGATTAAGAGTACTCAGACCGATGATGAAGAATTTCAAAAGAAGATTAAAGCTATGAATGATGGGAGATTGAGAGACTTTGTGTATGAAGATGTAATTTTGAAATTTGGGATGAGACTTTGTGTTCCCGATATACCTGATCTAAAAAGGGAATTGCTGGATGATGCTCATAGTTCCAATTTCTCTATACACCCTGGGAGCACCAAAATGTATAGAGATTTGAAGGAACATTTTTGGTGGGACAACATGAAGAGGGAGATTGTTGATTTTGTGTCAAGATGTATGGTTTGTCAACAAGTGAAAGCTGGAAGGCAACAGCCTGGAGGAGTCATGCAACCTCTTCCCATACCGGAGTGGAAATGGGACAATATTACGATGGACTTTGTCATGGGGCTACCAAAGACTCCTAGAAGGAACGATGCAATATGGGTTATTGTTGATCGTCTTACCAAGTCAGCACATTTTCTTGCTATAAGAGAAGATCTACCCCTGGAACGCCTAGCAGGACTATATATTAATGAAGTTGTGAGACTTCATGGAGTACCCCTATCGATTGTTTCTGATCGTGATCCCCGTTTTACTTAAAGATTCTGGAAAAGTCTTCAGAAATCCCTGGATACTGAACTTCATTTGAGCACTGCATACCACCCTCAGACAGACGAACAATCAAAACGGACTATTCAAACCTTACAAGACATGTTGAGATCTTTCTCACTTGACTTTCAGGGTATGTGGGATCAATATTTACCTCTGGTAGAATTTTCCTATAACAATAGCTTCCATTCGAGTATTCAGATGGCACCATATGAAGCGTTATACAAAAAGAGATGTCGTACACCAACCTGTTGGGATGAGGTTGGTGAAAGAAAACTTGTAGGCCCAGAACTGGTGGAGGAAACGGTGGAAAAGGTGAAAGTAATCCAAAATCACATCAAAGCAGCTCAAAGTAGGCAGAAGAGCTATGCCGATAATCGAAGGAAGGATTTGGAATTTCAAGTCGGTGATCATGTTTTCCTGAAGGTATCTCCGTGGAAGGGAGTCATACGTTTTGGTAAGAAAGGTAAATTGAGTCCTAGGTACATCGGACCTTTCGAAATTCTAGAACGAATTGGGGTTGTAGCTTACCGATTGGCAATGCCGCCAAGTCTCTCCAATGTTCACGATGTGTTCCACGTATCTCTGTTGAGGAAATACATGCCTGATCCAACGCATGTACTCACCTATGAAGAATTAGAACTGGAAGCCGATCTTTCCTATTGTGAAGAGCCCGTCAGGATTCTTGATACGAGAGAACAAGTACTGAGAAACCGGACGACGCGTCTGGTAAAAGTTTTGTGGAGAAACCATAAGATGGAAGAGGCAACGTGGGAACCCGAGGAACTTATGATGAAGAACCACCCGAGTCTTTTCATGCGATAGTATTCTAGAAATTTCGAGGACGAAATTATTTGAAGGAGGGGAGAATGTAACACCCCAAGCTTCTACGGTATGCTTCTCTTTGAATAATGCGATAGCGTGTGTTGTACGCAACACCGAGTTCTAACAACCAATCAAACTAGCCGTTATGAATAGTAATACCTAATTTTTAAAATTATATATATTTTATATTTCAAAATGGACTTCATTTTTGGATTCGGAATATCTAATTTAGCCTAAGGTGAAATTTTGGTACTTTTCGGATAACTTTCATATTTTGATGAATAGTGAAAATTACTAAATTTTAATTAAAAACAAATTTTTTAATAAAAATAATTAATAGTGATAAATTATGAATTTTAGTAGTTTGAAAGTATATTTAGAATATATTTTTACCATTTAATATAATGTTGTTCATTGGACATAATTTTACAATTAAACCGAACATAAACAAGTGTCAATCTTTTGATAGTTATTATCTCTTAAAAACACGCTTTTTGTTTTGACAGCGGGAATTAATTTTAAATTAATTTATGCCACTTCTGTGTTTTGAATTTAGGAAAATGGATTCCATATTTGGAATCAGGATTTTCAAATTGTGTAAATAGATAACTTTTATTTTTAGACATTTTGAATAATTACTGCGGTAAATATTTTATTTACCATGGTTAAGGGTAAATCCGGTAAATGAGGGTTAAAAAATAATATTATAATAATACTAAATTACCCTAAAACGTGTCTTAACCCTGTTGGTTGATACATGGTCTACCATGGGCATCTTTGGGTCGATTTTGGGACCCCATGGATCCACTTGTAAGTGATAATGACACTTTATTTTAATTAAGTTAAAATGAATACAAAAATGACACAAGCATATATCTTTTAGAAAAACAATTGTTACATAGGGTTATATATGTTGGATTTTAGATTATAAATATTCATTAGAAAGATAAAAAGCTTTCCTACATAATGATATTTTATTTATAATTTTTAGACATTAAATAATGTATTTTATTTATGACACAATGATGACACAGTAATTACTATAATAGTGAAAAATTAAAATAATTGATATTATAAATACCCAAATAAATATAATATGGAACTTTTAATGAATTAAACTAATTTTCTAGGATAATATGATATATTAGTATTGATTTAATTGACTTTTTTCGAAGTAATCAATCTGTTATGAGTTTCACAAAAATCAACTATTGAATAGTGTCAAAATTGACATAAAAGAGTTCTTAAACAAATATTATATTATTAATTGATATTAAATTCCTAAAAATCTAAGGATCGGCCAAGAGACTTATATCATGATAGTTTAATCATTAATGGACCACTTGGGGGTCTCTTGGATGTATATAGTAAGTTTATTAACCATATTATATAAAAATACAAAGAGATATTGTAAAAGTGAAACTAATTAACTTAGAGTTAATACTTAAAGATAAGGTTAATATAAGTACCCAAACCTGTCTAAATTCTTTTGGTTGAGTGGTTTTAGACCTATACCCACCTTAAAATTTTAATAATCAACTTTGGAGCCATTAGAAACCGAATATGAATTTATTATAAATTAATATTTCTAGCTTTTCCAAAGGTGCCCCTCACCCCTCTTATAAAAGGGCACTCCTCCTTATCATTTCTTCACACCTTCAAAGCCTTTTGGTTCGGCAAAACTCTGCCCAAATACTCTCCAAACATCCCTAACTACAACCTAGAGGCCTTAGTTTGATCATAAAGACAACCTAAGGAGCCCTTTTGATCAAATCAAAAGGAAGAACCCGAAGAAGAGGTAATGTTTTCACCACCCCTTTTCAAGTTCCTTTCTTCTTCCACTTCTTCTTTATTTGTTCTTAGCATTCTAAAATAATAACTCCAGTATCTTACATATACTGTGATGTTATTATAAATATGGTACAACCGTATTCAGTATTCTATCCACCCTTTGAATAACATGTCACCATACGTGCGTACGTACGGCTTACCGTCTCCACGTCGTGGTGTAATTGTTATTCAATATATTATTATTTGGATGGGTATAATAATGATGTGTAACTCATGTAAATAATAAATATAACATTTTAATGATTCTGTATATATGATATATCATCCATTTATATATTATTTTAATATCAAAAGAATGATATTGTCGCTCGTGCGTACGTACGGACTACCGTCTTCACGAACGCGATGAGATTCATTCTCCATCGTATCCATTCAAGTATAATTATAATTTGATGATTTAAAAATGATGTTTAAGGACTTGATATCATTATGTATATGAATAAGATACAACAAACATGGCTTATGTAACAAAACATATAAAATAAAATGAGTAAGTTAACACCCGAAACGACGATAATTCTAAGATATTATTAACAAATCAATGTTAAAAGATCATATATGATATCATATTAATATATATAATTTAATAACAATTATTTCACCATTATACAGGAGGTTAACCTACCCCAACCAAGGAAAATTACAAGGTAATGGTTATTTCACAATCTCTTCATTATCCGAGGTTGTTTATACGTAATAATCTACTGGGATTTCTTTATCATCCACATCCATGTTTCTTCGAAATGTATTTCAAAACATATTTATTATTTACAAGAATATGGGTTAAAGTCATTTATACCCTTGTTTGACTTTTTATAAGAGGTTTATAAAGGAATCTTTCCGTCATTTTCAAAACAAGGTCCTTTTTAACCTTTTCGACAGAATTAAGGTAAGAATGTTTTTTTTAACTTATACGGCGGGTGCGGCTATTTTCCGCCGTTATAAAATCTTCAAAGCTTCACTTAAAAGCTTATAAGAATATTTTCAAAGAAAATGTTTTATTTTATATGGATCTTAAATTATTTTAAAATAAAAGGAGATATTTCTTTAAAAAGAATTTTGATTTCATCTATGTCAACATCCTTTGATGGATTTAGAGATTATTTGAAGTTGATTTATTATGATACAAAACTTCTATATTGTATTGAAGGTTTTGTGATATGTTTGACTGTGGATGTGCTATTTTTATACCATTCATAGTTTATGGTGAAAGTATTGACATTTTGTATGCTAGTTTTAATACAAATGTTTATGTTATGTTTAAACCTTTTCATATGGGAATGCATTGGACTTAATATGTGACGGGTGGAGCCCGCTATAGCTCCTCGATGCATCGGTAGGTCTCATGAGACAAACTAGTGTCTTGGCACAAGGCCTTGACAAAATCTTATTTGTAGTCTTGGCACGAGGCCTTGGCTATGTGGTTATGATAGTCTGGCATTATGCATTCCATCATTATGAAAGTGGTTATTGATTTTGAATTTGATTATTCGATTAGTAGAATAACCATGTGAATAAGTAAATGGCATTATCTCATTTTATTTATGCCATACTATGTTAAAAGTTCAAGTTTAAAAGGCTTTTGTTTTAGTTATACATTGCCTTAAATGTTTATTCTTATTTATGAAAGTTTCCGCTATATTGTTATCCTTACTGGGCATTTGAGCTCACCCCTTTTCTATGTTTTATTTTTCCCAGGAAGTGAAGAAGTAAATTATGAATGACCTACAGGGATATTATGTGGGGATATGAGTGTGGATTATGGAGAAAATATGTTTTTGTAGTAGTTTTTCATTTTATGATGTAATGTAAGACTTATGAATATATCTAGTGTTTCCAAGACTACTCAACCAATCGGTCTTTCGAGATTTGATCTTTCTTGTGATCATACCAATGTTATGTAATAATTCACCGACTCTGGGTAACTGGGGTCGGGGCGTTACAGTTGACTCAAGAAAGACATGAAAACCACAACCCATTCCAATATGATGTATGTATCATTATTTTCCCTACAACTAGTGTTCTCATGGACCGATTCTAAAAGTAGGTTATCAGAGTCCTAGTGTATGGATACATCGGTGGCCCACACCAACACTAGAGTCCCTGGCATGATATCCAAACTCCAAAAATTTAAAATAGTTTACCCAAACCAATCTCAAAGACTCTTGGTCCTAAAGTAGAACCAATAACCTCTGATACAACTATTTCATGACTCATTCCAATCATCTTATGCCACAACTCCCTCAAGATATCCTCCAATATGCTAGGGGATGGTGACTAGAACTGAATTGGAATATCACTAACATGGGAGGAATTTATAATATACCTATATGTATTCCCTCATATCCAATACCACAAAATGAAAAAATGTAAGAAATACTAAGTAATCAATGCATGAATACCACTATATCCCAACCAAGAGAGTATAAAATGAAAGAAAAGTAATGTGAAAATAGGCCAAATATAATCCCACCCAATGAAGTATGTAACCACAAGTCCAACTAGTAAGCAAAGGTACATGGAATAGTGTCTCTCGCCATATGAATAGACCTCAGCCTGCTTGATCTCAAAAAGCACCACCTAGTCTTAGTCCGCCTAGAACTCTATCAAAAGATCACTTGTCTGCACAAGACACGACACGCGTAGGAAAATCTCATGTAGGGGTGAGTATAACAATACTCAATAGAATACCCCAAAACCAAAAAGTAATACAACAAAGGAATGTACAATCATATCTACACAAGTATATGTCTACATCCCATATAAGAATATCCAGATATACTCAACCCAAGACACACATTCTAGAGGTATGTCTTGACTACCACATAACCACAATAGGGATCCATCTCAATGATTCCACGAAGAACTAATCTAGGAGAACACACCCCTGAGTCTGATAGCACCGGTTACATCAATCCGAGAAGTACTATTCACTAGGAACCATCATGATAGAGATACAATGACATATCTAAAGAGATATATGATACACATATGTGGATCAAATCCAGGTCCATGGGTTGATACCAAAAACTCAATCTAAATTAACCCACTAAGTAGAGGATAAACACCCTATAAAGTTATTCATGTCAATACTGAAGACTCTACCTAGGGAACGAATAATGAATAGGCTATCTTGTTATGGGCCTCTTAAAGGATTCCACAACTCTACCTAGAAAGTCATATTTGAGGGATCATATTACTACGAGTGGGAAATGATTCGTACCTACCTTCAAGGGAATGATAAAGGGAATGAACCCTAACAAAACTTGTCCAAGATACAGAGGACAAGAGAATCAAGAAATATAGAAAAGGGTACATGGTGTGTCATGGGATCACATACTATATCCATTGACTCTGTGTATTTCCTATGTATAATGGATCATGTCATTAGAACATGTCATGTAGAAGATGGGTACACGACGTGTATAAGGATTCACAGGAAGTGTCCTTCCATCCGAGAATCGTCTGTGTGCTATGGTTGTGTGCCAGTACATGGTATCAACCCATGTATCTCTTCCCATGTACTAGTACACAGGGTAGTTAGTGTACATGGTCCAGGACATTCCATGTGGGGGGGATTACACGCCATGTAGGCAACCCATGTAATCCTCTCTATGTCTGTGTATCTCCTGAGATACATGATCAGTCTTTGGGAATAGACTAAACATTGTGTGATAAGGGTCACACGTCGTGTGACATTTAACTATATCCCAAAACCCTAGATGCCACTCAGTGGGGTCCATACACCCTGTAATCCTAGATTACATGCCATTTTCATCCAGATTTTTTAGAACATCTAGTTCTTCCTCTTCACGCCTTGTCCAAACTCTCAGGTTCTTCTTCAGTGGTCCATTCACCTTGAAACTCTGTATCTAGGCTCGTTTCATCACCATAACACCAAATCAAGGTTTTTTGGACCTTCAATCTTCTCGAAAAACCGTTTCAATCCATTCTGACACAAACCACACGAAGAATGGTTTCTTCTAATTCAGTTTGATTCTTCTATCACCATCGTCGTCTCACCCCCATTAGGTCATCCTGATGTTGGATCTTCAATTCCAGATTTTTGTGCTAACAAATGAAGGTACAATGATCGATCATTCATGGATGATTCTAAGAACGAAGAATACGCATATAAATACCAAGGGAGAAAAAGAAAAATAAATAAATACGAGGAACGAACCTCAGCTATTTTTTTCTGACCTTGATAGGTTTCTATAGGAATGATCTATAATCAAAATAACAATCAAACCCCTTAAATCCCAAAATCAAAACCCATCCCACAAAGCATGACTGAACTGCGGATCAACCTGTTCATTGGTTGGTCTATGTTCATTATTGAATCTATGAATGGATAATGAAATCCGAAATAACATATCCAACCTAGGATTTTGATTTCTCACTATTGAAGATTTATTTCCACTGGTGAGATCCATTAATAATGTAATTCTTTGATTTTCGATCCATAGTTTCGTCGTCACCCACCCAAAAAAATATTCAGGGTTTCCTCTCTAGAGCCTCCATGGAATTCCAGGGTTATGAAACTAACCCTATATCCCTTCCTAAAGTTTTATTTAAAATAATACCATCACCATGTCGTTGTGTCGATGAAACAAAAAAAATATATTTATATTTAAATTTATTTTATTCATTAAAAATTACCTTGACTACTTTTTACATTGACTCACGTTAGGCAATGTTAGTTCACACCTAGGGTAAACCTATTAATTTGAATGCAACTCTGCCCTCAGATTTATAATATGATCATCCATTTAGAATTTATTCCACTTTTTCAAGAAAATCGTGCTCGTGTGCTATTTAATATTTTAATATATTTTAAACATTTATCATGGGCACACCAGACCTAAGAATTGCATGTTGTATTAGAGTTTGGTCTTGAATATAATCCATATAAAATTTAAAAAAATACATATAAAAATTTGGGACATTACATATACCTTGGATAGTTCCATAGTGTATAGATGGGGTAGAAAATCTGATATAAACATGGGGATCCAAAACACTTTGATATGATTTTTGAGAATAAGGGGAATTTTATCCTAGTATAGGGTCATGGATGGAACCAAATTTTGGGAACCCTTACATGGATTTTAATCTCATGTATCTTTGTACCATTTTATATAGTTTAAGGTCATACCGGATGGATAAAATGTTGGTAAATTTTACAACATGTGATAAGAACTTTGATTCTATGAAATTTGGGGTCATATGACAAGGACTTCGATGCTCTGAAATTCAAGGTCATATTATGTGGATATATTTGGTGATTATTTTCACTAATTTGAACTTTTCATAGAAAAAATGGTTTCATATCAATGAAAAACCCATCAAGGAAAACCCAATGTGAACAAAAGTTCCAAACGCTATAAAAAAATTCTTAAAAGTAGAGAGACGTTTTATCTCAAAATAGGTTTCTAGATAAATTACCATATATTTGAGGTATTATATAGATATTGATCATACATATAGAGTATATTTCATATATAATGGAACACTCTATGTGTTTTAGTTTCATACAGGTTGGACCATATGTATTTTATTTTAACTTCATGTGACGTGGACTCATGCATTTTTTAGTTTAGGGCCCTGAAAAGAGGACCTCTACGCATGATACTTTATAAAAATCCATCTCATGAAAAAATGAGATAACCATATATTATTGATAGGTAAATATGGAAAAACCAACATGAATAAATTAAGGTTTCGAAATAAATATGAGGTTGAGGTTTGGTTGTATTCATGTCTAGTATTATGATAGGAAATCTAGGAATCACTATATATCCTGTGATGACAGGGATAAGGCCACACATAGGTATCATTTAAGTTCATATTAGTGTGGATAAAAATTATATATAGGATAGAGATAAAAATATATCCATCCTCAAGAAAGGATATTGAGACACTCGATGTGAATTAGAGGGATAGACCAATATTATGGATAAGGAGATGTGATTTTCAGTTGGGCCAAGGATAGGATATCCTAGAATTACTATATATCTTAAAATTATAAGAATAAACCCACACTTTTTCCTTGAATATAAAATCCCTCTTTATATATTTGTGTCATGTTTCATTAAGGAAGGGTATAATGTATGGGTTCCTTGTTGGGAGAAAGATAAATTAAACCCAATGTGAATTTACAAAGATCTCTTCACTAAGGAAAAGTAAGTCATGGAAATGGAATCAATGGTTGGGCCTATGATAAGGGATCCAAGAATCCCTATGTATCTTGAAGTATCATGAATCAAACCAAATATAGTTTTGATATAAATGATGGACTAACCAGGTTATAGGTTTTGTGAATCATGACACCTATATAGAAAAATGTAAGCATATCTATAACATTTTTCAAGAAATAGATATGTATAATGGCATGATCTATTCCATATTTGAAAATTTTATATCAAAATAGGTTCATAGATAAATAATAATATACTATGGGTTCTAACATAGATCTAAATTATATGTAAAAATATAGGTCTCATGGAATATATCACTCTAATCCATTTAAGGTCTTATAGGATGGACTATATGTCATGCAGTTTAACATCGCGTTAATGGGACAATGGTATAGAGGGATTGTGCACAGATTAGGCTCGCTCTTGAAATAAAGTAGCTTCTTCCTAGCATTGATCAAGTTGAGATAACCTGATCTGAGTTAGTTTGATCTTATAAATAATGAAAAAATTGATGTTTGGTGGGATGATAATTTTGGTTGGGTCTGAGAAGGGAAATATTAAAGTCACTATATATCATATAGTGATATGAATCAAGCCACACATAGTTCTTATATATGAGACCATTTTTACTCACAATGAGAGTTGATTAATGGAGAAGAAAAATATATAGTAAAAAATATTACATGGGTCTGACTCTCTTGTAAGGAAAGTATTTCTAAGAAACAGACCATCCTAAATAGTGTGGTACATCATGTATGGTAAACCACATGTCAGGAAGTTTTATGACATGTGATTAGGACTCAATAATTATATGGTTTAAAGTCATACGATGAGAAACTGGGTGATATGAATTTTATAGTCATACATCTAGGACTATATATCATGAATTTTAACATCATAATACTAGGATATGTGAACCTAATGTGTATTTATAAAAATTAATTCTTAAGAACCTTGTATTGGTTGTATTCATGATATGCTCTCCATCAATCATGATTAGGGGGTAGGATATATTAAAGTATATCTTTTATATGAAATAAGGTACCTCCAATCTTGGTAAAAGATTTATAGGATTCTTCCTTGGTATCATGGGGGTTCTCCAGGATAACACTAGTTCTCCTTAGAGGAATGAGTAGAGATGAGACTTCTTATTTAACACTTTTGTGACTTAATTATGATGAACCATTAGATTGTAAAGTGTACACAACCCTTCCTCATAAAGTCATTATAAATCATCCAACTAGATATGAGACTCCTTATATTTAGATAATTTATTTCATATGGAAATGTGAAGTGAGGGAAGCTTAACCCCTAAAGAAAGACTTCCTCCACTCTTTATACAGCTAAATTTGGGATTATTTGTGTGGTTGTGAGGGTCATGGTGCAATAATCCCATAAATAATATCAGAGTTTTTTAGGCCAATAATTCATGTCATTTTCTACCATCATTAGAATTATATTATATAGATGTTTTTTAAAAACCAATATATATATATATATATATCCAATTTTAATTTTATATTAGCATGATGAGTGGTTGAACTATATATTAAATTCCTGATACAACCTTTTCAAAATAAAAGAGTAGAAATTAGTGTCATTATCTTTCCGTATTGTGAAAGGTACACCAAATCTGGTGATGATGTTTCACTTTATGAAATTTATTTTAACCCTTTTTATAACATCATTTATGGATATAGCCTCATAACACTTAGAGATTAATTTTTTGGTGGTAAGTATGCCCTATAACTACCTAGTTATAACTGGGGGATATGTCCCCATTACATATATACCCCATATGGAAAATCTCCAAGAGTATTTATCAGTGTGCTATAAATCTGGGGATTAATGGATGAAATTGTCATGAATCTTGAAAACAGGGTATTTATTTATGAATTAAATGAATAATTTCATAATTGATGGAAAAAATTTCCCATGTATCCTGATTTTATAGAAGAGGTTGGCTTTTTACTGATGGGAACAATAGGTGCTATCATGGAATTCATATATGGCAATGAGGGTCTCTCTAAATTTAATGAAATTGAGGAGAATTCTATAAAATTATTTCTTATAGATCATTATTTAGGAATTTTTTCCATTTTATAGGATGAATTTTACTACATAAAACTTGATTTATTCCTTTTGGACTCAATCCATCAAAAGAAAACCACTTTGGAGGTAGTCTATTATGGGGGAATCCATTTACTTCTTACATATATCAACATAGATATATGATCTCCTTAGTAAAGGGTAGTCTTAATTTCATTTATAACTTTTATATCAATATTTAGGAATGGTGAGACCACCCTATGGAACATTATGTGAATGGATATTTCATCTCGGTCCATATCTATTAGGGTTGTGGAAACATTTGCTAAAGCATCATCTTAGGCATTCATTGAACTTGGGATATGAGATAATGTTTTATTAGAGGGAAATTCCTACATAAACCCTCACACATAATAGAAAAAAGTGTTTAATTACTCCTTTTTAATTGCATATTAACCATTGATTTTCTTAATTATAAAATCGTATTCACTCATAATTCTTAAGCAGGCCACCGGTATCTACAAGGCCAGATCCAAAACTATGAAATGGATTAGTATTATGATTTGTTATTGGTGCATCCCTCTAATAGGGGTAATTATTATGGTAGGACATGTTTCATAGTATAAATGGGTATAATACTTAGGATAACCCAATTGAGCTTCAAATTTTCCATTTTACATACCATTAGGCTTTTGTACAAACAATCAGACTATATCTCCCATATTAAGGGAGTGTCTTGGACGGTGAAACAATTTTCATTGGGGAATTAGATATTTATAATTTTTAGTTTTTGGATGGGGTTCACTATAAGAAAATATTATAGTTATTTCTATTTTACTACTTTCTCATACATGAACCATATATTAAATTATTTTATGATAGTTCCCCACTACACTAGAAGTAAATTAATCATCAGACGAATGAGGATATACTTAAGAGATTGAATCTAAGAGATGAGGTGGGCCTCATGGTGTTTTAAAAAATGACTTAGATTCTAAAATTAAAACATTAGTGGGAGGAAATTCCTCTCATTACCAAAATATTAGGCATCTATAACCATAATTATTCTACTGAGATAATTGAGACTATTCTACGTGTCTAAATCATTCTTCTGAGTAAGGTGGGTTTCTAGAAATCACTTCAAAATTACCACATAAAGGATGAGAATATTTACATATATTAGTAGAATTAATACTAGGGGATTCATGAGATACTACTTTAGATCATAAAAGTATTATTTACAATTTTCATCCCATTGATAGGAAACACTATTTTTCATAAAATTTGTAAATAATGGGAATTTTCCATTGAGGTTAGATATAAAACAACATATGTGAGTAGGATGTATCCATATTCTTATATAACTCTTTAAGGTTTTTAGGAGGTGGTATGTTAAGAATATATTTTTTATTTTTAGTTTCAACATTGATACCATGGTGTCATACCATGAAGTCAAGGAACTTTCTTGACGTGACCCCAAAATCACATTTCACAAGGTTCTTCATAATGATTTATTTCTTTATTTTATTGAAAAATACTTTAATATCAAAAATATGGACACAAAACTATTTATACTTGACCCCTATATCATCCACATATCATTCCATGATCATCCCAATAAGTGTATTAATGATATTATTAATGTCCCATTGATATGTAGCATAAACATTCTCTAAGAAAAATGACATCACTTGATATAATTATACACCTTTGGATTTCGTAATGGAAATGACCACTTATTTTTGGGTGGATTAATATATCTGGTTATAGCCATAATACCCATCCATTATGGAAATGGATTTAAATCCATCCATTTCATTGATCAATAATTCTTTGGTTGGGACTAAGAAATTGTCCTCTAGGAAATGTCAGTTAAGATCCATGAGATCATGTAGACTCAAATTTTCTCATTATTATTCTTGATGGGAATAATATTGGTTATCCATTTTGGGAATTATAATTCTTTAATAATTTTTTTCGTAATGATATTTCAAACTTTGGGATATACCTTTGTAGTATGAGTTGGATGCATTCTCTTGATTTCTTTCTTATATATGTGATGGTCATCTAGAAACCAAAAATCATGGGTAGCCAAATCATGAAATAATCCATGAATTTAGGTTTATTTGCATTCAAATACATCCTTCTATTCTTTCAATAAGTAGATATAATTTTTCTATTCCTCAATATCCATGGAGGCACATATCAAAGTAGACTACAGATCTTTTTTTGTACTTAGATTCACTTACTTGAGCTTATCAACTATGGTTAGAACACATTCCTCAAATACTTAAGGGGAAACCATAATATCTTCTTATTCTCCTTATTATACCTCTCAATTTCCTAAAATAGAATATGTATGGTAATTTTGTGTTATGAAAAATGATATGGAGGAATATTTAGACCCCATAATTAATATGAGGGCATTATTATCAGTATAATCCTAAAAAATTTCTACATTATCTTTACTACCATCAGGGTTAAAAATATGTTGGTATCCTAAGATTCATAATATTATTTGGTGAAATTATTATCAAAGGAATTATTATCTTCACCAAGATAACACCCCTCTTCTATATGGATAGATTTGGTTGATGCAACAGATGTCATAAATATTGAGGAAAATGCCCTTAAGCCCTGTATTTCCCTTCTTCTCTGATGTTTGAGGTACATTTTATCAAAGAGTATCATCTATGTGCTCTAAATATTAGTTAAACTGGTCCTCAAATAGAGGTTATTGGGATAATGATCATTTTGAAAGGATGGCGAGGTGGTCTTTTTCCCTATTGGTGATGGTTTATCAGTGGAGGCGTCCACCTAACCATCATAAATTAAAAAATTGATCAAATTATTTTAACTATAAAATAAAATTTACATGACCGGATGACTTCCCATATTAGGATTTAATTCCTCAATTTTTTTGATAAGAATTCATAGTCTTCACTGAGTGTAACATCCTACTTTTTGTATATATTTTCCTTTGGAATAAATTCAATGTGTTAAAAATATTATAGTGAAAGAAAAATATAATTAAAGTGAATAATGATTTATATAATAAAAATTGAAAAAAATTAAAATATATGTAGATAAAAAATATTTAGATAAATCAATTATTATTTTAGAATTAAAATATTCTAATTCACTTTTCAAATAAAATCGATTTTAATGAAACTATTTTTATGAATTATGAGTTTTTCTTAAATGTGATAAATTTATGAAATTATATATAAAAAATCTTATTATAAAATTCATTTAATGATTATTAAAATAAATTATCAACATCCCTAAAATTTTATACGTATTTATAATAAGTACTAATTTAATTATTCATTTCTAAAAAAATATTTTGTTTAAAAAACATTGTATTTATTGTATATTATATATTTTTTATTTAAAAGATACAATTTTAAATATTATAATTTTAATTTGATAAAATTAAATTATTTTTTGTATTCATTATATAAAAATTATCTTAGGTTTTATTTTTTGGATTTTCTAAAATGGTTTACTTTTTAGTGAATAGTGAAAATACTATTTTTACAAATACTACAACTTTTATGAAATCATCCTAATAGAAAGGTGCCATAAAAAATTAGAAAACTTTTATGTTGAAAAAATATGAATTTAATTAGTAAAATAAATCATTTACAAATATTATGTTGAATTTGGAAACTCATTCATGACTTTTTGGAACCTAAGTTATATTTTATACTCATAAAAAAGTATTTTTGAAATTTTAATTTAATTAAGTATTAATAATTGTCCATTCAGTTTTGTATTGATTTTAAATCTAAAAAATATATAATTTTCTTAATCATGAACTAATAAATATCATGGTAATCAATGTTATACATTATTTTGGTGTAAATTCATTTTTATTCTTAAAATTTAATTTTTATAAAAACCTTTTTCATTATATTATGTGTACTTATATTAAAATTAATTTTTACCACCTCTAAAAGTTGAATATTGTAAATTGGTTTTCATATTTGGAATAATAATATTTAAATTTGGTAAAAAATTCCATTTCATTTCTATTCATAAAAATAAGTTAGCATAGTAAAAGTTATGCAGCTCAGTAATGGCTAAACTAAGGTAAAAGTGTTAAATCAAGGGGTAAAAACATAAAATATAATCAAACATCATAATTAAATGTGTCTATGAGTTCATTATAGAACTAAAACTTATCTTATCTCTGATTTTTTTTCAAATTGGGAATTACTTTACTTATGAATGACTTTCCTATTTGTATTAAGAAATTAATATTACAAAAATTCCACACTTCTAACTTGTAAAAATATCACTCCTACACACCTTAAAAGATAAAAAAATATTAAAAATATTCATTATACTTTACAATTTCCCATCCCTAATAATCTTCTCCCATGTTCATGACCTTTGGGTCCCAAAACAAATACCTAACACTCTCATTTACATGATTTACTTAAAGATGAGATTCAATCTATCACTGTAAGTGATACATTTTACTTGATTTTTCTTTTATATATTCTTCATATGCCTATTCTTAAATATGATTTGTCACTTTCAAAAAAAATTGAAATAAAAATGTGATTTTTAAGATTTCCAAGAAAATCATCATAATCAATTCCATGAAATTACCATGGGACTCTAAAAATTCATAAAAACATACTATAAAACTTTATTAACATTATTGAGATGATAAAACCATGATCAATGTGCTAGGACTAGAATACCTAAATTAGAACATGCATGTAAAACTAAATTGTTGACATAAAAATATTTATTTTAAAAAATAATTATTACTAAAGGGGTAATAAAAAATTATAAGTGAATGTTATCTAGTAAGAAAAAACTAAATATTGTTCTTATATAGATGTTTAATAAATCCAAATTTATTATAAATGAGGTTAGAGTGTGTTTGACCATGAAGGTGTTTGAGTTACATGTTTTCCTCATCTCAATTTACCTTCATTGAGATATGATCTATATTCACAACCTTCTTATTTTTTGTGGTTTTATATACTGAAAATGAATAAATATTATTAAAAAGATCATGAAAATTATGATTATTTAAATAAATATATATTTTTCTCTCTTTCATGAAAACATGATACAAAAGATACCAATGTTGTAAGGGTTTTTATTTAAGATAATTATTTTAAAATTTTTGAAGTTTTTTACCCAAATATTTTTCTTCCATATCCATATTCTTTATTTTTTTAATAAGGTTCTTATATATAATTAATTTATTATTTAAGGTAATTTTCAACTACCATTTAATTTTTACAAAAAGTTTAAAAAGGGAATATTTCAATTTTTTTCATACTAGTCATTTTTTTACATTCTTTGTAAAGGTGTGAAAATAATGGATTTTAACATTTATCACTTATCCAAATTTTACTATTATCATGACTGATATTCATTATGAATAATCCATTCCAAATTTATATGGTTTTATATAGAAAATACTCTTCCCATTATTCTATCATTTTTTTAAATTACCAAAATAAAAGGATGTTTCTTATTATTTTATAAATCATATTTTTAATGATTTTATATTTTTCATATATGTATCATACTTTAATTATTGTTATGTTTCCCTAGGTATATGATCTTATAATTCATCCACCTTCCTTCTCTGGATGCATTATTATGATGTTTTAAGAAAATTATCCTGAAACTCATTTCCTTTTCACAGTTCAATTAATCTATAAAGGAATGTCCAATTAACTTATGTTCTTATAGAATACATATGTATGGTTTATCCATATGTGATTAGTGGGTCTATTGTACCCTTATAATTTATTAGGTAATTTTTTATATCTCATGGGATCAAAAGTTTATATGGGTAGTTATCCCAATACATAGGTTACACGGGTGGTTATCCCAATCCCAAGGGTATATGGGTAGTTATCCCAAGCCCAAGGGTAAATGGAAGATTATCCCAAGCCTAAGAGAAGATGATAATTTAGCATAAGAACAAAAGGTATAGTTGTGATTAACCTAATCTTGATATACTTTGGGAAGGATATTATCATATCCCATTATGTGATGAATGTATTTGTGTTTAACCTTGAAATATGTTATGATTCATAAGATTATGTTTATGCCACACTTTTATAACACATCTTGATACCTATGTTATTCTAGATCATGATTATTGAAGCATGACTCATGTTTATGCCAAAATCATTATGCCATGATTTCATGATTTATGATTCATGGGTTATTGGTTATGATTCTCCTATGATATTTTATATCACTATGGTTATCATATCTTACCTACATACTCATATTATGCTCACTTATGATATTTGATTAATATCTCTCATGTTTACCCTTAATTTTAATCTAAAATCATAATTTTATAATTCTTCCATTCTATAGATTATGATGAATAATATTAAGTATTATTTTTATTTAAAGGGTGTCCCATGTGAATATTACACATGGTTAATATTGTAAATGTTGAAAAATAATTTTTTATGTACATAATCACCAATAAAACTAAATATTTTATGTTATGGGGTATGAATTGTTTTTATATGTATTGAATATTCATATAAAATGATGAAATATTCATGTATGTTATTCTAGGGTTACATAAATTGGTATCAATGAAAGTATTTAAAGAGTCTATTTTTAGAATCAAATTTAAGTGTATGAGCCTCATGAATATCATTTATTTCACTCCATGGATTGATAGAAGCTATTTCCAAACCATTGGGGTAATTAATATGGATATATTTTTATAATATCATCTACTTTCCATCCAATTCAGAGAACCTTGCATCTATATATTTGGATTCATATGACTCAAAATTGGTATTTTATCTATATAATACCCCAACTCTCCAATTAACAAATGTAATTTAGGATTTTATGATATAAATATGGAACTATAATGTGTATATGGAGTCAGGGCCTCCCCAATAAGGTAATGAAGATTGTGTCTTAGTGAAAAAACATAAACTCATAGATGGATATGATATATCTAAATATCATAGGGTCATATTTTGGTATGATATTAATTTCAAATATATTTTAAATTAAATTTTGATAGATGTCAATATCATCTGGATTACCAGATATATATATATGGGTTGGATGTGTCCTTGAGTGAATCTTCTCAATCATTATTTGTGAATGATATGACTTCCTGGGAATTAGTATAACTAATCTTAGAATTATATTCCTATAATATAGTAAATTAATTTTCAAACACATGAGGGATTAAAGGGGACTTAATGAGTGCCTCCATATTCTCTGCAGAAAGGAGAAGGGAATCTATAATTTATATTTTTCTTGGGACAATGGCTAGATATTTTAGGATTTACTAATTCCAAACTTGGTGAATTTAGGATTTCCCCAACATATGATAGAAGGGGAAGTAATTAGGTATGTTTTTTAAATTTAATTCATTGGGTTTCTTGATATATTGAAGTTTTAGTAGGTTATTCTCCAAGGAAATGATGAAATACCCTATAACCTTGTCCTTCAAGAAAGAATAAATTTAATTCTTATGTCTCTCAAATTTTGGATGAATATTCACCTTTATTCCCTCCTAATAAGGGATTTTTTACTACTATTATCATTCATGGGGTTATTATGGATAGTATTTCATGGGAATACATAAATATCCAATCCTATAACAAATATTATTACATGATTTTTATCATAAATATCTAATAAACAATACCTAAGGATTGAGAGGCCTAGTTTCTTTGGAATACTGGGTTTATAATACATAAAAATAAGACTAAAACAAAACAACTTTATTTTATCCTCTATAATGAGCTCCTAAATCCCTTTTAGATTCTAAAACTACATATTATAACATGGGTAATGCATAAATAAAATGGTTGAGCTGAAAATATTTGTACGGTAATAAACATGATAAAGAAACATAACATATGAATCAAATAATATATTATGATATCATAAGAGGAAATATACAAGAATAATCACATTTAGGGATGAAATAAGTTTTTAGGAAACATAATATCAAGTCATCATAGGTATTTGGAAATAATATATAATATGACATAATCATAATTCAAGTTTGTCCTCTAAGGCAACATCACATAGTGGATAAAGTATCATTATAGATTGTGTTTACTCCCTAATCCCAAACATAGCATCTCATAATACATAAAAATTACCCAATGCATTGGAGTGTCATTTTTTCACCCATAATAACATTTAAGTGCATATACATTCCATATATGGGAATCAAAAAAAGGTCATTAACATAAGAAATACGCAGGGAAAAGAATGGGCTACACAATCTTGCCTTATATAAACAACAAAGGATACTTTATAAAGATTTGAATAAGAATATAGAATTAAATATTTTTTACACTAATATTTAAATGAACCAACATAGTTCTAAAATATGGTTTTAATTTGAAAACAGTCATGATAAAGGTTATATAATTGGTTATAAAATGATATTTAAAAAGATGTTTTAGTGAATCGTTAAAATAATTTTAAAGAAAGAGAGAATATGGAATTTTATTTCAAAGCCAGAGTTAAAATAGAATGGTTATCCTGAAAATAATCCTCTATTTACGTAAATCATGAAGGTAAAATTACTTCAATATAGTGTTACATAAAATTATTCAGGGATAAAAAATTCCTCTTAATTGGGTTCGATTTCAAAGAAGGCATTGATAAATAAACTTAATGAATTTATAACCCCATAAAATAAAGATAGATTAAGTTATGTATATATTTAATATAAATTTATACATAATTTATATGCATTAAAAATTTTAAAATCTAAATATAAATTAAGATATTGAGATAAAGTTCATCACTTAAATAAAATAGTGTGTTTTGGGGAGTTCCCTTACCTTAGGTCCAGAATCATTCTACACATGCACTTAAAATCCTAAATAATAAAATTATATTAATTAATTACTTAATTAAGAACCCTTTATATTTATATTTTATTTAATGTAATTATATTATGTTCATTTTCAACAATTTCAATGAGATATCAAGTTCAATTTCTTTGTCTTGAGGTAGTACATTTCATTGTTTTAATATCTGATCACTTATGGATAATTATGAAAGTTAATATGGAATGGTTACATAAATATATAAGTTTTATGTAAAGGATTTTATATGTTTCTATTATTTAAAAAAAATATTAATTCTCCATTTTATTCACAACTAATCATGATTTTGAGAGTATAGGTTTTATAGCTATACAGTTAGTTCATTTTGGTATATTTTCCAGCAATGATGGATTTATTATATTCCATTTAATATTAAAGGTATATATTCATTACATAATGTTAAGGAGAATATAATATAAATATTTAGATCATATTAAACTATATTAACTGAATTTGAACCTACCATGATGGTGGAAATAGAAAACAAGAACTCATTGTCCACGGAGGCGGTGAACTGACCATCATATGGATGATGTTTTCATTTTTAGATTATTAGAAGAGAGTAAGGGGATGTAAAATAAATATAATAAATATTTAGTATATTAAAAATATTTTTGTTATCATTCCATATTTGAAGAATGTATTGTGGAGGTGAGAGAATGAAGGAATTAAATAATGCTCGATTAAGAGTGTTAATTACTCCTTTGGATGTATCCTCTTAGGCTTCCACAAAGTCACCATGTGATTTTTCTTTTTAATATAAAAATACTTCTAGGTATTTGGGTAGAGATATGAGTAGATATTTGGGTCAAGTTTGGGTAATATCCAAGGATTATGAGGTGTAATGATAAGGGATGGTGAGGGATGTATTTATAAGGGGAGGAGAGGAGAGTTTTTTAATATAATAAAGTCTAATATTGTTTTATGTCAAGATCAAATTAGTATAAGATCATTGATATGGAAGGCATGAATCCTTGATCCCTTTTTATTTTTAAAATTTTTTTACTTTTCAATTTAACCTTTTTTCCACTTAAAGCCATGAATCAGTCATCGACTTTCTATCAGAATCACCTTAAATGGTGTAGTAAATGGAAGCTTTGAACACAGTGATTTAAGAGGTTTGTTCACAATGTGATCCTACTACTTATCATGCTATTTAATTCCTCCAAAACTGATTCTACACTATATCAATCAATTAAAATAACCAATACATATTCACAGTATATCTTTAATTTTGATTCTACACAAGATTATATTTAGACTTCTTCACATAGTTTTACCAGATTCCACACTAGACTTTTCACTCTTGAGTCACACAAAAGTATTTTTATACTACATCACATAGTCTTATACATTAATCAAGGATTTATCCACTCTAATATGATCTCTTAAAACTCATGGTTTCTTCTTCACCATTATATGTTTATCTTCTTCCCCAAGTTTGTTGGATGTGACTCTCTCATGAATATCTCTTCATGATTCTTTTCACCTAATAAATCGTAGTTTCTCGTCTTTCTCAAAAAAACTTCTAATCACAATATATGATCCCATTACTTATTCTTGTCAAGTTATCAAGAAATTATTCCCACTATTAATTAAGTTTTGGACTTACTCTTATGTGTATAGGTTATGCACATAAATTTCATAAATGCTATTTTATGGAAGAATGTACTTTCACTGCTAGAAATGATTCATATTTGAATTATTAAATTAATTCATGGATGCATGAAATAATGAATAGTGCATTAATATTGAACATAAACTTTTTCCATTCTCATTATTTTATGTTCCTTATCAAATATATTTAAAATCCCAATGTCTCAATCACCCTCACTTTACTTTTTGGATTTTCCTTCCAAGCAATTTAAGTGATTTAATAAAGACATGTAGGGTGCATGGCATGCATGTGCTACATGTAACGTTTACAGCTTCATGAATACTTATGTTCTCATTCACATAATAGAGTATCTGAGGTCTCTAAATCTTCAATAAAGTGTAAAAGTGAATAGTTTATTCTTATTCATGAAATATAGTGTGATTCATGGAATGTATCAATAACTTCAAGTTAGTATGGATAAAAATATCACATGTAGTGTACACAGGGTCTTATTCTTCCTTAAAATGGAATCATGGGATATCCTCTCCATTTTTTATCCAACTAAAGATCATGGGAGGTTCTTATTCTTCCAAAAATCATATATATTCATAGATTATACTCTTCAAAAAACAATAGTTTCATGGTGCTTTATTTTTCTTTGTAAAATGAGACCCTAAAATGAATAACAAAATCAACTTTCTCAGCCTTGGTACTTTGGTATTTATAGGCAATGCACCACTGCCATGCACTACCTTAGCCTATGATAAAGAAGACACATCATTTCAGTTCAATATCTCTGATTATTCTATCAAGTTAAGGTTTTTTATAAACAAATTAATATCTCATAATTCATATTTTTTAATGTGAGCTTCCATCTCAATATTTCAGGACATTGAAAATCATGGAATCTATTACTTCATGAAAAAGCATCACTTGAATAAAAAAACAATCTCACACTCCATAATTTTTTATAATATCAAACTCATGTATGAATATGGATACTCACATTGACTCTTGTAACTTTATTTTTTATTTCGTAGTATCAAATTATTGAAATAATCACATGCATGCAAGGTGAAGATTGCACGCATGGTGGTTCTTAGCATCATCGCCTCAAAACATCAGCCATTTGAGATTATAACAAAGATGGTAGTCATGGAATTTGAAGACTCTAGTGAACATAAACCTTCCTAAGTATAATGATAAAGATAATTATTAGACGGTGAAAATTTGTTTGATCAGGAATCTGTTGTTATATGTGTAACTTTTTGATGGCATGAACAATAGCCAAGTATATCTCTTCCCACATCAACACTTCACTCAGTTGTTATTTTCTTAATAATAAAACCTACTCCCACTCCCTCTTTAACCCATAAAGAAATCACCTAGATACACTGTGCACACACATATGGGGTGGGCCACATCGCTTTCTCCCTGTGTTCCTCCAATGTCCACTCCAGTGGGTGTTATTCACTCTCCCTGATTACTCACATGAAATAAACATATATGTGCCTTTTGGGATCTATGAAACCTCCTTCCACTATGGGGTAGCCAATTTGACATGTCTCCCACATGTTTGACCCTAGGGTCTCACATGTGGTTGACGTGGGTCCTTGGTTGGCTTATGGGAAGACATTTTTTTGGTAAAATTCCCACCAAAAAATACTAAGAAAAATAAAACCAAACCATGCTCAAATTATTCATAAAATTGTTATGAAAAATCTATTTTTCGTTGAATTTAATATATTTCTTTATCATTTCAAATATTATTTAACATTTTAGAAGCAATGTGACACTCATAGAATAATTGACACATTTCTTTGACATTAAAGATCGGTTTAATAATTGTCCCATTTAATATTGAGAATATAAATTTTCTATTATTATTCACTTCATATCTTCTTATAATATCCGATATATATTGAACCTTTATTTTAAAAAAATAAAATTCATGTTTATTGGGTTAAAAAATATTTCCCTTTGGATTTTTTTTCAATACACTTAACCAGTTCACCTAAGTACTCCCTATGGGAGATATGCAACCTACTTCCACTATGGGCTGGATATATTGACCTAAATCCAACATGTAAGACTATATGGTCCCACATGTGTTTGAGTTGTGTCCTTGGTTGGTTATGGTTGGACGATTTTTTTATTAAAAGGCTCACCAAAAAAAAATTTAAAAATAAAACCAATCCATCATAAATTACTTTATAAAATCATCATGAAAAATATATTTTTTCATAACCTTCAATATATTTCATCATCAACTCAAATCTTCTTCAACATTTTGCAAATAATTTATTTCCCTTAAAATAATTGACACATGACTTGGACATTAAACACCATTTCAAAAATCATCATAATTAATATTGAGAATATTAATTCTACATGATTCTTCATTTCATATATTCTTATAATATTTAATACATATTAACCCTTTATTGATAATAAATACAATTCATGTCCATTGGGTTCAATAAAAACCCCTTTATATTTTTTATAAATAACCTTAACCAATTAACTAAGTCAATATGTGAATTCTATTCATTTTATACTCCCCCCTTATTGATACTAAATGGAAAATGTGCATTTATGGGTACTCACTTGAACTTCAACTTCAACCAATTTCAAAAAATATATTTTTTAGATTTATCTCACCTCAAGGAATGTAATAATTATTTTCATAAAATCAATGAACATTTAGTTAGTCAACTCTAAGTAAATGTGGGATAATGATATATAGAAAATAAGAGTTATGTCACAAAATAATCAAATATATCCAAAAAAATATTCAATAATGTGATACCATTCATAATATCATTACAACATTTTCATTTATAGGGTTATCTAATACATTTTTTCAAGAGATATGCTACAAATATCTTATCAAACTAATCAAAAAAATTAAGAGCATAAAATATTACTCCCCTTTTATCTCATCTTTATCATCATCCATCACTCCCCCTTGAAATTTAATTTGGCATAATCAAGGATGATTTTCAAGTGTGATGATAATACCTCAATGTTAGTGATTCTACCCCAAAGGGAAATCACTCCATACAACATCATGGAAAGTTATGTTCAACATGATTACAATTTATTCACCTTCAATTCCCCGAAAGTTCATTTAAATAAATAAGAATAAGGAAATAAATAGGGACCTAAATTTTTTTATAGGAAATATTGGGGCTAAGAGTTTCCGCTCAACCCTTCTTTTATCTATTTCTTCTTATTCTTAACTTTGGATGAGCCTTATTTCATAGTTCTATCAAAATGCATTATTGATTTCACATGATATTTTAATATTTCTTCTATGGATTTATTTTCCTCTTTAGTACCAAAATAATTTCTTTTTTCTTTCCACATCCTCCTCATGTTTAGTTCTTGGACTGGTAGGATTGTCATGAAATGTTTTGTTCCATGCCTAGTTTGTTCACACCATTCAAACTTCAAAATTTTCAAGTAATAATTTGAAAATAACTTCTCATAAACTTTAACTTCTTCAAATATCACTACATGACTTCCTTTTTCCTCAAAAATATTTTGATCCTTCTCTTTTTTTTATTCTTGGTTAGTTTTTTAGTTAAGATATCTAAACATTCTTTCTTAATGTTTTTTTCTTGAGAATCACATATAATTCATTAGTGATTGTAGAATTATTCACTTTTTGACTTCTCTTGCCATTTATATTGTGAAGAATCTCACTAAAGTAAGCTAACTTTGGATTTCTCAAAATTATAAACTTATTAACCACATATATCAAAATCTTCATTTAAGTATTCATATTTTTTCTATGTTGAAAATTTAGTTGATTTCTTTGTCAAGGCCTCTCTTTATGATGATATGGTATCAATTGTTTGGAAAATCTCCCCTAATATTCATGCCTCTTTACTGGTAGTGACATGTTATACCGGTATGAATAAGATTTATGAACAAACACTTCATAACACCAGTAATAACATATGACCCTTGATCTTTTAGATTGATATTAGTTTTTTTATGACGATTATTTTTACTAATTTTTCATAGATTATGGGTATTTCTATTTAAGTCAAAACCTTATAGATAAATTGTACCAATATACCTTTATGGAAGATTTTTTATCATTTATTTAATTATTCATGACTTTTTTAGTCTTCCATATCAATCGTGCACTATTAGAGATAACAGATGTGCATTGAGATTCACAAGGTATAGATTCAAGTTTTTTCTGTGGACCCTTCTTCTTGTCTACTTTAGAAGACTCACCATTAATATCAAATGCTTTGGTGAAGTCATCATTCATATTTTTCAACTAAATTTGAGATGAAGGGAACATAGATTGTATCTCAAATAATTATCCCTCTTTCTCATCAATTCTTTCTTCAATATCATTCACTATATTTTCAATTTCATCTATCTTTATCCAATTTTTCTTATTTTTCTTCAATGATTGAAATTTCATTCTTGTCAATACCTTCTCAACTAGATTTTTTTCTTCAAAAAAATATAATTTCATTTCTAGAACAATTAATTCCTTCTTATATTCCCTTATCTCTTTATGAAGTGTCTCTTCTTTCTTGACAAACTCTTTATTCTATTTTATTAGTTTTATTTTCTCCTTCTTGAGTTACATGTTCTTTTCAAGAGTAACTTATAGAATATATTTTAATAGCCATTCTAGTCCATTTATCTCTAAACCTTCTAAACCTTCAAATGTATCCTTATTTTTTATCTTTTCCCATTAAACGCACATTATTTCTGAAAGATTTTTCATCTTTTATCCTGCTACTTGATAATTAATATTCATAAATATCCCTGCTCATAATATTTATCCTATTTTCCTTGAAAACTTCTTTTTTTTAATCTAATATCCACATTTTCTATGTGTCTTATATTTTTGCTTGAATTAGTATTCTTACTCATCAGTCTCAGTGAAATTAGTTTTCTTCTTTAGATACTCATATGAAAAATGTCCAACTCCGTTACAGTTGAAGCACATTAGTGACTTATTTCCTTTTATTATTCTACCTTTGTTATATATCCTTGTTAATAAGGAATATATCCAACTTAAATAATTTATGTCTTATTCATCTTTAGAATCACTTGACTTTGGTTCCTCTATATCTTTGACTTTAACCTTTATCATGGATTCAAAAATTTTCTCATCTTTTGATTTCTTCATAAAGGATGGTTATTTTATCATTTCATATGCTATGATATTATTGTAAAGTTTATATAATGATAGATATTATTGGTATTCTAGTATAGAAAAATTTTGATCAAATATATCTAGAACGTTTCTCACTAGCTTCATCTGAGTAGTTGAGTCATCCAAATTATTTCCAAAACCTAAGATGCTAATAACAATCTCATTTACTCTTGTAATTTAGTCATAGATAGTCTCATCATCAACCATTTTGATATATCTAAATCTTATTTTCCACAGTTATAGTTTGGCCTCATAAACTTTTATATTACCCTCATAATTTCTCTTTATTTTCTTTAAATATATTTAGTAGTTGGGAGTCCCATTACTTTATCATATACCTTCTTAAATAGCGACATTAATAGATAATTCTAATCTTTTATATCTATTTACAGATCCCTATTATCTACAAAACTCATAGGAACATTTTCATTATAGAGTGAATATCCCACAATTGTCACATATCTTACATATAAACAAATTGATAATATGTGGGGTAGCATTATATTCTTCCATCCACAATAGTTCTTTATATTAAATGTAGGAACCATCTATTATTTAAAAAATTAATATTCTCTATTCTTAGAAGACTGGTTTATCTTTTAGAGGTGACCTTTCCTCCAATAGAAATTTTAGATATTTTTTCAGTGTGAGATCACTAAGATAGGGAGGTGTTGAATAAATGACTATTTTTATTTTTATATATTGTTCATTTTTAATTAAAACTCGATGTCCAGGTAAATGCTTGATACACTCTTCTAGTTTCTCCCAAGCTCACCTTGAATGATTTGGTAAATTGAAAATTTTAACAAATTGATTTACAAGGTTCGATCTTAATGTGATCCTACTTCTTATCATGCTAGTTAATCCCCTCTATATATAATCTCCATTATATCAATAAATTATAATCACCAAGATAGAGTTACTCTATATCTTAAATTCCAATTCCATACAAGAAAATATTTAGACTGCTTCACACTATGTTAGAATGGTCCACCCTGGTCTCCACACTCTTAAGTCAGACAAGAGGATATTTATACTACATCACACAATATTCTATATTCTTCAAGTCTTGATCCATCGTAGAATGATCTCTTACACATCCTTGTTGCTTCTAAACTAATAGATGTTTATATTCCTCTATGATTTTACTGAATCTAACTTGATCATATACACCACTTCAAGATCCTTTTATACCAAATGAATTAGAGTTTTGGGTATTTCGTAAAAACCTTCAGTTCACAATATATTAGTATCTTTCTCAATCTTTTCGAATGTGTGGGAAATTATTTCTTCTATTAATGAAGCTCCGACCACACTCATATGTGTACACATGATGTGTATAAAATTCTTCAATATTATTTTATGCAAGAATGAACTTGAACTACTCATAACAATTCATCTAAAAATTATAAACTTAATTTATGCATGGATGAAATAATGCATAGTGAATTTATATTTCATATAAACCTTTTATGTTATCAATATTTTATAGGACTTATTAATTATATTTAACATTCCAATGTCTCAACAACCCTCACTTTACTTCTTATCTTTGTATTCCAAATGGTTTAAGTGATTCAATGAAGACATATAGGGTTCATGTCATGCATGTGTTTCATGAAACATTTTAAGATTTGTGTAAACTTGTGTTCTCCTTCGCATAACATTGTACATGAGGTATTTTAAGCTTCTCCCAAGTATATAAGTTCATAGTTTATTCTTCTTCATTAAATCTAGTGTGCTTCATGGAGTGTCTCAATAACTTCATGTAAGAATGGATGTTAGGATGACAAGAAATGTATGCCAGTTTTTATTCATCATGAAAATGGAAGCATGAGATCTCCCCTCCTTCATGTATCTAACTAAGGGTCATTGGAGGTTTTTATTCTACACATAATTAGAGAGATTCATAGAATATAATTTTTATGAAATAAGTTTTTTTCAATTATTTATTTCTCGATAGAAAATACAAGCCTCAAAATGAAAAATGGTATAAACTCTCTCAGTATTAATACTTAAATAATTATTGGAAAAGATACATTATCTTGCACCACCTTATTCTCTAATAAAGAATTCACTTCAAGGATATTTAATAGATTTGGTTATTCTATCGAGTCAATGTTTCTTATAAACCACTAAGGATCATGGAAGTTTTATTTTTTAACATAGGTCTCTATCTCATAATTTCAAAACAATAAAAATCATGTCTTCTCTTCCCTCAATATAAATCCTCTCATTAATATGAAAATAATCACATGCTTCATCATTTTTTATAATCTTGAACTGATGTATGAATATAGATACTTGAACAGCTACCTGAAACATTATTTTTCATTCAGTAGTATCAACTTATTTGAATAATTTCATGTACACAGGATGAATACTACATGCATCAAGGTTCTTAGACTCATCACCTCAGAATCAAAACCATTTGATCTTAGCGTGATGATGAAAGTCGCATCTTTTGAAGAATATGGTGAAAAAAATCCCTTCTTAAGTATAATTTTGAAGATGAGGATCAAACGACACAAATTTTTTTTATTGAGATTCCACTCTTCTATGAATTTTTTTAATGATGGAACAGTATCCATGTATATCCCATCCTACATAAACCATTTTCTGGATTGATACATTGTTAATAATAAAACACATTACCGTCATCTCTTGATTTGCCACTAAGGTCGAAACCTGGATACACTAAACACACACACATGGGAATGGGACACACCACTTTCCCCTATGTCTCACAAATTTTAACTCCTATAGATGCTATGTTCTCACCATGCTTTCTTGTGTGCATGTTCCTTTACCTATGTTCTCCTGTGGGGGTTATCAACCTCTTTATTCCATGGGTTGTCCAGGTTGATCTGCCTCCCACATGGTTGACCCTAGGGAACCACATGTGGTTGAGGTGGGTCCTTAGGTTGGATAATGGATGGCCAATTGTTTTTTAAAAGAACCGTCAAAAATACTTTGAAAAGTAAAACCAATACATTCTCAAATGATTTATCAAATAATCATAAAAAAATATATTTTTCTTATCCTTTAACATATTTATTCATCCATTCACATCTCCTTCAATATTTTGAAAAAAAATGTGTCACCTTTAGCATAATTCACACATGAATTTGACATTAAATACTCGCTCAATAATCATTACGATTAATATGAATAATATTAATTCTTCATGATTCTTCACTTCACCTCTTCTTATAATCTCCAATACATATTAACCCTTTTTTGAAAAAAATAAAATCCAAGTCCATTGGGTTCAACATTTTATAAAAGATTTTTTTTGAAACAAAATTATTCCAAATATTTATATTCATAATAAAAATATAAATAAAACATATAAATTTTTAAAAAATACAAACCCTTATTTTATCATCTTTAAAACATTTATTTATTTGTATCATGATATAAATTTTCTATATTTTACTTTTATAAGGTAACTAAATATTATTTTATAATTAAATAGATGACGTTACTATTATAATGGTCAGGTTACTATTCTTAATGGTCATATTACTATTTCAACAGTCAAGTTACTATTCCAACAATCATATTTTCAACGATTATATGGATTCCTTAACTTTTGTAAATACCTCATATTTAATTCATTCTTTATTAACTTTTATTTTCACTCAACATTTTTTATATATTTTAATTTTCAAGATGAATATTAGATTACTAATATTATATTTCATTTCTACAGTTTTTTTCATGAATGTGATTAGTTTTGGAGGATCAAGAATATCCAAATATTCATATTATAGTTATCTTATTTTTTATTTTTTATCCCATTGTAATACTTTCAATTATTGTGGGTATATTTATTCTCTATGTGTAATGTTCAAACAAAAATAATAAAATGTCACTGGATCTATGATTTTGTGCATGTTATTTACTAAATTACTAAATACGACACATTTATATAATTAGAAGGGAAATGTTATTCATAAAAGTCCAGGTCATTATATTCTTCCCCCTTAAAAAATTTGTCCCTCAAATTTCATTTCACCCATCATGATGAAAATGGGTGAGGGTACTTCTATTTCCTTTCCTCCTCTAATTCTCATGTCTCCTTCTTGTAATTATGGTTCCACCATAGTACATTGAACATGTGAGTTATCTCATTGTGTAGAAATTTGTATATGTATTCCAAGATCTTTATCGGATTCCCCTCTCAAGTGAGATAATATTCCAACTTTATCAACTATGAATTCAGTACATATGAGGGATCTGTTATGTACTTCATCAAGATAGATATGTGTAACAATTCACATACTTTGGATATGGTTGGTGGTAGTATTATTTAATAGTCCATAACTTTAAAATGATCAATAATCTCAAAGGTTTTGATGTGCCTAAGACATAGGTTTCCCTTCTTCCCAAATATCAAGAATCTATTTCTTAGAGATATGTAGAGAAACAATTTATCTCCAACCTTAAACTCTAAAAATCATAGATGGTTATTATCACATCACTTTTTATAATTTGAGTTGTCTTGATGTGTTATTGAATGATCATGGCCTTTTTTACCATTTCTTTGAACATTTTAGGCCCTAATATCTTGTTTTCCCTAACTTCATTCCATCATGTATGTATTCTACATATCTTCCCATAAAGGGCTTCATATAGATCCATTTAGATTATTAAGTAGAAGAAATTTTTATACAATAACCCAACTAGAGAAATATGTTGATCTCATCCTCCTTTAAATTCCATAGAGAAATATCTCAACATGTTCTCAAGTGTTTAGATAGTCCACTCAAGTTGGCCATTAATTCAGGGGTGATGAGTTGTACTGAAGCTAAAATCAAAATTTATAGCATGTTGGAGACTTTTCCAGAACATGGAGATAAATATCATATCATAATCTGATATAATCCATAGTGGTGTTTCATACTTCCTTTCCACTCCCCTTATATATATCCTCACGAGTTGATCGATTGATAAGTCCTATATTTCAAAGAAGTGATCATTTTTTATAAGATGATTGAATATACTCGTATAGAATTATTTACTATGGATTTATTTGGAATAATTGTGACAAATTCCATGGTAATGTTTTCCTATTTCTATATAGTCATGTGTTATAGTTTCAAAATCCCCATAGAATTTTTCCTTTCTACCTTCACTTACTAACATGTCAGACACTTTGATATATAATCTATGATCTATTTATTCATATTTTCCCACCAATAGTTATCTTATAGATCCAAATATATATTCATACACCCTATATGGATGAATAATGTTCAGCTATGTGAATCACTTAGTATATCCATTTTTATCTCAGGATTCGATGATACACATATTCATACCCCAAATCTTACAAAACCTTCTTTATCAATGAAAACATTTAAGGATTACCCTTTTCTTATAACTTCTACATTAATTTTTATTTTATCATCATCCTATTGATCATCCTTTATCTTATCTAGAATGGATATTTGATGAATCATTTGAGCTATATTAAATATCGTTTCTTTATTATTTCCATATATTTCTTTTGTAAATCTATGAATATTAGATCCTTATCAATTCTAATCATTGATGAAGATATAGGGTCCCTTATACTTAAATAATATTACACTTTATTTTACTCCCCATGATGGTAATGGATTGATCATTTATAGTCCTTGATCTGCTCTAACCATCTTTATTTTTGCATACTAAGATCCTTATGTGTGGATATATATTTGAGGCTCTTATGATCCATATATATTTCACACTTCTCTCTATAGAGATAATGTACTAAATATTCATTGTGAATATCACGGTATCCAACTCTAGATCATGTTTTGGATAGTTCTACTCATAAACTTTCAACTAACTTTAGGGTAGGATATTAATTTATCATTTTCAACCAGTACATATCCTGATACATTCTTTGAAGCATAATTGTATACCATGAAAAGTTCCCCACTTAAGGGTAGTGTGAGTAATAGTGGAGTGATAAGATTTATTTTAAATTACTTGAAGCTATATTCATATTCCTTAGTATAGAAAAAATTCAATGCTTTCTAATTTATCTTGGTAAACAGGTTTGGAAATCATTATAAATTTCTCAAAAATAGTCAATAGTACTAGTTTGTATAAGGAAACTATGGATCTCATTCAAATATATTGGTCAAGACTACACCTCAATTTCCATTTTCTTAGAAGGGTCCATAGATATCCCTTTGGTGGTGATAAAATCCCAAAATAATGATACTTCCTCCATCTAAATATCACATTTATTTTACTTTAAATATAGATTATCCTTTTGGAATGTATTTAACATATTATTCAAATTCTCATCATGATCCTACATAATTTTATAGTATATCAAAATATCATATACAAATACTACCATAAATTTATCAAGGTAATCACTAAAGAATATATTCATCAAGTTCATGAATATTTATATATAATTAGTGAGTATAAATGGAATTACTATGAAATCATAGTGTCCATACCTTATTTGAAAGGTAATCTTGGGAATTTCTTCCTTCATTACCTTTAATTGGTGATATCCCAACTAGAGGTCCAACTTCAAGATATATTATTTCCCATATAGTTGATCGAAGAAGTTATCAATCCATATTAGTGTATAATTTTTCTTTATAATGAATATATTGAGTTCATTATATTCAATACATAGGTGAATTAACCCATACTTATTCTTGAAAAGGAGGACGGGTGCACCTCGTAGTGAAGCACTCTGGCATATAAAACACTTTTCTATATTCTATTGTAACTGATTCTTCAATTATTCCAAGATAATGGTTTCCATTTTATAAGGATAATTGGATATTTTTAGCAATCCAATAATAAGTTCAATTGATAACTCAACCTCTCGGTCATAAGGAATGCCATGTAAATAATTTTGGAACACATCAGTATAGTCCCTTACAATGTGCATGTCTTCAAGAATTATTCTCTCCATTGTATCAACAATTTTAGCTAGATATTACTAATAATAAGTAAATAATATCCATTATTAAGATGAATAGTCCAAATTAGATTCATTACCATCATTACACTTATACAAAATTGAAATATGACTTGGGATGTGAAGAGTGAGATTCCTCTCCTAAAAGTTGATGTTGGATTTATATAATGATAGCCAATCCATTCCCAGTATAGCATAAAATTTCACAAACATTTACTTGGTAAGAGTTATATACTTGAGATACGTAAATTTTTCATTTTTTTCTTAAAGATAACTCAACTTTTTAGTTTTGAGGTGGTTTTTGAATAGTTTTACTAAACTAATAAGATATGTAAGAATGCATTGAACCAGAATCAAATAGTACTTTCACTATTATTAAATAAATAACCATCATACCTATCTCTATGTAGTTTTTGGGAACCACCTCAGAATTATTAATAGCATAATCCATTCCTTTCACTCTTGGGATTCAAGTTTATTATCATTGGCTATCTCTGAAGAACCTTTTCTTAGGGATGTGGTTTGAAAATTTACTATTTTTCTTGCATTTAAAATACTACACTACATATTGAGTGTTTATCTAAACCATATTTTCTTCTATCGCATTAGTAATATTATTAATCACCCTTTAGCATTTATTATCCTGATGCCCCTCTTTTACACACTTGAAGCATCTTTCCATTCCCTTGAAATTATTTCTAGGATTCTTCTTCCCACACTTTTGACATATATCTAATTGGGTTCTCATTCCTCCATGGGATTTTTTCCATTTTTATACCCAAATTAAACTCCATCATCGAATTTTTATCTCTAACCCCTTGATACCACTAACATTTACCAATATTCATCTCAACATTGAGGGAATAATGAACAATATTCTTAAATCTATCAATATCTCAAATAGATAGGGATTTTCCAAAATTTTGATTTAGTCCACTAATGAAGTCGTCCAATTTTCTTTTATGATTGTGGGTAAAGCCAGAGACATACTGGGTAAGTCTTTTGAGGTTTTCCTTATAATCTTTTATAGAATCATCTTCCTTTTTCTTTAGTCCAAGGAACTCCCTGTACATTTTTAGTTGGAGATATCAATGAAAATATTTTGTGAAAAATAATTTATTTAATCCTTCCCATTTAATTGATTCAATTTCTTCATTACTTTTCACATTTAGGATCAATGTCCACAACTGATCAGGTTACCCCTCAAGATAATATATCATCAATATGAATGTCTCTTTCTTAGATAATTGGAGGTAGGAGAATATATTTTCAATTGTGTTAATACATTTTTTGGAGATAATGGGATTAAGAGATCAAATAAAAGTAGGAGGCCTTTTTCACATATAGAACTCAACAACAAATTTCTCTTTCTTAGGGGAAGGAGGTAATTCCAAATGATCCAATATATTATTCACAACTAGATTCAATTGATCTAGTACATCCATAAAGTTATTGGATCCTTCTCCCATTAGGTTAGGCATCTCATTAGGGTAACCATCACATTGGTTTTTGCATTGGTTGTTGACATTATTCCTTATACTCTCTTCTATTAACCAAAATAAAGGAAAAATCTGGGATGAGAATAATTATACTATTTAATAACTTATAAATTACATGTATATCCTTACTTATGATCCTCTAGGTTTTAATCTACATTATTCGATGTAATTTTCCTATTAGGTTTTTGGCCTAAAAATATATTAAATTCATTCATATTGGTTTGTAAATATTTTATTAATATGCCAGATAATACCCCCTAAGAGTATCAAACTACTTTTTCATAAACTTATATTTGTCATCCACCAAGTATAGGTCAAGTTAATATCCAATGATCCCTTTTAGGGTTATTTCCTCTAGGTACATCTATGTTAGATCCACATCCACTTGTAGTATCCAAACAGTGATTTAATGCCTTAGAAACCACTCTCTATATACTTCACCAAAATATCAGGACATTTTCCTCCACCTGTATTATCCAAAAAGTGTTGTAATGTCTTTCAAACCACTCTCTCTATACTTCACCAAAACATTAGGATATTTTCCAACACTTATACTTTTCCCTAGGGTTTTTATTAATTTATACTTTTCATAATCCCTAAAAATAACTATACCCTAATTTAATGTTAACTATTTTTATCCAAGCCTCTTACACATATTATTAGATGATTTTTATCATAAATATCCATTAAAAGCAACTCAATGATCCAGAGGCCTACTTTAATTGGAAGATTAGGTTTATGATACATATAAATGAGACTAAAACACAATATATATATATATATATATATTATCCATAATGATCTACTAAATCCCTTGGAAATCCTAAAACTATATAGGATAACCTATGAAATATATAAACAAAAGGGGTGAGCTAAAATGACCAGTAAGGGAATAAACATGGTAAAGAAGCATAAAATATGAATCAACTAATAAATCGTGATATCATAAGAGGAAATTATCATGAATGATCACATGGATTAATAATATAAGTATGCAATAAACATAATATCAAGGAACTATATAAATTTGGAAGAAACCTAAAACATGAAAAAAGCATAAGTCAAGATTAACTACCAAGACAACATCACATGGTGGACAGAGTCCCATCATGGATTAGGTTTACCCCCTAATCTCATACATATTGCATCATATGACATGAAAATTACCAAATTTATTGAAGTGATATATGGATACACCCATAATAACATGTACATGAATATTTATTCCACATAATGGATTCAAACTTAGGGAATAAGTATAATAAATACTGATGACAGGAAATAAGCTACCTAATCTTTCCTCATATCACCATCAAAAGAGATTTCATAAAGATTAAAAATAGAATAAGGAATTAAATATTTTGTATTTTAATATCTAGATGAAGAATCATAGGTCCAAAATATGGTGTTCATTTAAAATAAACTTCATGACAAAGGGTAGAAAATTGGGTATAGAAATTAACTTTCAAAATAAAATTTTAAGGAATCAGTAAAATTATTTTGGAGAAAGAATGAATATAGAGTTTTATTTGAAAACCAGAGGTGAGATATAATGGTTATCCCTAAAATATTACTTTATTTAATGAAATTATAAATGGTAAAATGTCTTTAAAAAACATTAAATAAATTATAAAGTTATATACAATTTTCCTTTAAACAGGTTTGATTTTAAAGAAGGCATTGAGAAATGAACTTTAAGTAATTTATTTCCCATTAAAAGGAGGGGATATTAAGCTAAGAATATATTTAAGAGACATATATAATATATATATAATCATTCAAAAATTTAAAATATATAGTTAAATTGATTTAGAGTGATAAGTGTTATAACCCAAAGAAAAGAGGGTGTTTCAGAGAGTTCCCTTACCTTAGGTCCAGAATCATTTTTAACATTCACTTAACATCATGAATAATAAAATTACATTCATTAATTAATTAATTTAGAACCTTTTAATGTATAATTGATTTAAAATAATTATATTATGTTCATTTACATCCATTTTAATGAGATATAAAGTTTAATTTCATTCTTGTGATGACATTTGTTTCATGGTTCTAAGGTCGGATCACTTGTGGATAATTATTTACATTATAATGGAATGGTTATATAACTTCAAAAATGTGAACAAAATGATTTAACATTATTTTATAATTTAAAAACATTTCCAATACATGATGTTATCTTAAAATATTCATGATTTTGATAGTATAGGTTTTATAGTTATGTTTTTAATTAGTTCATTTAGGCTGGTCTTTTGAACATTATAAACTTATTGTGTTTCCTTTATTATTATTTCTATATATCTAGTCCATAATGTAAAATAAAATATAATATACATATTTAGATCGTTTTCAACAATATTACATGAACTTAAACATACTATGAAATGGTAATGGAAAAAAACTCATCATCCAAGGAATCGGAGAACCAAAAATAATATGGATGATGTTATCATTTTTAGAATATTAGAAAACAGGAAGTGGATACTACCTATATATAATAACAATTAAATATAATATAAATACTAAAATTATCATACCTTCTTGGATAATAATGTATTGAGAAGGTATAAAAAGTAAGGAATTAAAAAATTCTTGTTTTTGCATGCTACCTTCTCTTTTTGATGTCTCCTATTAGGATTCCACTTAAGAGACCTTGGTACTGTAATTTTTAGGAGAATAATGCTTCTTGTGGCATCGTAAGAGATATGAGGATAGATTTTAGAAGAGTTTGGTTAAGATCTTATTAGAATGTGTTACACCCTATGGGTCATATATATGTTTTGTTTTGATCCTTGAGTTGGTTTAATTAGAGTTTCAAAGTGTTGGGTGTGAATTATAGAATAGAATAGTTTTATGCCTTTATATATGTAACATAGGATATATAATGTCATTCTACAAGCTGTATTGAGACTAGTAACCACTTATGTCAAAAGATAAGTTCTAAAATGACTATGATGGGCATGGTCTCAGGAATGGGATGTTGGGGGGTCTTCATGTAGACCATTTTCAAATGGGTGTGGTGGGGGGAAATGGACCTGGTTTTTACACCATGTCATAGAGAGTCATTCTTTCAGGTAGCCTAGGAATTGTTAGGTCATGGCCACTATATCATGGTGTGTAACATCAGACTGTGATGATGGTTGTTTCAAAATTTTAAATGGTCATTTATCTTCTGAGATAAGTTATCACCACTCCAAATGAAGGTGAATGCAACCATTAATAAGGGATACTTAAAGTGTTATAAACATATTTTTTCCTCTATAATGTTTTCATCCCTCCTCCTCTTTCTATGGTTAACAATCCATCCAATTCTATGAAGGTTTCTGGACTATTATCTTTCGTAAAAAATTCGTTTAGGGTGAATCCATTATTCTTGGGATTATCCTTATTGATCTAGGATAATGGGATCTCAATATATTCATTTTCAATATTTGGTTTTGAAGGTGATAGTTTTCTCCATAAGTGAGGTGGGTGTCTCTATATAATGGTTTTTCATCATGGAATACCTTATTATTCTTTTGACTTCCTTTGGTTTAGTTTATGAAGATAGTTGATTTGATATGTATGAGGAATATTTTGTATAAATTCATCATTAGTATCTTAGAAAATGGTTTTAAAGGGGTTTTTATTTAAAAATAGTATTATGAACTTCATGTGATTAATTAAATGAATCAAAGATAATTTTAACTCTAATTTTTTTTTCAAGCACAATATTGGTAAAACTTTGTTTATGGAAATGTTTTATAAAATGTTGATCATGGTTTACAAGATTTTTTTTTGAGAAAACATAGCACATTAAAAACCATGGGTGTATTGGTTTATGGATATATGAAATCCCTAGTGGGTGTGGAACCATTAGGGATTATGATACCACCAGACTATAAAAAGACTCAGTATTATTAGGATTCACACTTAGTGTATTAATGTTCCTTTTATATACTATTTGAGTATTCACAGAGGCTATAGACCATTTTTTCTTAATGATTTTTTCATGGTTTTATTCATGATGGTAATGATTCAGGCCTTGATTTCTCACATGTTTATCTTATGAGTTTCCTTGGATGGTTCTAATTATTACCCTCTATTTATCATTCATGAATTTTTTCCTATTCATGTTTTATTTGAGTGTGAAATGTTTTAAAGGAAACTAAATAATTTTTATGATAAATTATTTCAAATTGAGTGTTTTATAAAACGTTTTTTTAAAGAAATAACTAATAGTTTCATAGTTCTAGGAATTGTATAGATTCATGGTCGTATCTTACTGGGTGTTTTACTCACACCCTGTATGCTTCATTAGTCATATGTAAACATATTTTTAAAGTATTTAGGTAAAGGAAAGGGTTTAATGTATATGGTGAATTATAATATTTTATGTCACTTCATGGTGATTTGGGATGGTTGTGATTTTTGGTCACAAAGAAGCTTGGTTTTGTTGGTTTCTGATTTTCCCTTTTGGGATTTTTCTATTTTGTCTCACGGTTGTGTAACTTTTCTTCCATGATTAAGTATGGTTATTTATATTTATCTTTTTAAGAATTATACCTATTTTGTTGGATTTTCCAGTTGAAATTTGTCACAAGGATATGTGTGTTGATACCCAGGTGCTTTTCCCCAACCCAGGGAGGTTGAGAACATACTTCAGGCCTTTTGGTGGGCCATATTGGAAAATGTGTTAGGTCAACTTGGGTTGGTTTATTATAAAATGGTATCAAAGGAAATGATTTTTTTGGGGGTTTTGGTAGGCTAGATTTATGATCTTTAGAACTAGAGTGGTAAGTGTGTAAGGGTACCTCGCTAAATAACTTTTTTATTTTGACAATAAGTTACCATGCATGGTTAAAAAAAATTATCAAGATTTAGGCTTGATTTTGGAGTTCTTTACATGAACCTGATTATGGGTTTATTTTAATAAACCTTGTAATTTTTCTCTACTGGTTTCTACTATTTTATTAAAATCACTATTTTTTTAAGAGATTTAATTCGGGTTCTTGAAGCCCATGTTCTATTTTAGATATGTGTTACTAAGGTAATCATACTTTGGAAATCAACTAATATTCTAGGGTGATAAGGGAACCCAAGAACCTGATAAATGGATTGAGATAATATAAAGAATTTTCTACTTTTTAAAGACTCTAAAGTTCTCTAAGCTGGGATTCACCACATATATTATTGAAGGGCCTAGAAGGAAATTGTGGGATTCCATTGTGAAATCTAAATTACATGAGGTCCTCACATGGAAAACATTCAATAAGACCTTAAATTAGTATTTTTGTACTAATATGTTTTAATAGTGAAGTATTATGAGTTTGTGACCAGGGATCAAGGAGACAATTCTATGATGGAGTATGCTACTTATTTCACTGAGTTAGTTCTTCAATCTCCAAAACTTATCACTAATGAATAGCTCAATACTAGACAGTTTGAGATGGTTATAAATACCAAGATTTGATCGATTCTTATTATAATGTGTTTTCTGACCTTTTCGAGGTAGTTTACAAAGTGTCTATGGATCAGGAAGGATTAGTTTAGAATATGGTTCTTACTAAAACTTCGGTAGAAGCAGGGGGTAGCCAGGGTTTTTTATTTAGCTAGAAAAAGAAGCACAACAAGGGTGACTAGTTTATTTTAGGATCAGTTATTAGGGATTATTGAGGACAACACTAGGTGGTTTTTTAGCAGTTTGGAAGAGTCAATCGTACTAATCCTAAATGTATGGAAGAAATTAGGTTTTTCCTTCATTGTTCTTAGTCAGTAAAATATAATAATTTTTTTATAATGGTATCCCATGGTCATAGAGGAAGATACACCCTTACTAAAGAATCTAAGTTATGGTCAGATTTAGTGAAAGGTGGTGGATCTCATTCTTATGAAAACAAGGATACTCAAGTTGCAAAGAAAGATAAGAGAGGGTCTAAGGATAGACATCATTATATAGTGGAGTATGCACTAGAGGAATCTAAAGAAGGTTCAACAAATTTGATAGGTATAGTGTTTATTTCATCCTCAATAGCTTTATATTTTTTTGATGCTCTTTCATCCCATTATTTTATAACATTTAATTTGGTTGATGTGTTGGGATTATGTTTAGATCTTCTTTAATTTGGATAGTTATTACAGGAGTTTTGTTTATTATTTCTACAAGATTCTATCTCCTATGATAAAGTTGAACCGTAATGGTATCAAGATTGAATAGAGTAATAATTGTTAAAGATAATTTTATAAAATTAAGGTGAGGTTTTCCTCGGTTCCATTTTTTATTCTACCTAAACCAGGTTTGGGTTATGTCATTTTCTAAAATGCCTCGGGTACAATATTAAGATTTATTTTTATGAAAGGTTGGAAGGGGTGGACTATGGTCTCTCAAAATATTCCTTCATGAGAATAATTATCCTACCAATGATCTGTAGTTGGCTTAGGTGATGAAAACTATCAATACTTGGTTCCACTATCTCTTTAGAGAGTGGTTTATACTATATTCAGATCCTAAGTGCATGAAGAATATTTTTAATTAGATGAATCGAAACTTATGATAGATACACTAGGTTGAATATCTTTGGACTTTTGATTTTATATTACATACATAGTTAGAAAAGATAATGTGGTCTATAACTCATTGATAAGAAATTTACCAACTCAAGACATGAAGGAATCAGTTGAAGGGTATTCTTTGATGGATTTGTTATCTGAGATGCACTTAGATGTGGAATAAGCTGATGGGAAGGTGTTCTTAGATAGTATGAAAGTTTAATCTTCAGTTAATGAACATATTCATCTTTAACAAGCACCATAAACTAATTTTGAGTGTTTTAGTAAAATTATTTATGTTGGGACATCTTGAGTGACTAGTCTCAGTATCATGATTGTGTCTTGTGTTTCTGAGGTATATTGTTCATTCTAATAACTTTGAGGTAGGAGTTGATAGATAAGGGATATCAGTCTAGTTTTTTATTATACCTTAGGACTACCAATATGTATCATGATTTGATACATCAATATTAGTGTTTGGGTATTAGGAAGATGATTTTAGACCTCATATCATGATACCTTAACTTTCATAAGGTTAAGGTATAGTACCAAAGACCTTTTGGTTTGTTATATCCTCTGCCCATTTTGGTATGGAAGTGGGGTGATATATCCATAGACTTTATTGTGAGGTTACCAAATACTCCTAGTGGGAAAGATGTGACTTGGGTGATCATTGGTATACTCATGAAATTGGCACATTTCATTCCTATTTAGGAGATGATAAAGGTAGAAGAGATTGAGAACCTATATATCCAAGAGATAATGAATCTCTATGGAGTTCCTTCTACTATCATCTCTAATAGAGATTTGTGATTTATATTTTTTTTTTGAAATTTTTACAAGAGGAAATGGGTACCAAATTAAAGTTAATCATAATGTATCACTCTCATATAGATGGACAGATTGAGCGAGCCATTCAGATTCTTAAGGATATGCTTGGGTATGCATGATTGATTTTATAGGTTTATTAGAAAATAATTTTCCCTTGGTTAAGTTTTCATGTAACAATATTTATCAGGATTCAATTAAAATGGATCCTTTTGAAGTATAGTATGGGTGTCCATGTAAATATCCATTGTGTTGGAAAGCATTGGGAGAACATTCATTGATTGGACTCAGTATTATTTATGAGATAATGGTTAAGGATTATTTGATATGAAAGAAGTTTGAGATAGCTCAGAGTCACCATAAATTCTAGGTGGAATTTCAAAATAACACATTGGAGGTTTATGTTACTAATTGGGTTTTTCTCACGGTTTCTCCAAGTTTAGGACATCATCGATTGGGAAGATAGGGTAAGGTGTAATCAAGGTTTATTAGTCATTTTTAGATCATCAAACATCTTGGAATGGTGGAATATCTGTTGTAATTATCATCTATCTTGATATTTATTCAAGATGTATTTCATGTTTCCCATTTGAAAAGGTATAAAATGGACCCTTCTAATGTGAAAAAATGGGAAGATTCTGATCTTAGGCCTGAAACCTCAATGGTTGAGCATCTAGTTTAGATTGTAGAACATCATAATAAGGTATTTCATGGTAAAATAATTCATTTGGTCTGTGTAATTTATAAGTGAGGATAAGATAACCATGATATGTGGTAGCTGGAATTGCTAATACAGAAACAATGGCCTATTATCGTTTTATTTCCAAAATCCTAAGTGCATTATGAGGATAGAAATTATCATGGTAGGGAGAATTGTGACACCCTCTTTGTTACAGGTATGTTTTGTTTTGATCCTTAGGTTTGTTTAATTATGGTTCATAGATTTTGGATTTCCACAATGGATTAAAAATATTTTTATTCCTTACTCTATGAAATATAGGATATACCACACCATATTACAAGCCATGTTGAGCCTAGGGACCTCCTATGTCAAACGAGTAGGGACAAAATGTCCATGGTGGGTGTAGTCTCGGGTGTGTGATGATGGGGGTCTTCATATAGACCAAAAACAAATTTTCCATCACCAAGATATGTTGATGGGTGTGGTGGGGGAAACTGCAAGGTTTTTTTACACCACACCATAGAGGGTCAGTATGTTAGGAATCCTAGGATTGGTTTGATTGAGACCACCATATCATGGTGTGTAACACCGGGAAGTGGTGTTGGTTGTTTTATAATTTAATATGGATCATTTAACCACTGATATTTCAGTGGAAGTTACCCCCACCCAATCAAGGTGTTTGAAATCATTAATAGGGGATGTTTAATGAATTATAAACCCGTTTAACCTTCTATTAATCTATTTTCCATCCTTCTCTTATTAGGTTTACCAATCCATCCAATTAGAGGAAGGGTTCTAGGTGTTCATATTTCTTAAAGTAGTGGATTAGGGTGACTCCAATATTCATGGCCTTTTAATTATTTATCTAGGCTCATGGGATCCCAATATCTTCATTTCAAATCACCAGTTTTGATGGTGACTATGTTTTCTCCATTGGAGAGTTAGGTGTCATTATACAATGGTAATTTCTCAATGAATACCTATGTGTTCTTTTATTTTTCTTTGGTTTGGTTTATGATAAAGGTTGATTTGATATCTATGAGGGCTATTTTGTTTAGATTAGACTTGTGTGGTTTGAAAAATGGTTTCAAAGGGATTTTTCATTAAAACTTATTTTATTTTCTTCATGTGTTTGATTAAATGCATAAAAGATAGATTTTATTCTATAATGGTTTTTCAATCATAAGAGCGATAATAATTTTTTTATGGGAATGTTTTATAAAATTATGAGAATGATTTACTTGAATATTTTTGAGAAAACTTAAGAAATTTAGAACCTTTGGTGCATGGGTTTATGAACAAATGAAAACATTAGTCAGTGTGGGACTAATAAGGGTCATAGTTTTCATATTGATAAACTATGAAAGGACTTTTTATCATTAGGATTTACACCTTTCCATATTTGTTTTCCTTTTTTATCCTAGTTACATATTTCCATTGGCTATATTTGATTTTGTACTTTGAGATTTTTTTCTTGGTTTTATTCTAGATGGTAGTGTTTCATGCCTTGACAACTCACAAATTTTACTTATGAGTTTCCTTGGATGGTTATGATTATTTCTTTATATTTATATCTTTTAAATTTTTCCAGATTATTGGTTTATTTTAGTATGACATGTTTTAATGAAAACCAAAGGACTTTTTGATAAATTATTTCAAATAAAGTGTGTAATTCCTTGTTCTAGAGGCCAATCAACTAGTGTCTCTTCCGGATTCACCACATGAACTCAAGACCACCACATTGTAAGAAAAATGTTGTTTATTAGTAGTAAGGGTCTAAATAGGTATCTTAGTGAGCCAATACCCCCTATATTAGAGTGAAAATTCATATAATTAATCACTAAATATTATACACCACACATAACTATTAGAGTACATAGATAAATAGAATATCCAAAATAATAATAATATGGGGGAGGAACAAACATACAGTCATAAAAACTTGATCTTTAACTAGGAAAATAGCAGATATATAATAATAAACAAACAATAATTCAATGAGTACCCATTCCTAATTCCAAGCATCACCTCATCCCAAGCACCAAGTACACGCTGATAAATCTTGCTCAATAAGCCTCGACCCAACTTGTTCCTACAACCATGTTAGAGTATTCATGGATATCCCAGTGCAATGGTTACTTAAGAAGGGTGAAGGTACATAAATAAGTAGGAACTTTCTAATGTGGTCCCAAAATAACAAGCAATAAATCTATATGTGCATTTTTATTTTTCATAAAAAATAAACTACTAAAAATAATTAAATAAAAAACTAACATTACCTCCTTCAACTCAATTAATGAATTTCTCTGGCCATGTCTCATAGACTATTCCAACCCATGTACCCAATACCATATAGTTTTAGATCCTTGGGTATGGGGCCTGGATTGAACATACATTCTGTATCATATGTTTGGGTATCTTTGAGCATTTCATGATATTGATCAAACCATAAAATTTTGGGTCCTAGGGTGTAACCCATGAATCCCCAATAATAAAACTAAAATAGATAACAAATTATCCTGGAAAACTCCATTTCTATATCCCAAATGTTCTAGGAACCTCTCAAAACTCTATTATAATGAATAGATCAAGGTTTATTCCTGATAAACCCATGAAATATCTGAATTAGAATCATATTTCACCATTCTAAATGGATATACCCTAGGTATCCCAGGAATACCAATAATGTATGAGTAATGTCATTAGGCTCAACCAGTTGGATCCTAAGGGTGACCTTGGCATATCATAACAATAATAATCATAAAAATAATAGTAGTGATCTCAAACCCCAAGCCTGATGGGTAGATCCTTGAAAGGATGGGAATCCTAGGGACCTGTGGCATCTAGGGTGTCCCATATAGAACCAAGTTTGAATCATGATATCCTTAGAATTATTCACATGGTTAAAAATCCATATCCTAGGATACACAGTAAGAATCCATGGTGATATAATTATATTTAAGTCGTACCACACTAGTATCTTAAAATATTAAAATTTGGGAGCTAGGAAGAACCTCCGACACCCACCATGACATCATCATCACATATAAGACTCATAGGAAAAATACAAGGAAGTCAGTATTGGAATGCATATGGCATATTAATAAATAAATAACAACATGGAAAATAGTATAAGGTTGGTAGTATTTATAAACCCTTATTTACTGACTATAGACCCATTGGTTTTCACATTTAGTGTGGATTTTAAGGTGGCACCCATTACCTTCTCTACCTTGGACCATAACACACCCACTCAGGGTTGGTCGATCATCGGGGTACCTACTAGGTCCCTCAGGTTATATCTAAGTAGTGGCACCCTACTTCGGGTCCTCTTTCTTAGTCAGTCCACATGGCCTTAGCCCATCTCGACAATCCAATCAACACCATGGTTTCTTGTGGGTCCCTATATGGCTGAATTCGGTTGTTTCACTAAAGAAACAATACACCTCTATAAGGAGGCAACCAAGGATCCTACACAGGGGCCACTGAGTCATACTCATCTTGGTCACACCTCAAGGTTACACATGTTATGGGTCATACCTAGACAAGTCATGGCCTCGAACATCAATGGTTGGGTGATCTAACCAATTCACTAACCCAAAGTGGCATAGCCACTTTACTCCAATTGTACAAGATGTCTATTTTAAATTAATCATTTTAATTTAAATTATAAAGATAATAAATTAACTAAAAATAAAATTATGTCAGTGGAAATACCACACACTCACATTCATATAAGAAAATTCATAAAATCAAAAGGTAAAGTAACAATACCACATACCTCATATAATTCTCCCCCTCCCCTTAATTATTGTTTTAACATCTTCCATCAAGACTCGTCTAAACCCTACACACCCAAAAACCATCACCTAAAACACCATTGGGCCTAAGTCACATCCAAAAAACAATTTAATCCATTATAATAAAATTATAATTAATTAAAAAATTTAAAATTCAGTCCCCAATTTTATTCAAATTGACATATATGTAGAAACGATCACTAGGTAACCTCATCTCATTAGAACCATAACCAAAAAAATTCCAACAACCCATGGAGTGACCCCAATATAATTCTTATAAAAAACCTAATTTGTTTCACTAAAACCACAAGAATATCTATTTAAATTTAAATAAAAACCTTACACATTTTACTATAGATACACGCCTTATCAAAATGTTGGGCGACAGTGTGCAAAAGGGGTCTTAGGGAACCCTCATAGATGACATATATAACTATATTTAAACAAGTAATATGATAAAAAAAATTATTATAACCATTTTATAAAGATAAAATAATACTGACATTCTTTCCATAATGATAGTTGAAAAATGAAATTGTTACTCATGCGTACATACAACCTACCGTATCTATGATTATAACCTAATTCAATTTTCATGACCATATTAAATAGTTGGTTTAAAAGGTAAAATTAAAGTATAAAAATGATATTTATTTCTTTATTATTATTCTTGAGATGGTGGAATAATGAAACCATTGACCATGTTTAAAATTCTGAGGTCATTTTGAAATTATAAACCGAACATCCTCAAAACAACCGACTTGGACTTAACTAATTAAGTAATTAAAATTTTCATTTTAATAAATTTAAAAAAAATGGTTTAATGATAATTTAATTAACATGTAAAATTTATTAAACAAGTAAATAATTTATTTATGTTTATTATATATGATTTAAAGGGAAAAAATATAAATTCTAAACTCGAGGTAAGGGATTTTGTCTCAATTTTCCATCATTAAAGAAATATTTTATTTTTATGCACCTAATTTTTTTTATATGTTTTATGTACTAATCCTTTTACATGTTATAACATGAATGATAAATAATTCATGAAATCAAAAGTAAAAAAATTTAATTATTTTATCCAATCAGTTTTGACTTGATATTACCAAGTGGTAAATGATTTTAAACTCAATTTACTTTCATTGGGTTATAACTCTTCTTTATTGAATTTGTTATGAAATAATTATGTGTGAATTGATCTATAATTTTTTTTTATATATTTCTAATTTTTCTTTTGGATTTACATTTTTGACATATAATCTATATATTGATTAATTCTAAATTCAATGATATGATTTTTGCAAGTGTTATTCATCTCAAATTTCCTTTTCTTGGGACATATGTTTATGATATGCACCTATCTTATTTTATGAGGAATATAATTACCATTTTATATAACATATCATGAATATATTTTCTTTCAGGATATTTAATTATTCATTTATTTATTTTTTTCTTTTATCTGTATTATGATTGAAAAGTTACCAAATTGTTAAAGGATTTATGTTACAATCTTATTTTCCTTTAGAGATTGTTTATGTTAAAAGTTTGGGGGAAATCATATGATTTTAATTTATTGAACCACATTTATTTTTTTACTCAATGGTTATGTATTTATTTTATATGTTTGGATTCCATTTCCCACCTCATTTATAAATAAACCTCAAGAAATTTTATTTTAAGTGCTTTCGATCATATAACATCTTTTAGATTAGGAGTATTTATCTTATATATCCATATTTACTAAAATGTTGTTAAAAATGTTCTTTTCTAAAAATAAGAAAAAATATTTAATCTATTTAACACAACCTTTGTGTTTATTTTAAAAAGGTTTTTAAAATAGAATTTCATCATTTTCTAAATGGGTCACTTTTTAATCCCTTTTACAAAGTGTTTGAAAAGAATGTTTATTTTTAACATTTACGACATGAACAGATTTTCCTAACATCACAATGCCTCAATTATTTGGAGTTTCCTTTAAAATTGTTCAAGGATATTTTCAAATAAAATTATTTCTTTAATATTTGAAATTTTTTTAGTTTTTAAAATATATTTTCAAAGTTAAAAGGGTATTTTTCTCAAAAAAAAATTAATAATATTTTAATGGTATTTGCATTAATCGGTGTCAACAAAGCTTGATGTTACTTATACCCTATTCGGGTTATTTTTTATTGATATCATTATCATTATTTATCTAGATAGATTATTATTTTCAAAGAGATTTTTATGGAAACCTTTTCTTATATATTGTTTAATCAAGTTATGAATAGAATAATGAATGTTTTTATGAGTTTTATGATAAAATTAAATATCAATGTACATTATTTATGTTAGGATTATTGTTAGTTTTTTGTGATGATGGGTGGTTCCATTATAAACCAAGGAATTGTGGTTACATTATTAACCAAGTATAGGTGGTTTTGTGATAAACCAAGGAAAGGTGGGTATGTGATACCCTTTAATGCATTAGGGATGGAAGTTGACTGTATGGTTATTTCTTTTGTAAGTGTGATATGTAAAATGATATCGCAAGTTACCAACATGTTTTATCCCAGATTTATTTGGGTTTTTACGGAAATTTTATGATCCTTCAAGGTAATATAATGAGTTTATGATTAAAATAAAAAGAAAATATACTACTTAAGTGTGAAATGATATTGTTTTTTAATGATTCCTTGATCAAGATTGACATCACATGGATCATGAATATTGATTCCAATGACACTTAAAATTGTTAAATCTTTATTCTATATTTCATGATTGATGATCCATGTATTGATGGGTATGATTTCCCTTATATTATTCTCATACACGATAATTATTTCATCATACCATTATGTTAATCTTACTCTCATTGATGAAATTAAATTGTTAATGATTATGTTTACCCTTACTGATAATTTAAGCTCACTCTTCTTATGTTTCCAATTTCCAAAGGTTGTGAAGAATGATGTTAAATTATTTGAGTCTAGAAAGGTTTCATATATAAATAATTTTTTAGGATATTCTGAATACTTAACATAGAATATGAAAATTTGGGTATATTGGGATATGATGTTGATCTTTATAACATAGTTTTTTATGAATCCAAGTTTCTAAGAGTTTTTCATAATTATCTAAAACTCTAACCCTAAAAGGTCCTTGGATATATAAGCTAAAGAAATATTTCCTTCTGATGTTGTACGGTTTGGATGGGTTAAAAACTGTGTCAAATTAATCTTTATCAAATCTATAAATGTAAATTTTATTTTTTTTTAGAACTTAATCTAGGTGTGTAGGTTCATGATTGTTATATTTGGTATTAAGGAAAGGTTTAGATAAATTTTTATATTACGATATTTCCATATGAGTTTATCTGAAGATTTGTGGATACCATCATGAGGTTATAAGTATAAGGTTGATCCTTTGTTAAACTATTTATAAATACCTTTTAAGGTTTTAAGTGATTGAATTTTAATGTTATTAATGAAATATTGGTAGATTATTTATTAGGTTGAAGAATATATAACCCTTAGGTTAAATATAAAGTATCATTTGAGGAAGAGTAGTATTTTAATTTTGTGGAAATAAGTTTAATGGTATTGATAAGATTTAGGGTTTATATGATCTTTGATGATTGAGGTTATTATTGAGGAATAAATATTGGATTATCTTTTGGAAGCATACATGATTTTAATTAGAATTTATGGTCATATAGGTTTTTTATGAAATTATTAGAATATTTTGAGATATTTTATAATTAATGAATATGTATTTTAGTTGAAAAATGTTGATTGAAGATAAAAGTTAATTAACTATGGATGAATATGAGATCAAATACTTCTAATTTTGGGGTTTAAAACTTATTTAGGAATATTTCTGAAGAATTATGAGGTTATTTACTTATTTAAGGATCTAAATTTAACATTGGATGTCATTTTTAAGGCTTTAAAGATTAATATAGTATTTCATCATTTGAAGGTTTATTCATTTTTTGGGAATTATCTTATCTTGTGATAACCATTTTATTTTTGGTTAATGTATAAATATAGGACTAATATTTTATTATCTTTTTTTGGATCATGTGATCTGTTATAAGTATATTTTAGTGCTTCAGTCAAGTAAATTTCATCTTGAATTCTCATATTTGGGAGAAAAAATGATATTTGGGTGAAAGTTGATTAAAGGAATAAATTATACTTATAAAGTAAATATATTTCATTATGTTATACATATATATGGTAAATTAATTCCTAAAATCTAATAAAATTATCTTTAAACAAAAAAATTGTCCTATTACCTTCATTTATGATGAATTGATGCTCACTTCACCCATTATAGATTTATGATTTTTTTGGTTGTTACATTTATCATATTCATGTTCACTATCACTCTATATCAATCATTGGGAGTTATTTTTTCTTCCATGTCCATAATTTAACTTCCCTTCAATGTTATCCTTCTTTGGAAACATAGTTTTTTGTTATTTTGGATGACCTTGGTATTTCACATTCCCTCTTTTCAAGAAGAAGTTTTATTAAACCTTTTTATTATTTAGAACTTCAAAAAGGTATTTTTAAATGTAAAACCCTTATTTAATAATCATAAGTTGAAATTTTAAGGATGAAATTTATTAAATGTGGGATTTAATATCTTGATATTTTCAAAAGAATACAATATTCAATATCATATAATATACACAACACTGATCATAAATGAACTGTGAAAAATTATTATTCAAATATGACCATTATAACCTATCCATTAAATTGGTTGGTATGAATTAGGTTAAATATTTTTCAATATATAAATAAATTTTATAATCAATACAAATGTATTTAGTAATTATTAAGAAATAAGCACTCATTTTATTCTTCAAAAATATGTTTTCTCTAAAAATGTTTTTTTGATCACATATTATAATTAATTTTTGGAACTTTTATAAAATTTATTGGATAAAATTAAATTAATTTTTGAAATTTTAATATCAAAATTAGCTTAAAATAGAATTTTGAGATTTTTTTGAAAGGTTTCATTTTCTAGTGAATAGTGAAAAATACTTATTTTTATTAAAAACTATATATTTTTTTAAAGTATTTATTAAATAAAATTATATTTTGGATGTTTTTTAAAATTTTATTAGTAAATTTTTATTAAATAGAATCCAATTATTGTATTTTTAATGAATTTTATAATTTAATTTGGTATAAAAACATTTTTATACTAAAATGAAATTTTTTCTGAAAAAACTACTTTTCACTGCATTTTGAGTTTTAATATTAAATTAAATTATTAAAATTGTGTGAATTGAATATTAAAAATTTAAATCCATATTTTTAATCATGTGGTCCAAATTTAGTAAATATTTCCCTTTTATTTTTGGATATTATGAATAGTAACCTTAGTAATTTTTCTTAACATGGTAAAGGGTAAATTGTGTAACTAAAGGTAAAAATAAAATAATAAGGGGGAAATGAATCTAAAACATTAATTAATTTTATTTAATGAGTTAATTATTTCCATAATTATTCAATATTCTATTATATGTCCTTTATTTCTATTTTTATGTGATTATAAACATTATAATATTTTATCTAAAGAAAGGATAAACATTTCACACTCTTGTTTTCAATTACTAAAATGTTTTTAACATAGGAATAACCATAGAATATGCTCAGTAATAAATATTATATTGAAATTTAAATTATTTTTCTTCATCATGGTAATTTATTATTATTTTTTAGTAAATAAATAATTACCTTAAATGCTTACACAACTCTGACACAGTGATTATTTACATATTAGAAAAATAAAATAAATGATATTAAATATATTAAAATAAATATAATTTTAAATAATTAATATGATACATAAATTTTATATTTGGAAGTTACATGTTCAGGATATAATAATTTTTTCTAATTTTACATGTTTTATTGATCTTGTTAAAGTCAAATTAATGAATAGTTCTAAAAATAGTCACTAATGATATTTTATAATAAATAATATTTTATTAAATGATATGAAATTCCTAAAAATATTATATTCATCCAAATTATTATGATACGGTTGATAATATCAACAATTTTACATTTATGGGTTGTTTTTCTATTTATTTTAACTATCTTGACACTCAAAGAATAAAAAAACTTTTTGTCACAATAAGTTTAAAAAAGTTTAATGAGTGGTTAAAACAAAAAATATTCTAGTAAAAACTTGTATAATTTTTATTTTATGAGATTATTTTGATCCATAATCATCTTATATTCTAAATAAATCAGTTTTGATCCATTTTTAATTGAAAACTAATTTATATTAATTTAATATTTTAAGACATTTAAAGAGTGTCTCTACCCACTCCTATAGAAGTTAATCTATTATTCTATTTACGTTAAACTTAAAAAACAATTTTATCCACCAATATCTACCAAAATACCTTCCTAACACACCTGTCAAAATTATATAGTCATTAGTTATATAATAATACCAACCTTAGTGGTCGTAAGGTGTTAATAAAAGGATGTTTTCCAAATAAGAGGTATCGTTCTTAACCGAGAATTTCTATTTTATTTATTTTTTCACCTCATTAAAATATTCATTATCCATAATTATATAATAAAAAACATATTAAATATACTTATATTTTATTATATTAATGGAATAACCTATATCCATCTCCAATAGAAAATGGAAAAGGAATTCATTGTTTGTGTGTATGACGAATCACTGCCTCACGGAGAAATGTAATTCGTTTTCCATCACCAACTATCTTGGATGGTTATAATGATGGAATTAATATTTATATATGATATTAATGAAATATTTATAATTATTAAAATATATTATATCATTTACCTACTTAAATTTCTATTCACTAAAAAATGATAATGTCGTTCATGTGTACGTGTGGACCACCACCTCCACGAAGTGATGTGATTCATTTTTCATCACCACATCACATAGAAGATATATATAAGTATATTTAAAGAATTAAAATAATATTTATGATATTATAATCAGTCTTACAAGATAAAATAATACTTACCTTATTTCGATAATGATCATTCAAAAATGGAAATGTTTCTCATGATTACGTACGACCTATCATCTCAATGACTGTAAAGTAATTAGTTTTTCATAACCATATTAAATGGTAGATTTTAAAGGATTAATTGAGGAATAAAAAATATATTTATTTCAAGATTATTATTCTAGAGATTATGGAACAATTACCTCTTTGACCATGGTCAACATGCCAATGTCTTTTTGAATTTAGGAATCAAACGTCCTCAAAACACCCGACATGGACTTAAGTGATTAAGTAATTTAAAATGACATTGTAATAAATGAAAAAATGGTTTAATGATAATTTAATAAAAATTTAATAGGTTATTAAAAAATTAAAAAAATTATTTAAATTTATTATATAGAAGTTAAATGAAATGCATGGAATATTTGAACTCAAGGTAAGGGATTTTGTCTCTGTTTTACTTTATTAAGGAATATTTTATTGTTATGAACCTAATTTATTTTATATGGTGTATATAAAACCAATTTTACATATTATAAAATTAATAATACATATTTAATTATATTTTAGGTTACAATTTGAATTATTTTATCCAATTGTATTTTACTTGAAGTTACAAAGTGGTATATTATTTTAAACTCAACTTCCTTTCATTGGGTTATAACTCTTCATTATTGACTTTGTTATGAAATTATTATGTGTAAATTTATATATAAATAATTTTATTATATATTAAAAAAAATTATTATGGATTTAAATTTGTTACACATAATCTATCAATTAATTAATTCTCAATTCAATGAAATGATCTTTGTAAGTGTTATTCATCTCAGATTACCTTTCCTTGGGACATATGATTATGATACGCACCTATCTTGTTTTATGAGGTGTATATAATACCACCATGAAATAATATATCATGAATCTATTTATTTTAATGACATTTAAATTTTCATTTGACGTTATTATTTTATGGGGTTATTATTGAAAAGTTACCAAAGTGTTAAAGGGTTTATTTTACAATATTTTTTCCATTAAAAATTGTTTATCTTAAAAGTTTATTTGGGGGAAATCATATGATCCTAATTTATTAAACCACATATATTTTATCCAAATATAGTTATTAATGTGGTTTACATTTTTGGATTCAAATTCCCCCATATTTATAAAGAAACATCAAGAAAGTTGTTTGTAAGTGCTACTGATCTTGTATCTTCTTTTAGATTAGGAATCATTCTCTACCATATCCATGTTTTCTAAAATACTTTCTAAAATGTTATTTTATAAAAATAAATGATTTCCTAAATATATTTTATATAATATTGTTTACTTCTTTAAAAAAATCAAAATTAAATTTCAACATTTTTCAAATCGGTCACTTTTGAATCCCTTTTAAAAAATGCTTGAAAAGAAATTTTATTTTTAATGTTTATGACATAAATATATTTTCCTTCAATTATGATTCCTCGGTGATTTTAAGTTTCCTTTAAAAAAAATCAATTTTATTTTCAAAGAAAATGGTTTCTTTAATATTTGTGATGTTTTAATATTTTAAAAGATATTTTCAAATTGAAATGGGTATTTTCCCCAAAAATGTTTTTAATGATATTTTAATGGTGTTTAAATTCATCAATTTCAACAACCCTTGATGTTATTTATACTCTATTAGAGTTATTTTGTAGTGATACCATCTTCATTCTTTCTCTAGATGTATTATTATTGTTTCAAAGAAATTTTTCAGCAAACCCATTTGTAACACCCCATGGTTTTGAAAAAATAAATGAAATGAATGAAACTTTCTTTTAAGTAGATATTTATAACTAGCCTTTAAACTAAATTTTTCTGCTTATATGTTTTGAATTTTGAAAAACGGTCATCTACAATTGTGTTCAGTAAGTTATTTGGAGTCTAACGGAACAAACTTAATTTTTTGTGAATAGTAACATACCCTAATGAATAGTAATATGAATAGTAATATGACCCTAATAAATAGTAAATTTTATTATTATTTTATTTTCTTAATGCTTTAAGATATGATATCTTGATTAATTTTTCAATGTGCTATAAAAGCAGTTATAGTTTTAAAATTGTTAATTTTTAAATTAAGTATAATTTTATTTAAAAATGAATAAATAATATTTATAAAATTATTTTCAAAAAATGGAGTTCATTTTTCAATTCTAAATTTCGAAAAATGGTCAGGGTAAATTTTTTTGATTTTTTTGAAATTCATGAATTTTTTATGAATAGTGAAATACGGTAAAATACCGTAAATTCAAATTATCAGTTAAATATACTATTTTTGAAATCATAAGTGATATAAGACCACTTGGTTTGAACTCAAATGCCATTATTACTATTAGGGGTCACATGGATTGAGATTATTCATAGTCTTGAGCATAATATTATAATAATGATTAGAATAATGTAAAATACCTCCCTTTTTCCACTATAAATACCACCCTCATTTCCCTCTTCCTCCCACACCACTCAAGCCTTGAGAATTGTCTAATTTCTACCTAATTCCCTCCCCAATATTCTTCCTCATGACCTAGAGCTACTGGTCTCACAAAAAGACCAAAACCAGAGCCCTTAAGGAGGATCTCAAGGAGAAGAGATCAAGAGGTAAGAAATCCTCTTCCTTTTTCATGTGTTTTCCTTTCCCTTCCTTTTGTTTTATTATAGTCTATTCCCATCCTCTTACAAAAAATGCCTGAAATATCCAGAAATAATGTATATTATGTATTTTCTCATGTTCATGGAAAATTCATCATCATTCTTCTACTCCTCTCCCACTTATTGAAAGAATTAAAACATTGTCTGTGATGTATCGAATTATCGACATTGTGGATGATGTGATTTCAATTTACATTAATTCTTTTAAGTCTGGTCATGAAACAATCTTTATGGTTGAACCAGGTTATAATATATATATTATTTATCATCCTTTTTTCTGGAATTATTTTGTACACATGGTTTTAATTAATAAAACAAAATGAGGTCATTATTATCAAAGAACCACTAAAATGATCTAAACGAACATCCATAATGTTTTAACTTATGAATCATCCTCATATAAAAATTAAAAATTATAAATGGTATAATTTTTACTAATATAAATATTTAAATACCTTTCCATTCCAATTCATGAGTTTCACTTCCAATCGACAAGATCATCCATCATGAACCGATCATGGAAAACATGTAAAGAAATCACCCAAAACAATGGGTGGAACAAAATACTAATAATTAAAAAGTGAAATGATGTTATGAAATTGTCATATAAGATGTTATAAACATGAATATGTTTCTTTAAGATATTAATAAAATTCTTTTAACCATTATACAATAGGTTTTATCACTTTTTAAGTAAGAAAAACTCGAGGTAAGGGAATTCTTAACCCAATATTCATTCCTTGGGTTAACCTTCTTCTTTATTCATTATGTGGTATTAAGATTATTGGTGTGATAAATTTTTGTTTATATTATGTTGTATTATGTGTATTTAAAATTTATACACATATCCAATCCATTATATTATTTCACATTCCAATTATATTTTTAAGGGACTTTCCTTTTAAAATCATTTTAAAACTCTCTTTAATAAATTTCAAATGGATTTTTTTATGTGTATGGAATGAGAGGTTTATCCTGATTTAAAGATTCTTTATTACCATGATATGTTCCTTGGACATTATTTATGTTGGTTTGAGCCCATTATAGCTCAATATATGTTGGTTTTATCCCATTATAGCTCAATATATGTTGGCTTGATCCCATTATAGCTTAAGATATGACAGGTGAGCCCCATTATAGCTCTCCAATGCATTGGGTACTCCGAAGATGGAAGTTGACCAAAATTTTATTCAATGTAAAATTTTGAATGTAATATTGAGATGTTAAATATGTCCCAAGGAAACTACATTATGTTTTTATGCATATGATTTTTTATGATTATGAGTTTTATTGGTTTTTATGTTATCACTAGATTAATGATTTCTTTCTTTATATCCCTTACTAAGTTTTATACTCATGCCAAGTTTTTAAAAAAAATCATAGGATATAAGGATGGTTAATATAAATAAGGGAGTCAGGATTAATGATGTAGATATTTGTCAAAGAAATCATGTTTTAAGCTTTAATGTTTTATATTTTGAAAAAAATGGAAACTGTTTTATTAGTATCCTCTTGTATGAATGTGGTGTGTTATGTATGTAAGGTATCCTAATTCTGTAAAACGCTAAACCTAAAAATATCCTCAATGTGTAATAATGTACAGTCTTGTGTAAAACTAAATATTAAGTCACACTATAAGGTCGGGTCCTTACAGTTGGTATCATGGGATGGTTTAGATAAATTTAGGGGTTGGGATGATATTTAAAGAATACCATAACTGATTTTTACTCTATGATTAATTTGAAATGTTATATAATTTAAGTATTATCATGTTTCTTCATCTAAGTTATGTTTTTTCATAATTTTTGTCCATAGAAGAAATAGGGAAGCGAAAGTAGGAAGGCACCAAGAGGTGGATGTCTGTTCGAATCTGCAGCCTGAAATGGTGGGAATCAGAACCAAGAAGTTTGTGACAGAAATGGCTCGGTTGACTCAAGAAATAAAATGTGGTGGTATCCATGGTGGAGAGGAACATCATCTACCACAAAGAAACTTGTCTTTTTTGGAGCATTTTATGATGCAACATCCTCCAGCATTCAGTGGAACTGCAGATCCAGTGATAGCCGAAGGATGGATCAACGCTCTTGAAAAGATATTTGATGTCATGGGATATCTGAAACATCAAAATTTAATACTAAAAACTTATAATTTAGAATTTGAAGCTGATAAATGGTGGTATTTAGTTAAAAATACGATAGAAATATATGATCTTGACAGTTTAGAATGGGATGATTTAAAGAGTCTTTTCTGGAAAAATATTTTCCCAAAACTGCTCGACTCAAAATGGAGAAACCATTCTTGGAACTAAATTAGAAAGATAATGATTTTGTGGCAACTTATGAAGCCAATTTTACAAGACTATTCAGGTATGTACTGGATTTTACTAGGGATTTTGGAAGTAAAATTAATAGATTTTACACTGGTTTGATACCGTTTTTGCGAAGAGATTTGTCCTCACAAGAGTTTAAATATATGAGAAGCATGATCATTATATTGAAAAGGTTGATATGAAGTTTTATGAAACATATGTGCCCCATGATGACAAGAATAAGAATCAGTTAGGTTGGAAGGCAATTGGAAAGAAATCCCCAAAGAATTCTAAAGGTAAGAAAATAAATTTCCCTTCTTTGTGAAAAGTGTGGTAAAAGGAATCCTAGTGAATTTCTTGTAAATTATGGGAAATGAAACTAATGTGGAAAGTTTAAAAACATATCTCATGATTGAAAGGAAAATTATCCAAAAATTAATGATAATTCGATGGTGATATGATTTAACTATAAGGAATTGGGTCATTTTGCTAATGTTTTTCTAAAGCTAGTTACTCAAGCAGGGAATCAAAATGATTGGAAAAAAAAGGTTTTGGTAAAATATTTTGCAACCACTTCAGCAGATGTTGAGATGTCAAATGAGGTGATATCAAGTACATTTTTTTACAGATTTTGTAAATGTTTTTTTTTGATTTAGGGTCACGCATTCCTTCATTTATGAGAAATTTTCAGAAAAAATGGGAATTCAACCTCATGAAATGAAACCAGATCTCATGGTAAACACACCTAGAGGAAATATTGTAGAAAAAATAAATTATAAGAATCTTATTATCCTTGTCTATGGAAATATTCTACCTACAAGCCTTATTGTTTTTCCTCTATTAGTGTTTGATGTTATTCTAGGTATGTATTGGATTTATTTTTATCATGCTAAGAAAGATTGCAGAGAAAAAGAAGTTGTTTTTCAGAAAGAATTTCATTTTTTGTACAAGAATGAACCCATACCATTAATAACATATCAGGAAGCTAATAAACTAATAAAGTATGGAAATTAAAGTTTTCTTGTACATATTTTTGAAGATAACTGAACTATCCAGATTAATGATGTACCAGTGGTAAATGAATACCTCGATGTCTTTTCAAATTATTTTCATGGTCTTATTACTAATAGAGAGGTTGAGTTTACTATTGAATTAGTTACGGATGCTAATCCAATTTCTAAACCTCCTTATCAAATATCCCAAATGGAACTTCTGTAATTAAAAAAGCAGTTACAATAATTATTAGATAAAGGCTTCATCCGACCCATCACTTCATCATGGGGCACTCATGTCTTGTTTGTTAAGAAAAAAGATGGTTCAATGAGATTTTGAATCGATTATAGAGCCTTGAATAACATTACTATTAAAAACAAGTATCATTTTCCTCATTTATATGATTTTTTTGATCATATCTAGGGAGCGTAGTATTTTTAAAAGGTTGGCCTAAGGTCTGGGTACCATCAGTTGAAAGTAAAGGATGAACACATCCCGAATACTGCGTTCTATACCAGATATAGTCATTATGAATTTGTAGTTATTCCTTTTGGGTTAACTAATGCACCTAATGTATTCATGGATCTTATGAATAGATTATTTCATGAGTTCTTGAATAAGTTTTTGGTTGTGTTTATTGATGACATTCTGGTATATTCTAGAATTAAAGAGGAGAATGAGAAACATATAAGGGTTGTTTGGAAAACATTAAAAGACAAGAAACTATATTGAAAATTGAGCAAGTGTGATTTTTGGTTGTAACAGATTTCTTTTCTTGGGAGCATTGTGAATAAGGATGGAATAAAAGTTGATCCTACCAAAACAAAAGTGGTTGATGATTGTCCAAGACCTACAAATGTTATAGAGGTTCGTAGTTTTCTTAGATTAGTAGGTTATTACCGAAGGTTTTTTAAAAACTTTACATGGTTATCTAGCCTGCTAACTAAGTTAACAAGAAAAGAGGTTAAATTTTTTTGGACAGAATAATGTGATGTTTGTTTTTAGGAATTGAAGAAGAGATTGGTGAATGCTCCAGGTTTGGCGTTGTCTTATTGAAATGGCGAGTTTGTTATCTATAGTGATGCTTCATTGAAGGGACTTGGTTGTGTTCTAATGCAGAATGATCAGGTAATTTCTTATGATTAAAGACAACTAAAATCTCATGAGTTAAATTATCCCACACATGATTTGGAATTGGAAGATGTGGTTATTGCTTTGAAAATTTGGAGGCACCATTTATATAGAGCCAAATGTCAAATATATACTGACCATAAAATTCTGAAGTATATATTCACATAGAAGGAATTAAACATGAGGCAGAGAAGATGGCTTGAACTGATAAAATATTATGATTTCACAATCAATTACCATCTAAGAAAAGCAAACAAAATGGCAGATTCCTTGAGTCAAAAACATCATGCATCATTAACCATGTTACATTTGAAACATGATCCCTTGGTTAATGATTTGATGAATTTTAGCTTAGAAGTTTTCTCTGCATGAAATTAATATGTTTTGTTTCAGGTTTTAGTATAGTCATCATTATTAGAAATAATTAATCAATCATAGAAGGAAGACCGTGAGCTACAGAAAAATATAGAATTGGTTAAAATGGGTAAGTCTCCAAAATTTAACCTTGATAAAGATTGTGCTTTGAGATTTGGAAAAATGTTGTATTTTCCTTGTGATTCACATTTAAAGAATGACTTGTTGTGTGAAGCTTATAGTTATCTATTTTCAGTTCATCCTGAAAGTACTAAGATGTATAGAGACCTTCAGGAGTATTACTGGTGGGATGGAATGAAAATGGATATTGCAGAATTTACTGTGAAATGTTTGACGTGTCAATAGGTTAAAGCAGAGCAACAGTTACTGAATGGGATGCTTCATCCTTTTCCAGTGCCAGAGTGGAAATGGTAGAATATATCTATGTACTTTGTGGTGGGAATACCTAATAATTCTCTAGGTAACAATGTGATTTGGGTTATTGTTGATCAGCTGAAAAAATCTACACATTTCCTTTCTATTTGAGATACAATGTCTTTGGATCAACTTTCTTGATTGTACCTCAATGATATTGTAAGGTTACTTGGAGTTCCTATTTCCGTTGTATCTGACTGAGATCTCAGGTTCACTTCTAACTTTTGGAAGGGCCTTCAGAAGTTGTTGGGAACATAATGAATTTTCAGTACATCTTTTCATCCTCAATCAGATGGGAAGTCAGAATAGACGATTTAGACCTTGGAGGATATGCTTCAAGATTGTTCAATGGACTACCAAGGAAATTGGGATCAACACCTTTTTTTAGTTGATTTTTCTTATAATAATAGTTTTCATTCCAGTATACAGATGGGACCTTTTGAGTAATTGTATGGGAAGTGGTGTCGAACTCCATCTTTTTGGGATGAAGTCAGTGAAATAAATTTGATGGGGCCAGAATTAGTAGAGGAATTGGTCGAGAAAGTAAAGATGATCCAGCAGCACATGAGGATAGCTCAGAGCAAGCAGAAAAGTTATGCAGGTAACAAAAGGAGAGACTTATCTTTTGAGGTAGGTGACCATGTTTTCCTTAAAATATATCCTTGGAAAAGTGTGACTCATTTTGGTAAGAAAGGAAATCTAATTCAGTGATTCATCGGTCCTTTTGAAATCCTTGAGAAAGTTGGACCAGTTGCATACCGAGTAGATTTTCCTCCGAGTTTGTCTCAAGTACACAATGTTTTTTATGTTTTGATGTTGAGAAAGTAGGTTCTAGATTCATCACAAGTCTTGAGCTGAGAACTAGTTTAGCTGGAAGAGATACTTTCTTATAAAGAGAAACTAGTTCAGATTCTTGATCAAAGGGAACAGGTATTGTGGAATAAGGTAATCCACCAGGTAAAGGTTTTGTGGAGAAACCACATGGAGGAAGAAGAAACATGGGAGTCTGAAAATTCTATGAGGGAAAGGTACCCTCACTTGTTTAATGTGTAAATAAAATTAAGAGGATGCAATTTCTAGAAGGTGGGGATAATGTAACACCCCATGGTTTTAAAAAAATAAATTGAATGAATGGAACTTTGTTTTAAGTAGATATTTATAACTAGCCTTTAAACATAATGTTTCTGCTTCTATGTTTTGAATTTCGAAAAAAAGTCATCTGCATTTGTGTTCAGTAAGTTATTTGGAGTCTAATGAAACCAAATTATTTTTTGGTGAATAGTAACATACCCTTATGAATAGTAATATGAATATTAATATGATCCTAATAAATAGTAAATTTTTTTATTATTTTATTTTCTTAATGCTTTAAGATAATCATATCTTGATTAATTTTTCAATGTGATATAAAAGCAGTTATAGTTTTAAAATTGTTAATTTTTGAATTAAGTATAATTTCATTTAAAAATTAAATTAATAATAGTTAGAAAATTATTTTCAAAAAATTCAGTTCATTTTTGAATTCTACATGTTGAAAAATGGTTAAGGTGAATTTTTGAGATTTTTCTGAAATTATTGATTTGTTGATGAATAGTGAAATACGGTAAAATACTGTATATTCAAATTATCAGTTAAATACACTATTTATGAAATCATAAGTGATGTGAGACCACATGTTTATAACTCATGTGCCATTATTACTATTTTGGGTCACATTAATTGATATTATTCATAGTCTGGAGAAAAATATTATAATAATAATTAAAATAATGTAAAATACCTCCCCTCCTCCACTATATATACCACCCTCATTCCCCTCTTCTTCCCACACCTATAAAGCCTTGAGAATTGTCTAATTTCTTCCAAATTACCTCCCCAATCTTCTACCCCATGACCTAGATATTCTGGTCTCACCAAAAGACAAAAACCAAAGCCCTTAAGGAGGATCATAAGGAGAAGAGATCAAGAGGTAAGAAATCCTCTTTTTCATGTATTTTCCTTTCCTTTCCTTTTATTTTATTATAGTATCTTCCCCTCCTCTTACCCAAAATGCATTAAATATCTATAAATCATGTATATTATGGATTTTCTAATGTTCATGTAAAATTCATCATTATTCTTCTTCTCCTGTCCCACGTATTCAAGGAATAAAAACATTGTTCATGATGTGTCGAATTACCGACATCGTGGATGATGTTATTTCAATTTACATTAATTCTTTTAAGTATGGTCATGAAACAATTTTTATGGTTAAACCAGATTATAATATATGTATTGTGTCTCATCCATTGTTTTGGAATTCTTTTTTGCATGTGGTTTTTATTTATAAAAAAAATGAGGTTATTATTATCAAAGAACCACTAAAATTATCTAAAGGAACATCATTAATGTTTTAACTTATGAATCATCCTCATATAAAACTTCAAAATGATAAATGGTATAATTTATGGTACTAGAAATATGTAAGTACCTTTCCATTCCAATTCTAGAGTTTCACTTCCAATTGAGTGTGACTTTTTTAATTAATGTTCTATTATTATAGTCATTAGAACCATTTTCTAAGACCCTTGTCATAAAATTTATCCAATGTTGGAGGTTATTACCTCAACTATGACCACCAATGTAGGGAGTTTTCCATATTTATTCCCTAGTTGTTTGAAATGTGCATTTGCGCCACTATTTGAGTGTTCTTGAGCTTGACCCTACTAATGGTAATCCTTCTTTATTTAAGTAAATGACTATTGAATTGGGTTTTTATTATCCCTTAAATATTTTAGTTCCACTTGACCTACCTAAGGTAAGTTATTCAACTTGATAAATCAATATTATATTGTTAAATTTGAAAGTATACTATGTATATAACTTATCCTAAATGAATGTAATTGAATGGTTTGGTTTCACATACATAGAAACCATTTACATGTATCATAGAAGGTAGGGGATTTAACCATATTAAATGAATATGACATATACTAATTAATTAATGGTTTCATGTCCTTGATATTCCTTGTCACTTGTATGAAAGGCATGGAATGAAACTCTTGACCTATTAAATGACATGACCATTACATGGCCTAATTAATTAAATAAATCTATTAGAAGGTTCCTAATGTATACAGACCTTGACATCATTATAGGAGTGGTCAGACATGATTGTTCTTTTGGATTCATGATGGAATTCCTTGAGCACTCATGGACGCCATTCCTATTCATGGATTATGATTTCCAAGGGTGAGACCCACCTTAGAACTCGATACTCATCTATCAGTAGATGTTGGGTATGACACCATATGATACCTCCATCATTATCATTATAGGATGCCTTGGATAAACTCCTTGGATCTAGCATGACATCTTTGTACATGAGGTTCCATGGTTACATCTGTTGGGCCCAGTCATTGCTTACCTATTTTACCTTGGATGAGATCTTTGGTCTATGATAGATTTATTATTTTGGAATTACTTAGGAGATTTCCCTTGTATTACACTCTTACCCCTTTATCTAGGATATATTTTATTACTTGAGTTGACTCGACCCTTGAGGTCAAGGTTTCCTTGGTTATTACCTTGGAACCTCTTCATTAATATTATCATCATGGATTCGTTATTATATCTTGAATCCTTTACTTATTATTATAAGTCGGGAAGTTAGTGATAGTTATACCTCATGTTAATTTAATATATAAACTAAAACATAATTAAATAAATGAAATGGTTAAATTTTCAGACACTAGTTTAAGATAAAGTAGGTACTTGGGTATTTACATTACTGTATTGCTTTAATTTTATATATGCATGATTGTACATTGTTTCTGTTTATATTACATGGACTATATTTTATAGATGGAATTGGTTGTGGACTAATAATATTTATCTCCCACTATATTAGTGATTCCATTTTAAACCAGGTAGAGACAAAGGGAAGCATCCTGCTTTGGACACTTGATTTTTTTCTTGCATTAGGATGGAGCTTGGTAGTAGATGACTAAGGTGGAGCTTGAGATTATTGGATAGTTTTTGGATTTCATTTTTTTCTTTTCTATAGAATGTATTTCCTATTGTCGTATATCCATGTTTTCCATCTTATTAGAGACATTACATGTATCAGTATCATTTTTTCCTATTTTTATTATTATTTTCTCCTTCTATTGTGCCATTTGTTCATATAACGCTTCCACTATTTACAAGTTTCGTACTTATTTGTTGTGTTACACTCTGGTAATGAGGTCATAGTCACCCCACAGACACACACTAGTCCACTACTGCTATTCAAAAGCCTCTAAAAATTAGGGATATGTTATTAAGTCCGTGTGAACCACCGGTCTTGGGATCCCTCTAAGTGATACCTGTGTCCAAGGAGATAGGTTTTTTTCTAAGATCGACCTAAATTCAAGCTATCAACAGGTGCGATTCATGCCATCAAACATACCTCATATAAATTTCCATAAAAAGTATGGTTGGTATGAGTACCTCGTCATGTTTTTTAGTATTAAAAAATTGGATTCCATTTTCATGGCTTTTATGAATAGGGTTTTCTATCCCTATCTGTATTTTTTTCATAGACTTTGTGGAAGAAATATTGGTGTATCCTGACACTCGTAGTGACCATGAGAAGAACCTTAAAATAATTATGAGTACACTTATATAGAATCATCTTTATGAAAATATATTTATGCTCTACTTTTGGGTCGAAAAATTTCACTTCTATGGTCATATTATTCCAGAATTAGGAGTATCTATTGACCCAGATAAGGTGAATGATGTTGTTTCCTAGGAGTATCTTCAGAACATTTTTGATATATAGAGTTTCTTGGGGATGGATGGATATTATAGTAATTTCATACAGGACTTACCACACCTTTTTTTACCTCTTAATGGTCTTACATAGAAAAGAGTTAAGTTACTATGGTTATAAGAGTGTGACAAAACCTTTCCGGAGATGAAAAGAAGGCTTGTCTCGGCACTTATTCAAATACTACTAGAGATTGGTAGAGGCTATATAGTGTTCTATGATGCATCAGGAAATAGAATAGGAGAAGTTATGATATAATAGGATAGAGTCTTTTCATAAGGATCTCGATAGTTGAGGCCTCATGAGAGAAATTACCTGACACGTGACCTTGAGCTACCAGCAGTTGTACATGCCTTACAATGATAGAGACACTATTTAATGGGTGATCACTTTATGGTGTATACAGACCACAAGATCCTCAAATATATATTTACACAATGTGAATTGGATCTCAAATAGTAAATATGGTTTGAATATCTTTATTCCTTTAATTTTTAGCATGCCTATACACCTAGAAAAAGAAATGTAGTAGGGGATGCGCTGAGTCAGAAAAATCAGGCACATTATATACGAGAATCCAGTGATGAATGGAAATTTATATCCCTATTCTCTAAGATACATCAAGATTTTCATGATATTCATGAATATTCTTATCTCTCAATATTGTAAATTACATCTTCCCTATTTTAGAAGGTGAAGAGTGGGAATTTTTGAAATCTGAAAGGCTTGGTTCTCCATGAGAGTATTTCATAATATGACCCACCTCTGTATTAGTCTATAGATATATATGACATCCTAAGTATACATGGATGTGTCTGGGTTCCTATAGATATGAGATAGAAGCTGGAGAGAGAGTCCCATGCTTCTTAGTGAGCAGTTCATGCAGGCATCTCCAAGATGTATCGAGATATGCAATTCCAGTATTGGTGTCCAAGGATGAAATGTCAGATAAAAATATTTATCATTAGGTGTTCCACCAATTTGCAGATTAAGACAAATCACCATAGACCTACAATATTTTTACATCCACTTCTAGTCATAAAATGGAAATGGGAACATCTTACCATGGAATTTGTATTCAGCTTACCTATGTCACCCTGAGGTAGATACATTGTATGGGTATTCATTGACCAATTGAAAAAATTATCCCACTTCTTTCCTATTTAGGAGACCTTATCGGTTGATGAGCTAGGAATATTGTTAGTATGTGAGATCATCTGACTATATGAGTTTTCTTGTACAATCTATTCATATAGGGATGCTTATTTCACATCATGATTCTAGTAGGGGTTATCGAAGGCTGTAGGTACATAGGTTCTTTTCAGTATATCCTTTCACCCTTATACCAAAGGTCTGTTGAAATGGATGATAAAAGTGTTAGAGGACGTGATCGAGGCGTGTGTCGAATACTTTAGTAGTTCTTGGGAGAATCATATTCATCGCATTGAGTTCATCTATAATAATATATTTTAGGATACAATTCATATGGATCCTTTTGAGGCCTTGTATGGTATGCCATGTCATTCAACCATGTACTACTAGAGGCAAGAGAGGTAGCCCTAATAGGTCCTCATATCATGTATGAGACTTTAGAGTAGATTCAGATGATCAGGAAGTATATTTATACTACTCAGTCTATATATAAATCGTATATCAATCGTCATCAATGACATGTTGAGTTAAATTTAAGGGATCATGTTTTCCTTTAGGTATCTCCTATGTGAGGGTATAGTGGATACAGAGCTAAGGAAAGTTGTCACCTTGTTATATAAGGCCATTTGAGATTCTAGAGGGAGTTGAGTTAGTAGCCTATCCTTTTTTACTACATTAGAGGTATCATTAAATTTACAACATCTTCCACATTTCACAACTTCATCATTATCATGACAACCCATATCATAATTTTGATCCTGAGGAAGTTGAGTTAGATGTTGATGCTTCATTTGATGAGTATATTATATGCATCATTGATCGGAGCACGAAGGCTCTATGAGGCCAGCCTGTCCCTTTAGTTTGGGTGCTATGGAAGCACAGTTGTGTATAAAATGATACCTAGGAGAAGGAGACTGACGTACATGCCTGGTGGCCAGATATGTTCTTAGATAGTGTTTTTTTCCCTTGGAAGGGGAACTCGAGGATGAGTTACTTTAAGGGGGGAGACTATATGAACTCAGTTTTTATCTTAAGTATGTATCCTTTTAAATTTGGTCTAATTATTTATTTTGGACCTAATACGAATTCCTAAAGAGTCCATAGGTTTCATGGGTGTGTCTTGCACTTGTTCAGATCTTAGAACCCATCTTTTTGGGAGAAATAGTTTGGTCGCACGGTTAGTAGAAACCATGTGGGGAAGGCCACGTGGTCACTTATAAACATGAAAGGCTAAATAGTAGGGTGAAGTAGGGCACACGGTTTTCCCTAACTATATTCTAGGGGCCACACACCCATTCAAAAAATTCATACATGTTTCAAAGTTTTTTTCATAGTTGGCACATGGTTTATCTAACTGTGCAGCCTAACCATGCGAAATGCCCCTCCCTATATCATAAGTCACACAGTTGGCACATAGTTAGTTCACGGTTTGGCCAACCGTGTGGCCAAACTATAAGATGCCTATTTTGGGTGATTTTATGATAATTACCTTAATGGATTAATAAATTTACCCCTCTTTCTAATTTCCTTTCCAACAGACATCCACCCCTATTTTAGCACTTTTGATATCCTTTGAATTCCTAATCTAGGTATTTATCTTGATCATCTGATCATAGTATGATTAAAGTATCATCCATCTCATTGGATATGTTCTAGTAAGATCTTATTTTTTTATCCATTCATTGATCTTCTTTTTATCAACAAATCATTTTATATATAGGATCATATGCCCTATTTTCAAGTCATTAATTCATTCTTCAAATCTCTAAAAATCTTGGAAAAACTAGAGGTTGATACTGGATGAGGGGAACCATATGAGTACAATTTAGGGGGTCTATAACTCATCCCTCAAGTTTGGTCATTTTATAAATTATCGTGTTGTCATGCTAATTTCATTGGGCGTGACTTGTTTATTGTATGTTCCATGATTATAGTCATCAGAACCACGTTATAAGACCCTTCTCATTAATTTTATCCATCATCGGAGGTTATGACCTCAACGACGACTAACCCATGTAGGGTTTTTTCCATATTTATGCCTTAGTGGTTTTACATGTGTGTCTATGCCACCATTCAAGTGTGATTTAGCTTGACCCTACTAATGGTAATCCTTATTTAATTAATTAAATGATTATTGAATTGTTTTTTTATTAGCCCTTGAATATGTTAGTGTCACTTTACCCACCTAAGTTAAGTGCTTCCACTTGATAAATCAATCTTAAATTATTAAATTGGAAAGTATATTATATATATGATATGACCTAAATGAATGAAATTGAATGGTTTAGTTGCACATCTGTAGGACCACTTTCAGTTTATAATGGATGGTTTTGGATTTAACCATATTAAATTACTATCACATATATAAATTAATGAATGGTTGTATTTTCTTGAGATGCATTATCACTTATATAAAAGCCATGGAATGAAACTCTTAACCGATTAAATAGAATGACTATTACATGGACTAATTAATTAAATGAATCAATTAGAAGGTTTCTAATGTATAAATACATTTACATCATTATGGGAGGGTTTGACTTGAGTTAGATTTTGTATTCTTGATGGAATAACTTGAGCACTCATGGACGCCATTCTGATTCAAAGATGTTCATTGGCAAGGGTGAGACCCACCTTGGAACCTGATCCTCATCTATTGGTAGATTCCAGATATGAAACCATAGGATCCCTCCTTCATTATCATTATAGGATGCCTTGGATACACTCCTTGTATCCAGTACAATGTCTACAAACATGAGGTTCCTTGGTTACATCTATCAGGCCCAGTCATTACTTACATGTTTTACCTTGGATGAGATCCTTGTAATCAGATAGATTTATTATTGGGTAATTCCTTGGATGATTCCCATTAGATTACACTCTTACCCCTTTATAAATGATACAGTTTATTACCCAAGTTGTCTTGACCCTTGAGGTAAAGGTTTCCTTGGATATTACCTTAGAACCTCTTCATTAATATTATCATCTTGGATGTCTTGTTATATCATGAATTCTTTACTTATTATTATCATGTCAAGATGTCAGTGTTGGTTATACCTCATGTGACTTTAATATATAAACTAGAACATAATTAAATAAATTAAATGGTTATATGTTCATACACCAGTTAAGGCTGAATTAGGTACTTGGGTATTTATGTTACCGTACTTCTTTAGTTTTATATATGCATGCTTTCACACTATTTCAGTTTATAGTATGCTAACTTGATGTTATAGACATCATTGGTGGTGGCCTAATGAGATTTACCTCACACCCTATATGGTCATCCATTATCACCCAGGAAGATTACATGTATAAAGCTATTGACAATAGGAAGCATCTTGTATTGGACACTTGATTGCTTTCTTGCATTAGGATGGAGCTTGGTAGAAGATGAAATATATGGATCTCTGGATTATGGGATAGTTTTTTGATTCCTTTTTATTTATTTTTTATTTCTTGTATTGCCTACTGCTTTGTATCCATGTTCTCTAATTTATTACTGATATAAAATGTATCATCATATTTTTGTATATCATTATCAGTTGTTCATGTTATTATTCTTGTCTGCTTCTGTTGATCCATTTGTTCATATAATAATTATCCTATTTACCTAATATCATACTTATTAGTTGTGATAAACTTTGGTAATGAGGTAATAGTATCCCCATGGACACACCCTAGTCCCTCACTACTAGTTGGAAAACTCTGGCATTTGGAGAGTTGTTCTTGAGACCATGTGCCCCACTGGGCTTAGGGAACCTATGAGTAGAACCTAGGTCTAGGAATTTATAGTTATTTCATGGGTTTGATCACATATGGTTTCCATACCCCTAGGTCTGTCCACACAACGTAATCATGCCCCATCATTAATTTTGATCTCATCATTTTATCACATATTGTATATAAACATCCTCCCCCTCGAGGACTACCAATCCATGATAGGTCCGCCTGTCACTTTGGTACTATTCATAGAATGGAAACAATATAGAATATACCAAATTATAACACAAGGTAATAGTGGTATCATATCAAGGCACACATGGTATATCATGAGTGTGAACAAATCCACACATGTACGCATGTGATCAAACTCAACATGGTCTGAGAACATCAGAACACATTATCATATCATCCTAACAATCATGAAGATGGAGTTAACATGGTAAAGAACTTCCTACCTCAAGTTTTTTAATATGAACATCAAGGTTCAACAAGGAATTATCACACAAACCATATCCATGTGTCCATAAGATCAAAACACTTTCCAATGATTCCTAGAATAGATTCTATTATTTTATTTCTAAAATAAATACAACACCACAAGAAATAATAGATTCAATCTCCAATATAATTTCCAATTTATTGATTTAATCCAAAGAATGTGTTAACCATTTCTTCCTTAGAGAAAATTATAATTACACATATGATAATAATTTCATAACTCTACAATAATCCTAGATAGATAATAATAATTCTTGTTATTCTTTTCCATAATCCTAGGTTATTATCATTTTAAAAAATCTTTATCATTTTTCTAGAAAGATTCAAAAGTAAATTTTCAAAAACTGGCTACGTAATGATTTATGGAAATATTACTTGTTTTTTATATTTTGGAAATATGGTACCCAATAATAGAGGAGAGTGGGTGACGCTCTACCGTGCCTAGAATCAAGATGATAAACTTATATTGTTCATAAAAGGTTTTATAAAACTTGAACAAGGGAATTTTTAGGATTCTCAAACTCAAAAGGATCACCCAAAAATAAAGGGAAACAAATTTTGGATATTTTTAATAAATAAATCTATGTAAAGATTCACATCATTAAACCCCACAAATTAAATTCATCGTTTAATTTTTATTTTACACAATTCATAATTACATTATGTTTAAATTCTTATATAATATGATTCATGATATTTAAACAATTAAAAGAATTAATTTCCAAGATTTTACCCATTTAAAATCATCAAATACATGTTACGAGGTTGATCTGGGGAAGAAGAAACAAAAATAGGAAGAAAAAACACATTTTAATCAAAATGGGATTTGGTAAGGGTAACATGGTTTTACCCTTACACAACTCATAGCTATCACATAAGGGTAATGTGACTTACCCTTAGACAAGTCATAAACCAAAATTACCTTTATGTAGCTTTGTATTACCCATATATAGCCTTTAGAAATATATATCTACCATTATTCAACTTGATTTACCTTTACCCAGTTCCCTAGTTACCCTTAAATGTCCTTTGAAAATAAGGAGATACCCTTATCCAACTCAGATTACCTTTACATAGTTCCTAAGTTACCCTTACTCAACCTCTGAAAAAAAGGAGCTACCCTTATGAAAAACATATTACCTTTAAATAGTGCCTATGTTACCCTTACACAAATCATATAAATAGGGCCTTAACCTTAAACAAACTATAGAAATTAGAAGTTACCTTTAGTTAACATGTGGAAGAAACACCATGTCATTATGCAGCCATTGTTTACCTTTATATAACCCTAGAAAAATAATTTTTACCTTTACACATCCAATATAAACTCCTCTCTACCCTTACTCAAGGTATCAAAACTCACATTAACCTTACACAAATCCTATGAAATGTGTAAGGGTATACATTTAGTTAATTTTTTTAAAAATTTCACTAACAAGACTTATAAATTATAAAAAATAGGGTTTAAAGATTGTTTAAAAACTAATAATGTTACAATGGTGGCGGTAAAAATGCCCCCAGATCCACATTTTGTAGTTGATTCTATAAATATGATAAGGTAGTAGCTATCATGAACTTATTAACGTTTTCTGACTCTATCTAGGAATAATATGGATATATCACCCTTTCAAATAGAGATTTGCTTATTTTTTTGGGTTACTCTATGTTTTCAAGCTTTTTGGCCTCAGAGTAGAGGCTTGTTTGATTTTATTCGAATAATAGTATAAGAGTTTATCAGTGGAATGCTCCCACTAAGTACACCAATTTTGGGATTTGGGAGGGATAGAATTTTTATTAATAGACCATCTTGGATATACATAACCCAAAGCTAAAACCTAACCTAATAGGATGATATTTCATGTTTTGTTTCTCTATAGTCTCTACTAGTTATTGAAAGGAGTGAATTTCAGTACTCCATATTCACCCCACCCTCTAATATATAAAAAATATGGGTCATTAATTATCATATCACATGGATCTTACATGATTTTGAGGCAATTATATTGGATATGATCATGCTGCTTCATCACCTTGGGGATTTGAGAAACTAACAAGCTAGAGAAATCAACATGATGGTAGAGATCACTCATCACCTTAATGTGGTAATAATAATTCCCGTAATATGGATGTTTTTCCTAGATATGGAAAAGATTCACCCTTATTTTTTGCATAAATAAGGTATGCATTCCTCTTTTACTAATTTTGGAATGACATACTGGGAAGTGTACATAGGGAAAAACATGACCATCATATTTTTGTAAAGTGCCTTCTTGATCCACTTTGTTTATTTATGTTATAATAATTATAATATTATTTTATTATATAATTATAATATCTCATATCATTTATTTAAATAATTTATTACCTCTAATATAAATTAAGTAAAGTATTCTTTCATTTTTTATAAGAAATGCTATTAATTACTTTTTTGATATTCAGGTTTATCTTATAGAAAAAACTATTCATATATGGTTTTAAGCCTATATAGTAGTATGATCTTGAAATTTGGAATCATATAATTTCAAGTGATCATATTTCTTTAGGATTCCACTAGAATTTTGATAAATCCATGAGAATAATCCTTTGTTTTGATAATAATACTTCAAAGTGTAAGCCTTATGTTGAACATAAGTCTTTGCACTAAATGTATGACTTCAACATAATAATTTTTTTTGAGTATAACAAGTTAGAGCATAAGACTTGAACTAAATTTAATTATTATCACTAAACATATGACTTTATCATAATCTCTTAAGTTGGTCATAAGACATTTTAACATAGAAATTTTTTTAGGTTTCTGATAAGTGTAAGTCTTTTATTGTTGAGTGTAAGACTTCTGTCACTAAGTGTATGTCTTTTAGAGTCCAGCATAACACTTATAATGATGAGTGTAAGTCTTTAAGATTTGATCTCAAGACTTCTAAAACTAATCATAAGTCTCTAAATCTAATACATTCCAAACATAAGTATTTGAATCTCTTAGTATATGACTTCAACACTAAGGAAAAAATGGAAAATACTTGAACCTATCGCAAGAGGAAAAAAACCCTACCATAATAGAAAAATAAACCTACCACAAGAAGAAAAATGATCCTATAAAAAATATAAAAATCAACATACCATATGAATCTCAATTTTTTAAAAGTCTTTAATGTACCTTATGATATCGGGTCACTTAATTACTTTGTAATATTTTAATTTTTAACATTCTTTTTTTTATATACTATTTTATATTTTGTATTACTAAATTTTTATTTGACATGTTTTTCTTGTTTAATTATTTGTTAATTATTCATTAATTATTTCAATCCTATGTAAATTTATAAAGAGATAATTTATGTTATATTCAAACTTCATTAAATTTAATCATATATGTACTTCTTTATTAGAACATGAATAATTTAAAGTTGAATTGTATTAAATATTAATATTTTCCTCGCAAACTCTATGGGAGTACTCTCATGTTATTTAATGTTGGCTATAATGGATATTGAGTGTTATATTAAAATTTATAACATGTTTTTTTTTTTGTACAGACTATCCATCTTTACAAATTATTGTAGAGAGACCATGTGAACATGTTTCGTATACCCATTAAATAGAGATACAACAACCTCAAAAAACTATGAATTAGTTCATTATAAATGAAATAAATAAGTATTCTTACATTGGAAAAGATGTTTTACAATATCTATACTTGAAAAACTTTTTATAAAATAGTATGACATAATTAGATCAAAAAAAAGTTTAAGTATTTTCTTAAACTTTGTTGTGTGATACACCTTGGTGATCAAATACTTATCTTCATTGAACTTTAATAATTTGATCCGTAATTGTTGGAGAAAACCTGTTTCATCAATGGTCATATAATTTATTATTCATATATTTTCTCTATCTCATAATTCTTTTAATAACTGTATATTCTTAATCAAGTATATTTATACTACCCGTTATTTTTTTGGGTTCTACCACCAGGTAGAAAAGGTAGGGAAATTTGGTTTGTTCCCCTAGGTAAAAAAAGGAAGGGTAACTTGGATTGTTCCTCTAGGTTTAGAAAGACCAAACTATTTTGGACTTTCCTCCATGTTGAAAATGAAATGGTTCTCTTGGGTTGTTTCTATAAGGTTTAAAAAGTTAGTTGTAAAGGGTTTTGACACCCTTAAAAATTCATATTATCCATTATAGTGGGTTTTATCTCTCTCTACATTTGATATGGGTGAAGAGTGTAGTGGGGTAATTTAAATATGAAATACTATAAAAAACACTATGTTAATTTCACTTTATAATTATATTTCATTAACTTAACATTCTTAAGTGGTTAAAAATATTTAAAATTATTGATCCCCCCTATTGACCAATCAATCATTCTCATTAGGACCTGAAAATTGGTATGATAGTGGGTTCCCTATAATTATCATATTTTTATATTATTTATGCTAATCAAATCCTGACTTAAATAGAAAAGGAGAAAAGATCTGTTTTGAGATGGTATGAATGAATTTTAATGATTGTTGGACTTCTTAAAGACCACCACTCTTTAATGGAAATAATTATGGATATTTATAGTCTCACATGGAGGCTTTTATAAACACCTGAGCATTGACAGTTGGGCAGTCATGGTAAAACCATAAAAATAACTAAAGTTGATCTTGAATCATTATTTAGTAATTATATGGTAAAATATGTGCTCAATTAAAAGGTGATGAATATTTTGTACTATGAAATCAATAGGAATGTGTATAGTCATATTTGTACAGGGAAAAAAACACATGAAATTTGGAAAATACTATAAGATACTCATCTAAGTCCATATAAATTGATAAGAACTAAATTATTCTTTTAGGATAAGATTATAAAGAATTAAAAATGGGTGAAGAATAAATTTTTAATTAAATGTTTCATAGATTTAAAAGTGTTGTAAATGTCATGAGATCATTTGGAGAAATATTAGATAATTCTATTATGGTTGAAATCATTTTAAGTGGTTTTTCAAATAAAGGGCATGAAAAAAATGTAGCAATTTATAAAAGTAATAATTTCAAAGAATATACTTTATATTATATTATTGGATATTTACTGTGATATGAATTATAATTGAAAAATATTTCTCACTCGTATAATTTGAAAAGGAAAGGTATTGATTTTAAATCAAAAATGCATGTTACCATTCACTCTTTTATTCAAATTAGTAATTTTTTGAAAGAGACCAAATTGTATAGGTTTCATATTGATGAAAAAAGAAAGTATACTCAAAAAAAATTAATTACACATTGAATAAAGAAAGAAAAAAGGGTAATGATGATAATGAAGTCATTTTTTATGAATGTAGATAAAGATATCACATCAAAAATAACTCCCAAAGAATCAAGAATGATAAGAAAAATAGATAACATTACAAAAAGTAAATGAAAAATGGAATTTTGTTAGAGTTACACTTCTAATTTAAATCAGATTGATGAATCTAATTTAGGAAAAAGAGTCGGAAAACCTGTTCTTAATGTCATCATTAAAACCTATAAGTCAGTTTGATTGTTTTTTATTTTTTTTATTTTTATTATAATACTTTAAAAGATGATTTTTTTACATAAATTTGTAATCTCAATCATAAATTTCTCATGATTACTATATTATTCAAAAAACATAAAAGTGAACATAAGGATCTTCTTGTTAAAAATGACAATTTTAAAATGATCATTTGAGAAAAATAAAAAATTATCTGTCAGTATAGAAAGTATTCAACTTGAAAATCTTATAATTAAATATTATCAGTCTAAATATGAATAATCTTAAAAAATTAAATTAGATTCTATTTTGGAAGAAAATAATAAACATAAAAATTAAATTGAAAGTTTTAAGTTAGATCTATCCACTTTTGTTCAAGAAATACATGGTTTTTATAAAATGATGAGTTTGAAAAAAATGAACAAAAATAAAACTTTTTTTGGTAACATTTTATAAAAGATATATAAAACAATCTTTTTAAATGTTTAAAATTGAAATTTTTCAAGTGTTACATTATTTAGAAATCCAATGAAGGTATATTATGCAAATAAATATTCCTTGATATGTCCATAGTCTCTTAGTCAAACCAAGGATTTTATATAAAATACATTTTTTCTATATTTCCTATAAACTATAGCTTGAAATTGGTTTGGGTTCCCAATAATTTTTTTTTAACATAAATAGACCCAAATTTGTTTGGGTACTAAATATTTCTTAATCAATTTCTATAGAAAACTTTTCTTAGAGGCCTAAAAAAGGATTTGTAGTATATGGATAGTGTATTTTCAAGAAATACTATTGGTGATATTTCTAGATTTATAACTTTACTAAGTGTGGTGGTGGTAGTGTTACTTTCAGTGATAATTCAAAGGGAAAATCAAAAGGTTTTAGAGTAGTTGTAATTTCAAATTTTGTTGTTATTTCAAATTTTTTATTTGTTGAAGGTTTAAAATATAATTTAATAACTATCTCACAGATGTGTGATAATAATATGAATGTAAAATTTGAAAATAAAAAGTTGATTTTATTTAATAAAAATGTTTCTTTTTTATGAAAAAATAATGGCCAATTTTTATTCAATTAATTTTACTAATCTAACTAAACAATGTCAAATTTTTAAATGTTTTACAATCTGAAAATTTTTTATGCCTAAATGTACTGAAGGCATTTTTTTTATTTATTTTTATAACCCCCCTTTCAAGGGATGAGGGTGAACCCTTACAAGGACCGTAGGCTCAGAGATTACATGACCTGTAGGTATTAGGAAATATACAGACTACACTTGGAACTCCTCCTCCCAGCTTATTCATCATGATATCAGCTTTCCAAATTCACATGGTTGATCAGGTAGGCTTCTCGTGCAAGCATGGGCTGGTCCCGATGGTAATGCCATACCCTCTCTTTCTGAAAAATCTTCTTAGCTTTTGCTCTGGTGAATGCGCCTGCTTTGAATCCCCATTTGGAGTCTGCTCCTTATAGAGTATGTCTGATCATTTCAACATAATTTCAGGTGGCCCAAATTCCTTGAAATGGCCGAAATCCCTTCAGGTGGCCCAAAGTCCTTAAGGTGGCCCGAAAGCCTTACTGGCCCGAAGGCCTTGGGTGTCATGAAGGCCTTAAAGGACCCGAGGCCCAAACTGGTGGCTCGAAATCCCAAATAGATCAATAGTTCTAGCTGCTATAGTACCGAACAGTGACTGATACATTACTGCTACAGCACTGTTATAGTAACCTGTAAATATTTCTCCACCCGGTTTTGAACTCGGGTCTCTTGGATGCACTTGTCGAGTCCTCGCTAATAGGGTTGAGGATCTTGTGCATGTTTTATGGAATATAATATTGGGTCATGTAAATATCAGGTTGTTATAAAAGATATCCAAAATGAAAAAGGTGGTATATTTGATCAATTTGAAACCAGATAGCACCTATGTATGTGATTCATGTTTAAAATGTAAGCACTATAGAGAGACATTCAATTCTATCCAAGATATACAAACTACCAGGATACTTTATCTTTTAAATTTATATTTATTTATATCAATGAAAACTTCTATTCTTGGAGGAAAAGATATATATATTTTTAATTTTGATGACTATAGTAGATTTACATCGACTTATTTTCTAGTACATATGCCTAAGACTTTGTACAAATTTATTTCATATTGTAAATTGGTTCAAAATGAAAAACGTTATCTAATTTGTTCAATTAAAAGTGATAGAGGAGGTGAGTTATAAAATCTTTAATTTAATAAATTCTATGACGATAAGGGGTATAATTATAATTCTTCATCCAATAGGACTCCACATCAAAATGGTGTGGTATAAATGAAAAATATGACTTTATAATAAATGTCTTGGATAATGTTAAATGAGAACTATTTTAAAAAATATTTTTAAGCAGAAGCTATTAACTCATCTTATCATTTTTAATGTAATTCTTGTTAGGAAATTTTTAAAAAGTACACCTTATGAAATTTTTAAAGGAGGAAAGCCTATAATTGTCTATTTTAGAGTTTTTGATTGAAAATATCACATTCTTAATACCAAATATTCACTAGATAAAGATGATTCAAAATCATATGAAAGAATTTTTAAGGGGTATTCTAATTTATATAAGTCATTAGAGTTTATAAAAAATAACATTAACAGTTGAAGAATATGTGCATGTTAAAATTGATAAAAATCATTAAAATAAAAGTAAATCTAATTTATAATAGGTTTAGGAAGAGTTTAGATTTTTCAACTTTGGTGATCCTTAAAATTCCGAGTTAGATCCACCTATTTAAGGGGAGATTATTTCTCATAAAAAACTTTTAAAGTTTATGAATATGATCTAGTTGAAAAATAAATTAGCGATATAACTGGTAATGTTAAAACCATAATTATTTAAGAAATAGTTATACTTATCAATATTTTATTTATGATTTTGTGCCTAAAAATATTAATGAATATTTATCTTATGAAAACTACATTATGGAAATTTATGAATAATTTAATCAATTCGATGGGAATAAATTCTGAATCTTAGTTGAACCACCTAAGGATCAAAATATTATTGGCACAAAATAGACATTTAGAAACTAGTAATGTGATTTTGGTAAAATAATTTGAAACAAACCCAAGTTAGTGGATCAAGGTTACAATCAGGTAAAATGAATTTATTTTGAGGAATAATTTTCTCTAGTTTCTTAATTAGAATCTAAAAATAATTCTTTTGAATTATACATCTCATTATGGAATTAAACTTCTTGAAATGGATTTAAAGAGTGTGTTTTTTAATAAATATATTTCTGAAAAAAAAAATTAAACATGGGTTTTGAGAATAAATATAAATCTAACCATGTATTGAAACTTTAAAATTCAATTTATGGTATGAAACAATTTTCTCAGTCTTGGTTTGAGAGGTTATAGTTATTTCCTTTGAATAATATTTTTGAAGATGAAAAAGTTTATCCAAATTTGATTTTTTAAAATGGATTCAAAATAAAATTTTACTTTTCAAATATATATTGATGATATTGTATTTGGATCCTCAAGTGATTTAATTTATAAGTAATTTTCAAATATAATGCCTTTAATGTTTGACATTAGTCTTATGGATGAACTTAAGTTCTTTTGGGTTTGTAAATTGTTCAAAGGAAAGATGGTATATTTCATAATCAAAAAATCATACAAAATAATTTGTTCAAAGGTTTTGTATTTATGTTTTTAAAAGCTTAAATTTTCCAATAAATTCTTCTTATAAGTTAGATTGTGATTAATTTATACAACCTATAGATAATAAGACGTTTATATCTATGATTGGTAGCTTGCTTTATTTGATATTATCTAGACTAAATTTTATGTTTTCAATATGTATATGTTCTAGATTCAAATATAATCATAAATAAATTCATTTAAATATAGTTAAAATTTAATTATGTATGTTAAAGAATCATTGAATTTCATATTATTTTATCCTACACATACATCATTTGAGATAACTATTTTTCAGATTTTGATTTTAGTGGTTTTGAAATAGATAGAAAAATAAAAATATATATATGTTATGTTATTCATAAATTTTTAGATTCATAGAGTTATATAAAACAAAATTTAGTGTTTTTATCAACCTCTGAGAGTGGGTATGTTGTTGATGCATCTTGTTTTTCATATTCTTTATACATTAAACATACACTTTCTGATTTTAGTTTTAATTTTGATAAGAACCCGATTTTTTTATGATAATAATTATAAAATTTATATATCTAAGAATACTTTATAGAACTCTAGGAATAAACACATTGATTTCATATATCACTTTCTTATAGATCATTTTCAAAAGGGAAATATTATTTGAGAATCTGTTTCTACAGAGGATCAATATACTAATATTTTTTCTAAACCCAAGGATTTAGATATGTTTTATAAAATAAAAGTTTAACTTGGTTTTATGGAAATATATATTTTCAAAATATGTTTAGGGGGATTTAAAATATTTTCTTATGCTATTATTAATTCTATTAGTATGATTGATAAACTTTTCTGCAATAATAGTTGGCTACCATTTAATTCATTCAAATTTATTCTTTGAAAATATTGAAATGTTTTCATGTATCCTTGAGGCTTCAAAAATTTATTTATAATAGATTTTATAATATTATAAACAAGAATAATTTTAATTCTACACACACTGTTTCAAAATAAACAAATGTTTGGGAAGCAAGTTTATGGGTTTAATGTAACTTTTAGGGTTAGTTTATTTTCTTGAAATCATTAAGGGGGAAATTTTTATGTTCAATTTTAACATTAAAAGGGTTAGTTTCTTTCCCATTAATCCATCTTAAACAATTAGTGATTTTAATAAAAGTACATTTATTGAATCTTTTTTATCAATTTCAAAATGGGGGAGAAATTTGGATATTATTTTATAATTATCAAAAAGAGTAGAATGTTTAAGTGGCTCCTTGATCCACTTTTTTTATTTATGTTTTTATAATTAAAATATTATTTTATTACATAATTATAATTTCTCACATCATTTATTTTAATCATTTATTCTCTCCAAATTTAAAGAACAGACTAAATCTATATACTAAAATATATATAGTGATATTATTTTATCTAAAATAAACACAAACATCAGAATAGTAATTAATATCATTTTTGACATCATTTATTTCAATCATTTATTCTCTCTAATATAAGTTAAGGAAATTATGCATGAATTTTTTATAAGAAATTCTATTAATTACTATTATGATGTTTGTGTTTATTTTAGTGAAAATAATATCACTATATGTATTTTAGTATATAGATTAGTTTGTTCTTGAAATTTGGAATCAAAATATTTCAAGTGATGGTATGTATTTGAGAGTATGCTAGAATATTAAAAAATGTATCAGTGTAAGACTTTGTTTTGAGTGTAATACATCATAGTGTAATCCTTATACTAAATGTATTTTTTTGCATCAAATGTATGAATTCATCATAAGCCTTTTTTTCAAAGTGTAAGACTTCAGGGTATAAAACCTATACTAAATATAATTATTCAAACTAAATGGATAACATCAGTTTAATCCTTTAATATAATCATAATACTTCAAAACATAGAAAAAAAATTAGGTGTATGTTATGGATAATCCTTTAGGAGTTAAACGTAATACTTCTTGAGTTGAGGGTAATACTTCTAACACAAATAATAATTCTTTCAGAGTTGAGTTTAAGACTTGTTCTACTAATCATAAGTCTCTAAAACCATGAAATATCGATTTTAAGTCATTAAATATCCCTATATATGACTTTAACACTTAGGAAATTTTGGAAAAGACTTAAACCCACCGCAAGAAGAAAAATGAACCTACCCACTAAGAAAAATAAACTTACCTTATAAAGTTTAAATTTTGTAAAGTATTGAACCTACCTTATGATCTACATTCACTTAATGGATTTTTCATATTTTAATTTAAAACATGAAACATTTTATATAATATTTTGTATTTTGTATTACTAGAAGTTTATTTCACATGTTTTTCTTGGTTTAATTATTTCTTAGTTACTCATAAGTAATTTTGATCGAATATAAATTTATTTGGATATAATTTATATTATATTAAAATTTCATTAAATATAATCATATGTGAACTTCTTTCTTGGAACTAGAATAATTTAAATTTTAATTGCATTAAATATCATTTTTTCCCTTGCACCGTCTATGGGAGTGTTCACGAGTTATTTAATGTTTATTATTATGGATATTAAGTGTTGTATTAAATGTTATAAGAAGTTTTTTTATATAGACTTTACATTTTTACATGTTATCATAGAGATCCCATGTGAATATGGTTTTTATGTCAATTAAATAGAGATTCTGAAACATAAAACATATTTTAAGTAGCTCATTATTAAAGAAAGATAAAAGTGTGGATGTATTAGAAAAACGTTTTACAATGGATATGAATGAATAAACTCTTTATATAATAGTTCAAAAAAACCAAATAAAAAAATGTGGTTATGGGTCTTTTTGAATTTTAATGTGTGATAAAACTTTTATATCAAATAGTTATCACCATTAAAATTCAATCATTTAATCCTTTTATGCTTGATAAAAAATTAATTCCTTGACACTAGTATCATTTCTTGTTCATCTGGTTTTTATAGTTATTTCTTCTTTCAATTATTGTGTGTTTTTAATCATTTCATATTATATAATCAATAAAATGTATGTTTTGGGTTCTCCCTATAGGGGGAAAAGGTAGGGTAATTTGGGTTATGCCTCTAGGTAGAAAATAGAAGAGAAATTTGGGTTGTTCCTCTAGGTAGAAAAAGGCATTAATGTTTAGGATTTTTTCCTTTGATATAAAATATGAAAGGTTGTATTGGATTATGCCTCTATGGTTTAAAAAGTTAGTTGTAAAGGTTCATGACTCCTTTTAGAAGTTAAAGAGTTAATTATACTGAGTTCCATATCTCTCTATGTTAGATAGGGTTGAATATTAGAGTAGTATCATTAAGATTTGAACTACTATAAAAATAATTATGATCATTTCTCCTTATATTTTTTCTACATTATCATAACTTTGATAAGTGGTTAAAAATATTTAAAAAGGTTAATTCACCCCCTCTTGACCATTCATCCATTATCATTAGGACCTAACATATTTCCCTTGTCTAGTTCCTTCCATATGATCATGTTATTCACCTCATACACATGATCATGTTATTAACCTCATATTTTAAGAGGTATTACTCTATATAATCTAACCAAGATGATGATTTCCCTATTTCTTCCCCAATGTAAGTGAAGTTACTCAATATCGTCTTAGTTGTATCGGAGGCTGAAAGATCCTAGGGAGGTGTGTATGGTGACTATCACATCAAACTATCCTCAAGCTAGGATGAGATGTCACTAGTTGGTGATAATTCACTTGGTTTATTTGATCTAGAACCCTCAAGTGACTCTCGATATAAGGGATGTCTCATAGTAGTTCCTATATGGGGAGTTCCAACATGATGAGATGAGATGTCTTTGTGGGGAGGACCTTCACAATGTACACCATGGGGAGAACCTCCTTGGATATTAGCTTGAATTCCATGGTGAGGACCTCCAATGTTACTAGATGTTGGTATCTTGGAAAGGGTAGGACCTTCTTTCCTATAAATCTTCATGATGTTGGGAGAACCTTTATAGATTAAACTATGGGTAGGACCTCTATTATTGATATTTATATTTTTCCATAGAGGGGATAAATGGATGGTATACTGGGGAGGACCTCTAGAATTTTTTATATCAATACCACAGAGAGGACCTCTATAGTCATCATTGATTTCTCCTATTGATAATGAGTTTTCATATTCATGGGATACTATTAAAATAGTTTGAAGGAACTAAATAATATCAAAATTGAATAGGGTAGGAATAAGATCCTACTTCTAGAAGATATTATTCCCTTGAAAAGAACTTATAGAACATCATGGGTAGGATACTAGGGTTTAAACCTCAATCATGATTGGATTTTCATAGTATAGGTAACAACCTTCATGTGTGGGATCCCTCTTTAGAGACCTCCTACCTATTGTCAAAATATATCAATGACTATCCAATACTGGTTCTAGTATATGTTAGCGAGCCTCACAAGGACTAGAAATTATTTGGATATGATCCTACTACTAATCATCAGCCACATTTATAATATGAAAATGGGATTATTAGGTGAGTAGAAAATCATGGGCCTACTCCTACATGGGTTCCACTAGGATATTTCAATGGGTTCAACTACATGAGCAGGGATATAATCCTAACCCTGTATTTTTTCTTTTATGTGTCCTTGAATTAATATGGCGGGAGTATGAAAAAGAGACGTCTTTGAAATGATTGTCAAAATATTTTGATGAGCTCCTATGGTATTTAAAATGATATCAACCTTCCCTGAATTCACTATCAAGATATGCCAATAAACTCTAGTAGAGATGAGGATATAATCCACACCTTTATCATAATTCCATATTGGGATATTCTAAAGATCCTCTTGGATATGATCAAGAATATAGTCCAACTCTTGAGTAGCTATTGGTATATACTAATAAGATTCCTTAAAGTTTTTAGGAACACGAATATGGTCATATCCTCTAGTGGTTACCAGAATATTTTGATGGGAATATTCTATCAATGCTAGGATATACTAGCAGGTCTAGGGAATATAAGAAAGGATATTATCCTACTATTAATTTTTCACCATGATATACTAACAAGATACTCTAGTGGGAATAGGAATATATGCATGTTCTCAAGATTCAGTCATTTGTTTCCCTCGACAAGATCTCCATACAGGTTCCTTGGTCTAGGTGATGTGGATTGGGATCTCTTGGGTGGCCTCCTCGGTGTATTATTGAGGAGATGGGTCTGCAAAAAAAATTGGTGATGAAATCTAGTAGGATCCCTTCTAGGAAGATCGTGGGAAGCAACGGGGATAATAATGACATACTCTTCTTACACATCACTAATGTAAGGGATATGATTATTTTTTCACTTCATAAAGAGGATCCCAAAGTGCTTGAATGTGGTATTATGGTCCAAATTCTTATTTGTGGCCTATAGTTGATAGTATGGTCAGTAGTTATTTTCCTCCAATAAGATTTTATGAGTTTTATCTGATGTTGGAATGTATCCATTGAGGTGATACTCCCAAATTAGAATGTTCATTAGTTGATATTAAAGGCCCTGATTTGTTGACAGTGTCCTCTTCAGTGGTAGTTCCACATCATTCATCATATATGAGGCTTAAATTGAGAACCTCATCTAGCAATTAGAAATATATTGAGTAGCTTCAAGGAAAATAATAGTTTGTACTAATAGATTTATGTGATTTATTTCATGGCTTGATATTCCCATTTGGATAAAATAATGATTAATTGGGATTACTAAAGGTTCTTAATTGATCAATAACCAAATACAGTAAACCTATTAATATGAAATCACAAGTAAATCATGATAAATCAACTTATTTTATAGTTAAGAGATTTATGAAAGGTTTACCATTTTCTTCATAATGCATGAACGACCATTGGTAGTACTATGAGAATCATGATTTCTAATGCCTGATATCATCAAACCATACTTGTTTAAAGGATTTAACAGTATTTATTTTACTTCTTACATGAATTATGAATTTATTTTTTTTGATTCAATTTGAACTTACTTTCCAAAGGTAGGAAATAATTAGGAGTTTACCAGAAACACATTAGGTTAAGCATTTTTCAATAAGAAGAGAGTTTAATCTCAACTAACCATTTTTTGGTGGAATTATTTCCTATTTTTAGACTCACTTATAGATTTAATACATGTTCTTGAATCATTACCAAATCCTAGTGTGGTACTGGTTACCTTTAAACTAGAATTTTATCAAAATCATGCATCACTATGAAAATTTTTATATATCATAGTTTCCCCGTATTTTTCTAATTGGGTGGTGATTCTATGGTTTAAATATACATAGTTGAGTGCTCTATAATTTATCCCCATCCAAGGAAGTTTTAGGTGTTGTGGTTCTAGGTTTGGGCCCATGATAGGGGTTTCCTATATATCTCATTAATGGAATTAGAATCCACCTAATTTGGTGTGATTTAATAAGATTTGTTATACCGTTTTAGGTTGTGTTACAAAGACAATGTGGTGTATTTTAAGGTCATGAATCCATTTTTACTATCTAGCGGTTTAAATTCATGTGGAATTTATTACTAGGAAAAAGGTTCTTATTGATGGTTGGTTTATGACTTACACATGGGTATCCCATTCTAGTATATTTCATATCTTGGTAAAAATACAATAGAAAACATGATTTACTCATGGGGAAGATGTCTCTTGTGATAATTGGTTATAGATATCCCAAGGAATATGACCCCAGTGATGAAGAGTTGGATAGATCAAAAGGAATATAGCATGATGATGATATGGATTCATAGGTAATATGGACTAGTATGGTTTTATATCTTACGTTTAAACCTTGAAGACGTGTCCTTCATATCCTAGTTAACTAGAATAAAATATTACATAGTTTGAGTTGCACGGTTTAAAGTCATGTGGAAAAACCATACCATGTAGCTTAAAATCATGAGGTAAGAACATTTTCATGTGGTTTTAAATTATGTGAAAAGGATGTTTGTATCATAAAATATTTGAAAAAATTATTTAATGGGGATTACACATGGGCATCTCAAGTGTATAATTCCACTTTCTCTTTGTGTGTGGATAAATGAGGAAGGATGAGTGGACTCATGGTGAATATGGACCAATGAGTAAGAGTTGGGTATTACACCTGAGAAGAGAAGCATATGTGTGTACCCATTACCTATAAGCTAATAAATGTACAAGTAATGACAATTGGTCTCATAAGGGGTGTGTCTTTGTGAGTATGGATTGGGATTACACCTAGTAGGTTTCCCATGTCCTTCTAGATGATTGGTAATGATATGTGTAGGGCTTACACATGAATAAACCAAATGTGTGTATTCACCCCTTGCCTGTTAATGACTATAAAAGGAAGGTAAATTGGCATTATGGGGGTAATTTCCTAGTGAGTAAGGATTGGATATTTTACATAGTATAAGTCCCTTATCCATATCTTTGGTGTGGTGAAGAATCATATGGATGAGATCATCAATGGTGACATGGTTGGGTCTTAAATATAAGTAGGATTTAAAAATATGCGTGGATAATTGAGTGTAATATGATGAAAAACATGACACTTTGATGGGAAAGATGAGAAATATTCACTAAGTGGGGTCTCACTAGTATCCTCAAAATAAAAAACCTTTATTATAAAGTTAATATGTGATCATTATTATATAGAGGATCCTATCATTATAGGATGAAAACATGAGATAGAACTTTTATAAAATTAATATATGATTGAAGGGGTCTATACTAATTTTTAAGGAATAATCATGTGTTATATGAGTTCATAGAGGAGTCTTAGATAGATTCCACCCAATAGTGAGTTGACCTAGAATAATGACTATAATGACCCAAAATTTTATTAATGAAAATTCCTCTTGATCTAATTAAATTTCTTATTATGTAAAATGGTTATATAAAACGTTTTAAATTCCTTGGTTTTATGTTTTTGGATTTTAAAATGCCATTAAAAAATTTTACTATTTCTAATATAGTCGTTTAATAGTGATCACGTGATTAGTAGAAATATAGGTCCTTAAGAAATCCAATTTACTCAGACAAAGGAAGTGATGTCCTCATCTAGTATAATTTCTTCATATAAATCCCATTTTTCAAATCTCGGAAAGTAGGTAATGTCACTGGGCTTCTCTCTTGACCAATCCCAAGATGAGCTTCAATGTGTTAAGCTTGAATGGAATCACCTAAGAGATAAGTGGATGTTAATAGAGATTACCACCCGAGTGATGTTATCGGAGCCGCCCCAAGAGTCTGTCACCATCGCACACCTTACCCTTGGGTATTATGCGAGTTTTATAATGTTTTATATAACAAGACCCTAGAATTATTATTATGTGATTTTTTTTCATAAATAATGTACATTCATTTTATTATTATTACTTTATAAATGGTTTTTAAATCAAAAATAGTATTTTTATTTAATGTTCAATTAAAAAATCTATTTTGATGAATTAATGGATTTTTGAATTAAATAATATTTTCATAAATATTATTACTAAATTAATTTTTATTAAATATAAATGATCATATAATTTTTTGTGAATACAATGGTAATTTTTATTAAGGTTTGAAAGTTGTCTTTGTCAAAACCAATGAATTTTTGAAAAATGTCGGTTTTTATTTTAAAATTAAAAATTCACATATTTAGAAAATTATTTAGATAAAATGAATATCATTTTTGGATTTAGGATGTCGAAATTATATAATGGTGAATTTTTCATAATTTTCTGAGACAATTGAATTTTTTGGTAAAAATTAAATACCATTTAAATATATAATGTGTTTTATGACATCATAATGACCCAATAGTGTTGTAATAAAATACTATAAAATTTATATTTGACCATTATATTTTTTACCTTTAAAATAATGTGATTTTAGATTTTTTAATTAATTTTATGGTGCCTTCATGGACCCTCCAATTCATATAAAATATTTTAACTTTTTAAAATGATTTCCTTGAGAGTGTGACTCACCTCCACATAATCAAGCCTAATATTTCAATAATTTATACCATTGGACATATAAAATAATTTTTTTAACTCCAATTTGGAAAAAACCATTGGCAAAAACCATGGTATGGTTTGTGTTTTTGATTAGTTTAATGTGTAGTGTCCAAAACCTAAATAATAAATAATTCCCTCTTCTTTAATATATAAACCCACTCAATATACCATTACTCATCACTCAAAACATTTTTATATCGACCAACCTTTTCCCTCCTATCTCTAGAATCCTTAAAAGGTGCTCCAAGCTCCCATCAATTCTCTCTTAAGCCTCTCCCAAGCCTTTGGGATCACACTTCCAAGTAAGGGATCCTCACTTTTCTTCCTTATTTATGTCCAAGTTTCCTTTTATTGTTATACCCTTTTATTTTAAAGTAAAAATGTTGGGGTATGATTTAACACCTCCCCTACACTTCCCTCCTTATTTTTTAATTATGATATACCCCTTTATCTCTCATTAATGCCTCCCATGTACACCTATTACCATGCCGAAATTCCGTAAGATATTTCTCTCTCCTCATTTACATTCAAACAATTCTTTTATATTATACATCTAAATTCTATTAAATATGTTTATATATTATGTTCCATGACCCCCTTACTATAAATTTTATGTATAAATGATGAGAGACCCCTTTCTCTCTCATCAACCCATTTTATGATTTCTATTTGACGTCATTATGCTGCTAAAGTTACACTAAAATTTCCCATGCCAAATTCATCGTGTAAGTGAATACCATACCCATTTCTCTATCAAGGGTATTCACCTTTAGCACAAGTAATTTTTTATTGAGTAATTACATTTATGTATTCCACATATCTTATTCATGGAATAAATTATGATGTTTAATGAATCCATGTTGTATGATCTATGTGGAACACTTATGCATGAAATGAAATGATTAAGAAGTGTGCACCATCATAGCTCTCCAATGTATTGGGTAAAGAATAGAATCATGATACCCCATGTGCAATTAGGGTTTTACTCAAGATAATTAAAGTGAAATGATGGTTTAATCATGATAATTCAAGTGCAATGAGGGTTTACTCATGATCTACGTGCAATGAGCCTTGGTTCATGCTAATATCATGTTAAATGTTGTTGTCACGTCTCCACATTATGATAATCATGCTATATCAGGATTTTATGTTCATGTTTCTCTTATGATCCATTGATATACCTATTTCTTAACATGTATTGTATTCTTCATGTTTTTTGGCACCGTAAAACGCGTCCCCAAAATTTTCCAGATGCTTCCATACACAATCCAAGATCGTAGTCCTTTTTGAAAGATTCAATTTGGTAGGTCATAGGGCCCGAACGGAGTTACAGATTAGGAGTTATGGACATTTGAAGTTGGGATAGAAAACTGGTTCGCGAAGCCTGTTTGTGAAGCCCCCTCCGCGACCGTGGAGAGCCATCGGGAAGCAAGGAGGTGGGATACTCCACGAACCCCTTTGATATTAACGACCTGTCGTGAAGACCCACTGCGAGGCCAGGAGATAGGATGCCCCGTGACCACCTTTGATGTTCGTGAACCCGCCGTGGAGTAAGCTCCATCTTCGCACCGAGCGAGCTCTACTTCGCAGCACCTCTTGCCTATAAATACACAGCTCACCCCCATTCAGATGATGGCCACTCTGCTACTTGGGCGTCCGATCTCCTAGTTTGTGGAGCTCCTCTTTCCTTCACGAAGCAGTTCTGCAAGCCCATGCTCCGCGAGCAGCTTCCTTCGTGATGGTGCTCCGCGAGCCCATGCTCAGTGAGTAGCTTCTTCCGCGATGTTGCTCTGTGAGTCCATGCTCCGTGAGCACCCTTTGCTTCACAAGACCCCTTTGCTCTGTGAGAGACCTTTGCTTCGCGAGGCCATGCTCCTCGAATCTTCTTCGAGAAGACCTATCCCTTGTGAGGCTCCTATCTTCGTGCCCACCAGTCCATACCGCGGGGGCTGCGCCCCCCCCCCCCCCCCACCCCCCTCGGGGTCAGTGCCGGGATGTGCTCCTGGCTCTCCGGGCCAGTCCTGTAACGACCCAAACTTTTTAAATAGTATATTAACTTACTCTTAACGATTTAATAGAGATGTTAATGGTTAATGCAGAAAGAGGAGTCGATGGCTTCATCCAGTAGACTCGAACCTTATGAAGCCCACTTATCAGAGCTTGGGAAGGAGGTAGCATCTGTGGGCTTCACTTTGGACCAAGCCCAAGACGAACTCCAGCGTGTCAAGCTTGAACGGAAACGCCTGTGGGAGAAGTTCAAGTTAGTAGAGATTACTACTAGGGAAATGTTATCTCAGCCTCCCTCAGATTCTCTCACCATAGCACACCTTACACTTAGGTCATATGCCGGTGTTATAAGGGGCTATGTGATGAGACCCTATATTCTTTGTGTAATCCTTTGGGATGAATTAATTAAGATTTCTTCCTTTAGTGATGTTTGTGAAACTTCAAATGTCCGGATAATTTTAGGATGTATTTTATTGATGAATTTTGAAAAAAGGGATATTTTAAAATATTTATGTAAACCCTAAATAATTAATGATGTGTAATGATTTTCAAAAAATGGTCTTCTACAAAAGTGTTCAGTAAGGAATTTGGAGTCTAATAGGATCAACTTAAATTTTTATGAATAGTAAATTATGAATAGTGATTTTACGCTTAGGATTAGTAATGTGACCAAATGGATTAGTAATTTCACTCAAAGAAAGTTTTAATATAATTTAGACACCTAGATTAAGTAATGTGATTCAATAAAATGGGTAAATAACGGTTTCATAAATTATTAGTCAAGTATTAGTTTTTTCGGGTGAATAGTGTTTTTTAATTAAAAATCTAATTAAAAATTATTAGAAAATTATTTTTATAAAAAGAACTTTATTTTTGAACTCAGAGCATCGATATTATGTTATGGTAATTTTTGGGGATTTTTCTGAAAAAAAAATGAATTCTCAATGAATAGTGTTTTTATTTAAAAATTAAATTAAAAATATTTAGAAAATTATTTTTATAAAATGGAGTTCATAAATTTAATTAGAGCATCGATATTTGGTTAAGGTGAAATTTCGGGTTTTTTCTGAGAAAGATGAATTTTTGAGTGAATAGTAAAAATGCAGTTTTAGGGTTTCGGTATGTTTAATGACATCATAACTGTGTCATGATGATGTCATGAGATATTTTAAGGGTTTTCTGGCCAAAGGTGATGAATTATTGTTTTGGGGGCCCCATGTGGCCTAACTCCATGGTAAATGCCATGGGAGAGCACATGGTTTTGAGAAAAGCACTTGTGAGGTGTCCCTTGGCCATTAATGCCTTGTCCCCTCACTTTCCTTATAAATACCCACCCTTTCCTCCTTTAGTTTTCACTCCCAACTCTCCCCCAACTAATTTCTGGTCTCCTTACCTCCCAAGGAGTCCTCCCAAGGTTCCCCCAAGCCCTCAAGGTCCAAACCTTTGAGTTTTAAGAGTTACGTTTTAAGGTAAGGGATCCGACCTCTCTCTTTCTTTTTAGGTAATCTCTTTTATGTCATTCCTTTTATGCTCCATGTTCTTATGTGAGAGTATGTTCTTTTATATTCCTCTTACTTTCCTTTTCATGTTTATATGATGAGATATCCCCTCTTACTCTCATCATTTCGTTTTATGAATGTTTCTGTGACTTCATTAGGCTGCCGAATTTTTAAGTGATTCTTTCACCCTTCTCATTTTTCAAGTTCGATTTTCATGTCAATTCTTTAAAGTTCCTTTTTATTATGTTGGGGTATTATATCTATATCTATCATACTGATCTCTTATGATCATATGATGAGAGACCCTATTTTATCTTGTCAAATCATTTTTTTTTATTGAAGTTAAGTGACGTCGTTAGGCTGCTGAATTTTCATAAGAGAAATCTTATTTTTGTCTCACTTCCATGTTTTTTTCATTTCATATGGTATATATTTCAAATTTCATTAACATGTTCTTAAATCCCTTATATTCTGTCCCCATACTTTTTTATGTATTATTTATGATTTGGTGACCCATGTCCCCTCTCTTTTCAATGTTTTCTAAAACCTTGTAACATAGCCGTTATGCTGCAGAATTTTCGTCTCAAAATGCCTCTCCCTTTTCTCAAAATTATTTTATGTTATAAAGTGAATACTCAAAGCTCTTATTTCTACAAGGTTATTCACACATATATCAAAATGTTCTATTTTAAATTCTGGGATTTACATACATGAGACCCGCTTTCCCTTTCCGTGGGTTTAAAGTGACATTAAGATCATGTCTTTAAAGCAGTTTTTAAAACGTTATGATTATGAAATGAAACCCATTTATTTTGTGCTATATGGGTTCTTTATGAAATGTTTGATGATGATATATGTGGCTCACATGATAATAAAGGAAAATTTAAGGGTGTGCCCTGATAGCGCTCCAATTCATTGGGTAATGATGTAACCACTAGAGATTACAATTTTCACGATACCTTGGTGAATAACCTTGGTAATTTTCAAATGACACCTTGGGGATGGACCTTGGTGATATGTTCATGATTTTATATGTTAAATGATGTATCCACATCTTCAAGTTATGAAAAATTTTATTTTTATTATGAAATTCCTCATGATTTCTTTCTCATGCCTTAAAGTTCTTTTCATGTCCTTATTGAAGTATATCAAGTTCACATGTAAAATGTTCCTCTGGTTTTCCTTACTGGGCCTTCTGCTCACCCTTTCTTTTGATGTATGTCCCCAGGTTATGAGATGCAGTAGTGAACCTAGGATGAACTTAAGGATAAGCCTTTCAAGTTTTTAAGAAGAATGATTTATGTTGTTTTCATGTATTATGTTCCTGGTTTCCAAGACACTAAACCTTAAGGATCCTCAGTTTTGCATAATGTAATGAAAGTTTATGTTATAAAAAGACGGGATACTATAGTTGGTATCAAAGGATGGTTTAGTTATTTGTGGAAATTAGGATATAAAAACTTTAGGAAGAACCCTATAGAAATGTTTAAATATAGGAAAACTTCCTGGTATTTTGGTAAGTACTGAGTAAGTGGTTTATCAAACAAATACATCTATGTCTGGATACGAGCAGGTAGAGGCGGCTCTGGCACAGATGTACATAGGGGTAAAACCCGAAAACACTGCTTTGATCTAGACTCAAACGGGAACTGGTACATGATAATGGGCCTTGCTGCACTCTTGGTTACGACACTCCCGAGGGATATGTTTGGTTAATCACAAGATTTTTATGAATCATTATGAAGGAATTATAGAGAAGTGTAATTGTCTAAGCATGAAGTCTTAGTTAAAATATTCATAAATGAAATAAGTTTCTCACTAAGGTTTTATTATTTTAGAAAATGGCGGGCAATAGGAGGAACCGTGTAGATGGTGACCGCAATGCACCATGTGCTGACGGCCCTCCGATGGAAGCCGGAATGGAAACATTCATGTGAATGATGAACCAAATGACTCAAGTTATGAGTAATAACTTGGATCAAGCTGAGAGGCTGATCTCACCACGAAGGGAACAACTTTCTGTTGAGTCCTTTATGTGTCAACGACCACCAACATTCAGTGGATCTACTGACCCATTGGTTGCGGAACAATGGATAAGCTCCATTGAAAAGATCTTTTCTGTACTTCATTGTTCGGAACAAGAAAAAGTCACCCTTTCTGTTTACCACCTACAGGGAGAAGCTGATCAGTGGTGGCCACTGATCAAAAACATGAAGCCACGAGGAGATATGGAAGCTATGGAGTGGGAAGAGTTCCGGGGAATATTCTTTAATAAGTATTTCCCTCGTTCGATGAGAACGAGAATGGAGAAATAATTTATCGAGCTGAAGTAGAAGGAGAATGAATCAGTTGGAGCCTACGAGATGAACTTCACAAGGCTTTCCCGTTATACCTCAAGCTTTGTCATGGACCCTAATGGGAAGGTTGATAGATTCTTTGGCGGACTACGACCTCATCTGCGGAAGAATCTAGCCAACAGGGACTACGATGGCTATGAAGAAATAGTTCGAAGTGCTATGAAAGTTGAACTAGAGTTGGGGGAGACACAGTGGTCTCACAAATCTAATGAGAAGAAGAGAACTCTAGAACCAAGCCTGGGAAGAAGTTTTGATCAGTAAAGAGGTGGAAAGCATATGCAACATGCCACATGCAATAAATGTGGGAAGAAGCATTCGGGGAACTGCTTGATCGGAATTGGTAAGTGTTATAGGTGTGGAAAAGAAGGCCATATTTCTCGGAATTGTTGTAGTGATGTGAAGCCTCAACTTCCCAACACTAATGATAGAGGAAATATGGTTCTGGCCCTACCTGAAGTCACATGCTTCAAGTGTGGACAGCTTGGGCACTTTGCTAATCAATGTCCAAATCCGAGGGCGGTGGAGGGGAATCACCATCAACCTCAGCAGAGGCCAAGGGAGCAAGGTCGTGCTTTTGCTATCACAACAACTTAAGTTGAAGTTCCGAATGATGTGGTAGCAAGTACTCTTGTCGTCCTCTCAAAACTATCAAGTACTTTATTTGATTCTGGTTCTACGCATTCCTTTATTTCCTCCAAGTTTGTAAGGAATATAGAATCAATCCCCGAACTGCTAGAGGTAGAGTTGTCAGTAAAGACTCCAAGTGGGATTATCCTTGCGTCAAAATTATTTAGAGACTCTAGTTTTTACTTTGGTGAGCACAATCTTATCGCAAATCTAGTAGTCATTCCCATGATGGAATTTTACATTATAATAGGGATGGACTGGCTCTCAAATTATAATGCTAAGATCAAATGTATAATTAAGGAAATCTCAGTAGTCTTGACTAATGCTCCTTCTATTTTCATGGATTTGATGAATAGAGTCTTTAAGGACTACCTTGATAACTTTGTGGTAGTTTTTATTGATGATATTTTGATATATTCAAAAAGTTGTGAGGAGCATGAAGATCATCTGAGGGTTATTTTGAAAACTCTGCGGAAGGAGAGGCTATTTGGAAAGTTCAGAAAGTGTGAGTTTTTGGTTACAACAAGTGGCTTTCTTGGGGCACATCGTAACCAATGAAGGAATCTCGGTTGACCCTGCAAAGACAATGGTTGTGGAGGAGTGGCCTCAACCCACAACAGTAACTGAGATTCATAGTTTCCTTGGTTTAGCGGGATATTATAGAAGGTTTGTGAAAAACTTTTCACGAATTTCTAATCCACTAACCAAGTTGACTCAAAAATGGGTTAAGTTCATCTGGACAAAGGAATGCGAGGAAAGTTTCCAAGAGCTAAATAAGAAGTTGGTTACTGCACCTGTGTTAACACTACCCTCTATCGGAGAAGGATTCGTTATTTTTAGCGATGCATCTCTGAAATGGCTTGGGTCCTTCCCCATGCAAAATGACAAGGTAATTTCTTATGCATCTCGATAGTTGAAGATTCATGAGCAGAATTATCCTACGCATGATCTAGAGCTGGAGGCAGTTGTTTTTTCTCTAAAGATATAGAGGCACTATCTTTATGGGGAGAAATGTGATATATACACTGACCACCAAAGTCTAAAGTATATTTTCACACAGAAATAATTGAACATGAGACAAAGGAGATGGTTGGAGCTTATTAAAGACTATTATTGTTAAATTCATTATCACCCTGGAAGAGTAAATAAAGTCGTAGATGCGTTAAGCAGGAAAGATCTTGTTGTTCTGGCAACAATGAGGATCCTAGGAGATCCCTTGATTAAAGATCTAGTAAAACTGGACATGGGAATTGTAAGGGAAGGGACATCATCAACCTTATCCCAAATTATTTCTCAACCTTCATTACTAGATAAGATCAAGAAGGCTCAAAAAGAAGATCCTTTGCTGCAGGAGAAGTTTGAGGCTGTAAAGGATGGGAAGTTCCCTGATTTCAATATTGATCAAGAAGGTGTATTGAAATTTTGTACAAGAATATGTGTTCCATCTATTTTGGAGATAAAGAAAGAATTGATGGATGAAGCTCATAGCTCTACCTTCTCTATACATCCGAGAAGTACTAAAATGTATAGAGACCTTCGTGATCATTATTGGTGGGATAACATGAAGAGGGAGATTGCTGATTACACTACAAGGTGCTTGGTGTGTCAGCAAGTAAAGGAAAAATGACAACTTCCTAAGGGGGTATTACAACCGCTACCCATACCAGTATGGAAGTGGGATAATATCACTATGGACTTTGTAATAGGTCTCCCGAAAACGTCCAAAGGAAACAATGCAATATGGGTTATTGTGGACCGTCTCACCAAGACCGCCCATTTTATCTCTATTCGGGAAGATTTCTCTCTGAATCAACTTTCCAAGATATACCTAAAGGAAGTGGTGAGGCTGCATGGGGTACCACTATCCATCGTGTCTGATCATGATCCAAGATTCACATCAAAATTCTGGAGAAGTCTTCAACGTGCTCTGAATACTGAATTGAATTTTAGTACAGCCTATCATCCTCAAACTGATGGCCAATCTGAAAGGACTATTCAAACACTTGAAGACATGCTGAGATTATGCTCAATGGAATTTAAAGGTGGATGGGATCAACACCTCCCATTAGTGGAGTTCTCCTATAATAACAGCTTCCATTCGAGTATTCAGATGGCACCCTATGAAGCTCTGTATGGAAAGCGATGTAGAACTCCTACTTGTTGGGATGAAACTGGTGAGAGAAAGCATCTTGGGCCTGATCTTGTGCAAGTGATGACAGAACAGGTTCATGCCATCCAACAACACATAAAGGCTGATCAGAGTTGGCAGAAGAGCTATGCTAACAACCGTCGAAGGGACTTGGAGTTTGGTGTTGGCGACAAAGTATTCCTTCGAATTTCTCCATGGAAGAGAGTCATGCGGGTTGGGAAGAAAGGGAAGCTCATCCCTAGGTACATTGGCCCCTATGAAATCCTTGATCGCATAGGAGCAGTGGCCTATCATCTAGAACTTCCACCGAACCTAGCTCAAGTTCACGATTTCTTCCATGTATCTCTCTTGAGGAAGTACATACCCGACCCTTCGAATGTACTGAACCCAGAGGTGGTACAACTGGAACATGACCTCTCTTATGAGGAGCAGCCAGTGGAGATCTTAGACCATAGAGACAAGGTTCTACGAAACAGGACTACCCACCTTGTGAAAGTGTTGTGGAGGAATCATAAATATGAAGAAGCGACTTGGGAGCCTGAGGAAACAATGAAGCAAAAGTACCCTCACCTTTTCGACTAGGCCTCAAGTATAAAATTTCGGGGACGAAATTTCTTAAGGGGGGGAAGAATGTAACTACCCAAACATTTTAAATAGTATATTAACTTACTCTTAATGATTTAATAGAGATGTTAATGGTTAATGCAGAAAGAGGAGTCGATGGCTTCATCCAGTAGACTCGAACCTTATGAAGCCCACTTATCAGAGCTTGGGAAGGAGGTAGCATCTGTGGGCTTCGTTTTGGACCAAGCCCAAGCCGAACTCCAACGTGTCAAGCTTGAACGGAAACACCTACGAGAGAAGTTCAAGTTAGTAGAGATTACTACTAGGGCAATGTTATCTGAGTCTCCCTCAGATTATCTCACCATAGCACACCTTACACTTAGGTCATATGCCGGTGTTATAAGGGGCTATGTGATGAGACCCTAGCTTCTTTGTGTAATCTTTTGGGATGAATGAATTAAGATTTCTTCCTTTAGTGATGTTTGTGAAACTTAAAATGTCCGGATAATTTTAGGATGTATTTTATTGATGAATTTTGAGAAAAAGGATATTTTAAAATATTTATGTAAACCCTAAATAATTAATGATGTGTAATGATTTTGAAAAAATGGTCTTCTAAAAAAGTGTTCAGTAAGGAATTTGGAGTCTAATAAGATCAACTTAATTTTTGATGAATAGTAAATTATGAATAGTGATTTTACGCTTAGGATTAGTAATGTGACCAAATTAATTAGTAATTTCACTCAAAGAAAGTTTTAATATAATTTAGACACCTAGATTAAGTAATGTGATTCAATAAAATGGGTAAATAACGGTTTCATAAATTATTAGTCAAGTATTAGTTTTTTCGAGTGAATAGTGTTTTTTAATTAAAAATCTAATTTAAAATAATTAGAAAATTATTTTTATAAAAAGGACTTTATTTTTGAACTCAGAGCATCGATATTATGTTATGGTAATTTTTGGGGATTTTTCTGAAAAAAATGAATTCTTGATGAATAGTGTTTTTATTTAAAAATTAAATTAAAAATATTTATAAAAATATTTTTATAAAATGGAGTTCATAAATGTAATTAGAGCATCGATATTTGGTTAAGGTGAAATTTTGGTTTTTTTCTGAGAAAGATGAATTTTTGAGTGAATAGTAAAAATGCAGTTTTAGGGTTTCGGTATGTTTAATGACATCATAACTGTGTCATGATGATGTCATGAGATATTTTAAGGGTTGGCCGGCCAAAGGTGATGAATTATTGTTTTGGGGGCCCCATGTGGCCTAACTCCATGGTAAATTCCATGGGAGAGCACATGGTTTTGAGAAAAGCACTTGTGAGGTGTCCATTGGCCATTAATGCCTTGTCCCCTCACTTTCCCTATAAATACCCACCCTTTCCTCCTTTAGTTTTCACTCCCAACTCTCCCCCAACTAAGTTCTGGTCTCCTTACCTTCCAAGGAGTCCTCCCAAGGTTCCCCCAATCCCTCAAGGTCCAAACCTTTGATTTTTAAGAGTTACGTTTTAAGGTAAGGGATCTGACCTCTCTCTTTCTTTTCATGTAATCTCTTTTATGTAATTCCTTTTATGATCCATGTTATTATGTGAGAGGATGTTCTTTTATATTCATCTTACTTCCCTTTTCATGTTTATATGATGAGATATCCCCTCTTACTCTCATCATTTCGTTTTATGAATGTTTATGTGACGTCGTTAGGCTGCCAAATTTTTAAGCGATTCTTTCACCCTTCTCATTTTTCAAGTTCGATTTTCATGTCAAGTCTTTATAGTTCCTTTTTATTATGTTGGGGTATGATCTCTATATCTATCATACTGATCTCTTGTGATCATATGATGAGAGACCCTATTTGATCTTGTCAAATCATTTTTTTATTGAAGTTAAGTGACGTCGTTAGGCTGCCGAATTTTCATAAGAGAAATCTTATTTTTGTCTCACTTCCATGTTTTTTTCATTTCATATGGTATATCTTTCAATTTTCATTACCATGTTCTTAAATCCCTTATATTATGCCCCCATACTGTTTTATGGATTATTTATGAGTGGGTGACCCATGTCCCCTCTCTTTTCAATGTTTTCTAAAACCTTGTAACATAGCTGTTATGCTGCAGAATTTTCGTCTCAAAATGCCTCTCCCTTTTCTCAAATTTATTTTACGTTATAAAGTGAATACTCAAAGCTCTTATTTCTACAAGGGTATTCACATATATATCAAAATGTTCTATTTTAAATTCTGGTATTTACATACATGAGACCCACTTTCCCTTTCCGTGGGTTTAAAGTGACATTAAGATCATGTCTTTAAAGCAGTTTTTAGAACGTTATGATTATGAAATGAAACCCATTTATTTTGTGCTATATGGGTTCTTTATGAAATTTTTTATGATGATATATGTGGCTCACATGATAATAAAGTCAAATTTAAGGGTGCACCCTGATAGCGCTCCAATGCATTGGGTAATGATGTAACCACTAGAGATTACAATTTTCACGATACCTTGGTGAATAACCTTGGTAATTTTCAAATGACACCTTGGGGATGGACCTTGGTGATATGTTCATGATTGTCTATGTTAAATGATGTATCCACATCTTCAAGTTATGAAAAATGTTATTTTTATTATGAAATGCCTCATGATTTCTTTCTCATGCCTTAAAGTTCTTTTCATGTCCTTATTGAAGTATATCAAGTTCACATGTAAAATGTTCCTCTTATTTTCCTTACTGGGCCTTCTGCTCACCCTTTCTTTTGATGTATGTCCTCAGGTTATGAGATGCAGTAATGAACCTAGGATGAACTTAAGGAGAATACTTTCAAGTGTTTAAGAATAATGCTTCATGTTTTTTTCATGTATTATGTTCCTGGTTTCCAAGACACTAAACCTTAAAGATCCTCAGTTTTGTGTAATGTAATGAAAGTTTATGTTATAAAAAGACGGGATGCTATAAGTCCCTTCGCTACCATCACAGACCCCCATGAAAAACAGAGAGTCACACTATAAACTTTTTAGTTCGGGATTTTCCATTGCACCCGTATGCACAGCCTCCTTCCACCTATGGAATACCATGATTTGAGAGACTCCTCCACACACCATGAAACACATTGAGTTGACATATTCCTCTTGGTACCTTTCACATGTCATGAGTTGATATTCTCATCATCAATTCCCTGAGTACCTTGATTCAAACCATTCCTCAAGTAACTCATCCAAACCCCATCACTTGGCTCTTATGCCAGGATGAACCAGAAAGGGTCACCCTTGCATAAGTCCCAACACCAACCATTTCTAGGTGCCTTACGCATAATAGTCCTATCTATATGACTATAAATTGTAGTATACTCTGTGTGATAAACATAGGATGCCTCTTTCTCTAAACAAGAGATACCTTATGATCCAAGCGTAAGATGCCCATAGTCCTCTCTACATGACTATAAACTATAGTACACCCTATGTGCCAAACATAGAATGCCTCTTAGTCTATATGATAGATTCATTATGCTCCAAGAATAAGGCTCCAATAGTCCTCTCTATATAACTATAAACCATAGTACACCTGATGTTCCAAACATAGGATGCCTCTTTCTCTATACGAAAGATGCCTTATGCTATAAGCATAAGACGCCAATAGTCCTCTCTACATGACTCTAAATTGTAGTACACCCTATGTTCCAGACATAGCATGCCTCTTAATCCAAATAAGAGATGCCTTATGCTCCAAGCATGAGATGCCAACATTTCTCTCTACATGACTCTAAACTGTAGTGTACCCTATGTTCCAATCATAGGATGCCTCTTGCTCCAAACAAGATATGCCTTATGCTCCAAGAATAAGATGCCTAATGCCATTATTATAGTCGAATAATTTCAAGAGTGTTGGAATCTGTCCAAACATTTCATCACTCCACTCCACACTTTGTGTGTCCTTCATTCGGATCTTCATTCTCTTCTATGTCTGAAGGGACCCCCTAATAGCCTGGTCCCATGCCGCATCGGCTCACCTTCCATCCTGGGCCAATGCCCCGGAAGACATTGGACAACACTTCGAGTTAGGTCCTGTGTTTCAAACACGGTCAATAGTCGACCCTCGTTTGTTTGTCCCCACTTCAGGCTAACGCGATATGGATGTTGTGTTTCGAACATGGTCAACAGTCATCCTCCATCGTCATGCCACCCTCACCGCATTCCGAATGTTGGGCATGTGATTCACACATTTCATCTCCATTTGTTCGGACTGATTCCAACACCCTTGGCATTATCTCACTTGTGTACTAGTGCATAGGTAGATGCCTCAACCCACCAGTTAGTTGGGATGCCCTCATGGCCAGACATGAGGAAGACACCCAGGAAGCTTCTTTGCATAAGCCCCATCCACGATTGCTGCTCCATATCAGCACCCGGGAAGCTTCCTTGTGTAATCCCCATCCATGATTGTCGCTCCATAGCGGCACCCGGGCAGTTTCCTTGCGTAATCCCCATCCACGATTGTCTCTCCATAGTGGCACCCGGGCAGCTTCCTTGCGTAATCCCCATCCACGATTGTCGCTCCATAGCGGCACCTGGGCATCTTCCTTGCGTAAGCCCCATCCACCATTGTCACTCCATAGCAGCACCCGGGAAGCTTCCTTGTGTAAGCCCCATCCACGATTTCCACTTCACAGCGGCACCCAGGCATCTTCCTTGCGTAATCCCCATCCACGATTTCCACTCCATAGTGGCACACGGTCAGCTTCCTCGTGTAAGACCCATCCATGATTGCTTCTCCATAGAGGCACCCGAGCAGCTTCCTTGCATAAGCCCCATCCACGATTTCCACTCCATAGCAGCACCAAGGAATATTCCTTGCGTAAGCCCCATCCATGATTTTCGCTCCATACCCGCACCCGGGCAGCTTCCTTGAGTAAGACCCATCCACAACTGTCGCTCCATAGCGGCACCCAGGTAGCTTCCTTGAGTAAGCCCCATCCACCATTGCTGCTCCATAGTGGCGCATGGTAAACTTCCTTGCGTAAGCCCCATTCACCATTGCCTCTCTATAGTGGCACCCAGGCCTCTATCCTAGAGTAAGTACCAACCTCTTTAGGCTTCTAAACATGCATAAGCCCCTGTTTCCTCTTTGGGCTGATCCATGAGTAAGCCCCACTCCACATCCCATGAATGCACCTTTCACGACATGATCGTCAGTTCTCTGCTGCCTCTTGTTTCTCACACCAATCATGACTCACGTGGGCTAAGAGTAAGCACCGACCATGAAAACCATCTGAACTATGGGGACTTTGATCTATGTCAAGGCATGGTACGTAGGAAACCTCTACAAGGTTCAAGCCCACCATTCGGTCGTTCCGACCTCCTTCATGTCGTTTCACCCCCGTCCTGCATGACATTAAACTATATTTCACACCATCCTGAACTACGTGGTCTTTGGACCATGTCAAGGCATGGTACGTAGGAATCCTCCCTGAGGTTCAAGCCCATCATCCACCTGGACCAAGGTCCTTATTCACGTCGGTTCTCTGATACCCTTTCTCAAACTATGAGGACTTTGATCCATGTCAAGGCATGGTACGTAGGAAGCCTCCCTGAGGTTCAAACCCAACACCCATCGGACCCCAGGTCCATCTTCATATCGGTTCGCCAACACGCCCCATCCTGAACTACGTGGTATTTAATCCATGTCAAGACATGGTACGTATGAAGCCTCCATGAGGTTCAAGCCCACCACCTGGTCGTCCTGGCCATCTTCACGTTGGTTCACCCTCGCCCCGCATGACGTCAAACTACGATCCCATTCAGCGGTAAGCCGTTGTCATCCCATCTGGCGGTAAGCTGTCCTGACCCCATCCAGTGGTAAGCCATTGCGACCTCATTCAGTGGTAAGCCGTTATCAACCTCATTTGGTAGTAAGTCATTATTAGATGAACTACATGGACTTTGATTCCCTACCACGGGGATACATAGAAAGCCTCCTTGAGGTTGGAGCCCATCACTCATGTCTCATCCTGATATCTCCCTCAATCCTATGTGTCTCGGGAAGCTCATGCCCCAACCCGGAGGTTCCACTTCCTCTGGGTCACATCCATGCATCCATTCTCACATGTCGCCTCCTTAGGTATCACATCGTCCCACCAAACTACGTGGACTTTGATTCCCTACCACGGGGATACGTAGGAAGTCTCTTAGAGGCTCAAGACCAACTTCATCGCCACCCTTGTGATGGTCCCATTTCATTCCCCCTACACTTCATTCATTTATCCATCACCCATCCCGATTCTTACCCGGGCCACCACATCCCGGTGGGATCATGTCATCCATTTCTTCACTGCTCCTAGCAGTAATTGGGCCGCTATCCATGCATAAGCCCCAGCATGTCTTCGGTTTTTTGTCCTTTGTGTACACCCCGATTCATCACCCCTTCAAACTATGTGGGTTTTGATCCCTGTTGTCTTCATAGGGTACATAGGAAACCTCCGTGAGGTTCAATCCTAGCCAATGGTAAAACTTGGTGTGCCCCCATTCTGGGGTGCACACTCCCTGATCTGCCCTCAGTGGTGTCCAGATCAGCTTTCACGGTGTGACATCTCCCCTCTACGGGACACACCACCTATGATCTGTCTCTATGGGACATTCTAATAACCCTCATTCCATCTCCGCAAGACGTTAAACTCACGACCTACCTCGTGATAAAAATGAGATGCCTAAGGAAAACCTCGGAAGACATGCCTTGGGCATAACCATCTCTGCTAGATGTTAATCTTGCAACATACCTTGTGTTAAAAATGGGAAGCTGAGGAAAATCTCAGATGCATGCCTATGGCATATGATTCCCTGCATTCAAAGTGGGATTCCTTGGGTTCTTCACCCTTAAGATGCCCTCTTATGAAGAATAATACAGGTTCCCCAATTTCCACGCACCCAGAGATGCCCCGACATGACTGATGTTGTAATCTACTCCGACTAAAGGTTGCTACCATGTCAAGACCCCATGGAATGTCCTGACGAAATTAGTGTAATTAACCAACGTCCATGAAGATATGGCACCAGGAATGAGATTCACAAACCATGACTTAATCTATAAGGGAGACCCGGACTAGGTGACGAGTTTCGAGGAGGAATCCATGGAAGGAAGAACCGACATCCCATCATTCTGTTTAGATCAATGAGAAAACATCCCTGAATAAGGAACGGATGTCGCCCGCCTTTGGAAAGTGGTAATGCAGGGAAACAGCTGAGTGTCCTCACAAATGGATACGTTCACCCTAGAAAAAGTGTCAGAAACAATGTTATTCCTTGTTTTATCCCTTACTGGGATTTATAGCTCACCCTTTTCTTATGCATGTCCTCAGGTTATCCCATGAAATGCTAAGTACGAAGGAATATTTTGGCCATGTAAAAGAAGTTTTTAGTAAATATGTTATATTTTTATGTATTAAGTTGTCATGTGATGTTCCTAATCCCCAAATACACTAGACCTCTCGATCTTCTGGGTTGTATTAAGTGCATGTTTATATAATAAATCATGTTGAAGTTTGTAATAAAAAGAAGGGTTTTTATAGTTGGTATCAGAGGATAGGTTTAGTTATTTTGGGGATTAGGATTAGAAGACCCTAGTGAAAGACTTTGGGATAAAACTAAATATAATAAAAGCATCCCTAAATTTTTGTGACTATAGATTAAGTGGTTTATCAATAAAATACATCCTTGTCTGGATACGAACAAGTAGAGGTGGCTCTAGAACAGATGTATCTAGGGGTAAAACCTAAAAACACCGCTTTGAGCTAGACTCAAACAGGAAATGGTGCATGACAATGGACCTTGATGCACTCTTGGTTTGACACTCCTGAGGGATATTCTTTAGTAAATTCATAATATTAGTATGAACCATTATTAAGGGAATAAAAAAATTCCCCTAAGAATATATGTTGGGAAGTAGATCATGGATAACTTAGATTGAAGCCTATAAATTCATAAGTTAAGGAAATAAATGTAATTTATAAGTTATCCCTTTTTTCATTGGATTACCCTTTATTTGTTACCCATAAATTTCCTTCTATTCCATCCAATGGCTGGTAATAGGAGGACTCGGGCTAACAACTGATGCAATGATCAATGTGATGATTGTTCTAATGAGATTCCCAATCCGTTGGGAGCGGTAATCGCAAAATTTTTCATGATACGTTATCAGTCAAATCAAGATTTGAATAGAAACATGGGTCAAGAGGAACGTTCAACCCCCTAATAAGGAAAAAGACATAATCAAGAGCTTCCTGAGATAAAGGCCTCCTAATTTTAATGGATCATATGATCCCTCAATCATCGAACAATGGATCAACTCCATTGATAAGATCTTCTCCATCCTTTAATGTTCTAAAAAATAAAAGGTTCTTCTGGATTCTTATCGTATGGAGGGTAAAGCTGATCAATGGTGGAAATTGATCAAGAATATGAAGCCTGAGTAAGAGATCGAGATGTTAGAATGGAAGGATTTCCGAAAAATGTTTTTCGATAAATATTTTCTTTGCACCCTCTAACTTAAGATGGAAAGGGAATTCCTTTCCCTCAAGAAAAAAGATGATGAATCCATTGGATCGTATGAGGAAAACATCATAAGGCTTGCATGATATGCCTCTGTATTTGTCATTACCCCTGAATTCAAGGCTTATCGCTTCTTTGTTGGGATAAAACCTAACCTACGGAAATCCCTAGCGATCCATGACTTCGATAGCGATGAATAAATTGTTTGATGTTCCCTCAAAGTTGAAATGGAGGTCAGTGAATCTCAGGGGTATCATGGGGATAAGAATTAGAAAGTGGAATTTAATTCTAGTTGTCCGATGGATAAATCCAAAGGTTCTAAGAAATTATAGAACCCCACTTTCCAAAGGTGTAGAAATAAGTACCCTATAAATTTCTTAAAGAGGATGAGGAAATGCTTTTGGTTTGGAAGAGAAGGGAACCTGGCCATTAACTACTGACGAGAAAAACCCGCTGATGCGACAGAGGAGAGGAACACTGTTTTTGAACCTCAATGCATTGTTCATTGCTTCAAATTAAAATAACTAGGGCACTTTGAAAACTAGTTCCCTAAGCCAATAATTTTCAGTGGAAACCAACAACCTCCAAGGAAGAAAGGGAGAGCTTTTCCGTCACTACCACCAAAGCGAACCCCGGCAACGAAGTGGTGAATTGTATGCTAGTTATTCATTAAATAATAGTGAACATAATTTTTGATTATGGTTCAAATCATTATTTTATATCCAAAAAAGTCTACTAGAACAATCCCAACACAACCACAAATCATGGAAGTAGAGATGTCAGTGAGAATAGAAAATGGGGAAATCACTGCATCCCATGAATATAAATCCTCCCCTGTTACAATTTTTGGATTGAACATCCTGCCGAAACTCGTCATACTCTCTCTGGTGAAATTTTATGGAATTATTGTCATGTATTGGATTTCCCTATATAGATCCAACATAAATTTCCATGAGAGGGAAATCACTCTTCATATAGAGAATCGACCCTCGAATCTGTACAAGTTCAAAGAGGAGGATGAAACTTCTTTATCACCATCATATCAAGTGTGGATATTACTACCCTATGATAACACGTATCTTTATCTGGTAATTGAGTCTAAGGAAGAAATCATCCTTGAAGACATTCCTACTGTGAGAGAATTCACTAAAGTTTTTTCTGAGGAATTGTCTGGTCCTCCTCCTAGAAGAGATGTTGAATTATTGATTGATCTTATATCTGGGGAATTTAAAATATCTAAAACTCCATATGAAATGGCTATTTTGGATCTTGAGGAACTGATGAAACAACTACAGGAGAATCTGGATAAATGGTTTATACACCCAAGTGCTTCACTATGGGGTGCACCAGTCCTCTTCATCAAGAAGAAGGATAGGTCAATGTGCCTTTGCATTGATTATCGTGAGCTCAACAAAATCATGATAAAGAACAATCATCCTCTAACATGAATTGATGACTTGTTCAATCATCTATGTGAAGCACAATAATTCTCCAAGGTGGATCTATGGTCGGGATATTTCCAAGGGTAATAAGGAGGATATCCTCAAGACTAATTTTTGTACAAGATACGAGTACTATGAATTCATAGTAATTCCTTTTAGACTCACTAATACTCCATAAATATTTATGGAATTTATGAATAGAGTCTTTATAGATTACCTCAAAAAATTTATGGTAGTCTTTATAGATGATATTCTAATATACTGCAAAACAAAGGAGGAGCATGAGGAGCATCTAAGAACTATACGAGAGACATTACGAAAGTAGAATCTCTATGAAAAGTAAAAAAAGTGTGAGTTCTGGTTGAAGGAAGTCTCATTATTGGGTCATATCATCATAGGCAATGGGATATCTAGGGATCCCTCTAAGACAAATTCAATTGAGGGATGGTCGAGGCCAATATTTTTTATGAATATCCATAGCTTCATTGGGTTAGCTGGATATTATCGCCGATTTGTGAGAAATTTCTCACGATTGTCAAACCCTCTTACCAAGATAACTTGGAAGGGATTAAATTTTGTTTGGAATGATGAATGTGAAGATAGCTTCAAGGAGTTGAAAAGGAGTCTTATCGCTATGCATATTCTCACACTACCCACAAGTGGAGAAATTTTTTTGGTATTTAGTGATGCTTCGAAGAAGGTCCTGGGCTGTGTATTGATGCAAAATGAAAAAGGCATTGCCTATAATTCAAGGTAATTGAAAGTTTTTGAGAAAAACTATACAACACATGATCAGGAGTTGGCTACAGTAATCATAACTTTAAAAATTTGGTAGCATTACCTCTTTGGGTAGAAGTGTGAAATATATACAGATCCCAAAAGCCTCAAGTATATATTCACATAGAAAGAGTTAAATACGCACCAATGAAGATGGTTAGAGCTGATCAAAGACTATGAATACTCAATTCACTGTCATCCGGGGAAATCGAACAAGGTGGCGTATGCTCTAAGTAGAAAGGATCCAGAAACTCTTTCATTGATGATAATTGAAAAGGATCAAATCTTCTTAGATTTGATGAAGATGTACATGGGAATCATAAATAAGGGAACATCTCCAATCCTTTCACAAATGATTTCTCAACCGTCTCTTTTTGAAAGGTTAAAGGATGCTCAAAAGGATGATGTGGGAATTTAGAAGAAAGTGGAAACTATCAAAAAATGGAAATCTTCAGATTTCAATGTTAATGAAGAAGGAATTTTGAGATTTGGTACAAGACTATGTGTTCCATTAAAACTGGAGTTAAAGAATGAACTTTTGGATGATGCACATTGTTCGAACTTCTCCATTCACCCAGGAAACACAAAGATGTATTGAGATATCTGAGAGAATTATTGGTGGGATAACATGAAAATGGAGATCACTGAGTATACATCAAAGTGCCTAGTATTTCAGCAACTGAAGGCTGAGAGGAAGAAGTCTAAGGGGGTGATGCAAACATTACCCATACCAACATAGAAATGGGAGAACATCACCATGGACTTTGTCACCAGACTTCCGAAGAAATTTAAATGAAACAATGCTATCTGGGTTTTTGTGGATCATCTTAAAAATACTTTACACTTCATTGAAATTCGATAGGATTTATCCTTAGATCAAATGGCATGGATATACATCATAGAAGTGATAAGGCTTCATGGAGTTCCACTATCGATTGTATCAAATCAAGGTCCATGATTCACCTCTAATTTTTGTAAGAGTCTCCAACATGCTCTAAATACTTTGATGAACTTCAGTATGGCTTATCAACCTCAAACATATGTCCAATCTGAGCAGACTATCCAAACACTTGAGGAAATGTTTAGAGCATACTCAATGGACTTCAAAGGAGGATGGGATCAACATCTTCCTCTTGTTGAGTTCTCTTACAATAATAGTTTTCAATCAAGCATCCAAATGGCTCCTTATAAATCCCTTTATGGGAAGATGTGTAGAACACTGGCATGTTGGGATGAAGTTGGGGATAAAAAACTCCAAGGTCCAGAAATGGTCAAAGAAATGGTGGATATGGTTAACACCATCTAGCAGCACATTAAATCTATTCAGATTCGACAAAAGAGTTATGCTGATAATCATCTATGAGACCTAGAGTTTGATTTTGGAGACATGGTATTCCTCCACAAATCACCGTAGAATATAGTTATAATATTTGGGAATAAGTAAAAGCTTAGTCCAAGGTACATTGGACCTTTTGAGATCCTTGATTTCATTGGAGTACTGGCCTATTGACTAACACTTCCAACGAACCTATCTCAAGTACATAATATATTCCATGTATCACTCTTGAGGAAGTACATACCTAAACCATCACATGTACTCAATCCAAAGGTGGTACCATTGGAGAATGACCTCTTCTATGAAGAGAAGCTGTTGAAGATCTTAGATTGTAGGGAAAAAGTTCTACGAAATAAGACAATTCCCCTTGTCAAAGTGTTTTGGTGAAACCACAAGTTTGAAAAATCAATGTAGGAACCAAAGGAAGTGATGAAGTAGAGTTACCCTCATCATTTTTAGTGTGGGAAAAGGAAATTTCGAGGGAGAAATTTCTTAAGGGGGGAAGATTGTAACGACGCGAACTTTTATTAATGAAAATTATTCTTAATCTAATTAAATGTCTTATTATGTAAAATGGTTATATAAAACATATATAATTCCTTGGTATTATGTTTTTGGATTTTAAAATACTGTTAAGAATTATTAATGTTGATAATTTAGTCGTTGAACAATGATCACATGATCATTATGAATATAGGGCTTTAACAAATCCAATTTACTCAAACAAAGGAAGCGATGGCCTTATCCAGTAGAATTGCTCCATACAAAGCCTATTTTTTGGAGCTCAGAAAGGAGGTAGCATCACTAGGATTCTATCTTGACCAAGACCAATCCAAGCTTCAACATGTTAAGCTTTAACATAATCTCCTATGGAATAATTATAAGTTAATAAAGATTACCACACGAGCGATGTTATCTGAGTTTCCCCAAGGTCTGTCATCATCGCACACCTTACCCTTAGGTATTATATTGGTGTTATAAGGGGTTATGTAATAATACCATATAATTATTATTATGTGATTTATTTTTTTATAAATGATATATATTCATTTTATTATTGTTACTTTTTAAATGGTTTTTAAAGCACATATAGTGTTTTTATTTAATATTCAATTAAGAAATCTATTTTGATGAATTAATGGATTTTTAAATTAAATAATATTTTATTAAAATATTATTTCTAAATTAATTTTTATTAAATATAAATGATCATATAATATTTTTTGAATACAATGGTAATTTTTATTAAGGTTTGAAAACTATTTTTGTCAAAACCCATTAATTTTTGTTAAATGCCAGTTTTTATTTTAAAAGTAAAAATTCACATATTTAGAAAATTATTTAGATAAAATTACTATCATTTTTGGATTCAATATTTCTAAATTATCTAATGGTTAATTTTTCATAATTTTCTAAGATAGTCGAATTTTTGGGTAAAAATTAAATGTCACTTAAATAAATAATGTGTTTTCTAACATCATAATGACCCAATAGTGATGTAATAAAATAATATAAAATGTATATTCTTAAAATACATTTTTTACCTTTAACGTAATGTTATTTCATATTTGTTTTATTAATTTTATGGTGCCTTAGTGTACCCTCCAAGTCTTATAAAATATTTTAACTTTTTAAAATGATTTCCTTGAGAGTATGACTCACCTACACATAAGAAAGAATAATATTTTAATAAGTTCTTCTGTTGGACTTATAAAATAATTTTTCCACTCCACTTTTGAAAAAACCATGGGATGTTTTGTGTTTTTTATTAGTTTAATTTGTAGTGTCCAAAACCTAAATAATAAATAATTTCCTCTCTTTTCCTATATAAACCCACTCAATATCTCATTACTCTTCACTCACACCTTTTGGAGCTTAACCAAACTCTAACATCCTATCTATAAATTCTTCCTAAGGTTCCCTGGGCTCTCAAGAAGCCTCTCCCAATCCTCTCCCAAGCCTTTGGGATCACACTTCCAAGTAAGGGATCCTCACTTTCCTTCCTTCCTTATTTATGTCCAAGTTTCCTTATATTTTTATACCCTTTTATTTTAAATTAAAATTTTTAGGGTATGATTTATAACCTACCCTAAACTTCCCTCCTTATTTTTGAATGATGATATACCCCTTTCTCTCTTATTAATTCCTCCCATGTACACTCGTTGCCATGCCAAAATTCTGTAAGGGATTTCTCTCTCCTCATTTACATTCAAGAAATTATTTTATATTATGCATATAAATCCCATTAAATATATTGGTATATTATTTTACATGACCCCCTTACTATCCATTTCATGTATAAATGATTAGATACCCATTTCTCTCTCATAAACCCATTTTACGATTTCTATTTGACGTCGTTATACTTCTGAAGTTACACAAAAATTTCCCATACCAAAATCATTATGTAATTGAATACCATAATCATTTATCTATCAATGATATTCACCTTTATACATATTTACTTGTTGATTTAGGACTTATATTTATGTATTAAACATCTATTATTCATGGAATAAATTATGATGTTTAATGAATCCATGTTGTATGGTCTATGTGCCACACTTATGCATGAAATGAAATGATTAAGAAGGGTGCACCCTGATAATGCTCCAATGCATTGGGTAAAAAATAGTATCATGATACGCCATGTGAAATGAGGGTTTTACTCATGATAATTCATGTTCAATGAGGTTTTACTCATGCTAATTCATGTTCAATGTGGGTTTACTCATGATCTATGTGCAATGATCCTTAACTCATGCTAATATCATGTTAAATGTTATTTCCACATCTCTATGTTATGATAATCATGATATATCATTCCTTTATGTTCATGTTTCTATTATGCTTCATTAATATGCCTATTTCCTAACATGTATTGTATTCTTCATTTTATTCCTTGTTTACTCCCTTACTAGGATTTATAGCTCACCCTTTTCTTATGCATGTCCTCAGGTTATCCCATGAAATTCTAAGTATAAAGGAATGTTGTGGTCATGTAAAAGAAGTTTTAAATAAAGATTTTTTATTTTTATGTCTTAATTTGTCATGTAATTTTCCTAAGACCCAAACACACTAGACCTCTTGATCTTCTGGGTTGTATTAAGTTCACGTTTATGTAATAATTCATGTTTAAATGTGTAATAAAGAGAAGGGTTGTTATAATGACTATCCACAAGTTATTTTGTGAAATCATGTCTTCCCATTTAGGATACCTAAGTGAATTTGGTTCTCAAGAGGATCTCACATGGGTTTGGAATAGAAAATAAAGAAAATGGAACCCTAGTAGGATACTTGGGTGAAGTTTCTATTTAAATGGATCCTCTAGTGAAGGGCCTCCCAAGTTTATAGTTCTAGGAAAATATAGTTCCCTAGTTGGGGGTATGGGTGAGGGTTCACCAGAGTATGGAAAAAATAGTGAAGGGTCACCCTAGTTATAGGGTGAGGCAAATTTTCCCCCGAATATATGGGTTTGGGTGAATTATTACCTAATTATAGGTTTTGGTGATGGTCTTCCCTAGTATAGAGGTATGTGCAATGGTTCTCCCTAGTATGGAGACATGGGTGATAGTGTGTCCTAGTATGGAGGCTCTAGCCTAACATGGGAGTGTATTATCCTAGATGGGTTCCTTTTACCTAGTATAATATAATTAATGGTTAGGTGTTATATCATAAATGTTTTTACATATTAAACCACTATGTGAATTAATTACCCTAAAATTCCAGTTATTTAGCAAGGATTTTTTCTTAAGAGGCTACTTGAATATGCTTAGAGACTAATGTGCATAGAGGGATCTACTATGCTTTTATCTACGCATTTTTTCCTCTAAAAGTACCTTAAATAGGGAAACATGGGGTTTATTTATAAGAAAAGTTTAAGTGTAGAATGGTGCTTCACACAAGAGACCTAGGCACACCATGTGGCATGCTAATGCACTTCATTCTAGGAGGGATGCACACATGAATAGCCAGGACTAGGTGCATTCCTAGGTAGAGAAGATCATAAACATATGAAGACTAGAGCATGTGTGTAAGAATACCTAAGTGACATATATTTCTTTCTTCAATAAGGATTATCCTGCTCAACCAATATTTCTATCGTTTTTTAAAAATAATCACCAATAGTAGTATGGTGTAGGTGTGTTATGAAATGAAGGGTTTAAAGGGGTAATTTTGTAAAATTATTCAGTATAACATTTAGCTAGGAATTATTATGAAGTTTTAATGAATCTTGAATTTTTTTACCATTACTAATTTCCTAGTCATTGTAAAATGATTTTGGTGACATCATGATAATTCCTTGTGAAGTTTTTTAGGTTTTCTTTGAATAGACTTCATGGTTTATTCATGGGTACCACCACATGGATACCTAGAGATTACGTTTCAGTGGTTCTATTTTGGTGAAATCACCCACAGTGCTTTGGTCAGAATGATACCTTTACTTAGTCATATAAAATTAAATAATGTGACCAAACTTTGAATGGGGTAGACAATGATATTTTTTCATGATTTATTGAGGTTTAGTAGAATTATCATCATCATAGAATTACCATTATATGTCACACCATGATTCCTTAATTTGAAAAGTTAGTATAACTTTTGTAGTCCCTATAATTTCCTTCAATTTAATTTAATTTCTATCGAACCTTAGGTGATTATAGGTGTACCCTTTAAGTTATTTGAGTTTACATTGACGGTATTTATCCTCTATCATTAGGATATTGACTGGTTGTGATCATAGGTGAGTTCTTTTTCTTTTAATCATTTTTTCTCTCTATTATTTAATTTTGAAAGCTATAGAAGCATTTTATCTTTAGTTAAGTAGATTTGGGTCATTATTTTGATAGGTATTATTGTGCTTTAAATTTTTGAGGATTCCCTTGCCTAATTTTGATCTATTAATCATATATTCCTCACCATGTTCCCGAATAGTTGTTATAAATCATTTATGGAGTTTGGTGATTCAAGAACTCTCTTTTATTTTGTGTATAATGTGGAAGTCACAAGATTTTAGTGATTTAGGTGGATGGTAATTATTAAAATAATGAATATAATGTATTAGGCTAAAGGTGTTAAAGGTAAGGTAGGGAATCACATTTGATTCCATAATTTATTAATATAGATTATTTGATTGATAATTTTTTATAGATTCTACCAATAATAGTTGTTTTTTCTATGTTATATGTGTTGTTAATGTAATTTTATTTATGGAATCACCTTTAATAAAATTTTAATTACTTAAATATGGTAAGGAACCAACTATGTAAAATTTTCAATTATTATGTTACTACCCATGAAATATATATTTAATAAATATGATAGTGTGTTTAAAAAGGGTAATTATGGAAGAGGTTTTTGTTAAAATTTATTTTTATCGATTTTTAGTGTAATTTTTGTTGTTTTTGTTGTGATTTGTGTGGTTGTGAGGGTGTTGTGTAGAAATTCTTATGGATGGATATGGGTGTCGGGATGTGTTGTGAAATGGGGTTGCATCTAGTTTCTATGGTTAGCATGGTAAGTAATGATTGTTGATATGAAATTATTGGGATGTTGTAGTGATTATCATAATAATATGTGTGGGGTTGATGTGGTGTCTAGTTGTGTGTTGTGGGGATAGTATTATTTCCCAATGGTTAATAAACTATGATTATTAATGAAAAATTTGGTAATTGGTGTGCTATTGGATTTAATAAACCATGGTAGTTAATGGAATTTTAGTAATTTAAATGAATTGGTAGTTACTTGAATGAAATGTGGTTAATGGATAAAGATTTTGTTATCAATAAAAAAATTAAATGTCATAATAAATTTAATATGGAAGGTAATTGATAAATATTTAATGGTTAAATGATTGGGTTAAGTGTGAAATTATGAATGGAAGTTGTGGAAATATTATATGGGAAGTGGTACTAGTTTGTGGTAAATTAATTGGAAGCGATGGTAACTTATGGTGGTGAGAGTATAGTGGTTAGATTGGGTGAGGCAGTGTTGTTTTGGTGTAAACTCGTCAGGTTGATCTTGTGGGTAGTTGTATTATACTTTAATTTTCATATGATTTCATATACACCATTCCCTATTCATATCACCATATCTACGACCAAAGGTTTTTAGTTATGGTTATTTTCCCTTAAATTTTAGGTTGGATGGATAACTACTCCCCCTTCCCCACTCTCTCTTCCAGTCATGTATTGGTTGTGATGGCTAGGGTTTATATTCATAATATGTGATATACAAAATTTAAATGTTATATTGATGTGATGATGATGAGGCAATGATTTTTTATATAGTGGGGGTTATTTATAGTAAGAGGAGGGAATGAGATTTATGTTATTCATGTTCATGATACCCTCATATTAATGAAATGATATTTTCAGTTTGTATCTTGATGTGGTTATGATTATGGTATGGTTTATATTGGTGCTAATGAGAATTTTTTACTCTGCATATATTTTGGAAGGCCAAGTTGTATTCTATCCCGCATCATATGTGACATGATTATAATAATTTCTTGGATATATAAGGGATGAGAGCACCAATATGTTTTTTGTTGTAGCGTGAGAGCAATAAGCCAGAGGGGAAATGGTGAGGTGTACCCTTTTTTTCTATTATTCAATATTATTTTATAATAATTGGATTTGACACTTGGTTAGTGAGTCGTTATGATTTTGGTTGGTATGTTCTTATTGGTTCTACTATTTATTCACTGGGGAATTAGTATGCTTCTCCCACATTGTGCATGATATGTTTTGAGAATTATCCTACTAAATATACATTTATTATCACCCTTATATATATATATATATATATCTATTTTACATGTTTATAGGAGGGATATGGATATCAAGATGAACCTTATTATCTTAAACCTGATCATTTTTGTTGGAGTTTATTCCTAGGTGTTTATTATGTTATTTTTATTTTACATATTGGTATTTGTATGAAATTTAATACATTATAGATATTATATGAAGTGGTTTTATTTTGATTATAGTGTTGATTATTGATTTCTTATTATGTTCTTAGTATTTATGAGGAAAATTCCTCTAATTATGTGATTTATAGCCTCAATGATAGTCACCACCCTATGTCTTATTCACAATAGTATTTAAGGATCACTCTAATCTTCATTGAAAATATAAGATGGGTTCCTAGTAAGTGTGAGTCGTGAAAAATTTGTATATGAGCTATGGTTTATAGTTAGGGTAGAGAATGAAGTTAAGAACAAGTGAGGATTTCATGGGATTGGTAAGGAAATAGTATTGGTAAATCTTATTATGTGATTTAGAAAGGTTGACCCACTAGGAAATGGGTGATTGGGGTCCTTGTGATCCAATGAAAGTGTATTATGTTGTTTGAACACCCTAAAATATATAATTTTTATTATAGGGTAGATCCCTGTGGAAGGTTTATGAATCATTTTTTGTTGTTATTGTGTTTGAATTGGGGTGATATTGGGTAAAATGAAATGAATATAATTAAATTAACCTTTAGGAATTCAATACCATCGGGCTAAGGATTTTGTTTTATTTCCTTCAGAGATGTATTTTAGTTCATCATCCATAGATGGATTAGGTTGGTGAGGTTTGGTAGGATTCTCTAGTTGATCAGTGTAGGATTGACCTAGCTGAGGAGGAGGATCTTTAGAGGATGACATTGTGTCGGATCCAGTGCCAAGGTTGGGAGAAGTATAAGGCAAGTTCCCCCAACATGGAGACAAACCGATTGTTGGAGGAGCTTGTGATAGCTTTTATTTTGATTTATTCTATGGCATGGTATTGGGTTCCACTATTTTTTAGTCAGATAGGTGGAGAACCACACCAGTGGGGAATTTTTTATCTCAAGGAACATAAGGTGGAAAATATTTTGTAATATGATTTTTAGAGGTATTTTATTATGTGGATCCTAGCATCAATGTTGAGGGTGGTGAAGAGGTAGGAGATTTTATCCCTTTATCATGGGATTTTGAGTATGTATAATCATTATAACCTTCTTAAATTTTCTATTAAACTTTTTCCAAATGAGTATTTTAGGCAGAGGGCCCTTAAGGAGGTTCTATGTAACTTCATTTAGTATTCAATCACCCCATTTACATTCCCTATGTATTTGGAGGTGAATAAGAAGGTTTAAATCATCAATAGGATGTATATAAATCCAAGGTATTCATGATAAGGTGGTTAGAAAGTATTCCCAATGGGTGGATTTTCAGATGGAGGATATCGAATTTTGGGGTAGTTGAGGTTTTAAATGATATAGATTCATTCCAAACCCTCTAATTCTCATTTCTCTGGACACATTAGTTTCTATGTATCTATCAATATCTATATTCTAGTGTGTTTTGTTTTTGGAAGTCATGTCCATCAGTAATATTAGTTCTCAACCATTCTTCGGGCCCAGTATGGTGTAATTGGCCATATTCCTTATCAACCCCATAAAAAGTTCCCTCTAAGTTCATATGAATAATAAGGATAGCATGATTATGTTTCACTAAGATTATATAGAGATTTTAGAGTTAAATAATGTGATGTACCCTCTATTAGGAACATAGGGCTAAGCACATCCATGGAGGTGTTCATTGGTAGGTCCGTCAAGGAAAAGGATCTGGACATATATAGTTTCATGCAGTGGAGATATAAGAATCCATTAGTCTAGAGATTATTCAAGTTACCATTTTCTTATATTCTACTCTATATTTGTACATGTTTGATTTTATATCATTACATTCATTATCTCACACAACTTAGACCGCACCTTAGGACTCTGGTTGTAAAGGATTCCAATGCCTCTCACATTAACTATGATAGTTAGAGTTCAGTATAATTGTTTTTTATATATGTTGAGGTTGTGAGATGATAATGGAGAATAATCAGTCATTGGTATATTTCTTTGTACTTTAGATATATTCATACAATGTCATTCATGGTATGGATTAGTTTCATTATGTGTGCATGATCATTGATTCCTTTTGGAGAAGGGTCAAGTTTTGTGATGTGGATAGTTAGTGTGCAGTGTTCATTGGTGAGAATGACCATCAGATGGATCATAGGCCATAATAACCTATTTTATCATAATTAGTGTATTTTTCATTGGATTTAACAGAGAAAAAGGTGGTGGAGTTCCCTAAAGTCATTTAGGTGTTTCTAAATTTATTCCCTAAAAATTTTGTGATGCTACCACCTTGATAAGATATCGATTTCATGATAGAGTTATATTCTTGTACCTCTATCATTTCAATGTATTCCTATCAAATGGATCATTTTGAGCTACATGAGTTACTGATTCAGATTGAAGATTTGATGAAAAAGGGTTTCATCAGGCCTAGTTTATCACTATAGGGTGTTTTAGTGTTGTTCTTCGAGAATGTGAATTATAGTATTAGGTTGTGTATAAACTATGAATGGTTGAATTAAGTTGTGGTTAAGAACAATTATTACCTTCTAAGGATGGACGATATTTTTAATCGGTTAAAGGGGAAAACTAATTTTTAAAGGCTAGTCTATGGTCTAGATATCATTAAATGAGGATAAAGGAGGAGGATATACCAAATACTACTTCCATGTGTTATTATTGGAACTTAAGGTACATGGTTGTGTCATTTGGTGTCATGGAATCCCCATCTATTTTTGTGGAACTTGTGAAATCCGTATTTCCTAAGTTCCAATAACAAAATTTGGTAGTGTTCATTGATGTAATTCTCATATACTCAAAGTTAAATGAGGAACATGCTAACTATATTAGGGTTATCATACATTTCCTTTAACACCATTGTATCTATATAATGTTGTATAATTTTAATTTTTTGATATGGGAGGTATGTTTTATCAGGATTGTGTTGTCCAAGTAATAAGTTTCCATTAATCATTCAAAGATAATTGTGGTTGTTTCTTGGTCATACTCCATCAATGTTGTAGAGGCTTACAGTTTCCACATTCTCATAAATTATTATCAAATTTTTGTATATGAATTTTCTTGAATTTTGATGTCATTGAAATACCTAACTAGGGAAGGCTATGGAATTATATGGATTTATTGGTGTCAAGAACCTTTTGACAACCTGAAGGAAATGTTGATTAGTACTCACATTCTTTAACTTCCATAGGAAGGAGTGATATTCAAGGTTATTAGTGATGTCTCCTTTATAGGTTTGGTATACATATCAATTTATCATATAGAAATGATCTCATATAGGTCTTGGAAGTTACATCCCCATGAGTATAATTATGCCACCCATGACCTAAAGTTGGGAAGTAGTATTTTCTCTAAAGATAAAGAAATATTGCTTCATTAGTAAGAATGTTATGGTCATTAGATATCACAATAATCTTAGGTATATTTTCTCTCAGTGGGATTTGAATTTTTATCGGTGGAGGTAAATGGAGTTATTGTGGGACTAATATTTTGATATTTTCTACACCCCAGGAAAATGGAATGGAGTAACATATTCTTTAAGTATGAATTAATGAGGATATTTTTTTCAGGATTCCATAGATTCTTATAGAGTGATAGAGGAGTATTAAACTATGCATCTTGCTTTGGATGAGCTTAGTGGGAAAGGATGTTTATTCTATATGATAGTGCATTCATCCTTGATGTAGTGGGTGGAGGAGTCTCATTGGGAAGACTCATGGGTAGCATTAATCTAGGATCATGTCTTTCAAGGTGATGCTATATAGGGGTGATTGGAGCATGAATGACATTGGGTAATGTTTTAATGGAAATTGTTTCTTCTATTAGTGATGAATGAGGAGGTTATTATTGAGTTCCATAATTCAACATTGGTAGTTCATCCTAGTATATCCAAAAAAAGTCATGCCCTGATAATTCATCTTTGATGTCCTATGATACATTTTTATATAGCGTAGTTTTTTTTCACAATGCTTGGTCTAGCATTAGGTTTATGCAGAGTAGCATGCTCCAAGTGGGATATTATGTTTTTGGGGTGATTATATATTAATTAATTAATTCATATCACATCTTGGAAATCAGGGGGTTGGATATTATGGATTCTATAGTGAGGTAGTATATGAATGAGGTAGTGTGACTTCTTGGGGTACTGAGGACTATCATCTCTAATTGGGATCTTTGATTCACCTTACATGTTTGGGGAGGTATTAAATGTAATTTTGGATCTAAACTATATCTTAGAACTAATTTCTATCTTCAGATTAATGGGAAGACAAAGTGGACCATTTAGACATTAGAGGATATACTATGAGCCTATATTCTAGATTTTAATGGATCTTTACTAAATCAGCTACCCTTGGTTGATATTTATTATAAAAACTACTATAAATATTCCATTGGTATGGCTTCATTTGAATAATTTTATAGGAAAAAATTTATATCTCTATTTTGTTCGATCTATTTTGGGTACTCAACGGTCCTTGGACCAGATGTGGTGTAGAGCATGATTGAGAACGTCCATATGATTCAAGATATGATGAAGGGGGAATGGGGCCATAATAATTCTAATGATAATTTTTAGATGAAACCTTTGTAGTTTTAGGTTGATGAATATGTATTCTTTAAGATTTCCCATCATCATGGGAAACAGAGTTTTGACTAGGGGAGTAAGCTCTCTCTTTATTTTATTGGTCTTTATAAGGTGTTTCAGCATGTTGGTGAGGTGGCGTATTGGTTGGAACTTCCACCTCAACTATACTATATCCATGATTTATTTTATGGTTCTCATCACCATATATATCTTTACAATTACTCCCATTTCATTGATTTAGAAGAGTATGATATATAGTATGATATTATGTTTGTGGAGTAATCATTCAAGATTTAAGATTGTTGATGAAAGGTGTTGTGTGGGAACATTATTCCTTTATTTCACATTCTATGGAGACATGGTGTGTTGGATAAATATACTTAGGAAGATACACACTCAGTATCCTAACTTGTTTTAAACCTTTTTTGGCATGATTATGAGTTTTTTTATTTTGTGTTGAGATGATTGAAATTATTGTTTATAGCTATTTTGTTGGAATTGATTTTTCGATGTTGTTTTGTGTTTTTTCAGTGTTGTTTTCATTTTATATGTGGTACCTATAAGTGGTTATTTGGATTTGTTCATATATTTTTCCTTTTGAGTTTGTTTTTTATTATAGAGGATGATAATTGTTTGAGAGGTGTCTAATGTAATGGACTGGAACTTCTCACCCCATTACATTGTGCCTTGTGGGTGTTGGAGGTGATGGGAGGAGATTGGAGGGAGATAGGTTTTTTTGGAACTAAAATTTTATTTGGGGGATATAGGTCACAAAATGAATATATGAGTAGTGGAATGAATGTATGTATGATGTAGGGTGTGGTTTTGGATTTAATGAGTCGCGGTATAGATAATGAGTTAGAGTTCATGTTTTTTCAAGGAGGTATATTGTACATGATGTAGTAGAGTTTTATCATGGTGTGAAGTGTTTTAAGGGGGATTTTTACAAATTAATAAATCTTACATTTTGATGGGAAGTCCTGTGAAGTTTTGATGGAACTTTTTATTTTCCCATATGGTTCTTTCCAGTTAATAGTATAGATATTTCATATAAGACTTGATAGTGACTTTGGTAGTTTATAATGTTTTTCACACATGGGATTCATGGAACATTCATGGTCATCATTATGTGGATACATTTAGTTCAGGTTTCAATGGCTCTATTTTGGGTGACATCACACCATAGTTTGTTCACGGAACAACCCTTCCTCGATTATATTGGATTAAATAATTTTATCAGTCTCAAAATAAATGGATATAAGGATATTATTAGTGAAATTTCTAGAGGTTTGTTGGAATTTTCCTCATTATGGAATGACCATGATCTATCATGTCATGATTACTTAATTTCTAGTGTTATTATAAATTTAGAAGTACCTCTTAATTCCTTCAATTTCCTACGATTTCACTCAAACTTTAGGTTATCGTAGGTTTTCCCTTTGAGTTCTTTGAGGGTCTCTTTATTATCATTATCCCTTGTATTTATAATATTGATAGGTTGTGATCTATAGTGAGTTAACCTTATATCATTCTTGGATTATTTCTCTTTTTCTTCATTTAGAAATGTAATAGTAGTGGTCTGGATTTATTTTTGGTGGCTATGGGTTATGGTTTTAATGTGGATTTTTCTAGTTTCGATTATTGAAAATTTATTTTCATTATTTTATCCAGGTTAACATCTCTTCCACACATTTTTCTTAAAAAATAGTTTTAAAGATTTTATTTAGGTAATGGATTTGGGAACTCTCTTTTATTTTTTTGTATAATTTAGAAGTAACATGATTTGTCTTTATCTGGGTGGATGGTGATAATTAAATTAATAAATATAATGGATTATACTAAATGGAATGAATGTAATGGGGTTAATGAAAAGTGTTCCCATGATTTATTGTTATTGTTTATATGATTAATAACTATTTATAGATGTTTTTAATATTTTTTCTTATATGTTATATGTCTTTTTTCTATAATTTTATTATTAGGATCATCTTTCATAAATGTTTAATTACTTGAGGATGGTAAGGAGCTAGTTGTGTGAAATATAGAAATTTTATATTACTACCCATAAAATATATGTTAAATAAATATGATTTCATGTATAAAAATGGTAACTTTATAGGTAATTGTTACTAAAATTGACTTTTATATGTTTCTAGTATATTCATTATTATTTTTGTGATTTGTGTGGTTGTGGGGTTGTATTGTGGAAATTGTTATGAATGGTTTTGAGTTTTGGGATGTGTTGTATAGTGGGGCTATATCTAGTTTCCATGGTTAGTGTAAGAACATGTACCCCTTTTAGGAGTAAATTTCATGGGGTTTTTCAAATTTTTAGATGGAGGACGAGCCATCTTTAAAAACAGAGTTTTAATTTATTTTTCAAGAGTTATAGATTTTAATGTTAATTATTTTGGATATGGTATGAGATATGAGAGGTACCTCAGATTCTCAAGTGAGTATCTATTGATTTAAATATAATTATTGATATTTTAGAAGGTTTTCACTTATGGTGAATGGTTTGGTGTGCACAGTTTAGGAGAAACCATTCAACACCCTGAGTGTGGGACACTTTTTAGTTCAATTTGTATAGTTCACTATAATATGGTAAAAATTAAGCATAGTTGAGGGGAAACTATGTGGATCTTAGATTAAACTATGTGTTGTATCTTGTACATGGGACTTGACACATGGTTTTCCCACAGTTGTAGAAAAACCACGATGTTTTTTAGGGCTTTTCCTAGTTGATTCACATAGTTAGAACATGGTTGGTAAAATGTGTAGAACAAACATGGGAGGATGGGTGTTTTTAGATAGTTTTTAGTGCATGGTTGGTGCATTGTTTGTCGAACCATGTGGCCAAACCATGTGAAAAATTAAAAATTGTAAAATACCATTTTTATTATGGATTTATAACCTAAAAATCCCTCTTTTTCCTCCCATTTTGGTCATCTTCTCCCCCATGTGAACGACCCTACCTCTCCCTATTCTCATGGTGGATCTAATTCATCCCTTGGAAGATTTGAATACAATTTGAGGAATTAGTGATCTAGATTTAATGCTATGAATTCATTTCCTTCCATTAATTTTTCTTTATATCAAGATATTTATCCTCACTTATGTCTAGTATGCCCTATTTCCAGTGATTTTGTCTCCTTATTCATTTTCTAACATTTTTGCATGAGATGAAGTCTAATGGTGGATAAACTGGTGTCCATGAGCCTAAGGTAGGTGGTCCCTGCATATTTTTCATATTCTTAATTAAATTTCAAGTTCATGAGTTGTGTGGTCATGAGAACTTATTATTTATTGAACCAATAATTAAATTGAAACCATCACTAATACATTTTTTTGTTATTATTCCCTAAAACATGATGTTAATTACTTTCTTTGAAGGTAATCCAAATGGGATTTTTCATGTGTGTAATTGAATCTATGAATTGGCTATGTAGAGTAGGGAAACGAATTTTTTTAATAATTTTAATTTGGAAAAATTTTAAACTTCATAAGAGATTGTGAAATCATAATTTATTTATATTGTGAAATGGTAAGTGATGAAAAGTGAATTGAAATTGTTTGTGTCTTATGAAATGAAATTAATGATTTATTCCTTAGATTATTTTTGGAACCTCAAAATGGTAAATTGAATGAGAAACTAGAATGAATTTTTATGAAACTAAATGGTTATATTATGATTTTATATTGATATAGTAAATTTATAAATTTTGGGTTATGAAATGGGTAACGAATTTTATAGGTTGATGACTTGTGAATTAAAGTGAAATTGTAAAGTATAACGGTAAATGTTAATATGTGAAATGGGATTTATGTATAAATGGTAAATAAATATGGGTAGGTAATGAGAAATAAAATGGTAAGTGGATATGGATCTTTATGAAATGTGCTTGATTTATGTATTGATTTGGTAAGTGGATATTTAAATGGTAAATATATATGTACATTATGAAATTTTTTGATTTTTTCTTTGGTAAATGCCTTAGGTCAGTCTTGATACTATAAATGAAAATTCCCTCCTAGGTGGTGTTACGATAATTATGATTAAAATTATATCATAATAATTCTTGATTGACTAAAGAAAAAAACACTATGGGTGGTTATGAAAACTCCTTATGTAGAGGTCATGAAAACTCCCTATGGGGAAGCCATCAAAACACCCTATGATGAGGTAGTGAAAACTACCTCCATGGAGGTTTTGAAAACTCCCTATGGGGAGGTTAGGATACTCTAAATAAAACACCCCTCTAGGGTGGTCTGGAATACACCTTAGGTGGTATATGATAAGAAATAAAACACTCATAAGTTTATTCCTGATAATATGGTTGGGATAGTCCTCAAAACATTACCAGATACACCTCCACACTTTCCAAAGTCGTCATGTTTTATCAGTTTCATGGTCCTGAGGATTGAAAATAGTACAGAACGATATCAGGTTCCACCATAGATCTTAAAAATCGGTGGTTATTTACTAGTTTTTAATTAAATTGTCAAATAATTATATTTGTTTAACTGTATATTTTATGGATACAATTATTTTATCAGACTAGTTATATTCAGGGATGTTGTTGGTGGTGGCCTACAAATTTATACTCACACCATGCTCAGACATCCATGGCACTTGGGTAAATGAGAATATATTTCTTTATTTTCGGCCTAGGCTAGGGAAATTCCCAATGCTTGATGGTTGACTTACTATGATAGATCATGAGAGCTTGGGACTAATCTAGGACTCATGTCCATTTTTATATTCTTTCCCATTTTTTTATTTTGTTCTTTTAGGTTATGATGTGTATAGATTATTGTAGATTTATTCCTTTCCTAACATGTAGTAAATGGTTCATTTGATATAGCATGGTTTATTTTGATTATTTTTTATAAATTTAATGGAAGTTGTTTCACTTATTTATTTAACTAGATGTATCTGATTACTTTATTATTTATACTATTTTTTATACTCTTATAAAGGGGGTATATTCTCCCCATTGTACCACCTTAAGCTCTCACTTATATTCAGAAGCCTCTAACATATGGGGAGGTGAACCTGATGGCCCATTAACTATTAGGTATGGTCACTTTTTATAGTGTATTAGAGTGTTGATGTTACAAAGTGATATAATAGGTTCCTTTTCTTTTATATTACTATTTGGTAATGGTATATAGAAGTATAAATTTTTCATGACATGGTATGGAACTTGTTCTTAGTAATAGCCACCCCACATACAAGGGAATTCCATGTTGTGAGGGATAGTATTTTTATTCATGTTTTTCACTTTTAATATTAAATGATTTCATCTTGAGTGATACACATGATTATGAGAATATAATTTATGAGATTTAGGGCGATTTACTCATGTGTTTATGAATCATATCATGCACGTATGGTTCACATTTCATTTGTGTGATTGCCTCCAGTTAATTGCTTTTTTATCTGGAATATAACATGGGTTGGTTATCTAAAGTGATTGTATACATATATATAGTGTTTTCTTGTATAATTGTATGGTATTATATTACTCAACTAATCCTCTAAATAGATAAATTCATGTCATGTGATTATTTTTTCCTTGATAATTATTTAGAATAAACTAAATAAAATGTTGAGTATAGCTTATAAATTGTTTTAATCTATAACTTGTACTTGAAATTTCATTTAACTGATCCTCTTATTATGTAAATTCTATTTAATGAAAAATAAAAGGTGTAAAATTATGAATCCTATATATATATATGAGTGGAACTAATGGTTATTTTAGGTTTACCCTATGTACGGGTAGTTTGATCTATTGAGAACGCATGAGTTATATGATCTCTATGATGTGTGATATATGGAAATGTGATATGTTGTTCCTATTGTCTCTTTTTGTGAGCTTTAATTTTGGAGATTTTAAATGGAAATGTGTTCAAATTTGGGCCATAATTTTCATAACTTGGTCTTGAGAATGGGTCAATGGGGCTAGTTTGATCCTGTAATGTGAGACCATTATGATGTGGAGTGGATTGGATAGTGGAGTTTCATTCCTTTTATGACTTCAGTATGTATTGTGGCCTTGATTTGTGTTGTGAAGTAATTATCTATTAATCTTGTGGTTTATTCCTACCCCGAGAGTGCATTGAGTATACTTGGCTCAAACCAATGTCTTGAGATGGAAGATCGATCATTTTTCATGATTTATGGCTTATTTAAACTTGATTTATAGGATTGGTTGTGAGGACCAAGTGTCCTATGGGATATGGCTCAGGATATTAGTGATTCAATGGGTTTTTATGTCCAAGGGTAACCTATGAGAGAGGTTTTTCTAGTAATGAAATTTATTTTTGAATGAGAAGCATAGGTAAATACTTGAATATGTGATTTATGAATGGTATGAATTGTTATCATACTATAAAATCTATTGATAATCCTTGAGAATGATGGAGATGGGTTTACCTAAGGTTTTGGGTACCCTTGTATGGGTTGGAGGAAGTTTATGTGGATTCCTTGAGATGTTTTTGGTGACAAGACCAGTTTTTGAGGGAAAGATAATTTGTATGTCTAACCTTTCTAATTACTAGTGTGGTATATAATGGGATGGCCAATTGTGGATATATATGTGTGAATTTAAGTCTAGTAAAGCATAGATAAATGCTTTGAGCTTCATAATTCCAATCAAGTGATGGGTGGTTGTGTAAATATATTTGGCATGGTGTAATACTTTAGCTTTGAAAAGTACTAAGGTTGCTTTGTCTTTATGAGACTAGTATTTTATGGGGGTATGTATAGTGGTTTAGGCATGTGAGCCTAGTTTTTATGAGTAGTGACTTTTTGGGGTTTATTTAGGTCTTCTTAATCAGGTTGTACAGGCGCCTATCACTATTTATCTTTGATGAGATCAATGAAGCAAGCATAAGTTGGGGATGCATTATGCCACTTGGATTATGGTTCATTCCATATAGGATTGTACACCCATAATTTTTAAATGATTTAAATTTAGTTAAATCTAGTTATGTATGGTTTTTTTAGATTATTAATCAATGAGTAGTCATGTGTGGGATGAAGACTCACATAGATTCAATGAGAGGCTTGCAGGAATAGAGATCTAGGGATTTTGGTTGAGAATCATAGTGTCCCTATAGTAGGGGATAGATTTGCATATGGTATAAGGTGAGGCGGCATGGGCGATGTGATCTTAAATATAGTTATGGTTTAACATGGTGAATGAGTGTGGATTGGGAGTAGTGACACAAGTCTCGTGATGATGGAACCTATCAAGTTCATGATTGAGGATCGATGTTACTAAGTCCATATGGTGGGAAGTTCACCATATTCTGGTTAAGGGTGTGACCCTCATTTTGAAAAAAAAAATCAATGGATGTCACAGATAATGTTCCCAGTGATCCTGGAATGTGTGGTGGTTAATGTTTGGTGTTATCGCTTGGGTATGAGAATGGGGGTCACATCTGGCCTTCATGTGCGGTAATAGGAAAAGGATATACCATGGATCTTGGAATTTTTATTTAATGGAGAAAAAATTAGGGTAATCCTATGGTGGGGAGTATCAAATTAGTCATGAGTACAAGATCCCATGTGTGTAGGGTCATGGATGCATTGAGACTGGTTGGTGGATGATAGAAGTGAATCTGTGATTTCAGTGTGAAAATGAATCTATGGTAAGCTAGTTTTATGTAAAATACTATATTTGAAATTTTGTGTGGTGTTGGTTAAGTTTTGAGTGTTATTATTAGACCCAATATTAATTTTTTGAACTGATCGGGAGGTGGTTAAATGGTGTTTCAATACTCTTGGTACAAAACGGTGGTAGTTTTGGTTGGTTAGGGATCAAAACATGAAATTACACTAGGAGTCAGATTTAGAAAATGGTGTGTATGCTTGAATGGTCTTGGGGTTCATTAAAGAGCTAAGACATCGGGATCAAGAGATGTTATATAGGACACCATATATGGTCAAGAACATTATAGGAAAGTCAAATATATGAGATTTGATTAGTGTTGTTGTGTATTTCTAGATGTGTTGAAGTAAAAATCATTTTGGGAGTATTGTTGGAACATAGGATTTATTATTTGTTAGTAAATTCCTATGGTACGGATTACCATAGTGGAACCATTTGGAGGGAACACCATAGGCCAGGTGATATATTGATTAAGGGGATTCCAGTGGAGTTTTGTGATATGTATTTGGAATCTGGTGGGTGTGAAACAAAGTTTGAGTGATCTAAACTAGTGTGGGAGAGATTAGAAATCTAGGATAGCATTCCAATTTTAGTAGTGAGGCAAGGCCTCATGATATAAATGGTGTTGGGAAAAATAATTTGAGTATATATAGCATGGGGGATTAGTAATACCACCAAAGTGTAGTATTCTGGTGGAGTTTGTTGAAATATTTATCATCATGATGCATAGTCTAGTGTGATTTTGAGAAGTAGGCTCGGGTTAGTGTAAACTTAGCACTACCATGACCAGTGAGAGGTTGGTGGATTAGTTTTTTGGACAAAATCTTGAGCAGGAGACCTCATGGTGTGTTCAGTTGATCTTGAAAACACAGGGAGACTTCCTAGAGTATGAAAATTCCATATATGAATTGGTTTTTCTAACCACATTAGTTTTAGGTAGATGAATGTATGCTATTTTGAGTGTCCCTGAGCTTATAAAATTTCATTTTCTTGGGATGGGAAGCCTGCTCATTTAGGTAGGGTTGGTCAGAATTGTGAGGAAGTTTAGTAATGCGGCTCAATGATTCATAGGAATATAGATCAGAGATTATATTTTATATTGTGGGGTGGTTTTAAGAACCTTTTCCCGTTTTAAGTGTAAATTTAGGTGAGCTTTTTGAAATGTTGAGCCGGAGGATGGGCCATTTTAAAAATCAAATTTTGGATCAATTTTTTGAGAGTTAGATCTTTTAGAGTCGATATTTTTGGATACCTTATAAGGCCCAAGAGGTTCCTTGGATGGTCAGATGAATCTTGAGTGCTTCATGTATAATTTTGAAAGATTTTAGATATTTCCACCAATAGTACATAGTTTAGTGTTCACGGTTTAAAAGAAACCATGTATCACCCTCGACATGAGATAATTTTAAGTTCAATGTATATAGTGAATGGTCATTTGTCATGGTTAGTGAATGGTTAAGGTGAAACCATATAGATCTCATATTGAATTGTGCAGAGTTTTTTGGAACTATAACTTGAGGTATGGATTGTGTATGGTTGCAGAAAAATCGTGTGAAAATTTTTTCAGTGTTCTTGAGATGATTGGAATGGTTGGAACATGGTTAGTGAACCATGTGAACTAATCATATGATGAGGGGTGTTTTGAGACATTGTTGACCACAAATTTGGTTTATAATTCGGATAAACATGTGATTCCTTAAGTAGGGAAAAAATAAACACTTTTTCCCTTGAAATTTTATAACCCAAAATCCCTCTTTTTCCTCCCATTTCAGCCAACATCTCCCCATGTGCATGAACCTCCCTCTACCTCTTCCCATGGTGGATCTTCTTCATACCTTGTCCATTTTGACTACCATTTTAGGTATTGGTAAGCTAGAGGTAATTCTATGACTTTATTTCCATCTATTCTTTGCCTCTCTCACTATCAAGTGATATCTCTATTATTTTGTTTATTATGACCTTTTTTTAGGTCATTTTTATGCTTCTTTGTTTTCTATAATTTTATCTTGAACTAAAGGCCAATATCAAATGAGTGAATGTATATGTGTATAAGGTATGTTTTCTCTAAATGTTTCCCATAATCTTTCTTAAATTTTGATTGTATGAGTTTTACATTCATGACAACGTATTAAGAATTGACCCTAGAATTGAATTGAAACCTTAACAAAGATATTATTATATTATTATGCTCTGAAACATGATGTTAATTACTTACATCTAAGTTAATACTAGGGGATTACTCATGTGTTTAATTGAATATATTAAATGGATAAGTACAGTGGGGAAATGGAATTCTTCATAATAACATGAATTGGGGAAAATTAGAAATGGTAAAAGAGATTGTGGAATTAGAATCTATTTATATTATGAAATGATAAATGATGAAAAGTGAATTCAAATTTTTTGTATCTTATGAATTGGAATTGAGGACTTCTTCCTTAGTTTATTTTTAAAACCTCAAAAATTTTAAATGGAATGAGAAACTAGAATGAATTAATATGAAATGAAATGGTGAGGTTTTGATTTTATATTGATATATTAAATTGATAAAGTGTGGGTTTTGAAATGGGTAGTGTATGTTATAGGGTTATGACTTCTGAATTGAAGTGAAATTGAACAGTGTAATGGAAAATGTTAAAATATTAATTTGGGTTGATTCATAAATGGAAAATTATGATGGGTTGGTAATCGTTAATGAAATGGTAAGTTATTATGGATATTGATGAAATTACCTTTATTTATATATTGATTTGATAAATTAATATTGAAATGGTAAAAATATATGGCCATTATGAATTGTTTTGACTTGTGCTTTGGAAAATTCATTGGACAGTCTTGATACTATAAATGAAAATTCCCTTATATGTGGTTTGATATAATTATAATGAAAACACCCATATAGGCATCCTTGAGTTACTAAAGAAAACATCCCTATGGGGAGGTTGTGAAAAATTTATTTAGGTAGGTCATGATACTTTATAGAAAACACCCCCTATGGTGGTCTAGAAAACACTTTGTGTGGTCTTAGATACTTAAAAAAACACATTCAAGGGCAGTGATGATACTATAGTCAGAACGGTCCTCACAACATGCTCAAATACACCCTAAAACTATATGAAGTAGGTATGGTCGATCTGCATCACATACCTAAGGAAAAATGGTGGTATAGACCAATCTCGAGTGTCACTATAGAGCCCAGGCATTGATGGTTAGTTACTGATTTTTAATTAACTTTTGAAATCATTAAATTCTCTTAATTATATCACTTCTTTAAGTACTTATTTTATCATACTTGTTATATTTAGGGATTTTATTGGTGAAGGACTATTGAGTTGTATTTACACCCTACCCAGGCCTTCATGGAACTTGGGTACCCATGAAAATGCTACTTGATTATAGGTATGGGATTAGGTAAGGCCCAATTATTAGTGATTAGCTTACTAAATATGGATCATGGGAGCTTGGGATTGAGCTAAGTCTTGGGAACATTTTCAAGTTTTTCCTAGTTTTTTCTTTTTTCTATTTGTGTTCTAATGTATATGACTTGTTAATAATGTATTACCTTCATGATATATAGTAATCATTTCTTCTAACATATCATGGATTATTTTGATTATTTATCTGTACTTGTTTGGATATCGTTTCCCTTCTTTATTTATATGATTATATCTAATTTATTTATTATTTATTATATTGGTAACACTTTGATAAAGGGGGAATATTCTCCCTATTATACAACCTTAGACTCGTTCCATATGTCCTAATAAATATATAGTTTAGTCACTATTCAAAGTGGACTAGGGAAAGGACATTATAGTTTGTAAGGGGAGGAAATTTTTTATGTGTAATGGTTGGGATCTTGTGGTGGTTATTATCATAAGATATGTTGGGATTGATTTTTTGGATGGTTTTTTGTTTTTTGGATGGTATTATAGTTTCCTTTTGGTTAATATAGTGTGATTTTTAATAAAAAAATATGGTAATGGGTGTAGGATAGGACTGAATAAACCGTGGTTATTAAAGGAATGTTGGTAATTGAAATGAATGGGACATATCTAGAATGAAACATGTATAATGGATAAAGAATGGTTTTTTATTAAATATGGAATTAAATGGAACAATTTATATAATGTTTCTGTAAAATGGTAAATCTATAATGGTTAAATAATAGGGTTAAATGAGAAATTATAAATGGATGTTGAGGAAATTTTTTTGTGGAGACTGGGGTTGGTCTTTGGTTTAGTAATTGGTGGTGATTATAATGTGTGGTTGTGATAGTGCGGTGATTTGATTGGGTATAAAAGTGTTGTTTTGGTATGAACCCTTTAGTTTGGGATTATTTATGGTTTTATTATACTTACATTTTCTTCTAATTTTATATGTACCCCACTTGAGTTGGGTCACTTTACCAAAACCCATATGTTTTGAGTTTTGAGTATTTTTCCAAACATCCAGGTTCACTAGGGAATGGATGGATGAATACTCCATCTTTTATGATCTCTATTCCAAATGTGTATTTTTTATGATGGCTAGAAGTGTATATTCATGGGTTGTGATGATGATGAAATCATGATTTTTCATATAGTGTGGGTCATTCATGGGAGTAGGATGGTATAAGGTTGATGCCCTTCATTCTCATGATAGCCAAATATTATGAAAAAATTGATGTGTGGTTTGTATATGGATTGGTTATGGTTGTTTTTATGGTATTGATGATATTAGTGACAATGATAAATGTAGACCCTACATGGGTTGGGGAAGGTAGGACTATAGTCTATCCCATAACATGTGTAACATTATTGGAATGATTTCTTGGATATGGAAGAGATGAGAGAACCACGACATGTTTCATTGGGTTGTGAATATGAAAAACTAGTGAGGAAGTGGTGTGGGGTACCAATTTTTTCTATATTGTTAAAAATTATTTTATTATACTTGGATGTGATACTTGTTAAGGGAGAATTTGTGAGTTTGGGTGATATTTGACATAATGGGTGCTTATTGGTTATGATTTTTATTCACTGGGGAATTATTATACTTTTTCTACCTTGTACATGAGAAGTCTTTAAGATAATACAACTCAATATACATGTATACTCATACATACATATATATATATATATATATTATACATGTTTCCTTGAGGTATTTGAAGATAGAGCTAGACCTTACTAGCTTGAAGATGAGAGTTGTGTTTAGAGTTTCTTCCTGGGAGTTTATTTTAGTATTTTGATTCTGGTTACTTGTAATTGTATGAAATTTCATACATTATAGATATTGTGGGATGTATGTTTTATTAATATTATGGTTTTTATTATTGGTTTCTTATTATGTTCCTAGGATTTATGAGGGTAGTGTCTCCCATTGTGTTATTTATACATTCAGTTATAGTCGCCACCCTATGCCCTATTGGAGGTGAGCTTCAGGGATAACTCTCATCTTCACTATAGGATCGAGAGGGGTTCCCAGTAGGGGAAGATCATGAATATTTTGGTTTTATAACTCTTTTTTATGATTATTAGGTTATACTTTTAATCTTTAAAGTATTCATAGTGATTATGGAAACTATTGAATCTTACAAATTATTATCATATGTGGTATCAACCCTTTTGGTAAATTTTAAGTTATGCCTGAAACATGCATGCCACTTGTTTTCCCAAATATTAATATTAATGTACTAACTCTATTTTTGGAAATATTAATGGGTGGTGTTTCAATAGTATTTTGGTATGATTAACCGATCATTTTAAATGGGTTTTCATGTATACTATGTGTTGAACTTTATTTATTCTTGTCTCCCTTGCAAGCCTTGATATATAGTTTTGTGTTTAATTGATTCTCTAAAATCCTTTGAACACTCACATTATAATTTTACCTCATTTATCATGAACAATAATATCTAATAAATTATTTTAAATTAATATTCTATACATTCATGCCTTATCGATTTATATAAGAGGTTCTGTATTTGATTCAATTTTTAAAATACTTGAAATGTGTTTCTTTATCTTTTGTAAACCATTATTAAACATTAATGTTAATCATGTACTCTTTAGTTATTATTGTGTTCCCACATATGTTTCTTGCCTATAAGTTTGTTTAGAATGTCATATGGTTTCAAAATATAGAAAATTTCAGTGGGTTCTCTTATTATAGGATATATTTATTGATTCTAAAGTGATGGTGTGTTAGACACATTCCTTTAAAATGGATTTGATTCTTGTATCAAACCTTTATAGAGTTATTCTATTTAGGAATAAAATATAATCTCTAGATCCTTGATTATATCTTATTAAATGATACAATCTCTTTCCATTATACCCTAAATGAGTTATAAGTTAAAAATTCATACATAAACTTTGGTTAGGTGATTGTATTAGTGGTGTGGTGACATGTAGGTTGACCAAGTGGGAAAATGGTTTGAATTATAATCTTGATTGGTTTTTAGGTATATGTACATGTCCTATTGTTTTAATATTATTAATGATATAGTTTTTAAAAAAAATTAGGTGTTGAATTGATTTTAAATAAATAATTTCATTTTTTAAACCTATTCCTTTATAAAAAATTTATTTTGGTGAAACTTTATTCCATTAAGATGTTTTATTGAAACCTATCTTCTCTATTTTTATCCCATTCCCCAAATTGATAATTTAATTCATTTTAAAAAATGGGGTTAATTGTTCAATAAAGTTTTCCACTATTATTTATATATATAACCCTAATTTTAAATGGTTTTATAAAAGTATTGAGTATCAACCAATAATAATCCCACACCTTAAAAGCGGTATAAAATAGTTTTTTCCACTCAAAAAAAACTTGGATAAGTGGCTCTTGAACAAAACATTTGGTTATTCCAGGTGATTTTGGTAGAGACATATTATTTGGATCATTGTTATGTGTTGGTAATTATTAGAACACCTTTCCAAAATTATTACATGTTTAATTCCTTTTTTTTATTGTTTATACCATGTATAAATTATTTTTGTTTCCATTACATGTTCCTTGTTTTTATTCTCATCATATTTTTTAGATGAAAACATGATTTTCTTGTAACTCATTTAGATTTCAAATGGAATGTTAATTAAATTGATATAAGGTATGTGTATTACTTGATATAGATCATGTGCATTTCTTGTATGTAAATCACATGGAAGGATATATAGGTTATTTGTGTATACTATTTTAATAGTTCTACCAACTTATGATGGTGTTTAATGGGATTATAATTCCCTAACTTCTTATACACCTTTTATTTTTCCAATAGATGGGTAGTAAGGCTACCCTAATTATTATATATTATTCACTTTCCCCTTGGATGGGTGATTACCCTAACTTATTATACTAAGATAAGTGAAAACCAGACTTATTATACACTATCCCCTCTCCCTTGGGATGGGTGTTGTACCCTGTCTTATTATATTCAATCATCTAAGATCGTAGTCATTGGCTTGAAGCAGGTAGTATATATATAGACCTTCCTGAATAGGGAGATAATTTTTATAGTTTATAATAATTTATAATTAATTATTTATTCTTTTATGTTATTATAATACGAATTTATATAAAACTTTCTTACTATATATTCACGTAAATATTTAGAATTGTTCATGTATTAATGTGTTTATATCGAATATGAACTAAAATAGTGATATTATATTGTATGATATCCTTTAAATCACATCCAGTGATAGGCATATGATTCATATCACATGTATTATATTATGATATCGAGTTCATGGACACTTCTATATCTCTCACTTGGTCTCCATAGATTCAAAAATCATTAATATAATCTATTTATGGCTTTATAAACTACTTAAAATCATTTTAAATGCTCAAATAAAAATATTTAAATAAAAATTCATTAAGTTTAATGCATTTTGGATTCCATGTGATGGAATTAAACCCTCAACTACCTTCATTGAATAAAGAGTTCTAATATAATGAATATAGATCCTATTTTTTAGACACACGACACTACCTAGCCATTTCTGAAACTCTCTTCACTCTCAGTTATCCTTTTTTTCACTGATGAAGAAGGTGCTAGAACACCATATAATTTCATGGGATCCTCCCATAGTGTATAGATATTATAGTGGCTGGTATCATCACTATTTATTTTAGATTTTGTTGGTTATTTCTTGGTGATATCTTTAAAGAAAACTCCATCATAGATGATAGTTTTGGAGTTTGTTGTATTCCAGGTACTCATGTGTATAATTATGTTCTCCAATGTATATATATAATATGATTATAGATCAGTAAAAAAATGTGGTTCTTATACAATTATGATCATGTAATGATCCAATAAAACCCACTAGTGGTTTACTATCCATGATCATCATTGGATCAATATGTTTTCATACTATTTTTATAAATAATATGGATATCGTAAAGTGTTTCAGGCCATATCATAATGTACAATATGGTGTGGTTGAATGTCATCCACTAGATCACTTTTTCTATAATTACATTATATAATGACATAATGTGTGGTATTATCCTAATATTACATTATAGGATATAATAATATGATATTCTTGGTTATATGGTATGACTAGTGCATATCATAATGTATTATACATTGAATCTCATGGTTTTGTTCTATATCATAATCTATGATATGGGTGATATCATAGGCTATGACTAAATCTTATGTTTCTTGAAAATAGAGCATCGAATCATATGGTGATATATATGATATCACTAATTACAATTCTCCCCTTTATAAGAGTCATTAAATTCTTTCATATATGGAAAAACAAGTTCAAATTGTTAGAGCATATCCTATTGTTGTTTGTGATATCACTTTTATGTATAGAGAATAGGCGCCCATATCAGATTACTCATGTAAGAAGTATCATCTCCCACATATGATCCCTGTGTAAGATTCTCTATCACAACCTATGATTAATAATGGCCCATATCATTCATCACATACGATATAAACTTAAAATAATATACATATGTGTGTGTGTGTGTGAAAAAATTCTTATGCTTTATAAAAGATAAGTGTTAAGTATTATAAATAATATATTTTAATGACTAAATAAAATATGAAATTATTATATTAATATCTCATGTTTTTTAAATAAATAGAAACATTATTATTTATTTATTTCTTAGAATATTCATGTTTATAAATTTTTTATTAAATGTAAATATTTTTATGCTTTAATTTACATGATAAATTGATTATTATAAGATTTTTTTCCATGGAATACACACTAGGTACAACAATAAAGGATTTAGTTTTTATCTACCTTACATTTTGTTTATAATTAAAGTTACTAGATTGAACTTTTTTTATTGAATGTGGATTATACATATTAGGTATTAGAGTTATAATGTAATTATAATCACTCTTGAGGAATGTATCTCTGGGTAAAATGACTTTGGGTCGGATATTCTACTATCCTGGAGACTTATGAATTTTCCTAGAAAAGTGGAGGCTTATTATATGTGGCTCTAGGATTACTCATGTGAACATTATCAGCTATATATTATTCTGTAACTTTATATGAAATGTTCATATACCTTATGCATAGGATGAATTTAGATATGTGTAAATATGTTTAGTATTCATTTTTTGGTGAGTGAAAAAAAACAAGTAGTTTTTTAAAGAGTTATACATTAATATGGTTTGATCTTATTAATTAAATGGATGAAATAGTTATTTCAAAAAAAAATTAGGATCGTGCATACATAAAAGAATAAAGCATGAGATAATAATGATTTAATGGGGTGAAATAGTTATGAATTTATTATGCATGTTATGTATATTAAATCAGTGAGTCTCTAAAATAAAACATGTAATACCCCTAGAAAAGTGATGTATAAAAGACTAAATGTTATTACCCTTATCGATAGGGTGGACCTTTCTTTTCAAGAGTGTGCCTGATTAGAACTCCACAGTTGAGCATACTTGGATAATAGTAGTGTGGGGATGGGTGACCGCCTTGGAAGTCTTCTAGGCTATGTGTGAATGAGTACAAATCATATTGAAAGAACATATATTGGTCTATGGGGATAGTCTAATAAGTGTCCCCATTGGAAAATATTCTATGGTGTGATGGGAAAGAAACCAAGGTATTATAGGAGTTCTATAGGGTCATATGACCAGTTTTATAGCTCGAGGAGGTTAGGTGGTGGCAATTAAAATTAAATACAAAACCTATACATAAGTGAAGTGACACGTCCTGGGTTTGAGATGTGGTATTCATGATGAATATGTTGTTATTTCAAGGGTTATAAGTGTATCACCCCTAGAAAAGTGAGGTATGAAAGACAAAATGAAACTATTAAAGTAAATAAGGTGCACCTTTCTTTTTAGATGCCAACCTGATTAAAAATTCAAAGTTAAGCATGTTTTTCTTAGAGTATTTTCAAGAGGGGTAACCTCTAGGGAAGTTTCCCAGGTGTGTGTGAGTGAAGGAAAAACACACTGAAAGAACATGTGTTTTCCTCTAGGGATAATCATTAGTATGATAATTAAACCTAGTGGGTAATAGTATGTGGTGTTCTGGGAAGGAAACCATGGTATTATAGGATACCCATGGGTTTAAATGACTATTTTCATGGCCCAAATAGGTTAGGTCATTATAAAACCCCTCAAATACTAAGTGTGTGATTTTTCCAAAGTAAATTCATATCAAGACCTCGATCATCCAACCAAGTAGGTCATCCTAAACATGGGCACCCATGGATTATCTTGTGTAAAGAATGATAGGTATGTATGGACCTAATAGGATTAGGTACCCATATTCAACTATGATCATTGGGTTACAATTGACTGGGAGACCAAAATAATATTAGGTTTCCATAGAAATAGAGCTATGTTTATCCATATGATGGATTTTATAAGAGTTTTCCATTTGAATATCCAAGAGTTATATGTGATGTGAATTGAACAATTTCTTTCCTAAATAGCTACATGAAGGTATAAATACTAAAATAACCCAAAACATAGTGAAATATAGATCATGGATCACTAAAGTAATTATATATAGTTTCATCATTTTAGTGGGAGTATTGTCATTAAAATCACTATATAAAAACATATAAAACATGACACTCCCTAATAAATATGTATTTTTTGTATATTATTCTATACATAATGTTTATCATTTTGAAATATCTTATAGATATGACCTATATAACTATTCAATATTTTCTTATATGGTTGAGAAGTTTTCTCAAATTGAAGAATTATAAGAATATGAATTTCCATGTTATAGGAATCAATTTCTCCAAATTTAACTTGTGGGTATTAGATACTGGGTTTTCATCACACATTTTAAGTGATAAAAAACTAAAATATATAAGAGAATTTATAAAGGTGTAGTATATTTATGTGTTAACAATGGGGCAAGAGTAGTTGCATTAGAGGTAATCACTTTTGATCTAAGTCTGCTTATCTGATTAGTCCTGGAATTAGAAAACTGTTATTATGTTCTTTTTATAAACAAAATTTTGATTTCTATATCTTATTTAGAAAAGAAAATATTTTAATTATTTATTAATAAAAATATTTTTTCTATATATAAAAAATAAACTCTTTATTTAATTGAGAATATGGTGAATGGTTGATACATTTAGGATATGGATAATATTATCTATAATATTTAGAATAATATGTTCAATGTTGGTTTTAATCCCACATAACTTTGGGATTGTCACTTTAGAAATATAAATGATAAAAATATTAAAAAATCCATATAGATGGATTTTTGGAATCATTTAATTATGAATTGTTTTATAATTTATAAAATGCACGATGGATCGAGTGGAAACACCTGAGATTAGGATTGAATCAGGAGTTGTCTATTTTCAATAAAATTATTATTCATATTTAAACTTATACCCCTTTATAATTTATACCACTATTACCTATTGTTGTATTAGTGAATTTGATTTATCTTTTACTGAATATGAAAAATCTACATTAAATGAAAATAAATCAATAAATTTGGAAAGCATTATTTTTATAAGTTTTAGCTCAGAGTCATACTCCATTCCTTTATTGGTTATTTGAACCAATCAATGATTCTCCACTATAATCAGTATTAGATTAAAATGTATTAGATCTATATCACACCTACAATTTCTAGAATCTCACTAGACTTATCTATCCATATTTTCATTGGGATTCTTTTAATAGATTCTCATTTTAGTAACAGAGTATCATAGTGATATCCCTGCATACCCTAAGTCATACAAATTTTATGGATTCACACTATGTATATGTAAGTTTTCATTTAGGATATTTATTGAAGTATAGGAATATATCATCTTAGAGTTATTCTACATCATAAAATCAAATCTTCTTTCTCTCTGAAGTAGAGTATTCAAACACCAACATCTCTTCAATAATAATACATGATTTTCAATTTCTGATTTTATCTCAAAATCAAAGTTATTTAATAGAAAATATTTTCCTAGATTTTTTCCCTCAAAAAATCTCCTTTTATTTTATAAAATCCATAATCTCCTCAAAAACTAAATAGATCGACAACAATAATCAAAATTGGAATAGAAGGAAAAAAATATCCTCAATTATTATTCTTCTCAAGATTTTATAATAATGGTTTTCATAGGATCCACTTTATTATTCAGATTCAATGCCCATTTGATCTTATCTTTAAAATAATATTGCCATTCTCTTCTTCTTATTCAACTTCAAGAGTTCAAGGTTCTTCTTCTAAGCTCAAGATATCGGTTCTCAAATACAGAGAACTCTTTTTTTCTCTCATAATTATTTTTTTATACTTAAGTCACCCAAAATTTATTTTATATTTCTTTGGAATATATAAAATATCCTTTTATTTTTTATTCCATGATCTCTATTCAACTTTAATGGAATGTACATAGGATTGCCTCCCATGATCTAAATTTATATCCTCATAAAATTTCATAGGGTTTTGTCCCCACATTATTTTGGTTATTCTTTTTTCCTCACTTGATTGTATCATATACAATAATAGGAATACCTTTATTTTTTACTTTTTCCTCATCTGTCTTAGCTAATAGACCATCCATATTCCTCTTGTTGTGAGATTGAGTTCCTCATATTATTGTTCTCAAAATAAAACCACTAAAATACAAAAAAACATTTACAACAACTGTAATAAAATTAAAAATAAAATAATAAATAAAACTTCACACCATTTTCATTTTAGAGTGACAAGTTCTAAAAATCCAATATACTCCAACTTGAATTAATATTTTTAGAACACTCCACTGAACTCATCTCATTATTTTTTCAATTTATAATCACAAAAAAAAATTGTAACATTTAATTCAGTCAAGAATATCTCCATCATATTCACAATTAATTTCCAAAAAATTCTATAATTATTATTTTATAATTAGTTTGTTTCTCAGAAAGTCATCCTACCTTGATCTCATCTATTCTCAATGAATTTACTTTAATATACAACATTTTTTATGATTTAAACCATTTAAATTTGAATCAATAATCCTATAAATCACTCCCACTTTATTCTATAATTTCTCCAATTAAACCAAGTTTAAATATTTTATAATTCCTCTTGAATTGATCTTCCATTTCCATTATTTGAAGATCATATCTCATATTTCAAACTTAAATCACACACCCATTTTTTTGTTATTGATATTTAAATCCATAAATAATTGATTTAGCATCATTAGATATCACATTCTTCTTAAATATCATAATTCTAGAAATATTATTTCTTTACTAAATGAAGTATCATACAGGTTCTGTAAGATATTTTACTTTGATATAGAATAGGGATAGATGTCAAGAATATCATATGTGGAAGAATATTATTCACAGGTCTCAAATATCCTATGTATTCTAAAAATATATTATGAGTGGATAAAATATCTTATTCATGTGATAAATCTCTTATTGTTGGTTCAAATATATTATTCTTGACTCAAACTTCTTATGTAACCTGAAATTTCTTATGTGAATCTTGACAATATCATTCATGTTTCTCAATATTCTTATTCAGAACAAACTTCTTATGTGTAAATCCAAAATATATTATTTATTTCTCAAAATTTTTATGTGGATGTTGAATATATTAGGCACTATATATAATCTCTTACTTGTATGAAGACTGGTTTTTTATTTTTCCAAACTCCAGTTCAAGAACAGAAATTCCAGATTTCTTAGAATCAACTATGAGCATCCTCAAATAATCCCTAGGCCTTCACAATCTACTCAAATCATTTCAAGAAAACCCCAAATAATTTTTGAAATTATTAGATTAATTTCAAATTATTTTTATCTTTTTTCAGATCCTTTTAGAATATAAAATACCATAGATATAGTATTTTTTCAATAACTTCTATGCTTTATCATCTTTAAATACATTTCATCCTTAAAAAACCTTCATCCAAGTTTTTTATAACATTAATTTTAGTAGATTTCATTTTAAGAAATGTAGGGATGTATTATAAATATATTTAGATCTTAAATCTCCCAATTTATCTAGCTTTGTCTCTCTTTAATCACAAATTCTAGTGTACACACAATAGTAATATTATCAAGGGATTCTAAATTGTAATAGATAGTACTTCCCACATAGAAAATTTATTTAACATAAAGACTAGATCTATTAATAGTCTAATGTATTCATTTACCACTATCTATAATAGAATAAGATCACTACATGAATCATTTAGTGGACATTTCATCTTTCTTCAGTAACACTTTTCTCTTATCTCCTTGAATATCAGTGTAGTAATTGTTTGATATATATGGATACTCAACAAAAATCCAGCTTCTTCTAAATACCTTTTCCAATAATCCATAGGCAGATTCTAATATACATCATTGGGTGTATACTAATTTCATCACCCATTTAACCAAATATAATTGAAAACAAACACATTTACATTCTCTATATTCAAAAATAATAATTTCATACTAAAGGGAACTTCAATCTCCCTCTTTCGATTTTTTATTAATACATTGTACTTCTAAATACACTAAAATGAATGTAAATATTCCATAAGAGGTTCACTTTTCATCTCCCCCTTAATTTTAATAAATTAAAAGGAGAATATTTTTTTCCACTCACCCTTAATCATATTACAAATATAAGGTAATGACATCTATAACTTTCATCTTCCTTAGCTTGAAAAACATCTTGTCCCCTCGATGTACTCTTCCTTTCTTGAGAGAATGATAACACCATTTAATCTATTATCAAAGAGACTTATATAATTCAACTATAAGTACTAATGGGATATATCAATATAGAAATCAAGAGTGATTTTACCAAATCATTAAAGTTGTACATATTCATTTTTCAATGTGGATCCAACTCTAAAATTGATCTCTTTGGGGCTAATACAAATAAATTTTCTAGATGTTTATAAACCAACACTTCACTTGAAATGCACATCAAAAAATTCAAGTGTAAGTTTTTTTATTCCCCATTTTTAAATATTTTCTCCCTATTAATAATAAATCCAATATAAACGAAAATATTACTACGAGGGTAATAATTACACCTCAAACTTCAACTCTTACAAGGGTTGTCTGGATTTATTTTTTCAATAGAAATGATTCATTTCTGGAAGTGTGCTTCATTTGATAGCTCCCACTCAAGTTATTCTCTCCATATTCCTTCACTATATGTATTTTATTACAAAAATAATATTTAATCAATATTCATATCATATAATGTATTATACAAATTGAAAACAAATAGCACAAAAAAATAATCTCCATGATGGCTAAATGTCTTGACTATAAACATCACATCCTTAATTTATTTTTCTCATTCATCACCTTCAATACCCTTTTGTAAATAATAACCATAAAGAATGTAGGAATGAGGTGGGTCTTACATTACTCATAAATTTTATCATAGGGGGTGATACTTCTTTCTTAACCTAGTAATTCCATTATTTGGGGGTCTAAAGTTTCTAGATTGTTTAAATATTCCCTTTTCCTTAGCTTTATAAATATTTTCCCTCTTTAGAAAAATATATTCCTATTCCTTTTCATATTTATTTTTATATATAAATTATTTCTTCACTTGAGAAACTATAGAACACTTATTTTCTTTAAATTTATCATTTTATTTGGCCTTTTATAATTAATCAGAACTTATGATCAAACACTATTTATCCAAATTCTATTCCTCTTTTCTATGTATGGATAACTTATTTCTAGTAATATTTTGATAACTTGACACCACTGGTGATTTCCCCTTGTCCCCTTTTATCTCTTTTTGACCAAAAATCCATGTCATGTTGGATATGTTTTCTTCCGTATTACACTTTACACAAAAAAAATATCTTAGAGTTTCTTTTCATAGGAAACCTCTCAACCTCATCATCTGTGATGTCTTCCACCATGCTAATATTATTATTCATCTCTTTTATTAAATTCCTTTTAGTTTAAAGATTACTCTCATTTCCATTATGAATATTTATACCCATTTTTCAAAGGTCTATAATGTTTCAACACATAACATAGTAGAATCATATTATCTTCTCTAGTGTGACATCTTTCTTATTGACTATGTTCAATGAATTCTTGGGATTGCCTTTCTTAATGTTCTTCATCAATTTACTCCTCAAGTAAAATATGACTTTTTTGTTACCAATTTTTCAATTTTGACCTCCTATTATCATCAGTAAATGATTCATATTATATTGATAACCATTCATCATAAAAATATCCATATATATTAAAATATTCACCGAAATTTTTAAGTATTTCAAATTTATTTCTGAGAGACACATTTTTCTTCATTTGTGAAAATTGATTCTATCCGGAAGTTTTAACCTTTAATTCTGATCTCCTCCATTATAATTTTTTAATTTTAACTTATATAAGTTAAAATATTATTCAAAAAATATATGGTCATATTTCTAAACTTCCAACAATACAAACACTTTCCAACAAATCTCTTTTACTTTCTAGTTGATACAATTTATCTAGATTTATCATCTTTTTATATTTGGAAAAATTCTCCATATTTTTTGGCTTGGTTAGGATAAAAAATAAACATACACATTATACCATAAACTCTTGATGATTTGGTGTGTTTCTTATCATTTATAACCACCCACATGTGTATAGAATTTAACTTCTTTACTACACTTTTTTTCAAAACAAATTTCGTGGAATAAGAATTTTTAGGATAGTGTGATGTCTTGTTCCATGTGAATGAGGTGGAGGATTCTCTACATGTTATCATGTGTTATTTTATATAATCATTAGTATATTTTTAGGGAAACATTATCTATGAAACTTGAGTGGTATAAATTTTCTTCTCATTTCTATGGGAATGTACATCTTGGGTTTATTCCAAGTTTTTCAATTTTCCACCAAACTCTAAACACTTCATGTTGAGGGAATATTTCTTATCCTCAACTAATTTAAATATTTATTCCTAATGTCTTTCTAGATTCCATATTCTATCTTCATGCACTTTATTTGTCTCTTGTAATGTACTATCCAAATCATTTATTACCTTTATTTTAATTTATATTTGTGCACAAATGTCATTCATTGAGACTCTATGTAGCTTCTCAAATGAATGGATCACTTCTTCAATAACAACCTTATTGTAAGAATATATTTGTTACTCTTCATCATACATAGAAAGTCTTTCATTAAAAATTATAACTAATTCATCCTTTATATTAACCAGTCTTGAGAGATTGTTGGATTTACTGACCTATTTAGCCAATGTGTATTACATGGAATCAATTTCTTATTTGAGATATAAATTCACATCTTGTATCCTCTTCATATGTGAAAGAATATATATAATAAGTTTCAAGGGAACTGTTTTAAGATAACCCTTTACATGAGAGTAAAATCCACTAATTGATTTATCATTCAAGTATTATTTATATTCACTATATCTTGAACTTGATTCATGAAAGGAATAACTTTGAATATATATTTAAAAAAATCACCATTCTAATACCATCATATAATGGTTGATCCTCTTCTCTATTTGATATTTTTCTCTACTTCTTGGCCTCTTTTATATTCTTGTTTTCATTATATTATTTGATATTTTAGATTCTACAATAAAATGAATAGATATTTCTTCTTTCATAAGAGTATATTTTTCAAATAACTCAAATATACTCTTCACACACTTTTGATAAAAATATTAAGATAAGAAAAATAATTCACATATAATAAAATATAAACCTTTGCTTGTATTTTAAAAAAATCCTAGTGGATCGAGTAAAGACACCTAAGAGGGGGGGTCAATCAGGTGTTTACTATTTTTAATCAAATACCAATTCCTATTTTAACATTTCCCCCTTTATAATTTGTACCTCAACTACCTTTTAGGGTATTAATGAATTTGATTTAACTTTATCCAAAAAGAAACAACCCCATGCAATTCAAGTAAATAAATAACGATGGCATGTAGTTTTTTTTAAGGTTTGGCTCAAATTCCTTCTCTTTTCCTTGATTGGTTATTCACCCCAAATAAGGATGGTCCACTATAGTCAGTATCATACTATAATTTATTTATTTCATCTCACACCTATAATTTCTAGTGTCTCAATGTATTTCTCTTTCTATCATCTTAGGAATAATACCTACAAATCCATCTATTATTTCTATTGTCTCAAGGTATTTCTATTTCTTGAATTAGATTTATACATCATCTTAGTATTCTTATACATCATCAAATATTTTCCCCTTCCTCTTAGCATCAAAGCCTTAAAATTCCAAAATCTCTTTAGGAATAATACATACAAATCATACTCTTATTTCATCTTATCTTCACCAATATTTAATAAAAAAAATCACCTCACTTTCTCACCTAAAATGGTCACTTGTGATCTTATAGAATAAAGCATCTACTCAAAAACTAAATGTATTAAAACCAATAATCAGAATATACACATCAGTTAAAACTCTCTTCAGTTATTCTTCTTCTCAATAATTTTCAATAATATTTGTCTTACGATCTTATTACTTCTTTGAATTTTATATTCAGTAGTTCTTATATTTAAAAATATTCTTATTCTACTTTAAAAGTTATATATTATTCTTCTCATATCAAGCTCTCAATTATTGAATATATAATACACTTTTTTTCTTCCACTTTCATTTTTTTATAAATAGGTCACCTAAAATGCATTTTATATTTATTTTGAATATCAAAAATATCTTTTTCCTTTTAGTTCCATGATCTATATTCAACTCTCATTTACTATATTAGCCATTATCTCCCATAATCTACATTTTTATTCTCATAAAATTTTATGTGGGTGTGTCCACATGTCCATTCGATAATTCTTTTTTCCTTACTTGGTTGTCTCCTACACAATGACAAGAATGCCCTTTTTCTCTTATTCCTCATTTTTCTTGACCAACATACCTTCTAGATTTTTCTTAAATTTTCTTGAGTTCTTTCACCTCTTCATCTAAAAATATGTCCACTAAAATTTTCAAATAACATTCACAACAACTATAATAAAATCATACAGTAAATTAGAAATGTGGCTTGGAACTATCTATATTTTGGAGTTGTAGGTTCTGAAAATCATATATATTATAGCTTGAATTAACATTTTCATAACACTAAAATGAACTCATCCATATTCTCCATATATAATCACAAAAAAAACTTTTTGAAATTTAATTAATTCAATAATATATCTAACATATTCACAATTAATTTCTAGATAAATATAGAATTATCATTTCAAGATTCATTTGTTTATCATAAAGTCCTCATTCCTTCTTCTCATCTATTATCAGTGAAGTATCTTAAATATCAATATGTTTTAATGATTTATATCAAAAAAAATTAAAACAATAAACCTCTAAATAATTTCAACTTTATTCTATGATTTCTCTAATTAAAATGAAATTAAATATTCAATAATTCCTCTTGCATTGATCTTGATTTTCCAATGCTTAAAGATAATCTCTCATAATTCAAGCTTGAATCACACATTCCTTTTTTTATTGATATTTTAATCCATGAATCATATATTTAGCATCATCATATATCATATTCTTTATAATATCATAATTCTGTAAATATTAGTTTCTCACTTAGTAAAATATCATAAGGACTCTATAAGATATTTTCCTTTATCACATAAAGTGTTTGATTTCACAAAAATAATATATTGAAATATCTTATAAATTTTCCAAAAATATCTTATTAATTCTCAAAATAACATATAGTTGTCGAAAATATCTTATAAATATGATGAATATCTTATTGGTAGTTCAATAAAATATTATACCTGGATCAAACTTCTTACATGAAATGAAACTTCTTACGCTCGGCTCTAAATAATCTTAAGTATATCTTTGTATCACCCATTGAATTTTAAGGTTTTTTATTGTTTAATTTTTGTTATAATCATTAATATTTTACTTTTTTGTCTATTTATTATCTCAAAGAAGTTTGGGAGTATTTTTGGGAAGAATAGATTGGACTTATAATTGAGAACTTATTGCAGTCTGGTATTAACAGCGTGAAGGATTGATTCAATCCATGAATTTTTTGAGAAAGAACCCCTATGGTTATGTTTGAATTCATTCATAGCATGAACACTATGTTCACACTGTGAACACTATTTTCACACCAAGAACAACCACTTGGGAAATTTTTAAAAAGGTTTAAAATTGAGATTTTTCCTTGGACCCCCTTCAAACCTTCCCATACCTCTCTTATTGCGAAAAAATACCTCAAGGTAACATTGTAGTATTTTTGGGTTGGTTGTGTTTGTTGAAAATGAAGGTTTCCATGGTGAATTAACAAGTTCCAGAGGTTTTGTTGACAATCCTTGTTGACAAAGAACCATGAAAATGGAATGGAAGATCTAGAGGCGGTATAAAAGAACAGATACAAGGTGGCACCATTTTCCAATGTTTTCCAAATTTTTGGGGTATAAATTTTGGAATTTGGTGAGCATCACAAAAAATGAATTTCCTTGAATATATCATCAAAATATGGAAAACACATGAGTTTCATGAAGATGGGATTCTTTATTTGGATTTTGCGAAGACATGAAGGATATTAACGGTGTTCTTCGCAATTAAAACGAGCTTAGTGAATAGCAGAGGTGAAGATCATTACAGAGAAGCTTTATGGTGGTGGCACAAAGTAATTGATAGAATGATCTATGATTATGATGATCTCCTCAATCTGAAAATTACCATGGTGCTTTGCGATATAGATTGATTTTTGGCAGAAATTTCAGAGCTTTGTAATTTGAGTTAATGTGATGCTGACTTCGCGCAGAAGGTTCTTGAGTCAATGGAATCACCTAAAAATAGAATTCGACCCCCTCGAGAGAAGTAGCAAGTTTTCCAAAGAAAAATTTGTAGCTCTCGAATCGCAAAGGAGGTTTGTATAGGAAATGTGCTTCACGAAAGATAGGAGCTTCGCAATGGATAATCTAGCTTCACTAAATAGGTGTGTTCCGCATTTGCTCAGTGAGCTTCGTGAAGTAAGTCACTTTATGATGGCATAAGCTCTGCGACGGCCTAAGATCTATGAATCCTTGATCTCTAAAAAGTAGGGTGCTCTGTGAAGTAGTGATCTCTATGAAGGTGTGTGCTTTACGAAGAGGCAGGGACTTCGTGAAGGCTTGTTTGAGCATCGTGAAATTGAGAGCCTCATGTAGTAAGGTGATTTGTGAAGGTATTTCCAAAGGTTATTTCCCAGTGATCAATGGAAAAGGGTTATTCATCAGTGGATGAAATTTGGACTTCAACATATCATCTACATATATTGAATGATACACTCATTATAGATAATGTAAGGACCTACAAGTCTTTAAACTGTGAGTGGATCTTCTAAAGAATCATTGAGCTCACTTCTGTTGAGATAGAAATGATTTAATAAATTGTGAATGGTTGTAAACCATGAGGGACAATGAGTCCACTTCGAAATTGTAAACAGCAGTGTGCTTATAGTATATTTGGTACATAGCACTACTAGAAATTCAGTCTATAGCCACGGACCAATAGCCACCGTTCTATCGGTCTGTGGCTATAGCTTGTTTATAGCCACGGTTTAATAAAATGACCGTGGATATTTGTTGAAAACCCGATCCTCAAACCCTCTTGCCCCCGCGATTCCTCCTCCCTGCGATCACTTCCTCGCCGCGCCCTCCTCCTCCCCGATTCATCCTCGTCGCGCCCTCCTCATCACCGTGACCCTCCTTCCGGACGCCTCCTCATCACGCCCTCCTCATCGCCACGACCCTCCTCCTCAACGCCTCCTCGCCGTGAACTTCCTCCTCAACGCCGCTCTTCTGACGCCTCCTCATCGTGACCCTCCTCCTCGATGCCTCTCTTCCGACGCCGAGGTCGACACCCCCATCGCCCTCCCCGACACCTTTTCACCAGCAACCCTCAAAACCATTGACCCCTCCTCGCGGTGACCCTCCTCACCCCGACCCTCCTCCAGCAAAGCTGCTCTGAGCTTCCTCCCCTCCTCCTCCATTCCCGAAGATTCTCCCCCACAACCGTCAACACCAGAGGTAATCCCCTATATTTTTAGCATCACCTAATCCAATTATTCTTTTAGATGTTTCAATTTCAAAAAATTTGATAATTAACTTTACCTTATGAAGTTCTAGCATAGGGTTCACAAACCCTACAATATTCTATAACACCTTACAATGTACTCTATGAACTTCACATATACCTCATGATCTTCTTGAACCTCATGGTATATCTATACCATATGATGATCTATATATACCCCATAGAGGTACATCATGAAGTCCAAGATTCTCATTGCTTTATATGAATTTTATGTACCTTATATAATCAAATAATATCTTTTGAAATGGTTGTTTCTTATGAAGTCCACTATCAAATGTTATATTAGTATCATACACAGGATTACATCTTATGAGAATGGAATACCATATTTATATCGATGTCTTACACAATCACAGTATCTTATGTAGAGTGTATCATATTATCACCCTATTCTTCCTAGAGTCCACTTCTTATGATGATATTATCCTAAAATATTTTCCACCGTCCTTTGTTATTATATACATTTTTATCCATGACATTTATATGATCTTTAAAAACACCCACATGCATCATGACATTTCAACTTGAGCTTACCTATAGCTTTGATGGTAGTACACAACCTGAGAATTACTAGAATAGAGTGCAAAATATCAAGAAAGGAATATGACAATGTACATGACGTCATATATTCCCAATAATTTCTTGGATTTTAAATGTGAATAATACAACACATTTCATGACCCCAGATTAGAAATTGATTTGGTTTAAAATTTTATACCATAGAAGTTGCATGGTAGCTGGTCATTTAGATCCCTTAGGGTGGTCATTCTATCATGCAACCCAACATGGTAGATCTTCCTCTAAGTACCAACCCACACTCTCTATGCCTCTCCTGAACTAAAAAATAACTATTCATCCACCATTCCAATATTGATTATATTACCTTTAAAATTGTTCAAATATATTTATGATATATATTGTCTTGTCAGGTTCTAAGACAGCCTTTAGTAGGCCTTATTGTTTTCTAACTCCTCTATGATTTTTCAAAATATATAATATAGTTATATCCTCAATGCCTAATTACTTAGGAACCAAACTCCCAACCATATAACCACTATTATTATTCTATTATAACTTTAAAAACACCAATTATTCTTTCATACTTCTTATAAACCAAAATGATAGAAAATTCAAATACCTTCAAATTTCTTTTTCTAATATGAATGGATATTAAAAAAACGCCAAATGAAAAGTCACCCCTTTTCATTAATACAATGATAAGAAACTCTAAAAACTAAATTGAATAATTTATTCAATATTTTTTCAGTTAATATAATCATAAAACTTATTGGGAAAATTTATTCCTCAATAATAAGATTAGGATTTCCAAAAAAAATCCAATCTATATCTTATTCATCAAAATATTGACAAAAAATTTTATTGACAATTCAATATCATTGAATAAAATAAATCACACACAATGTGGTCTCAACAAACCCCCTTTGTATTTATTTTTAATACCCAATAAAATGATATATGAAAATATACTCTTCATTTCTCAATCATATTTTTATTCTCTTCCCAATTCTCATAAGTCCTTTCATTCAATTTTGTTCTCTCCTCCTTTATGATAATAATTACTGAGTACATGAGAGAAAAAATGGTATGAACTAATACTCAAGAAATGTAATAATATAAGTACTTTTTATATGAGATTCATACAAAAAGGTAGAGGGTTTTATTTAAAAAATAAATCTGTCTATTTATAAAAGAACATGATACCAATCTAAAATAAAAATACTCACAACCTTTCTCATAAGATGTGAAAATGTATTCAATCTAAGATAATTATATAATACCAATTTTAATAATTATTATCTTGGAATATTTCAACCCTAGTTTCTACACTCATGTTAATAAGAAATATAAAAACATTAAAGTATAAAATTATCTAAATTTACACATTGGAAAATATCCTAGAATCTTGTTCAAAATTTCAATTTATTTTCCCTCATTAAGAATAATTTATCCCCCTTAATGTTAGGTTTGGAATTTTGTAACCAAGGATGAGAGAATAATAAATAAAACCATATAAATTATATATTTTTCATTAAATTTATGGAATATATTGATTTATATGATATTGATAATTTTTTGAATATTCTCAAAGTATTCTCTTCTAGTCTCCCCTTTAAGAAGATACTCCATATTGTTATCATTAAGGTGCATATCTTTTATATATTGATTTTAAAATGTCTTTAAGTATATAATTCACTAAAATGGATCTTTCAAACTACTATACATATTGGAAAGTTTTCTTCACTCCACTTATGTTGTCTAGTTTTGAAAACATATATTATATAGTTTCCCCCCAATAACCAGATTCATCTTAAAACTCCCCACATGGTTAACACAAAAATACAACATAGATGATAAGGAATATAGTTAATCTTCTTGTTCATAAATGTGAACATAAATGATGATAATATTTTCTCAACCAAGTTTCTATATTATTTATGTTAACACATATATTTTTAAGTACTCTATTTTTCCACATCATGAAGAAGGAGAGAAGGATCCAAAAACATATCTCCAGCATTAAGGTGAATGAAAGTACTTTTAATGTTGAGGGGAGCATATCTAATGCTTTAGTCCGTCAATTTGAATATTTTTTTAACACTAAAAGTCTTAGTGAAGACAATTACTTGAATGATGTGATCACCTAGATTATTAATGACATGTATAAGGTGTTATTTTACTATTTAATAACATTTATTTTTGTGTTTTCCATGAAGGAAAACAACTGGACAGCACCTCACCCACCTGTTTAAGATCAAATCATACTGATGTTGGAAGCATAAACAGACATCCAAGTTTTTGTTTCTACATTTTATTCAATTTTTTTGATGTTTTACACCTTCCACTTTAAAGTGTTTACGAGACATTGCCCATTTAATTTGCAGGTTTCTCTAGAAGACATTCTATGTGCAGGCTTCAGGTCAATGATATCCAATATGTGATTTATTTATCTCTGTAATGGATATTTATAAGACTATTGAGGTAAATATATCTTTGGTTTGTGAACTCCACTATTGTTTAAACTATTACTATCTTATTTATTTCCTTAGTGCATATGAATACAATAGGATGATCTGAAAATGTGTTTGATTTTATAATTCAGTTATGAACTAATGAGTTTTGGTTCTCTTTCTCTATATTTTATGGGATTGTATTTTGGATTGAAATATTTCTCAAGTTTATATCCATATAGCTTATACTTGATATTTTTTATAGTATAAGGTACTGAATCTTGCACCAATGTTTCATACAGTTCATGATCATAGGATAAGCAGTTTTCAATGTTTTTTTAAACATAGCATAGATCCAGAATTTTCTTTAATTACCTTACACTGTCAATTGTATTTTTTTTATTCTTACTTATATGACCTAAATCAGTATGTATGTGCCTCTTCTATTTTTCTTTGGGTGAGAGGCGCTGGTGTTGGACTACTACATTAATTAAATTGCTACATTTAATTAATGAACATGTGTTTATGACCCTGCAGTATTGCTACCACTTATTATTTATATGGATTCAAAGTTTAATTGAATGGTGATGTTGATTATCACGCTACAACAACAATCTTCAAATATATTTTTTAATTCAATTTCATGTTCTCAGGTCTTCTAAAGTGGTTGAAAGCTCTATTTTGAAGGATCTTGGCATGAGTGAATGTCTACAATTAGTCAGAACAAATCTGGCAGATCTTCTGCTTCCCCATTACATGTCTCTATTCAGGCGAGCTTTAAAACCAACACAACACTATTGAGCTGCTTCAAAGGCTCAATTCAGGTTTTCATGCATGCTGAATGTTCAGTTTCATTTGTATATTTATTATCATGAATTAAAAATTATAATGAATTATGTTTTCTTCATTTTGACTTATATAAATAGGAAATTTAATGATCGATGCTAATTTATGCCTTTTAATTATGACAACAATTACCTTTAGTCTTTCATATTTCAGTATTATAGGGATTAGTAGGATTCATATGCCATGGTTGACACTTAAGTCTGGACTCATCCATTCATAAAGGAAACTATTTAATATTTTCCAATTATTTATAATGATACAATATTCTTTTCATGCTTCATTCATTCATATTTTTTCCTTATTATGAACTATCTATTTTTCCGTTGAATGTATTCTAATAAAGAAATAAACATGGTCGTTATCTTTGTTAACAAACTGAAGAAACTATATGTTGGAATTCGATATGTTTTGACTTCTCAATTTAATATGTTTATTGATCTATTATTTAGAATGAAAAAAACACCACTGTCAAATGGTCATTATTCTACATGAAGTGCATCTATATTAACTAAATAATGGGTGGTTTTTTGAAATTTGCAGGTACATTTTTCCCCAGTATATATAAACTGGTTTTCATTGAAACAATATCTATGGATTAGTTTTCTTTATTCAAAATGACTATGAATCACGTAAGGAAACATAATACATTTTTATTGGTCATTAAATTAAGTTTCTTCATGTTCTGTAAATTATTTATTAAGCTTTATGTACAGATTCAAATATTATGGAAGTAGAATACAAGGATGTTCCAGAAGGTGGAAGCAATGAGATGACAGTTGAAGGAAGATTGTGTACACATTCAACTCTTTTGGAACATCTTATTACAGCTGATACTGCTCATTGTTCAAAGTCATGACAACTCTTTTTGCGATCTATAAGTTGTACATTCTTAACATTTTTATCATTTTCTAAAAAAAAATTAACATTTTCTCATTTTCAAACATGTTTAACACATCTGTCATGAAATCTGCTGATTATTGTGTTTTTTGACAATCACGTGTATCATGTAATCTGTACATTTTTTGAACCAGTTTTAGTTTATTGAATACTACAGTTCATATAAATCCATATAAAGTTTAAATTTATATTTTATAGTTGGATGATCATATATTTTCAATACTTGTAACAAAAAATTATGACATAAAGATTTAACTATTTAAGTTTAGTTGCAGGGTACTTTATAGCCTGGCGGAATCGATTATGGTTGAATCTGGTTAGGGGGAGGGGAGGGGAGGGGCTGGGCAGGGGGGATGGGGTTGGGCAGGGGGGAGGGGCTGGTGGGGGAAGGGGCTGGGCAGGGGGGAGGGGATGAGAGGGGAAGAACTGGGCAGGGGGGAGGGGGTGGTTGGGATGGGGTTGGGCAGGGGGGATGGGGATGGGCAGGGGGGAGGGGCTGGGAGGGGAGGGGCTGGGCAGGGGGGATGGGATGATAGGGGAAGAACTGGGCAAGGGGGAGGGGCTAGTGGGGGAGGGGCTGGTGGGGGATGGGGCTGGGCAGGGGGGAGTGGCTGGGCTTCAAAAAATCCATGGCATATCCCATGGTGGAGATGTTTAATGTCATTAAGAAATGTAAAGCATGCTGTTTTTGAAGGTAATATCATTAATCAAGTTTCTTAATCCCGACATTATATTACAATTTTCATTTTATAACGTATTGTTTATAGTTTTTTCAGGTATTTTTGGATCATTGGTGCACGCCTCATACTTAGTATGTTTGATATTTCTATCTCATGTCATCATGATTTAAATGGATGTGTTATTTAGATGGGATTAAATTTAATGTTTTAGGATATTATGTCCATGCATTATTTGAACCTATTATTGGTGGGTATGTGTTTATATATCTAATTATAAATACATACCTCAGAATGAGTGATTACTATTAGAGTGATTACTGTTACTACTTACTACCATGCATCATTTTTTTTATTTGGAAGAACTGGGCAGGGGAGAGGGGGCTGGTGGGGGATGGGGCTGGGCAGGGGGATGGGGTTGGGCAGGGGGGCTGGGAGGGGAGGGGCTGGGTAGGGGGGAGGGGATGAGAGGGGAAGAACTGGGCAGGTGGGAGGGGACTGTAGGGGGATGGGGCTGGGCAGGGGGGATGGGGTTGGGCAGGGGAGGGGGCTGGTGGGGTATGGGGATAGGCAGGGGGGATGGGGCTGGGCAGGGGGGAGGGGCTGGTGGGGGGAGGGGCTGGGCAGGGGGAGGGGATGAGAGGGGAAGAACTGGGCCGGGGGGAGGGGGCTGGTGGGGGATGGGGTGGGGTAGGGGGTGGGGCTGGTCAGGGGGGAGGGGCTAGTGGGGGAAGGGGCTGGGCAGGGGGGAGGGGGCTGGTGGGGGTGGGGCTAGGCAGGGGGGAGGGGCTGGTGGAGGATGGGGCTGGGCGTCTACCTCCATTTCAAGTAAAATGAAGTCAGAGAAGATAGACCAACTCTCTTTTTCATACCGGTAATGCATCTAGATTAATCTACCATTAATTTCATGTTCATAATAATTGCCCATTGTATATTTCATATTACACATTCAAAATATTATTTATTTTCAATTTTCTACCTAACTGTTGATTGTGTTTTCATTTCTTTGTGCTATGATTTATTAATGGTTGTTTTTTTAGAATGAAGAAAAACATGCTTGGTATTTTACAGTCACCCTCCTGTTGTAAGTGGGTCTATTGCAGGAGACCATTGGATTGCAACTGAAGATATCTAATGGATGGATAGGTACTTTTGGTTAAGTTGGTTTGTCATTTCCTTCATTTTTACTCATTGCTAGAGTTGTGTATTACATATTTTTTCTTGGTGTTTTACTGCTCCTGCAATTAGAACTACTTTAGTTAGCTTTTAGATTTTGCAAGTTATGTTCGAAACGAGGCTAATTGAAATTATGGTAAGATTCAAATGGCTGAATGGTTTGGTTTGTTTAATTAAATTGAATTGCATGTCTTGAATAAGTTTTCTTTTATATACTTGTTTCATTTGTTAAATAAAGTCATGTTTTTATAATAAAACCCCTCCAACGGAGGTGCGCTGTCTACGAAGATGATTCCCCACGGATGTCGCTAAACCAGGCCAACACGCCGTGGTCACCCCGCAGTCACACCACGGTCACGCCGCGGTAATGTCGTGATTTGGCCCTGCTCCAGCAACATCCAGCCCACACCAGCCCCCTTCCACCTTCATTTCAGCCGGCTGCCACCAGCATTCCAGCCCGAAACAACCCCCCCCCCCCACCCTGCAGATGTCGCTGGACCGGACCAACACGCCACGGTCACGCCGCGGTCACACCGTGATTTGGCCCTACTCCAGCCACATTCAGCCCACATCAGCCCCCTTCCACCTTCATTTAAGCCCGCTGCCACCAGCATTCCAGCCCACAACAGCCCCCCCTGCCACCTTCGAATCAGCCCACACCATCCCCCCAACACCTGCAACCAGCCCCCTTCCACCAGCATTCCAGCCTCCTCCTGCTCCCTTCACTTCTGGCCAGAAGATGATGCCCCGCGGATGTTGCTAGATCGGGCCAACACGTCGCGGTCACACCGCGGTCACATCGCGGTAATGCCATGATTTGGCCCTGCTCCAGTCACATCCAGCACACACCAGCCCCCTTCCACCTTCATTTTAGCCCGCTGCCACTAGCATTCTAGCCTGCAACAGCCCCCCCTGCCACCTTAGAATCAGCCCGCACCATCCTCCCAACACCTACAACCAGCCCCCTTCCACCAGCATTCCAGCCTCGTCTCGCTCCCTTCTCTCCTGGCCGGAAGATGCTGCCCTACGGATGTCACTGGATCAGGCCAACACACCGCGGTCACGTCGTGGTAATGTCATGATTTGGCCCTTCTCTAGCCACATCCCTCCCACACTAGCCCCCTTCCACCTTCAAAATCAAAGGTCTAATTGTACTCCACCTATAATATCCATCTCAAGTTCATATTCCTCTAAGATAAGATATAATTTAGATTCTTATGCTTTCAATACACTATAAACCACTCCCTGAAGTGGTAGTGGTGCCAAGTCTTTAGAGTGTGAATCACTGATACTAAGTCAAGATAATTAATGGGGTATTCATTCTCACGAGTCAACAACTAAATATATCCATAAGCTAATACCTATCTCCCCTATATCAAAACACAACCCAAACTCATACACGAGGCATCTTAGTAAACATTATATCCCAAACCCGAATCAGGAAGGATCCAAACTAGAGCTAAAGTCAATATCCCTTTAAACTCCTCAAAATATCTCTAGAATTGATCACTCCCAAAAAACTTCACACTTCTATGGGTTAAATCTATCATGGTAGATGTAATCTTGGAGAAGTCCCAAATAAAATTCCTGTAATAACTAGATAATTGTAAGAAAATATGGATTTTAAACACATTTCTTTGATACTCCAAAGACATCACCACTTGAATATTCTCAACATCCACTGATACACCCTTCTTAGAAATAAAATTACTTATAAATTTCACCTATTGAGTCCAGAATTAAAATTTAGATATATTTCTATATAGGTTATGCTTTTCCAATATTCCAAGGATGATATTTAAATTCTCAGCAAGATCCTGCTCCAATCTTGAATAAGCAAGGATATGATCCATAAAAACAATCAGGAAGGAATACAAAAAATAATTAAATATTTGATTCTTGAAATCCATAAACACTATAAGATTGTTAGTAAGGAAAAATGACATTAACATATAATTATAATGACCATATCTTATTTTTAAAAATGTCTTAGGAATATCTTCCTCTCAGAACCATAGCTAATGGTATCCCAATCTCAGTTTAATTTTTTAAAACCACTTGGATCACCTGAGATAATAAAAATTTCCATCAATACTATGAAAGGTAAATTTATTCTTAACTATCACCTGGTTGAGTTTCCAATAACCAATAGAAATCTAGAGGCTCCCAAACACATTCTTTTTAAAGAGCATTGGTGATTCCAAGGTGAAATGCTGGGATGAATAAATCCATTATCTTCAATATCCTCAAAATAAACCTTTAATTATTTTAATTTAGTGGGTTCCATATGGTATATAGGTAAGAAAATGGTCCATTTCCCTAAGATAAAGTCTATATAAAACTGAACATCCCTCTGATTTAGTAACCCTGATAAGTCATATGAAAAAACTTTAAGAAACTCACTCAGCACCACAGGAAGAGGACCACTAAGACATGGATCAAAGACATCTAGAAACATATTCAAAAAATAGTGTTATATCATCCTAGAACTTGGGTAAACATGTATTCTATCTTAGATTTGGAATCTCACTCAACCTGAAAGATATGAGTGACTCTATTGGAATAAAGAAACTGGACACGATGATGATTGTAATCGATTCTAGATTTATAACTAATCATATATTCCATGAAAATGATGTGATAAAATATATCAAGATCAAGAAATAGAAAGTACCATATGGTTTTGTGGTCAATAATCATCACCCAAAACTCATGACATTTAAAACCCTTCTTTGACCTCTTTCTCAAAGGAGCGGAAATAGGAATCAAGCAAGGCATAAGCTCTAAGAATAAATCCAATGCATCAATAATATTTTATAATATAAATAAATGAGTTACAACAATATTAAATAATAATAGAAACATATAAAATGAAATAAAAAACATACCTCTCATGGAAGTTAGTCATGCCTCTGACTGCTCTAGTGTACACTCTGCTGCATAGATACATCCAGCCACATTTTTCTCTTTCTTTAGGACCTGAACATCACTGTTGGAAAGTGGTTGAGATCACAATACTTTTAACACATCATATATAACTCTAGTAACCTATTATTATCCCTCACATAAATAATTAATATGATTAGATTTACCACACAGGTGACATGCCTTGGGTGATTCTATATAATCAGGTTTAAATTTACCCCTTTTCCTACATTGGTAACATGAAACTATATTTAGACTTGATATCTGTTGTACACTCCTACATCCACCTCAAAAATGTTCATCTAACTTCCTCTTCTATATAGAATAAAAACTTTGGCTACCTCCTACTATCACTGATGCTTTCAAGAGTATTATCTTCCTAGTTGTATCATCCTCATCCATAGATACCTTGCCTATAATCTTCATGAAGGTGGGTAGGAATATAAGAATCAACAGACTGAATATCATGACTCAAACCCATTTCAAACATTTGTTCCTTGATATAGACATTAGAAACAAGATCTGTAAATAAGTTCATTAACACAGCAAACTGAGTAACATACACCATGTTAGAATGATATCCCGACTCCATAGTAACAAAATATCATGCCTTCACTACTCTTAGTGTATCAGGATAAATTTTTTTATTAAAGGATTTATCAAAAGTAGTCTAGTTGAGATATTCATACAATTTGGATATCACAATAGATCCTAACAACTTTATTCCTAATACATAAATCATATAAGTAGAGAAACCAACCTTGGATACTTTTGAAGTGTTAAAAAAGTAAAAAACTTCTAAATAATCTTAATCCATTATTCTGATCCCTATACTACCTTATCACCAAAAAAGATCAATGGTTGTTTCTTAGTGAATTCCAAATCATGGTCCACCTGCCATTCCAGTTCAGCATTGGCTATATAGAGCATGGACTGGATTTTTCTGACTATAGCTTCCACTAAAACTGAGTCAACTATTTGATTCACCCATGGGTATTGCTTCATAGCTTTCTCTCTAACATTTAGAGATAAACTTATTAAAGTATAGTTTCCACTAAAACCGAGTCAATCTGTCCAGGGTCTGGGGGGGCAGGACTGGCAGGGGGAGGGGAATCTGTCCAGGGTCTGGGGGGAATCTGTCCAGGGGGAGGGGGATCTGTCCAGGGTCTGGGGGAGATCTGTATAGGGTCTGGGGGGTAGGACTGGCAAGGGGAGGGGAATCTGTCCACGGTCTGGGGGGAATCTGTCCAGGGTGTGGGGAGAATTTTTTCAGGGGGAGGGGGATCTGTCCAAGGTCTGGGGGGTGTCCAGGGTCTGAGGGGGGTGTCCAGGGTCTGGAGGGGCTGCTGTCCAGGGGGGTCCAGCAGGGGGCTGCTGTTGTCCAGGGGGGTCCAGCAGGGGGGGTGTTGTCCAAGGGGGTCTAGCAGGGGGGCAAGGGGTGTGCAAGGGGTGCAATGGATGTAGGGGGTGGCTGCTGTCTAGGGGGTGGTTTTTTTATGAAATGGGAAGAGGAATTTGTTTATGTTCATGGGTATTAGAAAAGAAAAGGACGTTGTAGGAATTGTCATAAATAATGCATGCACTATCCTCCAGTGCTCACTTTTTCTAGCTGCGATCGCGTCGCAGCTGTGCTGGTGTTGTCCAACAGTAAACAAAGGTCTCACAGTTGTCTCTCTCCTTGATCGGGTACTCAAAAACAGATTCCAAAGTAGTCCACTGACTGCGTATTCCTAAGATGTCTATATGGCTTGACAAAAGAAGATATAACAGCCTTTCTACCTAGATCATAACTGAAGATCCATCCTTTACTTATATGTGGAAAGCATAAGATTCCCTCGCTTCCAGAAATGAGAAAGATATTTATGGGATTGTCTAAATATACAATGTAATTGAAATTCTAGCCAACTTTGATCATTAGGTTGTCACCTTGATAAGGAATAAATTGACATTATTAACTGATGTCCACATGGAGATGGAATCAAGAACAAGATTCATGGGCATGTGTTAATTATATAAGAGAAATTGTTGGGTTGGTGTTGCCTGATCCAATTGGGCCAATTTTTTGCTACTGTGGCAGTGCAGACTTCGGAGTCATTGTAGCACTTTTGAAAAAGGTGACTGTCGTTCACTATAGCGACGCGGGGGTGGGGAACCAGGGGAAAACAGGTGGGGGGACTAGAAGGAGGCAGATAGGGGGGATACATGTGGGGTGGGGGTGTCCAAGGTTGTCTGTCCAGGGGGGGTCTGTCCAGGGTAGGGGGTGTCTGTCCAGGGGGGTCTGTCCAGGGTTGTCTGTCCGGGGGGTTTCTGTCCGGGGGGGGGGGGGTCTGTCCAGGGGAGGGGGGTGTTCAGGGTTGTCTGTTCGGGGGGGTCTGTCCAGGGGAGGGGGTTTCCAGGGTTGTCTGTCTATCCAGGGGGGGGTGTTTTTCCTAGATGGGGGGGGGCGTCTGTGTAGGGGAGGGTGGGGGGGGTGTGTCCAGGGGGGTGACATACAGGGGGGACTGGAAGGGGGTGGGGAACTAGGGGAAAATAGGTAGGGGGACTGGCAGGGGGTAGAGCCAGATGGAAAATAGGGGGAGACATGCAGGGTGGGGGTGGCAGGGGGACTAGTAGGTGGGTGGAAGGTAGGGGGACTAGCAAGGGCAGGGGGGACTGGAAGGGGGGTGGCAGGGGGGCAGGGGGGACTGGCAGGGGGACTAGTAGGGTACTGGAAGGGGGTAGGGGGGACTAGCAGGGGTGGAAGGGGGGACTAGCAGGGGGTAGGGGGACTAGCAGGGGGAATGGGGAACTGGCAGGGGGTGGCAGGGGCAGGGGGGACTGGCAGGGGGTGGCAGGGTACTAGCAGGGGGAAGGGGTGACTGGCAGGGGACTAACAGGGGGGCAGGGGGTGGAAGGCAGGCCTACTGTGTTTTTTTTATTGGCAGGGGTGGAAGGGGGGGACTAGCAGGGGAAGGGGGACTCGCAGGGGCAGGGGGGACTGGCAGGGGGACTGGCAGGGGGGTGGCAGGGTACTAGCAGGGGGCAGGGGGGACTGGTAGGGGGGTGGCAGGGGACTAGTAGGGGAAAGGGGTGGAAGGCAGGCCTGCAGGCCTGCTGTGTTTTTTTATTGAACTTTGATCTATAGCCACAGTTTCTAACCATGGCTATAAGGCTTGTTTGTGCTTTACCTTCTACCACGGTTTCAAACCATGGCTATAAGGCTTTAGCCACGGTATGAAATCATGGCTATAGGGTTGTAGTCACGGTTTGAACTGTGGCTATAAGATTTAGCCACGATTTAAAATTGTGGCTATAGTAGTTGGCCTATAGCCACGCCAATACCAGCCACGGTTCATTGAACCATGGCTATAACCTATAGCCACATTTTTTGGGCTTATATCCATGGTTTCAAACTGTGGCTATAGACTAAATTTCCAGTAGTGTAGACACATTGCCGGTGTATGCTTCTTGTATGTAGCCCAGTTTGGGTTAACCAAGTAAAATCATTGTGTCTTGTGCATTCTTTAAGATTCATTTATACTCTACAATGGGAAGTAGATAGAGAGAATAGAGTTTTTTATAACAACAAAACAAGATCAAAAGGGGTAGTTTTTTAATTTTTCATACCTCGATTCACCCCCCCCCCCCCCACCCTCTTAGGGTATCTAGCCTAGTGGACCTAACAATTGGTATCATAGGAAAAGGTTGATATCAGTGTTTCTCTCTCAAATGGAGGTCACCACTCACAAAGGGATTTTAATCTTATATGGGAACAATTTTCAACTATGGAAGAATTGGATGCAACACTACTTCTGGTCTTTGGGAATGGATGTGTTCATAGCATCAATGCATTTCATAACTGCTGATATTAACAGTGGTGCATTATCAAAATCCAAGCAAAGAGAATTAGATGTTGACTCCAAGGGAATCAATGCTTTAGGGGATCCCTATCCAATACTATTTATATGAAGGTTATGTCATACAAAACATCACATTCTATGTGGGAAAATCTATTGAATATATATGAAGGAGATTCAATGGTTAGAGAAGAAAATCTACAAGTGTTGTGGAATACGTATGAAGATATGAGAATGAACCCAAATGAGTTTGTTGGTTCATTTTTTGATTGGGTAAATTTTATATTGGAAGACATTCAAGGTCTTTGAGAAGTTATTGATGACATAAAGATTATGAAGAGTATCTTTTGGAAACTTCCACCTCGGTTCAATCCAAAAGTTTCAGTTTTGGAAGATAATGACCCAAAAGAGCTGACATTAGATAACTTTCACATCACCCTTGTTTCATATGTAATGAGAAATGATGATAATGATGTTGTGGAAAATGGTAAATCTAAATAGGTGGAATTAAAGGTTATGAAGAATCTCACCATTGAATATTCTCAGGAATAAGAAGAGACAGATAAGGTGATGTCATTTATTTCCTCAAATCTTCAAAGATGAAAAGGAAAGTTCAAAGGAAAACTTAGACTTGATTTCTTTAGATGTGGAAAAGTCGGTCACCTTGCTGCAATGTGCCCCAAGAAGTTTCAAGAATATTAGTAGGATTAAATCAAAATTCCCAAGGAGGAGACTTCGGTCTATGTGAAAGGCAAGAAACAATTCAAGATAAATTTCTGTATGAAAAATAATCTTCTCTCAAAATAATGTGGTAGTTCATATGAGTCTAAGGTTGAAGAGATTAAAGAGATAGAGAACTATACAGATCAGGGAGAGAATGCTATGGTGGCAGTTGTCGGTAGTTCTCAAAAAAAGGAAGAAACGGATGCTGATGAAGAAAAATAATAAATTGAAGGAAGAGTCAACATGGAATCTGAATTAGAAGTATCTCTTGAAGAGATATATGTTTGGAGATCAAAAACAAATAAATACAACAAGGTGTTACATGATTACAAACTCCACATGAAACATAAAAAAGAAGAGAAGTCTGATATGATAAAAGAAATTGAAAATCTTAAGTCTTCTAGGCCAGAGAGCTCATAAAAGGATGATGAATATAAACTCAAGTTTGAAGAATAGAAAAGGGATATAGATGGCTTGAATAACACAAGTAAAGATCAAATAAATCATATTGAAGAACATGAAGTAGAATTTATCAGTTTGCGGAAAAAGGTTAAGGATTAAGAATAACTTCTAACTCCTGGTGGGACATCAGGAAAGCAGATCAATCAGAAAACTGAGAAGCTAAAAGTGGATCATAGTGGTGCCACAAAAAGGAAGCATCAATTATGTTCAGATGCTAAGGCTGATGGGGGGATTGATCAAAAACAAAAAACTATGAAAATTGAAGTCATGCCGCAAGCACCCATTTCAATATTGAAGGTTGATTTGGGAACAAATCAGAATCAAAATATTCAGAGATTATAAGGAGAAACTAGCAATGCATAAGTGGAATGAAGGAATGAACCTTATATTAGGTGTTATTTTTCTTTAAATATGGGACATTCATAGTATGTGTGTTCCCTAGCCAAGAGATATCTAAGGGAACAATAAAAATAGTGGCATCCAACGAAATCTCAATATTATAGATCATACTTTGAGGGACATTGTTTTTGGTGCAAATAATTTTGACACATGGAGAGATATTGTATATCAACTATAAATAGGAATGTGCTAAGGTAGAATCAAAGTTCTCACAAGAAGCAAATCAAAAAACCATCAAGTGAGTTAAAAATACAAAAGCAATCTGTAGCTCTGTAAGATGAAGCTGGCCCATCGTACTTTGAGAAAGATCAAGAGTTTTAAAATACATCAATTATAAGGTCAAAGACATGGATCAAAAAGAAAAAGAATTGGGAGGAAGTGGTGGTAGAAATTGTCCTTAAAGCATCAGATTTTTTGGTGTATGGATCCTTGATAGTGGTTGCACATCTCACATGACAGGTAATAAGGATCTTGTTATAGGAATAAAATATGACAAAGAAGAAGTTTTCAAGTTTTTAAATGATAAAGGCCTTAAGATTATTGGCTCATGAAAGGCTAGGTTTGGGGGCAAAGAGATGAGATGTGTTGGTTTCTTAGTAGTAGAAGGTATCAGTCACAATTTTCTTAGCGTCATCCAATTATGTGACTCAGGGAATTATATAAGGATTACTAAGAATACATTTATCATCAAATGAAGAGATAGTTCAGTGGTTCTACAAGAAAAAAGAACAAAGGGAAATCTCTACCTTGTAAGTGGAGAAGAAGATATGTGCTTTTTGTTTAGAGAGGAAGAGAGCAAGTTATGGCATAAACCACTCGGTCATATATTCCAATCATCCCTAGAAGATTTGGTGAAGTGTGATGCAGCTAGAGATCTCCCTAAGCTATCATGTGATCGTACTCATATTTTTGATGCATTCCAATAAGGAAATCTCATCATAAAGATATATAAGGAAAAGGAAAATAATTCAACAAGAGTGCTCGAATTAGTTCATGATGATGTTTGTGGGCTTATCACACCAAGAGAAATTAACAGAAAGAGGTACTATGTTATTTTAATTGATGACTATAGTAGAATGGCATGGGTATTTTTTATTGACCATAAGTCTGATGTGTTCAGCTACTTAAAATAGTACCTAAGGGAGTGTGAAAGGATGCTTGGATAAAAAATTCTAAATTTTCGTACTAATAATGATACGAAATTCACAAATAGTCAGGTGGAATACTATCTTGAGAAACATGGGATATGGAATCAAGTTTCCTTAGTGATAACTCCCCAATATATTGGAGTGGTTTAAAAGAGAAATCGGATCATCAACAACATGGAAAGAATGATGCTTATAGAAAAAGACCTACCAGAAAGATTCTGGAAGGAAGCAGTGCTGACACTGGTCTACATTTCTAATAGAGCTCTGTTCTGTCTGAAGGAAAAAAGACTTTATATGAGATGTGGTATGGAAATAATACAATATTGAAATAATTTCGAATATTTGGGAGTAATTGATTCATTCTCAACAAGGGAAAACATAGGAAATTTGAGTCACATGGAGATGAGGGGATATTCTTTGGCTACTCAGAAAAAAGAAAAATATACAAATTATTTAACAAAAGTCTAGGAAAAGTAGTTGAGAGTAATGATGTCACTAAAGTGGATAATGAAGAGAGAATTCAATAGTAAAGTGAACAATTTCCTAATGAAAGTGATGAGGAGGAAAGCAATGCAGGGGGAGCAGAAGTGGTTGAAGCTGACTTAGAATAATATATTGATGATGAGCATGAGGAGGTAAAATCTATATCTGTACAAAATCCAAAAAGTTGAGCTGAAGTTGATAGTCATAATATCATTGGTGATCAGTCGGCTCTAGTTCATACAAGAAGAATGAAATTTTTACAGCATACATCTTTCCTATCTCAGGTAGATCCAAAATTCTTTGCTATTTTTGTTGAAGATGAAAACTAGATTTAGGATATGAATGAATAACTAGATCAGATTAAGAAGAATCAGATGTGGGATATTTTTTCGAAGCCAGCGGATAAAAATTTCATCGGGACTAAATGGGTCTTTCACAACAAGATGAATAAAGATGGAACAGTGATTTTAAACAAAGAATGACTAGTGTGCAAAGGATACTCCCAAATAGAGGGAATATATGTTGATGAAACATTTACACCAGTTGTAAGGTTGGAGACAATCATATTATTCCTAGCCATTATAGTGAAATGGAAGTTCAAAGTTTTCTAGATGGATTTCAAATCTATATTCTTGAATGGGGTTCTGGAGGAAGAGGTATATATTGAGAATCTAGATTGTTTTCTCATTCATGAGGATAAGAACATGGTTTGTCAACTAAAGAAGGCATTGTATGGGCTGAAACAAGCACCAAGAGAATGGTACTCAAGGCTTGATCAGTATTTGAAGAAGCTTGGTTTCCAGCATGGGGGAGTTGATTACAATATCTATTTCAAAAATGAAAATAATCAAAGGATGATGGTGTTGGTTTATGTCGATGAGATAATATTTGGTAGATCAGATGAAGCTCAGTGCATATGGTATTCTGAATTCATGAAATGTGATTTTGAAATGTCAATGATTGGGGAACTTTTTTTTCCTTGGTTTACAGGTGACACAAGGAAGGAATGGCACATTCATTTCTCAATAAAAATATTCCAAGGACGTTTTGAGAATATTTTTAATAGAAAATTCCAAGGAGATAAAGACTTCGGTTTCTACTCGAATTAAATTATAGAAATATGATAATGTCAAGGCAGTTAATATCACAAAATACAAGAAGATTATTAAGATTTTACTGTACCTGACAGCAACAAGACCTGATATTTTTTTCGCCACATTCCAAGCAGCGTGATATCAAATCAATCCCAAGTAAATCCACATGCTTTTAGTAAAAATAATAATTCATTATATCAAAGTAATTTTGGATTTTTTTATGTATAATGAAAAATCTCAGCAAGATCTATTGGGATATACAGGTGCAGATTGGGCCGATTTCGTGGATGATAGAAAATCAACATTAGGAGGTGCTTTTTATCTTCGTGGATTGTGTATTTCTTGTATATGTAAGAATAAATATTTCAATTCATTGAGCACCATAGTAGCTGAGTATATTGCGTCCACTCAAGCATGCACATAGTTATTATGGATGAAGCAGCAGCTTGATGAAATGGGAGTTGAAGTGAATTCTTTGATCGAAATCTAGTGTGATAACTCAAGTTATATAAATATTATAAAAAATATTGTGCATTATTCTAGGACAAAGAACATTGAGATAAAGTATCATTTTATAATGTAGAAGGTTGAGCAGGGAATCATGAAATTGGAGTATGTGCCTCCATAATTAAAGGTTGTAGACATTCTGACAAAGGCCTTACCCAAGGAAACTTTTGAGAGGCATCAACTAGATCTGGGAGTTCAGTCGACTCCCCACACTTGAACAAGTGTGGATGTGGGTATCCCCTCTCCCTGAGGTATGGTGTGTTTTTATCTAATGTGTTTATCTGTGTTCCTTACAATGTTTCAGACCACAAAGAAGTGACCTTTGAATTCTTTGACAAAGGGGTATAAATAGTGAATCCTAAAGAGAGATAATTATGGCTAAATAAGGGAGAAATTATCTTAGTCAAAGACACAGGGGGAAGCTGATAGGTGGAGCAGTGAGATAGGGGGAGAAACAAGATAGGGGGAGTAAGAGTTTTAAATCAAATATTCTTGAAGTGATCAATCAAAGATTAGATATCACAATAGTTTAGGTTCATGATGAAAGCATTTTATTGGTATCAGTATGGTATCAACTATTGGTGTCAGAAATGAATATATTCATTGATGAACTTTTCATACTAATCTTATTTCTTACATTGAGCATTTCCCATGTGGTCTTAGAGTATGTGGTGAGTGAATCATTGGTCGCTATCTGAATTGCAAGAGGAAAATTATGGTAGATGATGAAAGGAGATTTAGTGAGGTATCAAAGTGTAGAGAATTGTTTTGAGAAGAGTTGTCAATAAACCCAAAGGGGGGTTTTGGGGGGAAATCCCTCAAGGAAACATTGCATCATTTTTAGGTTGGTTGTGTTTGTTGAAAATGCTGGTTTCCATAGTGAATTGACGAGTTCCAAATATATTATTGAAAATCCTTATTTACAAAGAACCATGACAAAGGAATGGAAGATCTGGAGGTGGTGTAAAAGAATAGATACAAGGTGGTGCCATTTTCTAGTGTTTTCCAAATTTTTGGGGTCCAAAATTTAGAATTTAGTGAGCATCGTGAAAAGTGGATTTCCTTTAAGATCTCATCAAAATATGGAAAATGCATGAGTTTCGCGAAGATGGGCTTCTTGATGTGGATTTCACAAATACATGAAGGATGTTGAAGGTATTCTTCACGATTATGATGAGCTTTGTGAATAGAAGAGGTGAAGAGCATTGCGGTGAAGATTTTTGGTGACGAAACAAAGGAATTGATGGAATGTTCCATGATTATGATGAGCTCCGCATTCCAAAAATTGTCGTGGTTCTTTACGATATAGAGTGATTTTCAGTGGAAATTTCAGAGCTTAGCGATTTGAGCTGATGTGGCACCGACTTCACATGGAAGGTTCTTGAGTTGGTAAAATCGCCTATAAATAGACCTCGACCCCCTCGAGATAAGTAGAGTTTTACAAAGAAAAATTCGTAGCTCTCAAATCTCAAAGAAGTTTCATAGAGGTAGTGTGCTTCACGAAAGATATGAGCTTTCGGCATGTAATCTAGCTTCACAAAAGATGTGTGTTCTGCATAGTCTTAGTGAGCTTCACAAAGGAAGTCGCTTTGCGATGACTTGAGCTCTTCGATAGCCTAAGCTTTGCAAAGTCTTGAGATCTCTGAAGAAGGGTTCCCTGCAAAGTAGTGTGCTCTATGAAGGTGTTTTCTTTGTGAAGAGGCAGGGACTTCGTGAAGGCTTGTTTGAGCTTCATGAAATTGGGATATTTGCGAAGTTGGATGCTTTGAGAAGGTATTTCCAAAGGTTATTGCCCAGTTATCAGTGACAAAGGGGTATTCATCAGTGGATGAAATTTATATTTCAACATAGCATCTACATACATTGAAGGATTCACTCATTAGAGATAATTAAAGGACCTATAAGTCTTTAAACTGTGATTAGATATTTGAATAAGCACTGATCTCACTTCAGTTGATAGAGTAGTGAGTTCTCAAATTTTGAATGGTTGTGAACTAGGAGGGACAGTGAGTCCACTTTGAACTTGTAAACTGCAGTATGCTTATAGTGGATTTGGTACATTGACACATTGTCGGTGTATGCTCCTTGGATGTAGCCTAGTGCGGGTGAACCAAGTAAAATTATTGTATCATGTGAATTCTTTAAGATTCATTCATACTCTACAATGGGAAGGATAGAGAGGGAATAGAGTTTTGTCTAACAACAAAACAAGATCAAAAGGGGAAGTTGTTTTAATTTTTCATACCTCAATTCACACCCCCTATCAGGGTATCTAGCCTAGTGGACCTAATATCTCTCATGACCACCACTTATAATTTTGGTGTATAATATATCCTTATCAATTTTTTTGGATCCCTCCTCCTCATCTCTTGAAGGATTGAAGTTCCATTCATTTTGTTGGTCTTCTTTCGATAATTCTAACACCGTATAATCCTTAGATTCTATTTTTTCCCTTTTTTTCTTTGTTTTCTTGATATAAACCCTAATTAAAGTGATTTTGGGGATTATTCTAGGGATTAAGCACATTGAGATCAATTATAGTGTTGATTATTGATGATTGAGCTTCATCACACATGGTGTAGGAAGTCCTTACCATTCTAAGGTAATTGCATGGAATTGTATTCCTTGACTTGCATGTGGGTGTATTTATAACCCTATAAGACCTATTTTTGTGGTATCAAAGTGACTATGTGATGTATAAATAAAATTAGTTATTCCCTTATAGGGGGTATGAATAGTTTTCCTTAACATTGATGAACATGGGTCATTTTCCATGGATAAGTGTAGGTTTTTCCACTATGATAATTGGGATTATAAAGATCCATTTGGGGTCAGGAAAGGCTAGAATGAAGTGGTATGATGATTCTTGGGTTTTTAAAATGGTTTAGTCCAACCATGAGTGATATGGTTGATCTTTCCATGGTAGTAGGGGTCTTCCATGTGGGAGATTTTCAAGTTACGGATGAACATGGCTAGTCATGAGTAATATGTCTTAATTTAATGTGTGATGGGAGGATGGCCATGAGTGAGATGGTTAGGTCCTATAGTGATTATGATTGTTGTTTTGAGTGAGGTTTATGGTTGGGATATGGTTGTTTGAATATCTATTAATTAAGAAAAGAGTGGGTTGTTGGGTATTTTAGTAACATGGTATGATTATTCCTTCTAGAATGGAGCCAAAGTAGGTATGGATGGGGTTTGTGGTATCCTGGTTGGTGCACGATGACCCAATGGATTGTGTGTTTATTTATGTATTTATTTTATGTCATCAAACACACTTTTATATCCACTTAACTTATTTTAAGGATGTATTAGTTGTATTTTACAGGTTTTATACTCAAACCTTTCATGGGAATCTCGATGCATGTGTAGGCTTTATAGTTAGGGATCCATCTAAAGAAGAATGGATTGAGGCAATATTGATATAAACTCTAGGATATTTTTCTATCATGAATCATTATAATTTTTTTCTTTTGAATATTTTTTTCATTGATCCACATAAAATAGAGATACCTTTTTACTACTTTTTATAACTTTTTTGTTCTATATTGGTATAGCATGTGTTGATTCCATTATCATTGATTTCACTTATTTATTATTGTTATTAATTATCTATTGTTTATGTTGTATGTGTTTACTCTAATAGACGTATGTTATTTAGGGAATAATCTCCCCATGATGTCACTTAGGTCCTCACCTCTATTTGGTAGGCACTTGTGTATAGGGATGTGTGTATGAGGTCATGTGACCCTCCATCATGGTCTAGGTTATTTGATTTGGGGAATTACAAATTGGTATCATTTCCCATTTTATTTTTCCTTTGTTATGTTTTGGGTCTTGTTAGAACAAATATAGGATGGATGGGACTCAGGTAGGGGAGATAATATTGTTCATGACAAACACTTGTGTAGTGGAATTATGAATTTCTAGATAAGTGTGATTGATTTTATTGGTTTTGATGTTATGGTTTTATGTTATTATTGGGTGTTATTTTATAGTTATGGTTTATGATATTTTCTCTTAGACTGATTGGTAAGAGTGGGTGAGTTTATGCATCATGGATAGGTATATAGGATCATATGTCCTACACCTATTTATCTATGGTTGATGGAGATTTAAATTAATTAAATTTCACAATGATATATTCAGTGTTTTCCCAAATACATACCTGGTGACATCTAATTAACTTAACCAAAGAATGTTATGAAAAAAAATTATGTATATTTGATTGTGACTAATGTGCATGTGCCGTGATGTGGTCTTTGGACTTGGGTAAATATGGGTGGTTAGGATTATTGACTATGGGTAGACCCTTATAGTATTCTTTTGGTTTAGTGTGTATGTGCCTATTAATTTCCTTTAGTTTGTTAAAAAATTAATCCATTAAAGGAATATCTAAATCTAATTTTATAATTTTAGATATTTTTCTAAGATAACATCTTTTGGTTTCACCCAAGGACTTAGGTTATGAGGTTTATAAGTTGTGGGATGTTCTCATTGTGACTATGTATTTTCATGAGGGTATAATTGATCACAATATTGTGGTTATCCTAAAGGTTCATATAGTGGATCCACTTCATCCCGGTGGTTTTTAGTTGGTTATAATTCACGATAGAGGAGATCATGGGGTTGGACTAACTATGGTTGATTTTTCATGGGATTTTCAGTTTCAAAATTCTCTATCATTCCATGGAATGGGGGGAATTTAGGTTGAAAATGATTATATTGATATTTTCAAAGGAATTTTTGAGCTGGTTAAGACTCATTATAGGAAGAGGGTGAATTTTATTTCTTATATGTTTTAGGGAACCACCATAAGGTGGTGGGGAGTGATGATATAGGAAAAGAGGCATGGGGGAATAACATGGGAGTCTGTTAAGGACCTATTTTTTGATGAGTTAATTACATTGGAATTGAGGTTGGATTAAGCTTAGGATTTTCTACAACTCCAATAATGAGTGATATCGATAGCTAGTTATGTTGTTCACTTTTTGTATTTGTTGTGTTTTTCTCATTTGTTTATTAGGAATGGGGCCCAACTATTGAAATCAGTTTGTGTCATGTGGTTAGGTGTCAGGTGAGGATTTTCAACCAAACATCTTAAATTGACATTCTCCACAAGTCCATTATGATCTAAAAAGGTTTGGGGGAGGATAAGGTGGTGGGTATTCTTCATATTTTTAGTAGTCTAGTGAGAGGAATTTATAATAGTGTTGTGGGTGTCTCTTATAGAAAAAGAAAGAGGATATCAAAGAAAATGATCTATGGAATTGAGAAACATTTAGATGAGGCTAGATATTGTTTAGTTCCCTCTATGAGAGGAGATTTACCTTAGTTTTATCAGTGGAGTCAGAGTGGGAATTTTTGAAGGTATTATATGAATCCACTAAGGGAGTGTCATAAGTGTGGAAATATGGGGCATATTAAGTGGTTTTTCTTAAGGGTGTCATGTATGAGCACTAGGATAGGTTCCAAATATATTCAGGCATTGAGGTCTTAATTAAGAGTACCTCAGATGTATAGTTAAGCATCTTTAGGGAGTTATGGTCCTAGAGAAAATCAGGGATCTCAGCATTAGTGACAATTATAGGCTCTCTATGGTTCAATTCCTCTAGGGAATTAGGGATCATAGGTATAGATCCATGGATACAAGGATGGAAAGTTTTATATAATAGATTATTTTCCATCATATGGTGGAGAGGGTCCTTTATCAGTTAGAGGTATGATTTTGGTTATATCAATGTTCTCTCCTACTTTTTTTATATAAGAATAACTCACTCATTTATTTCTATCCAATTTTTTGATGGTTTATAATTGTCACTGAAGTTATCTCCCAGGTTGTTAGATCTTGATACACCTTTTAGGAACAGGGTAGATCATATTCATAGGTTCCCATAATGTCCCATAGTGGTTTAAATATATAGATATATATGGGATTTTCTGATTTAAGAGATGACTGGATTTGGTTTTATTTTTTTAATGGATTGGTTTACATGTTTTCAAGATCGTATCAATTGCTATTAGAGATGGATGACGTTTACCTACCCTAAGGGAGAATAGTATATTCTTAATGGGGAATGGAACCTAGAGTCGGGATAAGAAGGACCATTCTATAGTCATATTGGGGATATTATAGTATAGGTGGTGGGTATGGTTCTTATAGTAGATCAGGTAATGGTTTTAGCAATTTTTCCTCCTATGGTGGATCATTATCAAGATTTTGTTTCAGAAGATTTATTAGGAATCCATCTAGATAGGTGGATTGAGTTTAAAATTGAACTTGTATTGAGTGTGAAAACCATATAGATACCCTCATATATAATGGTACCAGATGATTTGAGAGATCTTAAGGTGTAGATTTATGGCTTGGAGGTGAAGAGATTTATTCACCCAAGAACTTATCCTTGTGGTGTGCCAGTCTTGTTTTCTAATAAGGAAGATCGAAACCTTCAACTATGCATATATTACCAGAAGATAAACCAAGTCATGATGAATAATAGTTATCCACTTGCAAGAATTGATGATTTGTTCAAATAATTTAGGGGATCCCAATGGTTCTCTAATAGTGATCTATAATTACATTACCATCAACTTCAATTAAAGTAAAAGGATATACCATAGATAGTATTTAGGAGTAATTACTTTTTTTATGAGTATATGGTGATTCCATTCAATCTAAATAATGCACCATCAATGTTCATGGATCTCATGAACTAAGTTTTTCACCCTTATAATCCTTCATTGTGGTATTCATTGATGATATTCTGGTGTATTCATGGACCCCAGAGTATCATACTAGGAATCTTGAGATTGTACTAATAACACTTTGAGTGCATTAGATTTATGAAAAGTTCTAAAAGTGTAACTTTTGGATACAATAGGTATGTTTCCTTAGAAAATTAATTTATACGATAGGAATATCTATTTATCTATAGAATATGGTGGTAGTTTTGTTGTGGGTGAGACCGAGAAATATGTTTAGGGTTTAGAGTTTTCTTAGGTTTTCCAGGTATTACAGGTGATTCACCCATGACTTCTCTCTCTTAGAAACACCTATGACTAGACTTATCAGGAAGGGAGTGAAGTTTGAGTGGATTAATCATTATGGGTAGTTCCTTTAAAAGTTAAATAGGTGGTTTAAATCCTCTTAGATTCCGAATATTTCAAAATTATGTATTGGTTATATATTAAAATATGATGGTTTAGGATTTGGTTTGTGGGTTTTCTTAATATAGGGATATCAAGTAGTTTCTTATGAGTCTCTTTAGCTATAACCCTATAGAAAAACTACCCTACTCCTGTCTTGGAGTTAGTTGTGGTGGTTCATTCTTTGAAGTGTTGGCATCATTATTTATTTGGTGAGATATGTTTCATCTACACAAACCATAAAATATTGTGACACATATTCTCTAAATGATATTTGAACCTACGAAATATAATTTGGGTTAATTACTTGAAGATTTTCAATTTTAAGATGGTGTATTCCTTGGGAAATATGAATGTTTTCATGGATCCTTTCAATATGAAATCATAGGAAGTGGGTACACATGCGTCAGAGAAGGCGAGGAAGCTTGTAATTTTACTAGTGTATTGGAAAGTGGTTGTATCTAAGGATCAAGGGGAGGTGACCTGTGCTCCCATGATTATTAATTCTTCATTAGTGGATATAGTCAAGGCCATCCAGGAGTATGATTCAGATTTTTTGGTGATGCGAGAGTATTTTATGGGATATGATCATATTCCAAGATAGTTCTTATATGGGAATAATGTGCTTTATGTGCATGGGAAGTTTGTGATTCCCATATCTATGAGGGAGGAGTTAATGAGAGACTCACATTCCATATAGTGGATGGTACACCCAGGATCATCCAAGATGTATTATGATATGAAATATTATTTTTGGTTTCCAGATATGAAGAAATATATTTTAGGGTTTTTCTCTTGATTCCTTTCCTGTTAGAAGGTAAATGTAGAGAACCAGTGACCAATTGGATTACTTACTTCTATTCCAGTTCTAGTATGGAAGTAGGATGAGATGATGATGGACTTTTTTGGGGTTACCAAGGACCCTAAGGATTAAAAACATTGCTTGGGTGGTGGTTGATAATCTGATGAAGGTTTCAAAATTATTACCAATTCATAAGAATCAGCTTTTGGATGTGTTGGGTAAGCTTTATGTGTGTGGAATAGTATGGTTTCATGGTGTTCCTATGAGTATCATGTCAGATCAAGATGTTCATTTCATGTTTTAGTTTTAGAAAAGCCTACAGAATGTGATGGAATCAAAGTTGAAGATGAGTACATCATATCACATATAAAAAAATGGACATCCTGAGAGGATGATTCAGATATTAGAGGATGTATTTAGTGCATGTGTTATTGATTTTTACTAGTTATAGGATGGCCATCTGGATTTGGTAGAATTTTCATATAATAAAAACTTACAAGTTTTGGTTCGAATGGATCCTTTTGATGGTCTTTATAGTTTACCATGTCATTCGTCATTGTGTTTTCTTGAGGTGGGTGAGTTTGTGGTAATTGAGATGAACATGGTACATGAGACTTTTGAGTGGGTCCAATTTATTCAAAAATAGTTGTTTACCACTCATAGAAGGTAATGTTCATATTTTTTACCACATTCAATGTAATAACTTGAACTTTTATGAATGAAATTCCATTTAAAAATAATTAAATTCCTTATTAAGAAATGAAATTATAGAAAACACATGCACTAATTTGGTTTTTGGACTATTATAATTTATATCATGTCAGATTTAAAAAACCATTAAGCATCTTAACCATTGATAATATATCCATTGTATAGTGACCATTATGATTAGTATCTATTAAGTGTTATGATAAAGTCTAATTTAAAAATATGAAAGAATCAATGTCCTCCACCAGTATGATTGTACCCTATGAAGCCCATTTGTCAGAGCTTTTGAGGGAGATCACATAACTGGGATTTTCCCCTGACCAACACCAAACAGAGATTCAACAACTATATCATAAGAGAAACTATTTATGGGGTAATTTCATGCTCATTGAGATCACAACCCAAATCATGTATGTCGAACCACCCGAAGAAAATATCACCAAGGTACACCTTACCCTTAATGAATTCACTGGTGTAATAAAGGGATATATATATATATACCTAAACAAAATGAATTTATATATTTTATTTTAATTAAAAAATGATCATATTTATACCTTTTTAATATTACTTTTTAAATGATTTGATAATGAGTTTGATAAAAAATAGATTTTGATACAATGAAGCACAAATTGTATTTTTGGGAAATGTATAGTTTCAATAAAAATACTCTCTTTTAATGAATTCATGAATTTTTAAAATAGATTATACTTTAATAAAATATTTTTATTAAATATTTTTTATTAAATATAGGTGAAAATGTAAATTTTTGAAGTCAAATTTAATTTTTATAAGAGTTATAAAACTATTATTGTCAAAGAAACGATTATTTTTCAATAATTAGGGATTTTTGATTTAAGTGTAAATTCTAATAATTAGAGAATTATTTGGATAAAATAAATATAATTTTTTAAATCAGAACATAAAAATTATCCAATGGTTTTTTTTTATAGTTTTTGGAGGCAGTCAATTTTTTGGGTCAAAATTAAATATAGTATAAATATACAGTGTGTATTATGACATCATAATGACACAAAAGTAATGTAATATATTCTATAAAAGTTATACATGGAAAAATATATATTTCCCATTTAAAATAATTTGTTTTTAAAGATATTTTATTAATTTAATAAATCTTTAATGCACCCTCTAAAACCTATATTATATTTTAATGTTTTCAAATCCGTTCTTTATAAACATGACTCACTTCCACATCACCAAGGATATTATTTTAATGATATTAGTTATTAAAAATGTAAAATAAGAAAAATAACTCCATTTTGGTAGAAAACATGGGGAAAATATGGGATTATTTTTGGTTTTGATTACTTTATCATATAGATTCCAAAACCTAAATTTGGAAATTAATAAAGAACTTTTCTCTCTTTGGATATATAAACCCACCCAAAATCCCATTATACTTCACTAAAAACTCTTCTATAACTTCATTAATCTTAAAATATCTCTATATATCCCACCCATAGTGTTCCCAATCTCTCAAGAAGCTCCTCTCAAGCTTTTAGAAGTGTCATCTCGGGTAAGGGATCCTCTCCTTATTCTCTTTATTCAAGCACCTTCTTTATCTTATGACATTTAATTCACAATTTTTCTTGTTGGAATATTTTTTTTACATATCTCTATTACATTAATTATGAATTAAATGTGATGAGATACCCTTTTAATGATCATTAATCTATTATATGAACCTTTATGTACCAATGTTATGTTACTGGAATTATCTTTTGATTTCTCCATGCTAAACATTTTTATCGTGAATACCTATCCTTATTTACAATCAAGAGTATTCACCTGGATGTAAATATCCTTAATTGATTGGGGAATTCCATGTTTATAATCCAAACTCCTTTATCATGGGATTAAAATTTATGAAAAGCATATTTATGTTTTAGGATCTATGTGGCACACTTATGCGTGTGCATGGTATGAAAATGATGAATGCGCCCAGATAGGGATCCAATGGTTTGGGTAATGTTTTAATGTCATGAGAGTACATGTATAGTGAAAAAGAGTTTATCCTAAGAATAATTTGTTATTTTTTCTTGGTGTTCAGTCTTGACTTATGTTTATGATGTTATGTTTTATGTTGTTTCCACATTCTTATTTTGCCTTTATGTTATTGTGGTATATCATGCCTCATTGTTCAAGATTATGATTTACAATCCTCTTATGTTATCTTGATATTCCACTTTGATCACATGTAATAATTTACCTTATGCTATGATTTATTTATTCCCTTACTAGGATTTATAACCCACCCCTTTCTTAAAAACATCCCCAGGTTCTCTCATGCATTTTTATAAGATCGATGGAATTTTGGAGCATATTAATGAAGTTTTCAATAATTACATTGTATTCATGTTGCAAGTTGCTATGATATGTACTTGATTCCCCAAATACACTAGTATTCATGGTATTATAGATTTTATTATGCGTACCATTATGTGATAAATCATGAATTTAAGTGTATTAAATATATGGGTTGTCATAGTTGGTATACAAGGAAAGTTTAGTTATTTCTGTGATTAAGATTAGAAAACTCTAGTCTAAACCTTAGGGATAAGACTAAATATAGGAAAAAATGAACTAATTTTGTTAAATTATTTATTAAGTGGTTTAAAATAAAATAAATCATTTTCTGGATACTATAAGTGAATGTGGCTCTGAAACAAATGTGCATAGGGGTAATATCCCTAAAAACAAAATATTAAGCTAGACTCAATCGTAAAATGTTGCATGACAATAGGCCTTTTTACATGTTGGGTTTGACACTCTCAAGGTATAATATTTGAAAAATTCACATGCTCCTTATGAACTATTATTAAGAGAATAAAAATTACCATAATATTTTATATTAAGAAATTGATCGTGGATAACATATATTGAAACCTATAAATTCATAGGTTAAAGAATATATGTAATTTATGAGTTATCCCTTTAATGTTCATGGTTTCCTGTTTATGTGTTTAATAGTTAAAAAATAATCATCCCTAATTTTTTCCTTTATTTTTAGTCAATGTTTGGGAATATGAGGAACTTATTCAACAACCAGTGTGAAGAAAATTGTAATGACTACCCAAATGAAATGACTAACCTAATGGGAGAAGGGATCATAAACTTCTTGATAATACATTCTCAATTGACTCATGTTTTGAATTGAAACTTGAATCAAGAGGAACTTCTGAATCCCCCTAATAAAGATAAAGTTTTAATTAAGTTCTTTATGTAATAAAGGCCTATGAATTTCAATAGATATTTTAATCCCTTTATCATGGATAAATAGATCAACTCTATTGAAAATATCTTCTCCATCCTTCATTGCTCAGAGTAATAGAAGTTCATGTTGGATGTTTATCATAAGAGAGATAATATAATAAATGGTGGACATTGATCAAAAATAAAAAACTCGTGGAGGATATCGAATTAATGAAGTGGAATTAATTCCAAACAAAATCGATAAATATTTTTCTTTCACTATATGACTTAAAATAGAGAGGGATTTCCTTAGTCTCAAATATAATGATGATGAATCCATTAGAGAGTATGATAAAAAATTCAAAATTCTTTCATGATATGCCTTATTCTTTTTCATTTCCTTAGAAATTATATTTTACCTCTTCTTCAGAGGTTCAAAGCTGAGTCTATGAAAATATTTGGAAATGTAGGACTTCAACGACTAAAAGTAAATTGTTTGATGTTCCCTAAAAGTCAATATAAATATTGGAATATCCTAAGGGTCTCATGGTTATGTAGACAAGAAATGGATAATTGACTTTAATTCTAGTGGTATGATGGATAAATATAATTATGGTGAGAAATTATATCATCCCACTTGTGAAGATTGTGGGAAGAAGCATCTTAAAATTTTCCTAAAGGGGGAAAGGAAATGCTTTAAGTGTGGTAATGAAGGGAACATAGCTAGAAATTCCCAACAGGAGAAACCCACCAATGTAATGGAAGAAATTAATGATTCGGTCAACCCTCTATCTATTCTCTAATGTTTCAACTCTAAGGAACAAGGACACTATGTGAATCAATTCCTTGTGACAAGGGTTATCAACAAAAACTGAAGAAAAAACCTCCAAATCCTAATGAACAAGGGTAGGCTTCTATAATCACAACTTCTAAGGTGGATCCTAACAATTAAGTGGTGATAGGTATGCTAGTTATTCATTCAATAATAGTGAATTTACTCTTTGATTATGGTTATACACATTTTTCATATCATGCAAGTATAGTAGAACTATTCCAACACCACCTCAAAATATGGAAGTTGAGTTATGAGTGAATATAGTGAATGGGTCAATTATTACATCCAAAGAATATAATTCATCCCCTATCCATATTTTTAGGCTGATTTTTCCAAAAAAAAATTGTGATACTCCCTTTAGTATAATTTGATGCAATTCTAGGAATGAATTGTATTTCCTTATATATATCCAACATAAATTTCTAATAGAAGGAAATCACTACCTGTATTATGAATCACCCTCTAATTCTATACAATTTCAAGGAGTAGGATGAATATTATTTGGTATTAGTATCTCAATAATGGATATTATTTCCTTGAAATCAAGAATATATAGATCAAATTATTGATACTAAAGAAAATATCATCCTTGATGACATTCCCGTTATAAGGGGATTCATTGATGTACAACCCAAAGAATTGATTTTTCTTCCCCCCTAGTCATGATTTTGAGTTATCAGTAAATATCATACTCAAAGGTTTTCCAATATCCAAACTCCATATAGAATTTCTATTTTTTAACTTCAAGATATGGAGAATAAATTGTAAAAGAATCTGGATAAAGGATTTATATGACCAAGTGTGTCACCATGGTGTGCACCAGTCCTCTTCGTCAAGTAGAAGGATGGGTCAATACACCTCTGCATTGATTATCATAAGCTCAATAATATCACAATAAAGAATAAGTACCATTTTACATGAATTTATGACTTGTTTGATCAGCTATTTAGAGCCCAATACTTATCCAAGGTAGATAATTTGTTAGGATATTACCAAGTAAAGGTGAATAAGGAGGATTTACCCAATAATATTTTTCATACAATTTATGGGAACTATAATTTCATAGTGATTCCATTTGGACTCACTAATTCTCTATATATATTCATAGACTTGATGAATATATTATTTAGGGATTTCCTTGAAAATTGTGGTAGTATTTATAGATGATAATCTTATCTACTTTAAAAGCAAGGAGGAACATTAAGAGCATTTGAATAATACACTGAAGACCTTACGGAAGAAAAATCTATATGAAAAATATAATAAATATGAGTTTTGGTAGGATCAAGTAACTTTATTAGGATATGTTATCACCAATAAATGGATATTTGTGGATCCTTAAAAAACTAAGGCAATTGAAGGATAGCCCAGACCAAAATCTATGATGGAAATCTGTAGTCTCCTTGGATTGGTTGGGTATTATCATAGATTTTTTAGAAACATATCATTATTTTAATGCCCACTAACCAAGATTAATTTTAAGGGATTAAATTTTGTATGGACTGATGAATGTGAAGAAAGTTGTAAAGAGTTTAAAAAGAGGTTAATCCCTGCACCTTTGCTCACATTACCCACTAGTGGGGAAGGATTTGTGGTTTATAGTGATGAATAAAAAAGTTATTGGGTTGTGTATTCATGAATGATGACAAAGTGATGGCCTCTTCATCCCACCAATTAAATATCCATGGGAAGAACTACCAAATTATTGATCTATAATTTACTACAGTGATCTTCATGTTAAATATTTTGTGATGTTAACTCTATGGGGAGAAGCGTGACATATATATAGATCATAAAATATTCAAGTATGTATTCACAAAAAAAGTATCTCAATATTATCTAACATAGATGGTTAGATCTGATCAAAAAATATGATCATTTAACCCATTACCATCCTGGGAATCCAAATAATGTGGAAGATGCTCTAAGTATAAAGGATCTTGTAACCCTATCCATATAAGGTATATAATCTTCTTAGACATTTAGGGATGGAGATGGTAATAATAAAAGGATCTTCATCCTACCTTACTCAGATTAATTCTCAACAATCTATTCATGATAGCATCATAGAGGCCCATAAAGATGATTAGTTACTATAGAAGCAAGTAGAAAACATTCTAGAGTTCATCTTTGTTGAAAATACAGTTATAAGGTTTGGAAGCTCTATATGTGTCCCATTAAAACTAAAACTAAATAGGGGACATATAGATGATTTTCATAGAACATCCTTCTCTATTCATTCTTGAAGCACTAAGATGTATAGATATCTAAAACAAAACATATGGTGGGATAACATAAAGAGGGAGATTATGGAATTTGTATCTTGAAGCTTGGTATGCCAAAAATTTAAGGTGGAATAACAGAAGTCTAAGGGTATTATTAAAATGTTTCCAATACCAGTATAGAAGTGGAAAAACATAACCATGGATTTTTTTCATAATACACCCCATGACACCTAAAGGAAATAACACCATCTGCATAGTAGTCAATCCCCTTACAAAGTCAACACATTTCATTACTATCAAGGAATATTTATCTCTTGACCAACTTAATAGGGTATACATAAGGGAAATGGTAATACTACATGGAATTACACTCTTTATTGTATCTGATCAAGATTTTAGTTTTACCTCAAAATTTTGGAGAAGACTTCAGTAATAATTGGATAAAGAAATGAGCATCATCACTACTTATCAACCTCAGATATACGGTCAATCTGAAAGGACTATTATTCCTCTAGAGGAAATTTTGATATCATGTTAAATAGATTTATGAGGATGTTGGGATTAACACCTTCCTCTAGTGGAGTTCTCATATAACAATAGTTTATATTCTAACATTAAAATGGAACCTTATGAGGCTCTGTATGGGAAGATGTTTTGAACTATGACATGTTGGGATGAAGTTAGAGAAAGGAAGATAATGGTTCTTGATCTTATCCAAGAGATTATATAGAAGGTTCAAACCATTCATCATTATATGAAATCTTCAAAAAATTGATAGAAAATATATGTAGACAATCATCAATATAATCTAGAGTTTGGGGTCAGAGAAAAAGTGTTCCTTTATATATCTCCATGGAATAAATTCATGAGGTTTGGGAAGAAGGTAAATATTTTTCCAAGATACATATACCCCTTTTAGATCCTTGATCTCATCATATCTATGGCCTATCGACTAGCACTCCCACCTAACATATCTCAAGGAAATGGTATGTTCCATGTATCCCTCTTTAGGAAGTATATACTAGATTCCTCAAATGTATTGAATCTAAAGGTTTTACCATTGTATAATTATATTTTATATGAGGAGTACCCATTGAAGATACTATAACATAGATACAAAGTTTAATAAAACAAGAAAACTCATTTGGTCAAAGTGTTGTGGAAGAACCACATGTTTGAGGAAGCGACGTGTGAACCAGAAGAGGCAATGAAATATAAGTACCCTCATCTTTTTTAGTGTGTGTAATAAACATTTGAGGGAAAAATTTCTAAATGGGATAAGAATGTGACAACTTTAACTTTTATAAATGAAATTATGTTTTTAAATAATTAAATTCCTTATTAAGAAATGAAATTATAGAAAACACATGCACTACTTTAGTTTTTGAACTGTTATAAGTTATATATTTTCATATTTAAAATTCAATTAATAATCATAAACATTTATAATATAGTTGTTGTACTATGAACATTATTATTAGTATATATTAAGGGTTATGATAAAATATAGTTGACACGGATGAAATAAGTGGTGGTCTCCACTAGTTGGATCATACCTTATGAATTCTATTTATGAGAGATTTTGAGGGAGATGGTATTAATGGGATCTACCCTTAACCCATACCAAGACAAGATTAAATAAATAAAGATTGATTAAAACTATTTATGAGATAAGTTCAAGCTCATTAAGATCGCGGTCCAAACCATGCACATCGATCCACCCCAATAAAATAACACAATCACACACCTTACCCATAGGGAATTCGCTAGTGCAATAAATGGAAATGTTTCTAGACCCTAATAGTATGATTTTTTATATTTTATTTTAATTAAAAAATTATTATATTTATCTATTTTTAATATTAATTTTTAAATGATTAGATAATTATTTTGAAAAAAATATATATATTTTGGTACAATGAAACACAAATTGTATTTTTGGGAAATGTATAGATTCAATCAAGACAGTATATTTTAATAAATTAAAGAATTTTTTTAAATAAATTATATTTTAATAAAATATTACTTTTAAATAATTTTTATTAAATATAAATGATATTATAGTTTTTTGAAGTCAACTGTAATTTTTATAAGGGTCAAAAAACTAGTATTTTTCAGTAAATATAGATTTTTGATTTAAAAGCTTAAATTATCATACATAAAGAATTATTTTTATAAAATAAATATTATTTTTTAAATCATCAAATTTAAATTATCCAATGGTAATTTTTTTATAGTTTTTGGAGACAGTTTATTTTTTGGTAAAAAATAAATACGGTATAAATATACGGTGTGTATTATGACATCATAATGACCCAAAAGTGATGTAATATAGGCCATAAATGGTATCCACGACAAAATATTTATTTACCATTTAAAATAATGTGTTTTTGAATTTATTTTATTAATTTTATAAAGCCTTAATGAATCCTCTAAAACCTATATTATATTTTAAGGCCTAAAATTAGTTCTTTATAAACATGACTCACTTCCACGTCACTAAGGGTGTTATTTTAATGAATTAGGTTCTTAAACATGTAAAATAATTAAAATTGCTCCAATTTTTCTGAAATAATGGGAAAACCCCATGGTTTTGTTTGTGTTTTTTATTATTTTATCATATAGAGTCAAAAACCTAAATTTGGAAATTAATAATGAATTCTCCTCTATTTGGCTATATAAACCCACTAAACATCCCATAATATTCACTAAAAACTATTAAATAACATCATTACTCTAAAATTTACTCTCTATATCCCTCTTAAGGTTCCCCGAATCTCTCAAGAAGCACCTCCCATGCTTTTATGAGTTCCCTCTCAAGGTAAGGGATCCTCTTCTCCTCTTTATTCAAGCACCTTCTTAGTCTTGTGCCTTTTAGTTAATAATTTTTCATGTTTTAATATTTTTTTTTAAATATTCATATTACTATAATTATGATTTACATATGATTATAGACCCCTTTAACTCTCATTAATCCCTTTTATGAACCTTTTTACCCCCATTATGCTGTCAAAATTATCAAGAAATTCTTACGTGCTAAACATTATTGTCGTGAATACACATCCTTATTTCCACTAAAGATTATTCACCTAGATGTTACTATTATTCATTTATTTGGTAATTACATGTATGTAACACACACTCCTTGATCATGGGATTAAAATTGATGAAAGGCATATTTATGTTGTATGATTCATGTGGCACGCTTATGCATATACATGATATGAAAATGATGCGTGCACCCAGATAGCACTCCAATGCATTGGGTAATGTTTTAATATCATGATATGTGATTTATGGTACATGGTAGGTTATCTTAATAACACTAGGTTATGTTTTCTTTGTGGTTATACTTGACATATATTTATGATGTCATGATTTAATTTGTTTTCACATTCCTATGTTGCCTTTATGTTATCATGTTATATCATGCCTCATTGTTAAATATTATAATTATCACCCCTATTATGTTGCCTTAATATGCCCCTTGGATCACATGTACTGATTTACCTTATTATATGCTTTTTTTATTTCCTTAATCAGATTTATATCTCACTCATTTCTTATGTACGTCCCTAGGTTATCCCATGTAGTTTTAGAAGAATAATGGTATTTTAGAATCATGTTAAGGAAGTTTTAAAAATTTTCATTTCATTATTGTTTCAATTTTTTATGATATGTACCTAATTCCAAAAATACACTAGTCTGATCTTATTGGTTGTATTATGTTTACATTTATGTAATAAATCATGAATTAAAGTGTATTAAAGATATGGGTTGTCATAGGAAATGACCCTTAAAGTTAATTATGGGTGACTGAGTGTTCTTGTGGGTCACTTTAGGTTGGGAATCAATGATTGAGGAAGAATTTAAAGCTAAAACCAATGTTTTTTGGTCTGTTCCATATTTTGGAGTGAATTGGGATGGTGGATTATTAGTTGGATCTTCCTCCATGAAATCAAGGAATTCATGATGTGATTCATGTGTCACAGCTCCAGAAGTATGATTCAAACCCTACACACATGATTGATAGTGGTGATGATGAGTTGGAGGTGGATGATTAATTCGAGTAATGTCTGATGTAGATTATGGTCTTAATTGATAAGGTACTTAACAGAAAGATAGTGCCTCTTGTTTGGGTCTTGTGGCATCATGGGTATATCCATGAGGATACCTGGGAGTAAGAGTCGTATATCTAATTGTAGTGGCTAGATTTTCTTGGAGGATGCCCCCATAGATGCATCTTGGGGATGATAAGCCCTTAGAGGGGGGGTTTTTTAATTCCTCAAGAATTTAAAGGTGAATTGTGGTTTATTTTTTGGCCTAATAATGTTTATTTTACTTTGTTTGCGTTGTTTGGGGTGTTAGAGAAGCTCGAGATAGATTTTTGGAAGAATGGGTCAAACCTAAAGTTGAGAAGTTTCTATATATAATAATCTTGGGCATGAAATAATTCTTCACACTATGAATTATTTGAGAAAGAACCCCTAGGGTTCTGTTATTAGTCATTCATGTTGTGAGCACTATGTTCACACTGTGAATGACCACCTAACTAGTTTTTAAAGAGGATTAAAATTGATATTTGTTTGGCCTCCATTAAACATTCCCCCACCACTCTCTTGACCCTCACTCAGTATTTTGGTATGTATGAACTACTAAAAAGTGGTTTTGTAACCCTTTTACTTACCTATTTATGGATTGAAGTTTCATTCATTGTGGTGGTCGTATCTCAGTAAGTTTAATTCCATTTAAGACTTATATTCCCTTTTCAAACTATTTTTCTTGTTTATATTTATGTAAACCCTAATTTGGGTGATTTGGGGGATAATTTTATGGATTTCATGCATTTGGATCAATTCGGGTGGTGATTCATGGTGATTGAGCTCTACCACACTTGAGGTATGAATTCCATATCATTCTATGACACTTTTATGTAATTTTATGCCTTTAATTGCATGTGGGAACATGTGTAGCCCTATGGGACCTCTAATTGTAGTGTCTAAGTGACCTAGTGAGGTCTATATCAAAGTAGTTGGTCCCTTAGATGGGGGTATGAGTAGTGTACCTTGAAATCAATGAACATGATCCTTGTACCATGGATATGGGTAGGGATTTCTATTGGGTAATAGTTCTTGGAAAGTTTCATTTGGGATTAAGAAAATATATAATGAAGTGGTGTGATTATGTTTGGGTTTTGATGATGATATGGGACAACCATGAGGGATATGTTTGATCTTGGAATGGTAGTAGGGGTTTTCCATAAGTGATACAGTCATGTCCATGATGAATGTGGGCTAATCATGAGTGATATGGATTAGCTTAACGTGTGATGTGAGTATAACCATGACTAAGATGGTTGGTTCCTATAGTGATGATGATGGTCATTGTGAGTGAGATTTTGGGCCATGATATGGTTGTGTGAGTTTCCCTTGAGTAAGAAAATAGTGGGTTATTGGGGATTTTAATGAGATGGTATGACCATTTATTTTGATATGGAGATAAAGTAGGTAGATTTGGGGTTTATGGAAGCCTATTTAGTGCATGATTAACCAATAGAATATGTGTTTATTTATGTATATTTTTTCTATCATCACACAAACTTTTATATTACGGATGCACTTATGTTAAGGATTTTTTTGTTGTGTTCTACTAGGTTTATACTCACACCCTACATGAGTATCTTGGTGCATGTATAGACTTTATGGTTAGGGATCCAACTAATGGAAAGGGCCCTACATCGAGTTATTGTGCATGTGAAGTGGGATGGATTGAGGAAATTCTAGGACAATCTCTGGGATATTTTGTTTCTATGCTTCATTATTATTATTTTCTTTTAGATATTTTTTGTAAATTGATCCACCATGTGTGGGGATCCTTTTTAACTGCTTTGTATGAAATTGGTATTCCATATTGATATATCATGTTTTGATGATAGTATCATTGATTCAGCTTATTTATTAATGTTATTCATTATCTGTTACTTTTGATGTATGTATTTACTCAAATGGAGACCTGTTACCATAGTAATAGTCTCCCCATGATTCCGCTCAGGTCCTAGACACTAGTTGGAAACCTCTTGCATATGGGGAAGCAATCATGAGGTCATTTGACCCTCTATCTTGTACTAGGTAATTTTGATCGAGGAGGTACAAGATAAATATTCTTACGCAGCTCAAAATTCTTATGCACAACACCAAAATATATTATGCATGGATCAATATTCTTATGATGATGTTGAATATCTTATGTGATGGTCAGGATATATTATGTGTATAAAGAAATAATTTTTGGTTTTTTAAACTCTGGTTAAAGAATAGTAATTCCATATTTCTTCAAATCAACTATAAGCATCTTTAAATCATCTTCAGGACTTCTCAATCAACTCAAATCACTTCAGAACAGCTCCAAATAATTCTTGGAATTATTAGAATAATTCCAAACTCTTTTTATATTTTTCCAAAGCCTTTCAACATATAAAATACTTAATATATATTATTTTTCATAAAATCCTATGCTCTCTCGTATTCAGATCTATTTCATCCTTAACAATCCTTCATCCAAGAGTTTTATAACACTGATTTCAGTATATTCCATGATAAGTAACATAGGTATGGATTATTAATAGGTTTATCTCTTCAATTTACCAATTTATCTAGTTTTTCTCTCTTTAATAACAGCTTACAAGTTATATATAGTATCCATCTTATATGGGTGTCCAAACTGTAATAGATGGTACATCCCACATGTCACATGTCTTTAACATAAATACAATCTCTATAAATCATTTGAAATATTTATTTTCCATTCTCTATAATTGAAGTAGGTCACTTCATGTATCATGTAGTGGACGGTATCTCTTTATTTGATAGTGATTTCCCCTATCTCCTTGAAGATCTTTGTAGTAATCGATGGATGTATAGGGATTCTCACCAATTATATAGATTCTTCCAAATACCTTCACCCATAAACCATAGTCAGCCTATAATGTACTTCATTATGTGAATACTAATTCCATCACCCATTTACCCAAATATCATTGAAAAAAACACATTTTCATGCTCTATTGACAACAAAAACAATCACATGCCAAATGGAACTTCAATCTCCCCCTTTGTATTTTTTTCAACACATTGAAATTCCATATACACTAAAATGAATTTCAATATTCCATAATAAGTCCACTTTTACTCTCCCCCAATAAAAGGAGGAAAAGGTTTTCCTATCACCCTTAATAATATCACATATGCAAGGAAATTTTATCTCTTACTTTTGACTTCCTCAACCCAAAAACATCTTTTCAATTTGATGTTCTCTTACTTTCTTTAGATAAGGATAAAAACATTAAATATCTTAGTAAAGATCCTAAAGTAATCCACTTCTACGTCTACATGGGTGGCCCGGTGTAGAAAAAAAAGTTATTTTACCAAAGCATTAAGTTTTTTTGTATTCATTTTTTAATGTGGTTCCATGTATTAAATTTATCTCTTTGGGGATTGTACAAATAGATTTTATATATGTTTATAAAAATTCACTCCACTTGAACAGACACATCAAGACATTAATGAGTAATTTTTTTTTCTTCCTCATTGTTAGATAGTCACTCCCATTGTATAATATATCCATCATAAACTAAAATAGTGCTATGGGAGTGAGAATCATACCTCAAACATTAAATTTTGTTAGAGATGTATAGATTTCTTGTTTAAAAAGAAATGATTCATGTTTATTAGATTTATTTATTTGATATCTCCCACCACCCCCCCAAGGGATTCCCTCCACACTCCTTCACCAAGGAAATTTTATTACATAAATAATATCCAAACAATATTGATACCAGATAATGTTTTATACCAATTAGAAATGAATTCCACTTGAAATAATCTCCATGATGGTTGAATATCCTTATTTTACAAACATCACATACTTCATTGATTATTTTCACTTATCACCTTCAATACCCTTTTATAAAGAACAACCAATAAGAATATGGGGGATAAAGTGTGTCTTCCATTTCTCTTCAGTTGTATCATTGGGTTTGAGAATTCATTCTCAACCCAAAAAATTCATTCTATGAGGGTATAAAGTGTATGTATTTTTTCAAGATTACATATTCTTTAGATTTCCAAATATATTCTCCCTTGGGTAGTATAGACTCCTCTTCCTTTTAAGTTTTCTTCTTAGTTGGAAATGAATTATTTACTTGAGCAACTAGAGAACTCTTATTGTTTTCAGGTTGCTCCTTTTATTTAACATTTTCAACTGATCAAAGTATATGGTTAAAAACACTTTATCTACATGCACTTCCTTATTTATCAGCATGGATATCATTTATATAGAAATATTTTTAGAACTTATAGTGATTGTTGATTTTCCCTTGTCACTTTTTATCTCTTTTTTTACCATACATCCATGCCATGCATTTGTTTGATATGTGCTATATTTTCTTGCACCTTCCACACAAAATTTCTATAATTTTTTAGTTTCCTTTATTAGGAAACCTCTCAACCTCGTAATTTGTGATCTCTTACACTATTTTAGTCTTATTTTGAATATATTTGATTTAATTTATATTTGTTTACAAATTTATCTCATTAGAATATGAATCTTCATTTCCATTTTTTGAATGGTCCATAATCTGGGATCTCCTACCACATTAAAATCATATTCTCTTCTCTTGTGTGACAACTTTCTTATCGATACTCTGCAATAAATTATTAGGAGTGTCTTTCTCAACTTTCTTCTTAAGTTCACTACTCAAGGTATGCTTGAATTTATTTACTACCAGCTTCTTTAATCATGGCCTCCTCTTCTCATTAGTAAATGATTCATTTTGGGTTGATAAACCTTCCTCGTAACAGTGGCCATATACATTAAAATACTCATAAAATTTTCAAAGATTTTAAATCTATTTATGAGATTTAGATTTTTATTCATTTTTGAAAACTGATTCTATCCGATAGGTTTCAACTTTATCTCATATATGATCCCACTAAATTCTAGAATTTTCCACTTATATAAGTTCATATATTATTCTAAAAATCTATGGCCATATGATTAATCTTCCAAGAGAACCAACACTTACTAACAATTCTCTTTCTCTTGATAGTTGATATAGTCTATCTAGATTTATCACTTTAACATATTTGGATGAATTCACCATATTATTAGGATTGGTTAGGGTAAGTACTCAATTTAACCTTATACCACCCACCATTGATGATTTATTGAGTTTTATATAATTTTTAACCACCCAAATATGTACAAAAATTGAATTTTATCCAATATTATCTTTCAAAACAAATTTAGTGCAATAAGAATTTTTAGAAAGTGTGATACATTATTCTATTTGAATCATGTGTATTATTCTACAAATGTTCTCATGCTTTCCTTTCTACTAGAATGAGTCTCTTTTAAGGAAAAAAACATCTCTGGAACTTTAGTGGAAGAACTTTTCTTCTCAGTTATTTAGAAAGTTCCAACTTGGGATGATTACATTTTTTTAATTTTATGCCATTATATAATCACTTCATATTGAGGTAATATTTATCATTCTCAATTTATTTTAATCTTTCTTACCAAACACTTATCTGCATCTGTATTTTATCCTCATGAACTTGATTTTTCTCTTTTAATATACTATCCAACTCCTTTATCCTCTTGTGTGTAATTTATAGGTGTGCACATTTGACATCCATAGAGACTCTATATTGATTCTCAAATGAAAAAATCAATTATTCAATAAAAATTTTCTCACAAGAATCTCTTTGAAACTCTTCATCATACATAGAAATTATTTCATTTCAAAGTATAACTAATTCATCCTTTTCATTGACCAGTCTTGAGAGAATATTGGATTTTCCAACATGTTTATCCAATGTATATTCTATGGAATTTATTATTGTTTGAGATATTAATTTTAATCTTATATCCCCTTAATATGTTAAATAATGTACATAAAATATTATAGGGGACCCATGTTAAGATAATCCATCACATGAGAGTAAAAACTAGTCAGTGATTTATCAATCAAGTATTATTCATATTCACCACAACTTAAACATGATTTATAAAAGGAATGCCTTTGAATATATTTTCCAAAAAAAATCATGATTCTAAATACATTTAGGTGATTATTGATCCTCTAGTCTCTTTGATATTTTCATCTGCTTATTGGACTTTTCTCTTCTTGTTTTTCACTATCTTTGCTAAGATTTCAGATTCTACAATAATAGTTATAAACATTAATTCTTCCATCAGAAAAACTTCTTTAAATAACTAAAATATTAAATTATTACACTTTTGATAAAAATACTAGGGAAATAAAAATAATTAAGATCAAATTAGAGGTAAAATTTACTCTGATACCAATTGAAATGCCTAGTCAATCAGGTGAATACACCTGAGAGGGGGTCAATCAAGTGTTGCCTATTTTTAATCAAATTCCAATTACTCTTTAAACTATTACCCATTTTAAATGTATAAATATTTTACCTATTAGGTTATTAATGAATCTAATTTATTTTTTACCCAAAAATCAACAACCACATGTAATGCAATTAAATCAATAAACATGGAACACAATATTTTTACAAGGTGCGACTCAAAGGACTACTCCTTAACTTAATTGGTTATTATATATAATAAATCATTATCCATTATAATAAGACTCATATTAAAATGGTGTTGGTTCATCTCGCACCTAAAATTATCATCATCTCACTAAATTTTCTTTACAACTTCTCACTAGGCTTATTTCAACAGCCTATCATTATTTCCATAGAGTCAAACTATAATCTACCTATATAGCCTGAGTCACATGAGTTATATGGATTCACAACATGCATATAAAAGTATTTATTTTAGGTTCCTTATTAATATAAACTGATATATCATCTCAGGATGCTTCTTCATCATCAAATCTAATCTCCTTCCCCTTGGAAGCACAGTCTTTGAAATCCAACAACACTTAAAGAATAATACCTGCAATGCGGTCTCTTTATTTTTCTCAACTTCATAGTTAATTAAAAAAAATATTCTCATGGATTTATCACCTAAAATTATCTCCTATTATCTTCTCAAATCCAATGACTCCTCAAACACTAAAATATTCAACACCAATAATCAGAACATACACATTAGGTTGGTGTCTCCTCGGTTCTTATTCTTATCAAGCTTCTATAATAATTGATTTCATGTGATACCCTTCTTTATTTAGCTTTGATTCTCAGTTGATCTTCTCTTAAAAATAAGATCATAATTATCTTCTTCTTCTTATTCATTAGTTCTAGGTTCTTCTTCTTAGCTCAAGCTCATGGTTCATGAATATACAACACTCTTTTTTCTCTCACCTTTATTTTATTTTTATACATAGGCCACCCAAAATGTATTTTCTATTTCAATTTAATATTGATAATCTATTTTTCTTTTGGGTGAAATGATATCCATTCACCTTTATTGATTTTTACATTGGATTGTTTCCCATGATATATATTTCTATTATCATGAAATTTCACATGGTTGTGTCCACACATTCTTTTGGTTATTATTTTTGTCTCAATTGGTTATCTCCTATACAATAACAGGAATACCCTTACATTTTTCTCTTCTTCCTCATTTTTATTGGACAGTATACCTTCCAAATTATTCTTTTAGCAGGATAAAGTCCCTCTTCGTCTTCTTATCCAAATACAACCAATAAAATATATATAACATTCACAACAGTTCTAATAAAATAATACCACAAATAAAAAATTCATCTTGGAACCATCTTCATTTTAGAGTGACTGGTTATAAAAATAATATATACTCTAAATTAACTTAACATTTTTATAACAATATACTATACTCATATAATAATATTCTCTAGAAATAATCTTAAACAACTATGTGACATTTAATTCATTCAATAACATCTATTTTATATTCATAATTAATTTCCATACAAATCTAGAATTCTTATTCTGTGGTTCATTTGTTTATTAGTAATTTACTCTACCTTAATCTAATTTATTCTTAGTTAAGTATATTAAATCTAAAAAATTTGTGATGATTTATATCATTCAAATTTTACTCAAGAAACCTTTGAATCATTTCCACTGTATTCTATAATTTCTATAATTAAACCAATTTTAAATCTTCTAAAATTCCACTTATATTGAACTTTTGTTTCCACTACATGATGATCAGATCTCATAGTTCAATATTTAATCACACAACCATTTTGGTGTTAGTGATATTTAAATCCATGAAGAAAAACTTTATCATCACCGGATTTCATATTTTTTTGAATCTTGTAATTTTATAAATCTTAGTTTGTCGTGAAGTAAAATACCTTATGAGCTCTGTAAGATATTTTCCTTTACCTCAAAACACCATTGGATGTAAAAAATACCCTACATGGAAATGTATTATGCGTTGGACAAAAATATCTTAAACATTCTCAAAATATCTTATGAGTGGCTCAAATATATTATGTATATGATAAATATCTTATAGGTGGTTTAAATATCTTATGCTTGTCTCAAAAAATTTACACACCCTGAAACTTCTTACATGCGGCTCCAAAATATCTTATGCATAGCTCAATATTCCTACATGGATAAAAATTATTACACATAGCTCTAAAATATCTTATTCATAGATCAATATTATTATGTGGATCTCAAATAACTTACATTCTTTATAGAATCATTTATGCATATGAAGAATTCCTTTAGCATTTTTTTATCTCAAAATCAAGAAAAGTAATTCAATATGTCTTTAAATCAAATATAAGCATCTTAAAATCATTTATAGGCCTTATCAATCAACTCAAATCACATTTGAATAGATCCAAATAATTCAATAAATTGTTAGAACAATTCTGAACTCATTTTATCTAGTTTTTGGTCAGAGAGAGTAACTCAAGAGGGGGGTGAATTGAGTTCCCAATAAAAATTTCTATTAAAAATAAATTTAAAATAAAATCCCCTTAATAAAATAAATTGTGTATTTAATCCAAAAAGAAAATCAATATAAGATCTATAATTTTTAAATATTTCTCAAAGAGTGATTATGTATCAGTTAAAATAATGTTAAAATTACCTTAGATTTTTAAATAAATTTAATTAGACAAAAACATATATAAACACTAGTTAAGATTAACTATAAAAATTATACATTTTTTATGGATTAAAAAAATCTTGGTTTTTGTGATAAAATAAAACAAAATAACACAATGGAATAAACAAGTGGTTCAGTCTCAAGATGAGACTTAATCCATTCCACTTGGAAATCACCTTCTTCCAATAAGATTATAATAATAATAAAACAAATCCATAACCTAGATCAGGTAAAAAAACAACAACAACACCATGTTTTCCATGATAAAGAGACACTTCTATAGTTATAGGTGGAAAGTAAAGTAGTACTGGACACACAAGAACCTATTCCAAAAACACTATGGGAAAATAGATGTAAAGAGAAAGAGATAATAATACGTATTATCCAATTAAGTGTTGGAGACATTATGTTTTTGAAAAAAAACACATTTATCGAAAGAAACATAAATATAAATCAAAAGAATATGAAGAGAGGGTATGGAATTTCCATCGGTATTGGTCCTGTGCATCTCTACATAGGACAGCTAACTGAACAGTCATGAAAAGGTGGAGAACTAGTCACGATGCATATGCTGGGGAAGGGCGGTTTCAAGTATTCATAGTCTGTGTGATTTCCTTAAGACCTACGGGTCCTGTAATGTATCCAAGACTGTGTTCAATGTAATATCTAAGCCTACGAGCCTTGTAAGTGTTCCCCTTCATCCCATGAAAGGTGGGTTATAAAAAATCAATAAAAAAGGTCTTTGGGCAAAAAAAATAGGATCATAGGAATTCACATGAATTGTCCAATTGATCTTGGTCAGTGTCTCAATCAATATCTGTAATGGATTCGATGCTTCAGCATAATTGATCTTCACATTAGATGAATCAGTAATATTATACAGGTTCACATATTCAATCTCACAATTTTCTATATGTTTTTCAGAAAGTTATCATCATACAAAGAGAGATATATGTCCTTCACTTTGATATAGAAACATCAGTTTGAGGAGATCCACAATACTTAGACATGCCTTGAATCATTCAATTAAGACATGGTCAAATGATCCTTGAATAGAAATAGGTGTTGATCCATTAACGTCAAAGTCCTTAGATAGAAACGGTAGCATGAAGCTGGTGGTGACTCAGCATCTGGCGGTATCTCATATTGGTAGTACCTTAGACTAGTGGTGACTCAAAGTTAAACGGTGACAGGTCCTAGCGGTATCTCCTTGGTGGAATATCCTTGGAGGTAGCTCCTCTAGAGATGATTAGGCTGGCAGTGATTCCATTGGTGGTAGCTCATCCATAGTGGTGAACCCTACATGGCGGCGACTCACCTCAATACATAGATTAATTTTTATAAAAAATGTATTACCATATAAAATTCTATCATAAAACATGTAAATCATTAGTACTAAAATAATCATGGTTTTTTATCATAAAAATAAGAAAGTTCTAAACACTCTCCTCTTGATGAGGTTATAAAATTATCCCCCTTTTATGATCACAAAACATGGCATTTTATAAAACATTTAATAATTAATTAATCATAGATAATCATAGATGTATTTAAGTTAAAACAATATTCTTACCAGTTCATAAGATATATGAGTGATAAAAACAGGATATCAAGTAAAAGTAAGATCTAAAAAAATTAACTTTAGTCAAAATAATATGAAGAGCTTAAAATAGAAAAAATAAATAAATATTATAAATATTAAATTAATATTTCATAGAATATTTAGATTTTATATTTTCTGCCTCTTTAATAAATAAATGCCCAATAAATCTCCCCCTTTGAGATTATCAAAAAGAGAATAAGAATAAAATAAATGAACAGTTAAATGAAAATAAAACTAAGATATTTCATTTAATATCATCCAAAAAGTTTTGAGTACATTAATAAGAAGATAAAGAGTACAAGAATAGGATCCCTATCAAATACTGCATCTAATCAAATTCATTGTTAGAGGTAGATTGAGGACTATCTGTGTCACGACCCGCCTTCTATGGGATGAGGGGAGGGACAAAAAAGTGGCATGCCCTTCCTTCCTCAATATGAAGAAGATATAATGACCCCTGAGTCCCACCTTTAATAGGCCTTGAAGTGGTGACTAGCACCAAGGGTATAGAATCTCACATGATATGGAAGGCATTACCCTTTTTATAAAACAAGATCAGGAGATAAGATGGTAAATCCCAAGAAACTCTAAATACCAAAAGTAAAAGTAAATACAAACTCCATTCCCACATGCATGTTCAAAAGTAAAGCTGATACATGGTACAAAAAATCTCCAAGATAAAGTACCAAAAGGAAAGAGACTAAGAATCAACAATAACAAATCCTAATGCCTGGACTAGTAAAGTCCAGCATGGTACTCAAAGCCCTCCTAGAAACCTGAAAGCAATTTTATATACGTATGGTGAGTATACAAATATACCCAGTAGAAAAAATAAATCCAACTGTGCCCAAGTGATGGAACATACTAACATCCCTATGAGAAAATAGTAGATCCTCAAAGCACCTACCAAGGAATAGTAACCAGCCCAGCCTCACCAAGGCACACTCAACAAATAATGCAAGTCAATTAAATTAGTAGTATAAGCACATAGATATTTGAATAACCCATACCACTTTCTCATTGGTTAACATATCATCCCTACCATCTAACATCTTGACTCTACTACTCTTCCCATACGTAGTCCCACTACCACAACCTACCTGCACACACTTGGGCCTCAAACCACACACAATCCTGCCCACAGACACCTGGGCCACAATAACCACATCTCTCCCCTGAAGACACCTGGGCCTTATCCTGAAGATACATGGGAAAAAAACTTGGCCCAAAAACACCTAGGCCTCTCATCCACAACAAACCCTTACCTGAAGTATCTTGGTCTATGGTAAGACTCAAGCCATTATAGCCTTCCCAGATATTCTCCAGTTGTAAGAACCTAAAAGAGGGTGCAAGGAAGAAAGTAAATAACCATCCATCCATTCTCTCACTGGGATGTTGGGAAATACACCCTCCCCCATGAGATGGGGGTGTTTAGAACATGGTTCTCAACAAGGTTGAGGAGTGTTTAGAAATCCCAAGGAACTACAATTTATATGTAAATAGGTAAGAAAACACTCATCCCAACCTACAGGTCCTCACAACAGACAACTAACTCATAAAAAACCACATTTTCCACTACCCCTATATGAAAAAACACATAACATCCACTTCCAAATCATAACCTAACCCCTTTTTCATTTAAACAATTTCCATTTATTTATTTAAGGGGTTCACTATAATTTATTCCAGTACTATCGGGAAACTAAAAACTACAACCATATCAAAACAACAAAAAAAACTAGATTTTCAGTCCCACTGCACAACAGCATAGAACCATATTTACAGTCCACTACACAAACCACCAACCTTCCTAGACACCTTATTATCCATTTCCAACAATCATTATTCAAAATTATACCACACAATTTTTCTCTCACAACCTAGCTTTGCAACCTCACTACTCAACAATTCCTAGATGTAGTCTCATTGCATACAAGTTCATAACCACATCGCAGTCCCACTTCCCAATGTCATTTGATGGCCACGACACAAACAAAGGCAGTTCAACTGCCTACAAGTCCATCCATTCCGCAATCAATTAGTCTCTCAAACTTGCATACCAACACACCCCCTTTACTTCCCCACACACAAATCCCATAGCAGCAACTATTAACCCACAGCCCCGCTATACACACATACCACACCCTTATCATGGAACCACCTCCTTTTTCCAACCCTGTACCCACAACTGTGCTCCCAACAATAGCACCACACAACTCACACAAGGTCACAAAACTCAACAGAACACAACACTCAGGCATACCCATCAACAAGATGTGTATATACATTCAGATTTGTTAAACATCATTCTTTAATCTACTTAATTATAAATTGGTTGATCACATAATAGGTTTTATCCTAGGGAATCCATTTATTTATCCAAGTATATGTGGTTTAACATTTTTTTCATGTTACGGTCATTTATCAAAGAATTACAAAAAAGTACGGAATCACTAGTGAACAAGAAAAGGCCACCAATGACCATGATTTTTAAGAGGCATATTGTCACAAAAATCCATAAAATAATAAAATATAACAAATAAAACATGTGATCAACATCAAACAACTCCATGCCCATTATTTTATTTACCCCTATTATCTTTTGATCATATTTACTTCTTGTTTTATTTCTCATTTTAAGAAATGTATTCATCCATTCCTCACAAGTATTTATTAGTACACCCTCCCCACATGATGACCAATAAATAGAGATAGAAGGAATCCCTACTGGATAATCAAAGGATCAAAATTCCTCCTTGTACCAAGAATAGGGGTCGCAGGGAAGAACTCCAAGAAAACTGATCATGATATATCTAGTATAGGTTCACAACTCATCTAGGGAGGAAGTTTCTAGGTTCACCAAGGGGAAATGGAAAAAAATACAAGGGAAGATCTCATCCTTGAAGATCCATATCCTATTTTAAAGGAAGAATGGTTTCCAAAAGTCATTAACATGGGATTGTGGTCAAGACCATGTGGTTTTGGGATCTCAAATCACCCGAGATGTTAGTAAAATTAAAGTTATAATTAATATCATTTAAAAAACTATTAAAAATGCACAAACAAGCCTTTAAAATCAGTTTACATCAAATAATATGTAAGAGGGGGGAAACTGGAAAACTCAGAAAAACTGCAAATGAGTCACTGATAGGTGAGTCACCAACACGGAGCCATTGATGGGTGAGCTACCAATGAAACTTACCAACAATGATCCACTGACACTAACCCATTGATGTAATGACCTACTGACGCAACGACCTACTGACGCCATGACCTACCGACACCACGACCTACCAACACCATGACCTACCATCACCATGATCTATCGACTCCATGACCTACCGATGCCCTAACTCATTGATGTTGATACCCTTGATTCACCGATGCTGACGCCCCTAACTCACCGATGCACTGACATGCCGATTCACTAACATGATAATGCACTGACATGATGATGCACTAACATACTGATGGAAATTTGGAAATTTGGAAAACTCTTAAAATGAGCCATTGTTGCCTCTCAGAACACCCTAAACACTGGATTTCCACAAAGTAAGGGCCTGGGGAAATCTATGTTATTACATCAGATACCTCTCTAACTATTCGCATCCTTGATAATTTCAAACTAACCCAAAAAAAGGGGGTCTGAACAACCACCCCTTAAGATACCTCTCAGGAACAAACCACATTGTGTTAATTTTAAGGCTAGAAGGAAAATATCAACATCCTAGAACACCTCTTTGTCATATATCTCCTCAACAACTGTGAAAACACTAAGGCCCCACACTTCCCCAAACAACCATGAAAATGCCATAGGTCACACCATCCAGACACATTGATTAGGGAGCTCCTTACTTCATGTCAAGATATTGTCCTCTTTGGGTGGAACTGTCTCACCTGAATTGGTTTAATCAAATCTACATTGATGCATCTTGATTATGGATCAGGTTCTCCCCTCCCCATAGTCACGACTTTTCACACAAAATTAGAGAGTAAGGAAACAACTTATCATATATCAAGCAAGGTAAAAAATTACATCACATGCGAGGTACAAAGAAAAACACAAGATCAAACTCAGAACAACTCCGGGTACTGGGAAGGCATCTATGCTTCTCACTCCCATATACTATCCTCGAGGCCACCATGCCTCCAAAACACATGAACCAAAAGAATGTTTTTCCCAGGAAGCACCTTCTCCTTAAAATCCTCAACTATTACCAGTCGCTCCATGAATTTCACATCATCCTCGACATCCAACTCTCCCCATTCTAGGAAGTGGGAGTCATCATGTAGATACTGATAGAGATGAGAGACATGGAAGACGTTGTGGACTCTCTCCAATCGTGGTGGCAACGCCAGCTGATATGCCACCTCGCCAACTCATCCCAACACCTTGAAAGGTTTGATGAAACTGGGAGAAAGCTTTCTTCCTCTGACAAACCTCTGCTTTCCACAACAAGGGAAGACCTTTAAGAAAACATGGTCCCCAACCTTGAACTTCAAGGGCCTCCTCTTGTGATCGGCATATGACTTATGCTAGTCCTGAGATTCCTTCATCCTCTCACGCACAAGTTGAACCTTATCCTTTGTGCTCTACACTACCTTCGGTCCATGAAGGGCTGCTTCTCCTACCTCTGTCTATCATATGGGTGAGCAACACGGTATTCTGTACAAGTATTTGAATGGTTCCATGATAATGGTAGAGTGATTTCTATTATTGTAGGAAAAATCTAATAGGGTAAATTTTCATTTCCATGATCCATAGAAGTCTAGAACACATTCTTGTAGTATATCCTCCAACATTTTGATGGTCCTCTATGTTTTCCCATCCTTATGAGGGTGGAAAGAAGTGTTGAGGTGTAACTGGGTGCCAAAGGTATGATGCAATCCCCTCCATAATCATGACGTAAAATGTTTATCCCGATCTGAGATAATGGATCTTAGAACTCCATACAATCGTACCACCTCATCCACATACCTCTGTTCTAATTGACCCATTGTGCTCGACTCCTTGATTTCCAAGAAGTGGTCCAACTTCATCAATCGGTCCACCACTACCCAAATAGAATCGAATCATATCTTATCCCTGGGTAATATTGTGATGAAATCCATCTAAATGTCATCCCACTTCCACTCAGGAACATCCAAGGGATGCAACAGAAAGTCGAGAACATGGTGCTCGGCCTTCACCTGCTGACACACTAAGCACTTTTCCACAAACTCTTCCACTTCCCACTTCACCCCGAGCCACCAAAATTGTTCCCTCAAGACTCAGTACATCTTAAAGACTCTTTAATTTGCTGTTAGGGGTACGCTATAGAACTCAAGAATAACTCCCTCATGCATTTCAACTAGGACAAACAGCTTCCCATGGAACAGAATCTGATTATGTATATCCTCTGACCATCCTTCTAGAGTATCACCCTGGACAATACGGTCACATATCACTTCAGCCTCTGAGTCTCCCCACTGAGAATCCTCTAGCTGTCACACAAAGGAAGACTACATGGTCATCTAAAACATATATCCTCTCTCACTATCCTCCCCAACATCCATGTGAAAAGCGTCCAACTCCTCCATTGCATTCCAAGCATCTATGGATTCCCAAACTACCTCATTTTGCGACTTCATTATTAAGGCATCGGCCACCACATTCCCTTTTCCTGAGTTGTAAGAGATCTCGATGTCATAATCCTAAAGGAACTCCATCCACCTTTACTGCCATAAGTTCATGTCTCATTGGTAAAAGATATACCTCAAGATCTTGTGATCCATGAAGACCACAAAGTGCTCCCCAATTAGGTAATGCCTCTACAACTTCAGCGTGAACATGACGATTTAAAGGTCTAGATCATGGGTGGTATAGTTATGTTCATGAGGATGTAACTTCCTAGACCTATAAGAGATTACTCCTTGTTGCTGCATCCATACACATCCCAAGCCTAGGTCAAAAGCATCACAGAATGCCTCAAAAATCACCCCTTCCTCTGGAAACCTAAGCACTGGGGCACTAACTAGCTTCCCCTTCAGATAGATGAAAGCTTCCTGACACCACTCAATCCAAATGAAGGCCTAGTATTTTCTATTCAAAATTTTCAATGGAGTTGTAAATCAAGAGAAGTCTGGTACAAACCTTCGATAATAGCTTGCCAGAACCATGAAACCACGAACCTCCACCATATTCTTGGATGTTTCCCAAGAAACAACCGCTTCAACCTTTGATAGGTCCACCACTATCTCTTTCTAAGACACCATGTGTCCGAGGAAGTGCACCTATCGCGTCCAGAACTTGCACTTTGAAAAATTTATGTAGAGTTGGTGATGTTAGAGGACCTCCAAGATAGTCATCAGATGCTCGGCATGCTCCTTATATGATCTTGAGTAGATCAGGATATCATCAATGAACACGATGAAGAACCAATCTAATTACTCACGGAAAACAGAGTTCATGAGCCCCATGGAAATGACTGGTGCATTCATGACACCAAAGGGCATGACCATGAACTCGAAGTGCCCATACCTGCACCTGAAAGCAGTCTTTGGGATGTCACCCTCCTTTACCCTCAATTGGTGATATCCAGACTACAGGTCGATCTTAGAGAACCAACTTATCCCCTTTAACTGGTTGAAAATATTGTCGACTCTTGGAAGGGGGTAACGGTTCTTGACTGTCACCTGATTCAGTCACCATTAGTCTATGCACAGTCTTAAACCACTATCTTCCTTCTTTGTGAAAAAGACTGAAGTACCCCATAGCAACACACTTGGCCAGATAAAACCTTTCTTCATCAGGTTTTCAACTTGAATATTCAGATCCTGCAACTCAAAAGGTGTCATCCGATAGGGATCCATCAAAATTGGATGGGCACCGACTTGAAATTCTATTCCAAACTCAATGTTATGTTGAGGGGGTAGAGTCACAACATTTTTGGTGAAGACATCCAGAAACTCACTGACAACCCCTGTAACTTCCACCATCTATGTATCTACTGATTCCACGAAAATTTTAGCTAACAAAGAAAGAATAGGTTTCATGCACTAGTTTCCCTCCTGACAACTCTGCTCGACAACGAAATCTATGCATTGGCCACCCATATCTGAGAACACGACCCTTCTCTATAAGAATTTGATAACCGAATGCACATAAAACAACCATTTGATTCCTAGGATGACATCATATGGATGGATCTATAGTATAATAAGATCTCTGGTGTACTGATGTGGCCCCATCATCAGTCTACACCCCCAGCAAACATCATACAAACTGGTCTGACCTCTAACTAGCATACTCAACACCAGTGAAATGAGAAGTCTCTCTACATATAGTCCTATATAATGGGATAGACTGGGTGAAAAAAAGGATTTCAAATCTCCTAAATCAAATAAATCACATGCAAGTGTACTAAACATACTGATCGTACCTCAAAAAACATATGGCCCTGCTGGAACTACTACCTCTGCGGCGTGAAATTGCCCACACCAAGCTCTTATAACTCTCTACTTTCAAATTCCTCCCAAACCACGCCTTCGTCAAGGTACCTAAGGATCACCCTAAGGTCATCCTCTTCCATCACCATCCATCCTCAGCGGAGTGGGAGCTCACTGCCCCTGCTGCTGGAAAGGCTTTACTAGAAACTATTGCTACTTAGGTGGGCACTGAACCTACCCACCCCCACCGTACTGAGTTCAAACTAGGAAATGGTTCCAAAGATTTCCATGAACTCCATAGACTAAGTACCTCAGTCCTATTACCATAGGAAAATAGTGAGTACTAGGAGATCGAAACTGGAACTATTGAGGCATACTTCCTGCCAGCTAAAACCTGGGAGGCCCTGACACTGGAGACCTGCTGTTGATGTATTTCCCCTTAAATGAACTCAGATGGATGGATCCCCTCTCATGGAAAACCTCCCTACGAGTGAATACTTTCCACTATCTCATCCTTATTCTGAACCTCTAAGTATGTCGGTAGAGTGAAAGGAGTAATATCATACTAAAGAGAAGGTCAGAGTGCCTCCTCTAAGTGTCTCACTCGGGACTCCTCATCTGGAAAGAGATCTAGAGTGAAGAATAAGAGATCCTTGAACTTTATCCCCAATTACCTTACTTACATACTCCTCTACTAGAGGGAGAGTAACTCCTGCCTCTTCTTGTCCTTTATCAAGGAAGAAAAGAATTCTGCTTGGAACTCTTTCTCAAAGTCAGTCCACGAAACATCATTTTCCTTCCTCTCCCCGAGGTAAAACTTCTAGCACTGATGTGATTATCCTCATATTTATATCACTTCTAGAGGAACCCAATACTCTTTCAAAGCCTAGATCAAGATGAAAGTGATCGCTAGCTCCTTGAGCCAACTCTCCATCTCCATGTCTGATATGATTCCCTTGTACTTCCCTAGAGTTTGCCACTGGAAGGCATGAAGTATCTTCTACCACTGGTCATCTTCTTCCTCTCGATCAGACCTCTAATGATCAATTGTATCCACCTGTTGGGACTCAACTCCTCGTACCACACATGATCAATTTTCAGGTTCCATAGCTGAAAAGGTAAACAAGGAACTCCTAAGCCCAAGTAGTGTGGAAATTTCCTTTTAAATTTGTTTTAATTTCATCTTTTTTAAATTCCAAAAACAGTAAAGACACAAAAGAATACAAGTCACTATGATTCATGTACCTTTACTAGGGTATATACCCTACAATCAGTGTAGCCTCACTTGGTCGTTTAGTAGGTCCAGAGTCCTTTCATTGGATCACGGGGGCCCCTAAAATCCTGTGTCCTAGCTAGTCTTCCATGGCCTATTTAGAATACCAAGATTAGCTAACACCATTGCCCTACCATCCCATGTGATTCTCACTTTGCCTAAATCCAAACTCCATCCTACCTCTCAAACTCCCAAAACCTCACACATTTGTTACCATTTTATCATGACCTGCCTTCTATGGGATGAGGGGAGGGACAACAAAGTGTCATTCCCTTCCTTCCTCAAGATGAAGGAGATATAATTACCCCTGAGTCTCTCCTTCAATAGGCCCCAGAGAGGCGACTAGCACCAATGGTATAGAATATCATATGATATGGAAGGAATTAACCTTTTATAGAATAATATTGGGATATAAGATGGTAAATCCCAAGAAACTCCAAATACCAAAAGTAAAATTAAATCCAAACTCCATTCCTACATGCATGTTCAAAAGTAAATTTGATACAAGGTACAACAAAACTCTAAAGTAAAGTACCAAAAGGAAAGAGACTAAGCAGTAACAACAAAAAATCCCGACACCTAGGCTAGTAAAGTTCATAATGGTCCTCAAAGGCCTCTTGGAAACCTTAAAACAGTTTTATATACGTAGGGGAAGTATACAACTATACCCAATAGGAAAACTGAAGCCACCCATGCACAAGTGAGGGAACATACTAAATTCCCTGTGAGAAAATAGTATAACCTCAGAGAAACTACCAAGGAATACTAACTATCCCAACCTCACCAAGGCACACTCACCAAATAACGCAAGTCAAGTAAAGTAGTAGTATAAGAACATCGATATTTGGGTACCCCACACCACTTTCCCACTAGTTAACTACTCATCCCTAATGGATAATGTCTTGACACTACCACTCATCCCATACGTAGTCCCACTTCCACAACCTTCCCACACACACCTAGGCCTCAAACCACACACAATCCCTCTTGCAGACACTTGGGCCACAATAACCATGTCTCTCACCTGAAGACACATGGGACTCATCCCGAAGATACTTAGGAAAAAAACTAGCCTGAAAATACCTAGGCCTCTCATACAAAACAAAACCTTACTCGAAGGATCATGAGATATGGTAAGCCTCAAGCCATTATAGCCTACTTGGATATGCTCAAGCACTAAGAACCCAAAAGAGGGTGCGAGGAAGAAATTCAGTAACCAGCCATCTATACTCCCACCAGGATGTTGGGAAAGACACACTCCCCCATGAGATGGGGGTGTTCGGCACATAGTGCTCAACAAGGGTGGGGTGAATTTAGAAATCACAAGGAACTACAATTTATATATGTATAGGTAAGAAAACACTTATCCCATCCTATGGGTCCTCACAACAGACAAATAACTCATATAGAACCACATTTGTTGCTACCCCTATATGTAATGTCACGGACCTCTCCGGTCCATTACTTTGTGAAAATGTGGTGTTGGAGGTGTTCCGGGAGGTCAAGGTGACTTATCCCCAACACTTTGCCAAATTTTCAGTTCTGTGAACAGTGTTTCCAATTTTATGAACAGTATCGGTAGGTGAACAATGCTCCTATCAGTGAGGTTCAGTGAACAGTGTTTCTATCAGTGAGGTTCTATCGGTGAACTTCTATCGGTAGGCTTGAATCGTGTTTCCAGAATGGTAACCTTCTACCTGTGACCTTCTATCGGTAGGCTTGAACAGTGTTTCCAGAATGGTAACCTTCTAATGGTGACCTTCTATCGGTAGGCTTGAACAGTGTTTCCAGAACGGTAACCTTCTAATGGTGACCTTCTAACGGTAGGCTTGAATAGTGTTTCCAGAATGGTAACCTTCTAACGGTGACCTTCTATCAGTAGGCTTGAACAGTGTTTCCATTACGGTAACCTTCTAACGGTGACCTTCTATCGGTAGGCTTGAACAGTGTTTCCAGAATGGTAACCTTCTAACGGTGACCTTATATCGGTAGGCTTGAACAGTGTTTCCAGAACGATGAGGTCTAACGGTGACCTTTTCTTTCCTTTTCCAAATTTTGAGTATGTGAATAGTGTTTCCAGCTTCCTACAGTTTTGCCCCATTTGACGTTTCCTTTGACGTAAAATACATTTAAACCCTTGTTTTAAGGACTCTTAAGGCCGATTAAAATTCCATAAATCCTATATTAATTATTCCTATGGCCGGGATGTATTTACTTGGTCAAACCGCATGGGTTAATGTGACCCATTTTTAATGGAGAATTAACTAGATCTTAAACTGTCGCCCCATTAAATCTTCAAAAAGGGATGAGATATCATTCTCTCTTGTTCTCATCTAAGAGATGCTAGAACCTTTCAATCATTCTCGTAGGAGTTACACAATCAATCTTTACTCCTAGGATTGGTTCTGCTCTGTTTTGGATGCAACCGAGTTGTGTCGGTCAATCTTCCCAATAAGGTAAGTTTTATCGTCGTTCTTTTAGGGATCATCTTCTCTTGTTTCTCCCTTCCATATTATACCATGTAATTTCCAAGATTATAATGGGTTTTTCTTGGGGTTGTTTGGTACTGTCATATCGTGGCATCCTCTGGTGGATGCAGTTGTCGTGAGAGGAGGATTTTGACCCATTATGTGGATAAAGGACGTTAAGAACTCTTCCAGGTAGGGGATTCATGGCTTCTCTAATTGTATATGTGAAATCGTAGAATTAGCATGATTTATCCCTTTGGATCACAATGAAATTGACCTAATTAAATACTTGAATCGGATTAAAAGAATTGGTTGATCGCATGTTGATGCTTTATACCGCGATAACGGTTTGCCTCATGTTTTTCTAGATAGAGTGATATCTATGATTTATTTGATTTTTTGTTCGTTATTGATGGAAATTGATAATGAACGTAAATCCTGAATTAATTGTTAATTAATTGGATAAAGATAAAGAGGCATGTAAATGATTCTGGTTGATGTCGTAGTTGTTCTAATTTGATGTTAATCAAGTTAGGGAAGTAAGCACGGTTGTTTAATTGTGATATCTTACTGATTAGGTCTCCTGTAATTGGAACCTATGAATAACAAATCTGCTAATTCAATATGGATTAAAGAACAGATTGTGTGAGAATTTCTAAAAGGGTTCTGAGTTACCCTCTTGTTTGTTAAAGGGTCAAGATCCCATGGTTGTGATTGTTGTTTTCCTGCCGCTTGTGCTGTGATGTGACCCTGGAGGGGTGTTGTGATATGTGGAGTCATGGAGGCCCAATGGTTGTGGCAACGGATAACGCCTAGAGTGGTGAGATACATCAGTTTATGCATATGGGTGCCGGGGAGGACACCAGGGGTGATGGAATGGGATGGATGTGGTTGCTGGATGCTTGTGGATTCTCTGAATGTTTATCTTATTTGCTTTACCCACTTCTCAAGGAAGATGTTCTTGCTTACCCTTCTTCCGAAGGAGGCAAAGATGTGCGGGGTATGCCAAGTGCTTTCCGTGTTTAGCCTCTCGAGGGAGAATGGGTCTATGCTCTTTATATAGGCGGCAAAGACTCGACGGGTAGTATATCTACTCACCGTATTGATCCTCCTTTGTGTTTAGTAGCATAGGATGATTTTCTAGAATTCTTGGGAATATAGGAAAGTAATTATGTAATGAAAGTTTGATTAGATGGTGAAAATCCACAGGGATGGAGATGCTGGAATTTAAAGGTGATGTGAATCTTAAAAGGAGCAGTTTATTTTGATTGTGATTCCAATTCAGTTTAATGTGGAATTGTTCATGGTTAATTAATTAATTACGTACAGTGGAACTGATAAAATGAGAATGGAGTAATCTAATAAATCTCTTCAAACGATTGTGTGCTTATAGGATACCTAGTCTTAAAAGTAGTAGCCTGGAGTCTGAGAGACGTTAGCTGCAGTTGTATCTAAGACTAGGTAATGCCCATAGTGTGGATGTGAGTTATACATATATTCTGTACTTTTTGTGTTTCTATACGCTACTCCACCCTGGCGGTAAGGTCAACTGACACCCTGGGGATTCTGAGCCCTGGGGGGTGTTTTCCCCAACATTCTGATGGGAGGTCGAATGGCTGACTACCCCCCTTTGGCCCCGCTCTCTTCTCTTGGTAGATACATGTGCCAACAGGCACAAAAGTTAGTTTCCCCATATATGTGTGTAGAGGGATGTAATGGCTTGTAGTTATTTCACACACATATATTCTGGATATAGTATCCTATGGACTACTATAGGTGTAACATGTATAGGCCATGATGGCTTGAGGATCCCTACTCGGTGTATGGGCTATAATGGCTTGAGGTATAATACCCGATGTATGATACACGTTATGCGGGCTGTGGTGGCTCCCGGAACTTACCTGGTTACTTTTGGTTGTGAGTATGGTGTGGTGCTTCTCTCAGGTGTCTGCGGGCAAGCCTTTGTGGTGCACGAGGTGCAGATTGTGGATCTTAGCCCAGGTGTCTGTAGGCAAGCCTTTGGAGAGAGATGCACAGGACGTATGTCGTTGGGGAAAAGCGGAAAACCGGTGGGGAAGTAGTAGCGGGGTACCCTTGATATTTTTCATTATATGCTATATTCTTGTATGCGTTACTTGGAGAGAGTGGCCATGGTGAGGTTGGGAACTTAGTATACCTGTTTAGGTGATGAGTTAGTTTCACTTGTTGTTCACTGGGCTTTAGCATGCTTTCTTTACTTTTGCACGAGAGGCTTGGGGAGGATCCTACTGAGTATAATATTATACTCACCCTATGTATATATAAACTGTTTTTCAAGTCACTTTGAGCAGGTTGGAGATCAAGCTGGTTACTACTAGCTTGTGGTTGGAGGAGCTGTCCGGGCTTGTGGTCGCTGCCGTTTTACTTTATTTTGGGTACTTTTAGTTTTCCCTTTCAGTTGTAGTACATTCGCATGACATTTCATAGATGTACTTGGGTTTCTTTTATATTTCAGTTCTGATTTGGAGTTGATTGGTGTCTATCTTATCTCTCTCTTCTGCATGTGTTCTCTTAGAGGGTAATGCCTCCCATTTGTGTGTTTATTATACCCTCGGTGCTAGTCTCCAACCCGGGGCCTACTGGAGGCGGGACTCGGGGTCATTATCTTCCTTCTCACATTGCCAGCCCAGGAGGGGTACACTTTGTGGGGAGGGGGTCATGACAGAGTGGTATCAGAGGTCTGTTTGAGGGATAGGATGGAGTTTGGAGTTAGGCACATGTGAGGATGCATGGGATGGTAGGGAAACGGTGTCATTCGTGTTTAGCAAGTGAGGTAAAAACTGGAGACCGGCTGAGACATAGGCGTTTAGGTCCCCCTATGATCTGACGTATGAACCTTTAAGTTTACGATGGCTACTAAACAAAGTGATACTGGTTGCAGGGTAGAGACCTAGGAAAGGATCATGCATCATTCTTCTTTGCGCCTGTGTTTGAATGGGTAGACCTTGGGATAGGTAACCTAAAATTAATAAAACAAAACAATTAATTAATTAATGTTGAGTCTTCTATATTCCAGGCTTAGGATCTCTAACAGTTGTTATTTTATAGGTATGGCTCCAGTTCGACATCCTCGTCAGGTTTGCACAGAAGATGCCCAGCAGGCTGTTCCAGGAGATCGCCACCGGGTAGAGGTTGACGATGATGACACTTGGAGGAAGACACTTCGAGATTTTCAGCTCCAGAGTCTACAGAAGTACGAGGGCTCTGTTTCGGATGCAGTCACAGAAGACTGGTTGGAGGAGGTCGAGATAGGCTTCAGTTCGATTCGTGCTCGTAAGGAACACTGGGTGTCCTTGGTTGTGACGATGCTACGTGGAGCAGCAAGGCGGTGGTGGTTCTTGTTCCTCAGGAATCGTGAGTAGTTACTGATCTCATGGGAGGAGTTTCGAGACAGGTTTAGAGTCAAGTTTCTTTCTTCGACTGCCAAGGCGTCCAGTTTCCAGGATCTTCTTACCCTTCGACAGGGGAGCTCCAGTGTTCGAGAGTTTGGAATCCGTTTCAGGAACCTTCTACAATATGCTTCAAACCTGTTACCAGATGAGGAGGCCATGGCGAGGCATTTCGAGGAGGCTTTGTGTCCAGAGATCCAGCACCAGGTCACCACATTTATGCTAAAGACATATCTTGAGGTGCTGGAGAGGGAAGAGGTTGTTGAGAGGACTTTTTCTAGGACCGGATCGTCACGATAGGGGAATCTTCATGATTCTTCACGAAGCAAAGCTGTGGTATGGGGGTCCCGGTTTTCAGGTCAGAAGAGTTTCCGTTCACCTGGGGGTAGGTCCCAGCCCTTCCCATCTCGTTTCTCTGGAGGCAGCAACTCTCAGGTCTATTCCAAGGGATCAGGCGCTTGTTTTTCTTGTGGTGGTCATTTTCATCAGCAGCGGGAGTGCCCGACTTTTCAGAGTAGTCATTGTGCACCGGGTGCTCCGCTCCAGGTTCCTCCGTTGAGGCAGTTCCAGCCGAGGCAATAGCAATAGTTTGCACCAGCTTTGGATCACCAGAGGGTAGATGGAGTAGGTAGAGGACAGCCCCATGACGCTCCCCATCCTCAGAGAGCAGAGCACGGCTATGGTGGTGGTCATCATCAGGGTCAAAGAGGTCGTGTAGGAGGTCGTGGTCAGCTTCATGCTCTAGCGTTGCTAGTCCTAGGCGAGGCAGATGTCGTTCGAGGTACCCTTTGCTTGTTTTCTACCTTTTTGTATGCCTTTATTGATTCAGGAGTAACACACTCCTTCATATCACCTACCCTTGTCCATGCTTTGGGACTTGAGGTAGAGAGGATTCTAGTTCCCTTGGAGTTGACTACGCTAGTTGGAGGTCGAGCCGACTTGTTTGAAGTATGTAGAGACTGTGATCTAGTGTTGGGGAAACACCTCTCTTGGGGAGATTTCCTATGTTTACAAATACAACCATATGATGTCATACTCGGCATGGATTGGTTGTATTTGGTGCAGGCTATTGTGGATTTATATAGGAAGAAAGTCGTTTTCTTTGATGCAGATGGAGAGAAAGTGGTGTTTGTTGGTGAGCGAGATCCTTGGATGAGTCATAGACGAGTTCCATCCTTATCATCCATGATGGCTGGGATGATGTTGAGTTCTTCAGAGGTTCAGCAGTTGGCGTTTCCTAGGGTCGTAGAGGAGTACCCTGACGTCTTTCCAGAAGAGGTTGTATCCTTACCCCCTTGACGAGAGATTGAGTTTGGAATCGAGCTACAGCCAGGAGTGTCTCCTATCTCTATGTCTCCGTATAGGATAGACCCTTCTGTGTTATGAGAACTACGTATTCAGCTTGATGGTCTGTTGTAGTGCGGTTTTGTTCGGCCAAGTGTGTCACCGTGAGGAGCACCAGTTTTGTTTGTGAAAAAGGCTGACGGCAGTTTATGGTTGTGTGTCGATTATCATCGATTAAACAAAGTGAAAATAAAGAACCGCTATCCTCTTCCGCGGATTGATGACCTATTCGATCAACTGAAGGGTGCAAGTTGGTTCTCAAAGATCAACTTGTGGTCAGGATATCATCAGATGCGTGTAAAGGATGAGGATATCCCGAAGACTGCTTTCCATTGTCGTCATGGGAATTATGAGTTTGTTGTAATGCTATTCAGCATGAAGAATGCTCCAGCTGTTTTTATGGGGTTGATGAATGCTGTGTTCCGTGAATTCCTAGACAAGTTTGTTGTGGTTTTCATCGATGACATCCTTTTATACTCCACATCTGAGGAGGAGCATGCAGAGCATCTACGAGCCGTTTTGGGAGTTCTTTGCCAACATCAGTTGTTTGGGAAGTTTTCCAAGTGTGAGTTTTGGGCTCGAGAAGTTTGTTTCTTGGGGCATGTTGTGTCCCAATAGGGAGTAGTTGTGGATCCGTCTAAGATAGAAGTAGTGGTGTCTTGGGCAGCCCCCAAGACCGTGTCAGAGGTGCGAAGTTTCCTTGGTCTCACAGGCTATTATAGGAGGTTTTTAGCCAATTTCTCCCAAGTTGCAACTCCTCTAACAGCTTTGACCAGGAAGGATCAAGCGTTCATATGGACTGATCAGTGTCAGGCAGCTTTCGAGTATCTAAAGGAGAATTTGGTAAGTGCTCCAGTCCTTGGTCTTCCAGCGGAGGGAGTCTAGTTTGATGTTTTCTGTAATGATTCACATCTGGGGATAGGCTGTGTTCTCATGCAGTAGAGGTCAGTTGTTTCTTATGGGTCTCGGCAGTTGCATCCCCATGAACTCAAATATGCCACTCATGATCTTGAGTTGGCATCCGTGGTGTTTTCTCTGAATTTGTGGAGACATTACCTCATTGGTGAGCACTTTGTGGTTTTCACCGATCATAAGAGTTTGAGGTATATTTTCTCCCAACATGACTTGAACTTGAGGCAGTGCCGGTGGATGGAGTTCTTGCAGGAATACGACTTTCAAATATCGTATACACCTGGAAAAGGTAATGTTATAGCTGATGCACTAAGTTGAAAGTCATTTAATGATGTTCTGTGTGAATTTGGTGATTCCTGGAGAGTGATGGAAGAGCTATCAGCTTTGAATCTTGATATGGGAGAATTTGGGGTAGAGTTTGTCTTTTCTAGATGATGGTGCAGTCATCCCTGATGCAGAAGGTGGAAGAGTCTCAGTTGGGTGATCTAGAGGTGGAAGTTTGGAGAGACAGAGTTGTTTGTGGTGAGGCCCCTGATGGTTGGTCGGAGGATGAACAACATCGAGTGTTGTATCATGGTAGGATTTTTGTTCCCTTGGCGATGCGTGAGACGGTTCTCTGAGAGTTCCATAGTTCACCCTTGGCAGTACATCCTGGTGTGACAAAGATGTACCGATCCTTGAAGAGTTAGTTTTGGTGGCCTGGGCTGAAGCGTGTGATTGCAGAGTGTGTGTCTCGATGTTTAGTCTACCAAAAGGTGAAGGCCGAACACCGTGTTCCTGGTGGTCTTCTCCAGCAATTAGATATTCCTCTGTGGAAGTGGGAGGACATATCAATGGACTTTGTTACAGGTTTACCTCGAGCTCCAGGAGGACATGATGCTATATGGGTGGTAGTGGATCGTTTAACAAAATTGGCCCACTTCATAGTGATCAAGGAGTCGAGCTTAGTGGAAGTTTTTTCGAGGCAGTATCTAGAGGATGTGGTGAGACTTCATGGAGTACCTAGGATGATCATTTCTGATCGAGATCCTCGTTTTACCTCCAGGGTGTGGAGAGGTCTCCAGCATGCTTTTGGCTCTCAACTGTTCCTTAGCACTGCTTTTCATCCTCAAACGGATGGTCAGACAGAACGAACCATCCAGACTCTTGAAGACATGTTGCGCTCTTGTGTTCTTGATTTTGGAGGTTCATGGATGAAGCACTTACCCTTGGTAGAGTTAGTTTAAAATAATAGTTTTCACTCTACCATTGGTATAGCGCCGTTTGAAGCCTTGTATGGTCGGCCATGCCATTCTCTATTGTGCTGGACTGGGGTCAGAGAGTCATCAATTGTCGGACCAGAACTAGTGCAGAATACAACAGAGATGGTTCAAGTGATTCGTGAGAGGATGAAGATAGTGCAATATCATCAGAAATCATATTTTGATCAAAGAAGGAGACCCTTAGAGTTTAATGTTGGGGATCATGTGTTTCTGAAGGTGACTCCCCGTCATGGGCAGTGAAGGTTTGGTCGTGGAAGTAAGATTTCTCCCCGGTTTGTTGGGCCCTTCGAGGTGTTAGCTCGTGTTGGAGCTATGGCGTATCGAGTAGCACTTCCCCCTCAGATGAGTTGAATACATGATGTTTTCCATGTATCATAGCTCCGTCATTATCTTCATGATGAATCTCATGTTATCGATTGGGGAGAGATTGATATTGATGATGATGCAACCTTCGAGGAGCGACCTGTGGAGATCCAAGACCGCAAGGAGAAGGTGTTTCATGGGCATTCTATCCCCTTATTTCGTGTCTTGTGGTGACACGGTGGCATGGAGGAGAGTACATGGGAGTGTGAGTCACAGATACGTGCTCAGTACCCAGAGTTGTTTAATGTTTAACTCCTTTCATGTAATGATGTTTTATTTGTGGTTAGACCTTTCATGTTTTATTTATGTACCTTTCATGTGATGTTATGTTTGAATTTTTTGGATATGGATTGTTTGTTCCCATACTCTCGGATGTCGTAGTTTTGTTCCAGCTTTCGAACAACTCATGGTGGTTTTTCCCCTGGGAGGTATCTTATGGGGTGGTTGTTCGGACCCCTCTTTTCTTTTGGGTTGGGTTTTAATTCTTGAGGACAAGAATGTTTTGAAAGGTATCTAATGTAATGTCCTGGACCTCTCTGGTCCATTACTTTGTGAAAATGTGGTGTTGGAGGTGTTCCGGGAGGTCAAGGTGACTTATCCCCAACACTTTTCCAAATTTCCAGTTCTGTGAACAGTGTTTCCAGTTTTATGAACAGTATCGGTAGGTGAACAGTGTTTCTATCAGTGAGGTTCAGTGAACAGTGTTTCTATCGGTGAGGTTCTATCAGTGAACATCTATCGGTAGGCTTGAACCGTGTTTCCAGAACAGTAACCTTATAACGGTGACCTTCTATCGGTAGGCTTGAACAGTGTTTCCAGAATGGTAACCTTCTAACGGTGACCTTCTATCAGTATGCTTGAATAGTGTTTCCAGAATGGTAACCTTCTAATGGTGACCTTCTAATGGTAGGCTTGAACAGTGTTTCCAGAACGGTAACCTTCTAATGGTGACCTTCTATCGGTAGGCTTGAACAGTGTTTCCAGAATGGTAACCTTCTAACGGTGACCTTCTATCGGTAGGCTTGAACAGTGTTTCTAGAACGGTAACCTTCTAACGGTTACCTTCTATCGGTAGGCTTGAACAGTGTTTCCAGAACGGTGAGGTCTAACAGTGACCTTTTCTTTCCTTTGCCAAATTTTGAGTATGTGAACAGTGTTTCTAGCTTCCTACAGTTTTGCCCCATTTGACGTTTCCTTTGACGTAAAATACATTTAAAGCCTTGTTTTAAGGACTCTTAAGGACGATTCAAATGCCATAAATCCTATATTAATTATTCCTAAGGCTGGGATGTATTTACTTGTTCAAACCGCGTGGGTTAATGCGATCCTTTTTTAATGGAGAATTAACTGTATCTTAAACCGTCGCCCCATTAAATCTTCAAAAAGGGACGAGATATCATTCTCCCTTGTTCTCAGCTAAGAGACGCTAGAACCTTTCAATCATTCCCGTAGGAGTTTCACAATCAATCTTTACTCCTAGGATTGGTTCTGCTCTATTTTGGATGCAACCGAGCTGTGTCGGTCAATCTTCCCAATAAGGTATGTTTTATCGTCGTTCTTTTGGGGATCATCTTCTCTTGTTTCTCCCTTCCATATTATACCATGTAATTTCCAAGATTCTAATGGGTTTTTCTTGGGGTTGGTTGGTACTATCATACCGTGGCATCCTCTGGTGGATGCAGTTGTCGTGAGAGGAGGATTTTGACCTATTGTGTGGATAAAGGACGTCAAGAACTCTTCCAGGTAGGGGATTCATGGCTCCTCTAATTGTATATGTTCAATCGTAGAATTGTCATGATTTAGCCCTTTGGATCACAATGAAATTGACCTAATTAAATACTTGAACCGGATTAAAAGAATTGGTTGATCGCATGTTGATGCTTTATACAGTGATAACGGTTTGCCTCATGTTTTTCTAGATAGAGTGATATCTATGATTTCTTTGATTTGTTGTTCGTTCTTGATGGAAATTGATAATGAACGTGAAGCTGGAATTAATTGTTAATTAATTGGATAAAGATAAAGAGGCATGTAAATGATTCTGGTTGATGTCGTAGTTATTCTAATTTGATGTTAATCAAGTTAGGGAAGTAAGCACGGTTGTTTAATTGTGATAGCTTACTGATTAGGTCTCCCATAATTGGAACCTACGAATAACAAATTTGCTAATTCAATATGGATTAAAGAACAGATTGTGTGAGAATTTATAAAAGGGTTCTGAGTTACCCTCTTGTTTGTTAAAGGATCAAGATCCCATGGTTGTGATTTTTGTTTTCCTACCGCTTGTGTTGTGATGTGACCCTGGAGGGGTGTTGTGATATGTGGAGGCATGGAGGCCCTGTGGTTGTGGCAACGGATGATGCCTAGAGTGGCGAGATGCATCAGTTTATGCATATGGGTGTCGGGGAGGACACCAGGGGTGATGGAATGGGATGGATGTGGTTGCTGGAAGCTTTTTCATTCTTTGAATGTTTATCTTCTTTGATTTACCCCACTGCTCAAGGCAGCTGGTCTTGCTTACCCTTCTTCCGAAGGAGGCGAAGACGCGCGGGGTATGCCACATGCTTTCCGTGTTTAGGCTCTCGAGGGAGAATGGGTCTATGCTCTTTCTATAGGCGGCAGAGACTCGACGATTAGTATATCTACTCACCATGTTGAGCCTCCTTTGTATTTAGTAGCATAGGATGCTTTTCTAGAATGCCTGGGAATATGGGAAAGTAATTATGTAATGAAATTTTGATTAGATGGTGAAAATCCACGGGGATGGAGATGTTGGAATTTAAAGGTGATGTGAATCTTAAAAGGAGCAGTTTATTTTGAATGTGATTCCAATTCAGTTTAATGTGGAATTTTTCATGGTTAATTAATTAATTACGTACAGTGGAACTGATAAAATAAGAATGGAGTAATCTAATAAATCTCTTCAAATGATCGCGTGCTTATAGGATACCTAGTCTTAAAAGTAGCAGCCTGGAGTCTGAGAGACGTTAGCTGCAGTTGTATCTAAGACTAGGTAATGCCCATAATGTGGATGTGAGTTATACATATATTCTATAATTTTTGTGTTTCTATATGCTACTCCACCCTGTCGGTAAGGGAAACTGACACCCCGGGGATTCTGATCCCTGGGGGTGTTTTCCCCAACATTCTGATGGGAGGGCGAATGGCTGACTACCCCCTTTGGCCCCGATCTCTTCTCTTGGTAGATACATGTGCCAATAGGCACAAAAGTTAGTTTCCCCATATATGTGTGTAGAGGGCTGTAATGGCTTATAGTTATTTCACACACATATATTCTGGATATAGTATCCTATGGATTACTATAGGTGTAACGTGTGTAGGCTTTGATGGCTTGGGGATCCCTACTCGGTGTATGGGCTATAATGGCTTGAGGTATAATACCTGATGTATGATACACATTATGTGGGCTGTGGTGGCTCCCGGAACTTACCTGGTTACTTTTGGTTGTGAGGATGGTGTGGTGCTTCGCCCAGGTGTCTGCGGGAAATCCTTTGGAGAGAGATGCACAGGACGTATGTCATTGGGGAAAAGCGGCAAACCAGTGGGGAAGTAGTAGCGGGGTACCCTTGATATTTTTCATTATATGCTATATTCTTATATGCGTTACTTGGAGAGAGTGTCCATGGTGAGGTTGGGAACTTAGTATACCTGTTTAGGTGATGAGTTAGTTTCACTTTTTGTTCACTAGGATTTAGCATGGTTTCTTTACTTTTGCACAAGAGGCTTGGGGAGGATCCTACTGAGTATACTGTTATAGTCACCCTATGTATATATAAACTGTTTTTCAGGTCGCTTGGAGCAGGTTAGAGATCAAGCTGGTTACTACTAGCTTGTGGTTGGAGGAGCTATTCGGGCCTATGGTCGCTGCCGTTTTACTTTATTTTGGGTACTTTTAGTTTTTCCTTTCAATTGTAGTACTTTTTCATGAAATTTCATATATTTACTTGGGTTTCTTTTATATTTCAGTTCTGAGTTGGAGTTGATTGGTGTCTATCTTATCTCTCTCTTCTGCATGTGTTCTCTTAGAGGGTAATGCCTCCCATTTGTGTGTTTATTATACCCTCAGTGATAGTCGCCAACCCGGGGCCTACTGGAGGCGGGACTTGGGGGTCATTATCTTCCTTCTCACATTGCCAGCCCAGGAGGGGTACACTTTGTGAGGAGGGGGTCGTGACACTATATTCACAACCACATAACAGCCATTTACAAAGCATAAACCAATCCCTTTTTCATTTGACCACTTTCCATTTATTTGTTTAAGGGATTGAATTTAATTTATTCCAGCACTGTCGTAAAACTACCAACCACAACCATATCAAAACAACAACAAAAACTATATTTGTAGTCCCACTACACAACAACACAAAACTAGGTTTATAGTCCACTACTCAAACCCCCAACCTTCCTAAACACTTTCCAGTCATTGCCAATAATCATTCTTAAACTTTATACCACAAAATCCTTCTCTCACAACCCAGTTTCACAGCCCCACTACCCAAAAATTCCCATATGCATTCCCACTGCATACAAGTTCATAACCACACTACAGTCCCACTGCCCAATGTTGTTCAATGGCCACGACAAAAACAATGGTAGTTCAGATACCTATAGGTCCATCCATTCCATAATCAATCAGTCTCTCAAACTAGGATACCAACACGTCCCCTTTACTGCCCCACACACAAATCCCACAACAACTACTATTAACCCACAACCCTTCTGTAAACACATACCACACCTTTCTCATGAAACCAACTCCTATTTCCAACCTTTTACCCACAACCGTGCTCCCAACAATAGCGCCACACCACTCACATAAGGTCACAAAACTCAATAGAACATAGCACTCAGCCACACATATTAACAGGATGTGTATATATATTCATATTTGGTAAACACCATTCTTTAATCTAATTAATTATAACTAGTATGATCACACAATAGGTTTCATCCTGGGGCATCCATTTATTTAACCAAATATATGTGGTTTAATAGTTTTTTGTGTTACATTCGTTTATCAAAGCATGGCAACAAAACCGTTCATCACTAGTGCAAAAGAAAAGACCACCAACGGTGATTATTTTTAGGAGGAATACAATCACAAAAATCCATAAAATAATCAAATATAACAAATAGAACATGTGATCAAAATCAAACCACTCCCTACATAATATTTTATTTACCCCTATTATATTTTGATCATATTTACTTCTTGTTTTATTTCTCATTTTAAGAAAGGTATTAATCCATTACTCAAAAGAAATAATTAGTACACCCACCCCACATGATGCAAAATAAAGAGAGATAGAAGGAATCTCTACTGGATGATCAAAGTATTGAAGTTCCTCCTTGCGCCAAGAATAGGGGTTGCACGAGAAGCAGGGAAGAACTCCAAGGAAACTGAGCAGGAGATATCTAGTACAGGAACACGACTCATATAGGGAGGAAGGATATAGGAACACCAAGTGAAAATGGAAAACACACAAGGAAGGGAAGATATCATCCTTGAAGAGCCATGTCCTATTTTAAAGGAAGAACAGTTTCCAAAAGTCATTAACGTGGGATCGTGGTCAAGACTACATAGTTTTGGAATCTCAAATTGTCCAGGATGTTAGGAAAATTAAATATATAATTAATATCCTTCAAAACAATCTTAAAAACACCCAAACAAGTCTTTAAACTTGGTTTAAATCAAATAATACTTAAGAGGGGAGAAACTGGAAAATTGGGAAAAACTGCAAATAAGTTACCGATGGGTGAGTCACCGACGGGTGAACTACCGATGCGACCTACCAAGGATGATCCACTGACACTGACCCACCGATTCAATAACCTAATGATGCAACGACCTCCTTATTCCATGACCTACTGAGGCCATGACCTAATTTCTCCACAACCTACCGATGTCACGACCTATTGACGCCCTGACTCACTGATGCTGACGCCCCTGACTCACCGATGCTGACGCCCCCGACTCACCAATTTTGATTCCCTTGACTCACTGATGCTAATGCCCCTGAATCACTGACGCACTGACATGCCGAAACACTGACATGCTGATGCACTGACATGCCTACACACTGACATACTAATGCACTAACATGCCGATGGGAAAGTGGAAATTTGGAAAACTCTTGAAATGAGCCATCATTGCCTCCCAGAACAACCTAAACACTTGATTTTTACAAAGGTACTAGGTAAATTTGGGTTATTACAGTCTCGGTACATTATTGGTTCTTTTTCTTTGTTTTTTCTGAGGGGATGAAGCAGTAGTAGTAACAGTTGGAGTATAGGTTGTGATGGAAGGGATTGTTGTTGCAGGAGGAAGTGGCTCATAAACCAGAACTGGTCTGAGATGATGAATAGATTCAACTAGTGATAAACTCATAGGTTGATATGGTGGAGGCAGAAGACCATCTGACTAAGTAATCACTTCAGGTCTATATCTAACTAGCTCATTGGATGTTATGGAAAGAACAGTTGTCACTAGGATTGCCTCTCTTGCAATAACAGTTGTATTGTGAACATATAGAAAGGGTTTCATGAGGTTGATAAATTAAATAATGATATTACTACCCCTCTCTATAGCAATAAATAAATCATTTTTCTCCTCCATGAATCACTGCAACACTAGTGTGAGAACCTTTAGCTGACAAACCTGTTCTTTGAAAGCCCTTGTGTTCGGTGACATTTTCAAGTTCTCTACCAGGAATTTGAAATTATCATAAATCTCATGATTTATATAAATTCTAGGCAAATAATACTTTATATCATTATTTATGGTGTCCTTATCTTCCTTGATATCAATTTGATACTCCTTTATCATCTCATAGATGTACTCTTCATGATGATGTATTTGCCTAAACTGCTCCTCTTGTGTGGACACATCACCCAAAGAAGTGCATGTTTCTTCCATGATAATCTATCCGAGCATCTCTCTATTAATTGGTACAGGATCAGGAGGAGTTTCAATGGATATAGAGTCATTATTATACTTTATTTCCAATTTTTGATAGATAGAATTCAAACTCTCTGAGAAAGAGGATGTCATTCCCTCTGCTAAGGATTTAAAACTTTCTACTTCTTTTTACAATATTTTATTCTCCGCTTATTTTTCTTGAATGTGAAATCTAAATTTTGGTTTTAAATGAGATATAAAAATCTCAACCAAATATCTAGTACTTTCTTCACTAAGTCTAGAAATTGGATATTGTTAAGATATCATGAAATTTTTAAAATCTGAAACCAAATTTCCTCTCAAGGATTCCAAATTAGAATTCACACTTCTTTGAAAATATTATAAGACATCTTTTTTCAAAACATCATGTGGAATAAAAATTGTAGTATGAGGATGATCTCTATTTTCATGTGGTACAACAGTCTCATCCTAGATATTTGTCTCCATTTTAGTGAAAGGATACAACTCACCAGCTTTATCAATCTGATCCACTAAGGATCATTCTCCTCTGATAATAATTTCTATTGATTTATTATATGAATAATTGTAATAAATTCCAGGTATAACATAACCAATAAATTTATCGCACTCTTAAAAAGTACTTAAATCAGGTCTGGTACATGTAGGAAGAGGTGAGTCTCTAGGAACTGGAGTAGTTTCACCAAATTCAAGTATAGTGGAGACTGGTTCTACATGAAATGGCTGTGAGAGATTTGTTGGCTTTATTTGATTAGAAGTTTTGGGAGACTTATCCCCCTCACTAGTAGATTTCTTATTATCTATAGAAATAGGTGGTATAACATCCATATCATCATCTTGAGATTTATCTTTATCCCTGATAGAACTTGATACCACTGGGTATGAAAGGTGTGATTGAACCATATCGTGATCATGATCATCATGATTATCTCCATTCTTATCAGCTCCATAATTAGGCCCATCTTCATGATCATCCCCATGATCATAATCATTTGCACATAAACCTCATACTGATTGGTGAGGACTCTTCATGTTCATCCAAGAGACCCGAGATCAAATCCAAGCAGAGGAAATTTTCCTGGTACTGTAGCAATACTGTAGTAGGTACTATAGCAGGTATTGTTTGGTACTGTATCAGACGGAAGTATTCACCCGTTTGGTCCTCCAATTCTTCAAGGCCTTCATGCCAGTAAGGATTTTGGGCCATCTTAAGGCCTTTAGGCCACCTCAAGGCTTTTGGGCCAACTCAAGGCCTTCGGGCCACAAGAAATGTAGATGCAACTAGGCATATTTGAAAGGAACAAGGATCCAAATGAGGATTTATAGCAGGTGAATTCACTAGAGTAAAGATAACTGAAATTAGAAGAATAAGAGGTTATGGAATTTCCCACAGTACCGGGCCTATGTAACTCTGCACAGGACAAATAGCCGACAAGCCTTATGAAGGTGGAGTGTTGACATCAAGATATATGTTGGGGAGGTTAAGTTCTATATAGTCTATTTAGGATGAATTCCTCTAAGACCTTCGGGTCATGTGATGTGTTGATAAGCCTACGAGACATGTAAGGGTTCCCCTTCAACCCTTAAAAGGGGTATTATCAAAAAAAATGAAGGCCTTTGGGACATTCAGGAATGATCATAATCATTTATACCATCATGACTCTTATCATCCTTAATTTCATTTCTATGTGATTTTTCATGATCATAATAATCATCTGCTTCCATAGAAGCATTAACATCACTACCATTCTCGTTATCTGATATGTCATTCTAGTATCTTGATGACTTGAAGGAATATGTCTTGAATTGTTATGCTCTAGATACTTCTATGTCCTCATCATCATTTTCTTCATCCAAAAGGGATTCTCGGGTAGGTAGAGAACCAGGTGGATTGACAGATCCAAAAGAAACATTAAGATGAGATTTAGGGATTTCCAGATCACTTCCCACTTCAACTAAGAATTATTCTTCTTCTTCCATAGATTTCTCAACTTTCTCACTATCATCATCATCATCATAATATTCAACTAACTAATAGGGCTCAAGACTAGGATCCACCATGTCCTTAGGTCTGGTTGGGTGATCAATAGGGTTTAATTCATCATGAAATTTTTAATTGTCTCTCACCCAGCACTTCTTATAAGGATTCCAACTTACTTTAACCCCTTTTCAAATTATCTTTGACAAAAAAACCACCATACTTATCTTCATCTTCTTCACCTTATTTAACTAAGCCCTTAGTATCCAAGATGGAATATTTCATTTTAGGGTATATAAAATAGTTTGACCTTGAACTTTTTTTGATCATCTCATAAATATGGATCATCATAAATCTATAAATATTGATCCTTCACCCTTATTTCATCACAAATAGAAATTAAACATCATGATGTCTCATTTTATTGAAATTCCCCTTTCTAGGACACAATACATGTTGTATAAACTTGAATAAAAATTTACACTCACCATTGAGTTATGTATCTATAGGTCTTTCTAGTGTACCATCACCTATTAAATGTTGGAGAGCATCTTAAAAATCCCACTGTTAATGGTAATTCTTCCTTGAAAATCATCATATACCCCTTTATGAGGAACTATTAGTAACTTTTCGCATTCCATTGAAGATAAAGAAAACTCTTCTCCATCAATGTGACTTCTTATTTCATCCTCTTTATCTATGAAAACAAACTCAACATTCTGATAGAAATCATATACTAACCTTAGATAATACACATGGTGATTTTATATAAACCAGTTCATCATTCTATGATCATGTATAACTTTCAATACAAGCTTATTTCTAGATGGAAGCCACTGCACATATATTTCCTTTTTTTCTTAGACAACCTATTTCTCTATATGTGGGTTTCGTGAAACAACTATCAAAATGAAGGCAGAAACTTTGCATTTCTTGGATTGCCTCATCTCTTATGGATTCGATTCTGCTAATTGATTCACACAATCCATTCTGATTGGTTGGATACTTAGGTGGAATGGGAGAGGAGGGAAATATGATTGGTTTAAGAGGAAGATAAGGATTTAGGATTTCAAATGATTGAGGTTTAAGTGAATCAATTTGATTTATTTCATAAATCATATCATTTAGGGATTTTAAATAATAAAATATAAAAAAATAAAAAATTTAATCGAGAAAAGAATAGAAATGGTACTAAAAATAACGGTGGATCATTTACAATGGTGACTCATCAACGGTGACTTATCAATAGTGAATCATCAATGGTGACTCATCCACAGTGAATCATCCACGGTGACTCATCAACGGTGACTCATCAATGGTGACTCATCAATGGTGACTCATCAACGGTGACTCGTCAATGGTGACTCATCAACAATGAATCCTCAATGGTGAATTGTCAATAATGACTCGTCAACACTGACTCATTAATGGTGACTTATCAATAAAAACTTATCATTCCTAATTCATGTTTTATGAAGTTTAATCTTTTAGAATTCAAAGGTTTTGTGAAGATATCACCAAGATTATGTTCAGTTCCAATAAATTCTAAAGTTATGTCATCTTTTTGATAATGGTCTATCAAAAAGTGGTGTATTGCATCAATGTGTATTGTTATAGAGTGAGATATTAGATTTTTGGAAATTTTTATTACACTTGTATTATCATAATTTATAGGAACATGTCTAAATTGGTATCCAAATTCTAGTAAAGTATGTTTCATCCATAGAACTTATTCACAACAACTACCTATGGCTATATATTTAGCTTCAGTAGTAGACAGTGCAATTGATTTTTTTTTTCTTACTACACCATGATACTAGAGATTTTCCTAAAAGATGACATGTTCCTAATGTGCTTTTTCTATCTAACTTATAGTAACCAAAATTAGCATCTGAATAACTTAAAAAATCAAATTATTTTATTCTTGGATAAAACAATCCTAAATTAGTTGTATATTTGAGGTATTTGAAAATCCTTTTAATTGATATTAAGTGTGAATATTTGGTATTTTTTGAAAGAGAGAACACATACACACACTAAACATAATATCACGTCGACTAGTAGTTAAATATAGTAGACTTCCAATCATTCCTCTATAACAAGTTTGATCTACTAACTTTCCAGTTTCATCAAGATCTAGTTTACAGGTGGTACTCATAGGAGTATCACTGCTTTTAGTGATATCTAATTGAAAACATTTTAAAATATATTTAGTATATTTACTTTGATTTAAAATAATCCATTATTTATTTTGAAATATCTAAAAACTATGAAAATATTTAAGTTCACCCATCAAACTCATTTCAAAATCATTTTTCATTAGTTTTGAATTATTAGTACATAAGGATTCTTTTATAGATCCAAAAATAATTTCATCCACATATGTTTTTACTATAAAAATTTATTTTGAATTTTTTTTTATAAAAATAGTTGGATCAAATATACCTTTTTTAAAAAAATTAAATAAGAAAATAGGTAATCCTATCATACCAATCTCTAGGAGATTATTTTAAACCATATAAGGCTTTTGTTAATTTAAAAACATAATTTGAGAAATGTGGATTTTTAAATCCATGTGTTTTTTCAACGAAAACATCCTCAATTATAAACCCATTTAAAAAATCAATTTTAATATTCATTTGATATAGTTTGAAATCCAAATGTGATGCATAAGAAAGAAGTGATCTAATGGATTTAAGTATGGCTAAAGGTGAAATTTTTTCTTCATAATCAATACCTTCTTCTTGATTATACCCTTGTGCAACAAATCTTTCCTTGTTTCTTACTATAGTGTCGGACTCATCAATATTGTTTCTAAACACGCACTTAGTGCCAATAGTTAAGACATTTTTATGTATATCAACAAGATCCCAAACATTATTTCTTTAAATTTTATTAAGTTCCTCTTGCATAGATATTACCCATAATTCATCATTGATATCATCATTAATGTTCTTTAGATCAATTTGTGACAATAAGGATTGGTGTTCAATTTGATTCCAAAGAGAAGATCTAATTTTTGTACCTCTATCTAGGTTTTCCATTACAGTATATAAAGGGTGGTTTCTATGATTCCCAATAACTCTTTGAAAATATGGGTTAGTTATATCAATATCTTATTTAGGTTCGGGTTATGGAAGTTTACTGGATGAACATTCTACTTGTTTAACAGAACTTTCAGAAGGTTTAGAATTAATGTTCATATTTTTTGGATCATGTTCAAGGTTCTTTAATATTTTCTTAGGTTCATTGGTATCAGTTTCATAAAAATTAATGTGAAAAAACTCTTCTATTGTTTTGGTTCTTTTATTAAAAACTCTATAAGATTTATTGGAAGTTGAGTAACCAAGAAAAATTCCTTCATCACTCTTGGAAGAAAATTTTTCCAGATTATCCTTTTTATTTAGAATAAATAATTTTCAACCAAAAACTCTAAAGTAATTAACCTTTGGTTTTCTATTATTCCATAACTCATAAGGTGTTCTTTTTAAGATAGGTCTAATTAAAACTCTATTTATTGTGCAACAAGATGTATTAATATACTCTACCCAAAATTAGATAGGTAAGTCATACTCATTTAGAATAGTCCATGCTATCACTTAAATGGTTCTATTTATTCTTTCTACCAACCCATTTTGTTGTGGTGTCCTGGGAGCAGAAAAGTTATAATTATAACCATTTTTATAACAAAATGATTCAAAGTCTTGATTTTTAAATTCTAGACCATGATCACTTCTTAAGGTATTAATCCTAAGTCCACTATGATTTTCTATAGACTTGAAATACTTAATGAAATAATAACAAGCTTCACTTTTGTGAGATAAAAAGAATACTAAAGTATATCTAGAAAAATAATCTATGAGGACATAAGAATAATGTTTTCCATTTAAAATAAAAACTCTAGAAGGTCCAAATAGGTCCATGTAGACTAACTCTAGAGTCGGAGATGTTGAAAATTATTTCTTATATTTAAAATAAATCTTATGAAGTTTCCCTTTTTTATAGGGATTAAAAAATTTATCATTTGATAATTCTAGTTTTGGTATATCTCTAACAAATCATTTCCTAGTTATCTTTCTAAGTGAATGAATATTGCAATTTCTTAGTCTCATATTCCAAAGAAAATATTACTTGTCAAAGGAACTTAAGAAAGAAATATTTCTAGAATATAAAGAATTTAAATCAATAGAATAAATATTATCATTTCTTAAAGTAGTAAAAATTAAAAACATTTTTATCATAAAAAATATGACATGAATTATTTTCAAATTTTACATAAAAACCATCATCACATAATTGAGAAATTCTAAGAATAATATATTTTAAACCATATACATATAATACTTTAGAAATTAATACTAAATTAGAATTACCGATTTGGTCAAGGCTGATGATTTTACCTTTAGAATTATTTCCAAAAGTTACATGACCATCATCAACTTTGATCAAATTTTTGAAATTTGAATACTCACCCGTCATATGTATGGAACACCCATTGTCTAGATACCATTAACTTTTTATGGAGGTTTTCAAATTGGTTTTCTACAAACAAATTTTATATCAAAAATGATTTTGGTACCCAAATCTTATTGGGCCCAGTTGTGTTAGAAATAATAGATTTTGGCACCCATAATTTTATAATGTGTTTCTTATAAACTGTTTGTAAGATTTTAGAAATAAAAACTTTATTATGTCCAGTTGAGTAAGCACTTGCAGTATGTGAATTTTCAGAACCGGTACTGGATGTAAATCTAGTTTTTATAATTTTTCTTTGTCAAGGTTGGTAACCTATATGAGTGTTATATTTGGGAGCAATTTGATTTCCAAGTATTTGATTTAAATTTTTCTTACCATTGTTAAACCTTTATATGTCTTTATTTAACTATTCATTTGATAATTTTAATTAATTATTTTCTTTTAATAATTGCACATTTTTATCTTTTTCAATAGTAAGGTTAGTTTCAATCTTTACTTTCAAAGCATGTTGTTTCTTAAGAGATTTATATTTATCTTTTAGTTCATGAAAGGTATCTTCTAGCATGTTACAGTATTCATACAGATCACTATTATTCATGCTTTCTTCATTATTTTCATTTTTAGAAAATTTTGGAATATTAGTATGATAAATAGGAAGAATATTTTTTACCTTTTATGTGCTTGCTATAAAGTACATATTTTCCATGTCAGAATTATCTTCTTTATTAGTGTCTGAATCACTAGAGCTGTCTTTAGAGGCACCCCATGTAGATTTCATGGCTTTATTAAACCTTCTATCTTTATCCTCGTGTCTATTTTTATATTTCAATTTTGGATGGTCATCTTTAATATGTCCTTTCCTCATACATTCATAGCATGTGATTTCATTTTGAATATCATCCTTTTTCCAATCGTTTTTTCACTTTACCTTGTTGTCATAATTTCCTTTGAAAGTTGAATTCTAGAAGAACTTCTTTTTCCTATAGAATTTCTTAAATCTTCTAGCGATGTGAGTTATATCTTCATCACTTTCATCAGGATATTCTTCATCACTGGTGCTTTCAACTGGTACCTTTTCTCTTTGTTTGGAGGTAGTAGTTTTGAAGGTTACTGATTTTATTTTTGGTTCATCTTTATCAATATCCTTGTTGACTTTGAACTCTTCTTCATGCATCTTCAGCTTTTCTATCAATTCCTTAATAGACAGTTTACTTACATCACAAGATTCTCTAATTGACACAGAGGTTCCTCTCCATCTGTCTGGTAAGCATCTGAGTAGTCTTATCACTTGATCTTTGTCTGTCACTTGTTTTCCAAGTGAATGCATGGTATTGATGATCTCATTGAACCTGAGATACATATCAGATATAGGTTCATCATATTTCATTTTAAAATTATTGTACTTGATTGTATATGTATTTAATCTCATTTATTTAACATTTTATGTCCCTTCATGAGAGACAAATAAGGTATCCCATATTTCAAAAGTAGATTTGAAAGTATATATTCTATTAAATTCATCATCACCCAAGACACAAAACAAAGCATTCATAGTTTTACAATTATTATTGTATGCATTTTTTGCAGCATCACGCTAGTTTGTGTCATTTCATAATGATCTTCTATTACAGTCCAAATGTCAAATACCATACTTTCTAAATTCATTTTCATTTTTATTATCCTTTGAGAATAATTTTTACCCTTAAAATAAGAAGGTATGTTGGTAGTTGATCCTTCTTTTATATTATCCATAAAGAACTAAAATTTAGAATTGATAGAAATTTTAGATCTTTAGAATACAACTAAAATCACAGTTAAAAAGATAATTCAAAAATCATTTCATACCAAATGTTGGTCGGGGTGAGTAACTCAAGAGGGGGGTGAATTGAATTCCCAATAAAATTTTCTCTTAAAAACAAAGTTAAAATAAAATAAACTTCCTGGTTAATCAAAATAGAAGATCAATATAAGATCTATACATTTAAAATATTTCTCAAAGAGTGACTATGTCTTAGTTAAAATAATATTATAACTACCTTATCTTTTGAAATCAATTTACTTAGACAAAAACATATATAAAAAGTAGTTAAGATTAACTATCAAATTTATAGTTTTGTTTATGGATTGAAATAAATCTAGGTTTTGGTAATAAAACAAAACAAAATAATACAACGGAATAAATAATAGTTTTGGTCCCAATATGGGAATTAATCCCCTCCACTTGTTAATCACCTACTGCCAAGTAGATTATAATAATAATCAAAAAAATACATAACCTAGATCAGGTAAATAAACAATAGAAATATGTTTTACAAGCTAAAGAGCCTCTTCCACAGTTATACATGGGAAGTAAAGAAGTACAGGCCACACAAGGACCTCTTCCACAAACACCTTGGGAAAAAAGATGTAAAGAGAAAGAGAAAATAACAAGTATTCTCCAATTAGGTTTAGAAGACAATATGTGTTTAAAAAACAAAGAAACAACACACTGCTCAAAATAAATGAAAATAGAAATAAAAATAATATGAAGAGAATAGTGATGCTCAATCTAAAATGTTCAGAATGTTCAAAGTCCTTAGATCAAATTTGGTGAAGAGTTTGAGTTTCTTTTTTAAGGTTGCAGCAAAAAAAGGATCGTAGGAATTCATAAGAATGTTCCAGTTGATCTTTTCCAGTGTCTCAATCTATCTCTGTAATGGAATATGTGCTTCAATGTCGTTGATCTTCACAGTAGATGAATCATCAAGCTTGTACAGGTTCATAGATTCAATCACACAATTTTCTATAGGTTTGTGAGATAATTATCATCGTATAGAGAGAGAGATATGTCCTTCATGTAGATATAGAAACATCAGTTGGAGGAGATCCACAATCCTCGGACAGACCTTGAATCATGTCATTAATACTTGGTCAGATGATCCTTGAATAGAAAGTCATTGATCCATTCAAGCTAAAGTCCTCAGATATCAATGGTAGCATGAATCTAGTGGTGACTCAGCATCCGGTGGTATCTCATACTCGTAGTACCTCAAACTGGTGTTTACTCAGAGTTAAATGGTGATAGGTCCTGACGGTAGCTCCTTGGTGGTAACTCCTTGGTGGTAGCTCCTTAGCGATAGCTCCTATGGTAGTAACAATCCTAGTGGTGACAAGGCTAGCAGTGACTCCACTGGTGGTATCTCATCCGTAGCGGTGACTCCTACCTAGTGGTGACTCACCTCGATACTTAGATGAATTTTCATAAAAACCCTCTTACCATATAAAATATTATCATAAAACATGTAAATCATTAGCACTAAAAGAATCATGGTTTTTTATCATCAAAATAAGTAAGTTCTAAACACTCTCCTCATAAGTAGGTGCCAACACTAGTTACAAAGCCTTGTAGCATATAAAATAAATATGATAATGTATTTTTCAAGAACTCGTCTACTTTCTCATCTTTAACTCCATTTTATCTTTAACAAACCTCCATATAAGTGTTATATAACACTAATTTTAGTATCTTCCAAGATAAGTAACATAGGGATGAATTCTAGATAGCATTGGCTCTTTAATCTCTCAATTTAGCAAGATTTTTCACTCTTTAATCACAAATTTTATCCTATATATAGCATCCAACTTATCAGGGGTGTCCAAAATATGATAGACAAAACTTCCCACAAATAAAATATCTTTAACATGAATACCATATCTATCAATATTCTGAAGTATTCCTTTTTCATTCTCCATAATGGAAGCATCTCACTCCCACTATCATGTTGTGGACAATACCTCTTTCATTAATAGCACTTGTCCCTTATCTCCTTGGAGACAAGTGTAGTAATCGTCTGATGTATAAGACCACTCACCAAATAACCAACTTCTTCCAAATACCTTTTCCCATAATCCATAGGAAGCTTCTAGTGTGCTTTATTGGGTGGATACTAATTTCATCACCCATTTACCCAAACCTCATTGACAACAAACACATTGACATGATCTATTAAAAACAAACAAAATCACACAACAAATGTCAATTCAATTTAGAATCTTTTTTATTAGTAAAAATGAAAAAAGAACCTTTAATGGAAAATGTGAAAGGGATAGTGGGCTATTGTATCTTATACATAGTGATGTATTTGGTCCAATGAGTACTTAAGAAAATGATAGGTTTAGGTACTTCATAACTTTTATCAATGAATTCAGTTAGTATGGTTATGTTTTTCTAATGAGACACAAGTTTGAAACTTTTGAAAGGCTCAAAAAGTTTCAAAATAGAAGTAAAAAATCAATTGGGCAGAAGTACTAAGACTCTTTGTTCAAATTGGGGTGGTGAATACTTAAGCCATGAATTCACTAATCATCATAAATATTAATGAATTGTTTCGTAACTAACTCTTCTTAGAAAACCATAGTATAATGGTGTGTATGAGAGGAGGACTCGTACCCTGTGAGATATGGTTTGATCAATGATGAGTCAGTGAAACCTTTCTATTTAATTATGGGGATGTACTGTGGAATTTTTTTCATTCCTACTTAATCATATTGCATCTAAAACAATCATAAAGATAACATATGAAATATAGACTGGTAAATGTCCTAGTTTGTCTTTTATGAATATTTGGGGTTGTGAATTATATGTATGATGTATATTATCTAATAAAATTATCCCCAAATCAGAGAAATTATTATTATTTATTTATCCCAAGGAAACTATGAGATATTATTTATATAGCCCTACTGAACACAATGTGTTTGTGTCCGAAACTAGAATATTCTTTGAGAAGGAATATATAAGTCAAGGAATTAATATAATGAAATTTAAACATAGATAAGTTCGAGGACAACAAACCAAAAATAATCTTGAGATGGAAATTGTGTTGGTTCCACTAAGAGTTGTGGAAAAAGAGTTGAATCAAGTTACATAAGAACCTCGAAGGTATGGTAGGATTCATCAGGAGCTCAAGAGACATAGATTTCTTATCAAAATGATGATGGGGTAATGTTCATAGATGATAAACTTACTACCTATAGAGAGACCATTGAGAGTTATGATTCTAAGTGATGGCTAAATTCCATGAAATCTGAGATGGACTCCATGTACACTAAACAATTTTGGGATTTAGTTAACGCACTTGAAAGGATGAGGCCCATAGGGTGAAAGTCTTTTTTCTAAAAGAAAACTAACATAGATAGTAGAGTGTCTACCAATAAAGATCACTTGGTGACAAACGGATGCAAACAAATCCATGGTATTGACTCTGAAGAAACCTTTTTCCATCGGTTATGAATCTTTAAGATGATCCATTTATAGTTATAAAAACTTGTTACAATCGTTTCAAATGTTTAAATGGCTATTTTTCAGCAAGTTTGTGTTATGGTAATGCATGTCAACTGACATGCAATGGCATCTGACCCTCGACCCCCTTCATTGAATGAAGGGAACCAATATAATGGATGGAGATCCTCCTGTTTGAGACACACACTACAGCCTATCCATTGTTGAAATGCTCTTCAATCACGGTTCTCATTTTTTCTTTGATGAAGAAGATGTTGGCGCATTGTAGGAGTTTGTGGGATCATCTCATGGCATATGAGGATTCTAGTGGTCGATGTCATCCTTGTGGAGGTGAGATTCCATTAACTTATGCTTGGTGATCTCTATCAAGAAAAGCCCATCGTCAACAACAGTGATAGAGCTCGTTGTGTTCTATGTACTCCTATTTATATTTATGTTCTTCATTGCATGTTGATTGGATGATGATAGATTATGAAAACAAATGAAATTCTTCCACTACAATGATCATGTGATGATCCTAAATAGCCCATCAATTTATTCACTATTGAGTTGAGACATTGTTGGTAGTTCCCTACTGAGTATTTATGCTCAAACCCTACATGGACACCTTGTGGACATGCAATTCACTTATTACATTTCAGGTACAGATGGGTATTTTTTAGTTGTTGGATGTTCATGGCTCAATTAATCTTGAATGTCATAGGATCTAGTCGGGTCACCAAGTGATTTAGAGCACAGAGGCCTTGTATGGTCGAAGATTTTGTGTTGGCACATCGCCTATACGCGATTAGTCATGCAAAGCTGGAGAGCTGATTTCACGATGAAGATGTTGGGGATGAGCAGTTCCAAGTAGTTAGTCTGGGTTGTATGTAATGTTTGAAGCCTACGGGCAAATGAATTCCTCTAAGGCCTACGGGTCATGCAATACTTACGCATACGGGTCTTGTAAGGGTTCCACCTCACCCCTTGAAAGGTGGATTATCAAAAATCAATAAAAAATGAAGGTCTTCGGGCCATTGGATGGATCATATAGTGACATATTTTCTCTCATTTTATATATTTTTTATGTATAACAAGCAGTATGTTACTTATGGGTGAATCATGCTAGACTTTTAGTATATACTGGTCATGATTTGTAGTAGCAATCAAAGCAGGTAAACTAATTCATCGATGGTGTAACGAGGCTTGCGACACTAATCACCACCCCTTAAGGATTGAGGAATACTCCTAAGGTTAGTGACAACCCATTTTGGATATAGTTCGGGTATCCGAGTAAGGTTCATTACATCTTCCAACATCAAGCACACCCAATGAGCAACATGTGGTGTCCAATACAAGTTTGGATAAGTTGCCTCTAATAATTTTCTTATTAAATATTAAACAACAATGCAAATAAGAATACACTATCAATAAATAATATAAGATTTTAATTACAATAGAAAGAAATCGTATCTATATATAATGTTTATCAACATAAATATTATTTGAAACACTATCAGTGTCAACTTGAACAATGTTAAAAGGTTTAACATTTTTTTAAAAAAATTGAAGAAACTCAAAACATTTTTGTTTCACTTTTAACACAAGAATAAGCATCAATAAATTCAATGAAAGCCGATCATTTTGGGTTATTCACCAAGAAATTGATCAGTGTTTTTCCTCTTCCATCTATCCAACCATTAGTCATAATCAAACATCCCCTTCTCGTCCACTCACCATAATATTTTTTTTATTAACAAATTTGTGTGTTTCTAGCACTTTTTGATGTAAGAGAACCCTTACCTCTTGATATGATGGTGGTTTCATGCCAAGACCCTATTGTCAAACTCCTCCGATAAAAGTTGCAATGTTATCATAATTGACAGCTTTGGAAGGAATTGTATCATCATGCATCCACCTGACAAATAATTGACCGATATCCTCTCTTTTTTCCTTCGTGCATGCATCACTAATTGGTGTTTGTCTTTAAGTTGTTTTCCTTTGTCACACATCTTTTGAATGAAGTAGTGATCGATTGCTTCCCTTATCTTTGAAAGTGGTGCATTCATTTGACTTCCAGTAGTTTGGCTTCTGGAAAATCTTGTTGATTTTGCTTTCCTTAAAATTCTTCCTCAAATTGGAATTAAAATAAGATTTTCTTCTTCGTCATCTTCCATCAGATCAGTATCCTTATGATGGGTAGTCAAATTTATTTGATCCTTCAATAATTTATTTTACTTACCAAACATTTTAATTTTTTCTGTTACAATTGAAAACCTCTCGTCAAATGTCATTTGGCTCATGTAATACATTCATTTATAACTTTGGCATATGATGTGCAAGTCAAATAATTCTTATTTCTAGGACCAACTAATACAAAATATGCCCAAGAAAAAAATTTGTCATGATTACTAAGCACAGAGTATGATAATGCATGCTTTAGAACAATGGCACACTTTTAACAGTGCCCACAATAATATGCAGTCATTGTCATCATCATACTTCCAGAAGAGTAAAAATGGAAGGGCAAAAAATAAAAGCTAAACTAAGCTAAGCTATTGCATGGGTGATCTACCCAGCTCCCACCTCGCAGATTCACAATTCTCACACCACCATCACAAAATGTGTACATCGACAAACAACAACCAATCAAATCAAGAATCCAAGAAAGAATCTCAGTAGAAGACATTAGAGGCAGAACCCCGGGGGTGCTTGTAGCCATGCTCCAGCACCAGACTTTCCGAGGCAGCTCGTTTTGGCCTCATCTGTAAATAAGTGGAATCATGGTGGTCAGACTGCAAAGAACAAAGCTGCATGCTAGAGCGCAAATTCATTAAAATTGAAGCCTAACCTTCTCCTCAGCCCGCTGATAAAAATGCCTCAACAGAATGTTTCTAGCCTCGCCGCATATCACTGCCATAAAGTGTTTCGAATGTCAGAATATTTGGAAAGAAAAATAAACTTTCAACAGCCCAAATGAACTCAATATAAGGTGTATAATTAAATTAAGTACAGTGTATAGTTGAGTGTTGTTCTAATAGAGTTTGACTAGTTTGTGAGTATCACGCACTCATAAGTTGGAACACAAACACGGTAGCATGAAAGTCATTGACATAATTCTACACAGAAAAAATGAATCTTCCAGGCAGAAGGAAAATAAATATGCAATACAGCAGATTTACAATCTCACAAGCAACATTTAAAAAAAAAAAAGAGTTGGAATAAATATCCCATCATCACCTTGATCGGGTGGTGGCAAGGTGCGGTTGTGTGTAGGATGGTAGGTGGCAGGCTCCAGTTTCTGTTTAGTAAAGGCAACATCAGATCATCAAAACACATCAGGCAGATCAAAACTCATCATGTAAATATAACTCCACAAGATAAGAGCTGGAATTCATTGTTTGCAAATATGTTTGGTCTAGCTTGTACAGCTACAAGAGTGAATGAAAAAAAAAACAATGCTACTTTGGTAAAATGATTAATGATAAATGGTTGTTGAAAATGAGTTGATTCCAGTCAGGAAATTCAGTAATGTTTCGATTATACAAAATGCTGAAGAACCATTGTGGAATGATTGAAGAAGAAATAGCTATCAATATAGATTTTTTTCATTAACAGACACAAAAGCAATCTTCCCAATCAAATAACTGAAAATAATACAAATATTGGCCAGGATTTAAGGCACTCTCTCAACTTGGATTTCTAATTCATCTTCCAGCAGATAACTTCATCAGGGGGAAAAAACATTATATAGACTAATCAAACTGCCCAGCTCAACTTAGAATCTTCCATTGTTTATCACAATAAAGACTTGCTTTTCACTAAATCCTTATTGGGACAATAATGCAGTTTAATAATTGACTAAAGCAATTCAACAAACCGAAAGATCTAAAATCCAGCAAAACATAGCCTACTTACAACAGGCCTATGATAAAACTCAAAAACAGAAAACATCACGGGCAGATGTTGCAGCATACATATATGATTGCAAATTTAACAAGGTTACGATGGTTTTTTATTTTACAGTAAGAACACAGCTCGACACAGAGAAAGAATGACGGTTTACAAAAACCCATGGCTATAATTGACAGAGGCACAGCGATGGGACGAAACAAGCACGAAAGGGAAAAAACTACTACTTAAACTCAACGCGCAGCTGAAATTATAATACGCATATCTTGACACTACAGACAAATGGTCTCAAAGATGAAACCCTGACATCGAATGGAACAACAATGGATAGAAAGAAAGAAATAACTTTTTCGGATTACTTCAAGAAATCCGTAATCAAACAAGATGGTTGCATTAATTTCACACAAACAAACAAAACTGAGGAGAAATTAAACAAAGGACAGAGAAGTGGATCAATTACCGAAGGATTGGAAGGATCAGACGGACGGAGCTGGCTGAAGTTGTCAGGATCGGTTGACGGCAAGTTGCCCAGCATTGAGCCCATAGAAGAATCCAGAACTCGAGGTTCAGTCCTAAGTTTCACCGGGACGTCTCTCGCTCGTAAACTTGCCTCGCCCACCTCCCTCCATTGAGCAGCCGTACCCCGTAAAAAATTGTATATAAAATTTATGTTTTTATTTCAATTAACTATATTAAAATAACATTACAATTAAAGTTTTCATAGTTGTATCCAGAGAATGAAATGTCAACTCATCTCACAAAAGATTTTATTATCCAATCCGAGATTATTATAAATTTAAGACATGTTTATGAAATCTCTATGGATATCATCTTTGTAAGTTAATTACATCACTTTATCGTCATAATAGAATGATGGCATTTTATAAAAAGGGCTGACCAATACCCATGCATCGAGAGATGCCATGCAAATTTAGCCCCTTCAGTCCTCAAGTCACGAGGCATCTCATGATTGTTACGTAAAGAAAAGGTGACTTTGATATAGTTTTAAAACATATAAGAGAACACTTAAGAATTTAAAGTCATCCATGAAGGTGTGAGGTTTGTAATGACATGACTTTTCTATATGAAATTTTCTTTTCTTTACATAGATGAGTGTCATACTTAGATATCTAAAGCATAATATAATATAAATAAATCATATGCAACACATCAAAAATATACAAAGTTATTTTATTTCATCAGCATAAAACATTATATACTAAGGATAAATACATTCCATAAAATCAAAATAGGTGCAATGGGATGATAAAACAAATAAATAACATAACTAAAATTTAAAAATTTAATAGATCGTGGTCTCCTATGAATATTACAACCATGAAAAAACTATAAAAAGAAAACAAAACATTTGAAATAAGACTAACATTTTGTAAATGATGCATTGAGAAGCGATGCATTGAAATCTTGTTGAATGATTCAGTGACACTTTAGAATTTATTTCCTATGAATGCAGCAAAGGTGTTGACCACAAGATGCCGCTTGAGGGGCCTTTTTATCACCTACTGCTCTTGCCACTTATCAGTGTTTTTTATATTTTCAATATAAAAAAACATGGAAATGGGGGTGTGTGTGTGGGGGGGGGGGGGTGTAACGTCTCATTACCTTTCTATGAGGTATGTTCTAATTTTTGCTTTTGGTTTCCTTTTTAGTTGGGTGAGTATTGCTTACCATGAAATTGGAAAGATACATGTAATGGTGAAATGAGAGATTTATTGGAATTTTTAATATAAAACCTGCATTTTATGCTGCTCGCTGGGCACTTACACGCCACGCAAGTGAAGTACACGCCATGTAATGGTTTGTTGGGCAGAAGCCGTGAATTGAATACATGGCGTGAATGAGTTACAACCGTGTAACAGGTACATGTTGTGTAAGGGAAAAATATTGGTTTTTAATTAAAAATACGATGATTTTTTGGCGTATATGTGTCTTGAGAGTTACACGACGTGTAATGGCATTACACGCCGTGTAAATGTTGCGAGTGGTGGTTTTAAGCAAGCAGCTCGACTGATTTCCTATTTCATTCGGCCTGCAACTAGCCTCTCTCGACTTAGAGCTTACCCTAGGTGATTTTGGGTGACTCCTTTCCGTCTAGATGGATTCATTCAGCGATTGATCGCCATTGCGGTTGGATTGCTCCTCTCTGAGTAAGTGTTCCTTATGGTTCTTTTTTGATTTTGGTTGCAACTATGGTTTGGCTATGGCTTTATAATCGGATCGTGTTTTCTATCAATCCATTTCAGTCTCTTGTCATGCCTTATCTTTTGAAGGTGGATCTTGTGGCTTCCAATCCCCATTGTCAAAGGCGGTTAGGTTTTCTACATCCTTGAAGTAGGTAGATCTATTCAAGCGTTCTAATTTCTTGAATTGCCTGTTGTTCTTATTGATTCCTTGAGATTTGAAATGGAATTGCATGTGTTGAAATTAAAAAGGGCATGGGTTTGTGTTTAAAAGGGGGATTTGCTTTGAAAACAGAATTGCCTCGATTTGGAGAAAAGTAGATTTTCAAACCTTCAAGAATATTGGCTTAGATTTGAAATGGTTTTATAAAAAAACGTGAACATGGTTTTTAAAACAGATTTTGACAAACATTATATAGCGGGAACCTTCGGTGCATCAAGAAAGAGACACAGGTAGCCTTAGTGTGTGTGACACCACTATGAGGTAACCTCTTGTATATCGATGGATTGTGGTAGGAATCGATATTAGTTGGATCCAACCTTATGCATTTCTAGGCTCGTGAGTGTAGTACATATTGTCTCATAGGCTAGAGCTCGACTAGAAGGTGCATTGTTGTTTCTAGTTGTTTAATACATGATAGATTATTTCATGGATATTGGATCACATGTATATTTATATTCGGTATGTTTACCTGTTTTCTTTATGAATGACATCTTTCCAACTTTGACAAACATGATATGCAATTTCTAGAAAACCCAAGGATTGTTTGAGAAATGTTTTCAAATTGTTTTATTTAAAAAAATGCTTGTAAAACTATTTTGTTTTAATGTTAGAACTTATGTATTTTTGATATTAGAATTTGTATAGATTCCTTGGTGGTTTCCTACTGGGATCTGCTACTCACACCCTACTTCTACCTTTGGGTAGCTATATACCTTGTTTTACAGGACACATGCAAAGGGAAGTACATTTTGTAGCATGCAGACTTGTCTTTACGTCGTTGTTTCGGTTTGGGATGGTTTGGAGGTGATGGGTGGTCACATGGAGACTTGTTAGTCTAGAATTGTTATACTTCATGGTTTAGATCATTGGCTTATTTGTATATCCCTTTGTTTTTTTACTTTGTACTATGGTTGTATGTCTTTTTTTGCTTATATTTGAGACTTGTTTTGTTATCTTTGTTTTACCTCACCTCGTAATGGATTGACTTGGGTGACTGGTCTAGTTGACCCAGGTTGGTCTGTTACAATTTGGTATCAGAGAAGTTACTCAACCTGAAGTATGTCATCACTGCCTAAGTTGGTTCTGTGTCTCGGGTAGACACAAGTAGGATCATCAGAATTCATATAGTAAGTGCGGAAAAGGGGCTTGGCCAGCTCACTCCTGTGACTGAATCCGAGTTTCCATGAGTGGTCAGAAAATCTTTATTAAGTCTGAGACCTAGTATTTAATATCATTTGAATGAATTGTATAGAAAATATATTTAAATTTACTTATCTACAAAGTTTGGGGACTTTGTGTGCGTAAGGTCGTTTAAATAAACCAACTGGAGAGTTTATTTAGATGGACACACTACTAGAAATCTGACCTTTCCCAACGCTTCTATACCAATGGTTTGTAAAAACCGTTGGTATAGGTCCCCTTTCCCAATGGTTTGGCCAAACCATTGGGAAATCCCACTTTGAGGTCACTTTTCCCAACGGTTTGGCAAAACCGTTGGGAAAGGGTATGGCTTTCCCAATGGTTTGGCCAAACCGTTGGGAAAAGTTCACTTTGTGATAATACATATATATATTTTTTACCGAATCTTTTTACCGAGAACATTATATAAATCAAAATTTAAAATAATTATGATAATACATATATATATTTATGAAATTATGTTCACAAAAGTCATGTTAGGTTAGTGGTTAGGTCGTTCAATGATAAACTAGAGGTCCTGGGATCAAATCCCACCGAATGTTTTTTTTGAAATACATATACCAACAGTTTTATGAAACCGTTGGTATAGATTTTCATATTACTTATACCAACAGTTTTCAAAAACCGTTGGTATAGGTCTATACCAACAATTTTCCAAAAACTGTTGGTATAGACCTATCCCCAAGACTTACTTGCCAACGGTCCTCCAAACCGTTGGTATAGGCTATACCAACCGTTTGTAGGCCTACACCAATGGTTCCAAACTGTTGGTATAGGTTAGTTTTCCAGTAGTGACATGTTTCTTTCAAAAAGTGTTGTATTTCATGGTATAATTCATAATTGCTTTAAATTCTTATTGTGTTAAAGAATTTTTTTATATGATAGAGGTTGGTTCAATGATTTTGGGGTTTTCTCGTGACTGATTGGTTATTGTCTTGTGTTTAACAAACAATGCCTCATAGAAGAGGTCTTCCAAATATGAGAGGGGAAGCCATGAGGCAGGTTCCGTAGGAGGATCCTCCATTGGACCCTTCTTTGGTTGAAACAATTATCCATACTATTCAGACTCTGGGGTCAGTGGGTGTCATGAACCTGGGACAAGTAGTGGATCATGGATCGAAATTTACCAAGAAGCATCCACCTATATTCCATGATGACAAAGGAACCTAAGAATCAGAGGAGTGGCTTGAATAGATTGAGAGGATCTTCAAATTTTTAAAGACTCCTGAAGATTCTCAGATGGGTTTTTCTACGTATATGATTGAGGCACCATGAAGAAGATAGTGGGAATCTATAGTGCAAGCTAAGTTGCATGAGGGTCTTATTTGAGTTTCTTTCAAGAAAATATTTAACCAGTGGTTTTATCCTGAGACTTTACGTGTGAAAAATACCCAGGAGTTTCTAACTGTGGAGAAAGGGGAGCATACCATTCTAGAGTACTCCACCCACTTTGCTGAGTTGGTGCATCTGGTACTGGAGCTTGTCACTAATGATTACCTGAAGGTTTAGAGGTTTGATATGGGGCTGAGGGCTGATATTTGGTCAGTGCTAGTTCTTTTGTTCCTTTTGACCTTTGTGGAGGTATTGGATACAACATTTTGGTTGAGGAAGATATAGCTGAAAGGATAGGTTTGAGCGGAGCTTCAGTTGGTGCAACGATTAGCTAGGGTGCTTCTTCTGGTCAGAAAAGGAAGCATGAGAGTGGTCAGTTTTCTGAAGGTCCTGTTTCAGGGGATTCTTCAGGATAGCCACAGGTTATCAGCTACTAGTGTGGGAGGCATGGTCATACTAGGCCTCATTGTATGGAGGTTCCTAGGAATTTTTATCTTTGTGGGTGATCTGGCCACCTAAAACGTTTCTGTGACAAGATGTCCCAAGGTAGTAAGGCGAGATCTACTTTCACCAAGGGATTTTAGTTTCACGTTGATGTTCCCAAGGGTGGTGGGTCTTTTTCTCAATCCAAGGGGAATTTATAGGTGGCTAAGTCCATAATGATTTATACGGTTGAGTGTGCTCTTTAGGAATCTAAATTAGGGCCAGCTACTATTAGAGGTACGATGTTTATTTTATCTTCTATGGTGATAACTTTATTTGATATATGTGCTACTCATTATTTTATATTATCAAAGTTAGTTGACATGCTGGATTTTCATTTTGAGCTTATTTCATTCTTGTTGGATCTTTCCATGCCTTTGGGAAAGAGGTCCAAATAAGGTTTCAAGTGCCACGTGTGTCGGGTGGTGATAACCAACATTGAGGTGGTTTGAGACTTCTTAGTGATTGATATTGACATCTTCAACTTGATTATAGGCATGGATTGGATGATCATAATGAAGGAAAAAATAGTATGTTATCACCATTGGGTATAGTTATGATCTGCCTATGGGATCACTCATGTTTTCCAGAGTGAGTGGGACTCTAGATCGGGAAGGGCGGGGCTTATTATTTGTTATGTTGGTATGATCTCATTCCAGTTTTTAGAATTTTTTCTTGATGTAGTTGTCCTTTACTTGGGTGGTCAGCTACCTACTGTTGTGTGTGAGTACCCAAAGTTATTTTTGGATGATTTTTATGATTTACCACCACATAGAGAGGTCGAGTTTATTATTGATCTGCTCCCTGGAACGATGCCTATTTCTATGCCATCCTATCAAATGACACCTACTGAGTTGGTGGAACTTAAGGTCCAGCTTGAGAACCTAGAGGCAAAAGGATTTATTCATCCTAGTATGTCACCATGGGCTTCACCAGTGCTTTTTTTTAAGAAGGCATAAAAAACTCTCAGACTTTGTATTGACAATCGAAAGTTGAATCGGGTGACTATTAAGAACATGTATCCTTTACCTAGAATTAATGATCACTTTGATCAATATAGAGGGGCTCGTTGGTTTTCTAAGATTTAACTACGGTTAGGGTACCATTGGTTGTGAGTCTAAGAGGTTCACATACCCAAGATAGTGTTTTGGAGTCGATATGGGCATTTTGAGTTTCTGGTTATTCCATTCGGACTCACTAACACTCCTATTATATTTATGGATTTGATGAATAAGATATTTCATTAGTTCATGAACTATTTTTTTGTGTTTCTAGATTATATATTGGTGTACTATAAGTCAAAGGAGGAACATGTGGACCATTTGGATGTCATCCTTTAAACCTTGAAAGAACATCTTATGTATAGTAAACTTTACAAGTGCGAGTTTTGGATTTGAGAGGTGAAGTTTTTGGGGCATGTGATATCTGATAGGGGAATCTTAGTAGATCTTAAAAAGTAATGGTCAATTATATACTAGAAAAAACCTTGAAAAGTTTTTGAGATGTACAACTTCTTGGGGTTGGTTGGTTACTACATAGGGTTTTTTAGGACTTCTCTAAGCATGCATCTCTGATGACAACTTTGACCCGTAAGGGTGTAAAGTTTTAGTGGGACAAAAAATGTCAAAGATATTTTGAGGAGGTGAAAGTGAGGTTGACTTCAACACCAATTTTGATTCTCCATGAATCAGGTTCAGGTTATGATGTTTTCTATTATATCTCAGGTACGAGTTTGGGTTGTGTCTTGATGCCAAGGAAATAGGTTGTGTCTTATGGATCATGCCAGTTATGACCTCCTGAGAATAACTACTCTACCCATGATCTTGAGTTAGCAGAAGTTATGCACACACTCAAGATGTGGAATCACTATATTTTTGGGGAGTGATTTATAGTGTATTATGACAACAAAATCCCGAAGTATGTTTTCACTCGTAGGGATCTGAACTTATGATAGAGACATTAGGTTGTGTATCTTTAGAACTTTGATTTTAATATCAAATTCACCCCCAGGAAAGGAAATGTGGTTTCTTATGTACTAACAAGAAGAGTACCAATCCAAACACTGAAGGAATCAAGTGAAGAGTGGTCTCTGATGAGTTTGTTTACTGAGATGAAATTGGGAGTGAAGAAGGTTTGTGGGAAGGTGTTCTTGGATTCAATAAAGGTTGAATCATATTTTGATGAAAGATTTCAACTTTAAAAGATGACAAACACTGAGAACTAATGCTCAGGAGAAATCCTAAATAGTGGGGAGACCTCGGGCGAGTGGTCTCAGTCTCCTAGTGGAGCTTTGTGCTTTCTTAGAAGGTTGGTTGTTCCGTTTTCCCTAATATAGGTTTTTCTAGATAGTGGGGACTGGTCATGTTGGTTCATGCACTCTAAGGATAAAAATATGTACCATGACTTGAGATGTCAATATTAGTGGCCAAGGATGAGGTGATCAGTTGTGGATTTTGTATCGCGGTGTCTCACTTGTCAAATAGTTAAGGAAAACACCAAATACCTACATGTTTGTTGCAGCCTTTACCCATTCCGGTATGAAAGTGGGGTGAAATTTCTATGTATTTCTTCATTGGTTTACCACAGACTCATAGTGGGAAGGGTTCAATTTGGGTGATTATTGACAGACTCACTAAATCAATGTATTTATTACCAATAAAGGAAATAACGAAAGTGGAACAAATTTGGGACTTATATTTCTAGAGATTGGGAGACTTCATGGGGTTCCCTTTGTGGTTGTTTCTAATAGGGGCTCTAAGTTCACATCTAGATTCTAGAAAGGATTGTAGGAGGCAATGTGTTTCAAATTGAAATTGATCATGGATTATCATCCACAGATGGATGGATAGACTGAGAGGGATATACAAGTTCTTGAGGGTATGATCTAGGCATAAGTGCTTGATTTCAGTGGATCTTGGGGAATACATTTTCCTTCAGTCGAGTTTTCCTATAAAAATAGTTATCATAATTCGATTAGTATGGTGCCCTTTGAGGATTTGTATGGGCATCCATGTCAATCTCTCTTATGATGGGTAGAGTTGGGAGATCATTGTTTGGTTGGATTGACTCTCATTTAGGAGAAGATAGAGATGGCGCAATTGATCCAAATGAGTTTGATCATGGAACAATGTCATCATAAATCTTATGCGGACCATCATGGTTGGATGCTGGAGTTTTTGGTTGGTGATTGTGTTTTTATCAAAGTTTCAGATCACTTGGGACATTATTAATAGGGTAAACATGGTAATTTGGCACCAAGGTTTGTGGTCCCCTTTTAAATATTTGAGTGATTGGGGAGGATGGCCTACTATTTAGACTTTTCATATAGTTTGATGTCTATCCACGATTTGTTTCATGTTTCCTAGTTGATGAGGTATATATCATATCATTCCCATATGATTAGGTGGGAGGATGTAGATCTTGAATCTGACACCACTTTTGTCAAGCATACAATTCAGATCATGGATCGTCAGGATAAGGTACTGTATGGTAAAATTATTCCCCTGGTCCGGGTACTATGGCAGTGCAGATAGGATCACCATGAGATGTGGGAGTGGGATTTGTTGATAAGGTAGTAGTGGCCTTCTATTTTTGAGGATCCAGAATCTTGATCATTTTCTGGGTATAAAAAACTTTTATAGTGGGGAGATTATAATGTCTCATTACCTTTCTACTAGGTATGTTTTAATATTTTCTTTTGGTTTCCTTTTTTGTTGGGAAAGTATTTTCAACAATGAAATTGGGAGGATACCTATAATAGTGACTTCAGGGATTTTTTTTGGGATTTTCAACATAAAACCTGCATTTTCTACTGCTCACTAGGCACTTACACACCGTGTAAGTGAAGTACAGAACAAGTAATGGTTGATGGGAAGAAGCTATGAATTGAATACATGTCATGAATGAGTTACATGCCATGTAATAGGTACACACTGTGTAAGGAAAAAATATTAGTTTTAATTTAAAATTTGATGGGTTTTTTAGTGTATATGATCCTTGAGAGATATATGATGTGTAATGGCATTACCGGTCATGTAAATGTCATGAGTGGTGGTTTTAAGCAATCATATCAGATAATTTTCTATTTCATTTGGCCCAAAACTAGCCTTTCTCGAACCATAGCTCACCCCAGGTGATTTTGGGAGTTTGCTTTATATCCATATCAATTCTTTCAATGATTGATCACCATTGTGGCTGGATTACTCCTCTCTAGATAAGCATTCCTTCTAGTTCTTATTTGGTTCTGGTTATAGCTATGGTTTGGCCACTGTTTTGTAATCAGATCATGTTTTCTATAAATCCTTTTAATTCTCTTATCATGCATTATCTTCCAAAGGTAGATATTGTGGTTTATAATCCCCATTGTCAAAGGTTTTTGGGTTTTATACATCCTTGAAGTAGGTGGATCTATTCAAGAGTTATAATTTATTTAATTTCCTGTTGTTCTTATTGATTCCTTGGTATTTGAAATGGAATTTCATGTTTTGAAATTGTAAAGGGAATGGGTTCATGTTTTGAAGGGGTTTTTATTTGAAAATGGAATTGCCTCGATTTGAAGAAAAATGGATTTTCAAACCTTGAAACAGAATAGATTAGATTTGAAATGGTTTTATAAAAAAATGTGAGCATGGTTTTTAAAATAGAAATTTACAAAAATTGCACAATAGAAACCTTGGGTGCATCAAGAAAGAGACACAAGTATCCTTAGTGTGTGTGACACCACTAGGAGGTAACCTCTTGTACATCAATAGACTATGGAAGAACTCGATATTATTTGGATCCAACCTTATGACTTTTTAGGATCATGAGTATATAGTATGTATTGTTTCATAGGCTAGATCCCAACTGGTGGGTGCATTTTTGTTTCTAGTTATTTATTTCATGATAGATTATTTCATGAATCTTGGATCACATGTATATTTATATTCGGTATGTTTACCTACTTTTTTATGACTGGAATTTTTCTATCTTTGGTAAACATGATATACATTTTTTGGAAAACCCAAGGATGTAATAACCTAGATTTCCCCCCAAGACCTTCCTTTGTGAAAATCTAGAGTTGAGGTGTTCTAGGAGCTGTCGGTGGCTCATTTAAAGAGTTTTCCAAAATTCTAGTTTTTTCCATCGGCATGTCCGTACGTCGGCATGACAGTGTGTCGACATGTAAGTGTGTCGGAATGTCAGTGCGTTATCATGACAGTGTGTTAGTGAGTCGAGGGCATTGTCATCGGTGAGTCAAGGGGTATTGACATCGGTGAGTCAGGGTCTTCATCGTCGGTGAGTCAAGGGTGTCAGTGTCGGTAGGTCAGGGCGTCGGTAGGTCGAGGAATCGGTAGATCAACATCGGAAAGTCATGATGTTGGTAGGTTAAGGTGTTGGTAGGTCGTATCGGTATCTCACCCATTGGTGGATCAGCATCGGTGGCTTAGCATCGGTGACTCACCCACCAATGACTCATTTCCAGTTTTTCCCAGTTTTTTACAATTTCTCCTCTGTTAGGTGTTTTTCTCTGTTTAATGTTAATATATCAACTCACAGTCATTTTCTAGTCTATATCCACCATTTTTTGAGGGGTATTATTAAATATCAATTAATTAAAATGCATGAAATCTCCCAGTTAGGTGGTCAAACCATGATCCAACTTTTATGTACTTCGAAATGGTCTCCTTGATTTTAGGATCTGGCCTCTTATTAAGCTGATATTCTCTCTTCCTTTTTCCTTTTTCATTTATCTATATGTTCCTAGAGACTCCCTCCTGAGACGAGTCATTCACCCTTGCTGGATCCCTTCCCACTCAGCCTTGGAGTTCTTCCTGCAAGTCGTGACATCCCCTATTCTTGGTGTAAGAAGGAACTTTGATCCTTGATCATCCAAGTAGGGATTTTATTTTTCTTCTCTTTAATTTCGCATCATTTAGGGTGGTTATATTAATGGTTCCTTATGAGGAATGACTGGATACTCTTCTTAAAATGAGAATTAAACAAGGATTTAATATAATCAAAAGATAACTTGCATAAATAAAATAATGGACAGGGTGTGGTTTGATGTTTCTCGCCTATTTTATTTTGTTATCCTTGCTTGTTTTATGGATGTTTTGGTTGTATTACTTCTGAAAATCATGGTCGTTGGTGGTCTTTTCTTATGCACTGGTGGTTTTCTATTTTTTGTGGTGTTTTTATGTATATATGTAACATGAAATCTTATAAATGACATACAGTTGGTTAAATAAAGGGATGCCCTAGGATTAAACCAGCTCTGTGATCACCCTAGTTATATTCAAGTAGAAATTAAAGAACCCCCTGTCAGTTAAATTTGAAAATGTGTGGTTTTATGGTTGTGGTTATGTGATGTGTGTTTTGGTTTGGGTTCTGTGGTATCGGTATGTGGGGTGGTATGGGGGGGGGGGGTGTTGGTGCCTTAGTACAAGAGATTGATTGATTGTGGAATAGATGAACTTGTATGTAGTAGAACTACCTTTATGTTGTGTTGTGGTCATGAAGCGACGTCAAGTAGTGGGACTGCGGTGTAGTTATGGGCTCGTTATGTAGTGGGACTGCATTAGGGATTTGTTTGGGAAGCGGGGCTGCAAGGTTGGGTTATGATATAAGGAATGGGTGATATCACTTTGAAGAAAGATAATTGATATTAGTTGAACAGGGATGTGCAATGGGACTACAAGTCTAGTTTTGTGTTGTTGTGTAGTGGGACTACAGTTTGGTTTTGTTCATTGCTTGGTATGGTTACAGTTGTTAGTTTCCTGGTAGGGATAGAATAATTTAAATTGAATCCCCTTAAATAAATAACTAGAAGTTGAAAAAAGTGGGGTTGGGTTTATGATTGGCAGTGGTTGTTATATGGTTGTGCATATAGGAGTAATAGAAAAAGCGGTGCTGGTGTGGGCTTGTTGTCTGTTCGTGTGAAATCTGTAGGTTGGGGCTGAGTGTTTGATTACCTATATATATATATTGTAGTTCCTTGTGATTTTTATACTCACCCCACTCTTGTTGAGTACTATGAGTCGAGCACCTCCATTTCATGGGGAGGGTGTATTTTCCAACATCCTAGTGGGAGGATGGATGGATGGTTACTGATTTTCTTCCTCGCACCATCCTCTAGATCTTGCTGCTTAGGCGTATCTGAGTAGGCTATAATGGTTTGAGGCTTAACATATTCCAAGATTCTTCAGGAAAGGGTTTTTTTGGACTAGGGGATCAGGTGTTTGTGGGACAGGTATGTTTTCCCAAGTATCTTCAGGATGAGGGCCAGATGTCTTCAGGTGTGGCAGTGGTTGTTCTGGCCTAGGTGTCTTCAAGCGTGGCGGTGGTTGTTCTGGACTAGGTGTCTACGGGAGTGGTTGTGTTTGGTTTGAGGCCCAGGTGTGTTTAGGAAGGTTGTGGTAGTGGGTTTGCGTGTGGGAAGAGTGGCAGCATCAAGACGTCAGATCATTAGGAATGAGAAATTAACCAGTGTGAAAGTGGTGTGGGGTACCCAAATGTTGATGCAATTATACTATTACTATACTTGACTTGCGTTACTTGGGTGAGTGTTCCTTGGTGAGGTTGGGATGGTTAGTATTCCTTGGTAGGTTCTTGAGGTTCTACTGTTTTCTCAGAGGGGTATTAGCATGTTCCCTCACTTGTGCATGAGTAGCTTTAGTTTCCCTACTGAGTATACTTGTATGCTCACCCTACACATGTAAAACTTTTTTCAGGTTTCTAGGAGGACTTTGAAGACTGTTCTGGACTTTACTAGCTCGGGCATCATGATAGCTGCTATTTCTGTTTATTTTATTTTCCTTGGTACATTATTTGGGAGTTTTGTCTTACTTTGTATTAGTTTTACTTTTTAACATGCATGTGGGAATGGATTCTTGGCTTTACTTTTATGTTTATCCCTTGGTGTTTCCAGGATTTACTATCTTATCTCCTGATATTGTTCTATAAAAAGGGTAATTCTTTTTATTTATGTGAGATTTTATACCCTTGGTGCTACTAGCCACTTCAGGTCCTATTGAAGGAAGGACTCAGGGGTCATTATCTCTCCTTCATCTTGAGAAAGGAAGGCCAGGGCACTTTTTCATCCCTTACCTCATCTTAGAGAAGGCAGGTTGTGAAAAAATGATATCATAGGTGATGGTAGAGAGATAGGATGAAGTTCAGGGTTAGGCATAGTGAGGATTGAATGAGATGGTAGGGAAGTAGTGTTAGGCGATCTTGGTGTGTGAAATGGGCCAAGAACGGATATGACACAAGATTTTATCCCCCCCGTGATTTGATGTAAGGACTCTGGACCTACTGAACAACTAGGTGAGGCTACACTGATTACAAGATAGAGACCCTAGGAAAGGTACATGCATCATAATGACTTGTGTTCTGGTGTTTCTTGGGTGTTTTGGGAATTTAAAATAAATAAAGAGTTTAAACAAAAATTTAAAAGGATTTTTCTACACTACTCGGGCTTAAGAGTTCTTTGTTTCTATTTTCAGCTATGGCACCCGGATGTCATCCATGAGTGGTATGAGTAGTCGAGGCCTAGTAAGTTGATCTAGTTGATTAGAATAGGGCCAATCGAGATTGAGAGGAGGAGGATGACCAGTGGTAGAAGAAACTTTGTTCCTTCTAGCAGTAGACTTTGGGAAAGTAAAAGGGAAATGTCTCAGACATGGAGATGGAGAGATGGCTCAAGGAGCTGGTGATTGCTTTCAGCTTGATCTAGGATCCAATTGAGTATTGGTTTCCTTGGGAAGTGAGCCAGATGTGAGGAGCAATTCATTAGTGGTGGATGCTTTACCTCAGGGATAAGAAGGAAACTAAGGTTTCGTGGATTGACTTCGAGAAGGAGTTCCAGACATAATTCATTTCTTCCATGATGAAGGCTGAGAAGAGGAAGGAGATTATATCCCTTAAATAAGGGAGTATTTTGGTAAGGGAGTTGGGGATCAGGTTTAAGGATCTCCTTTGTTTTTCTCTGGATCTCTTTTTGGATGAGGAGTCGCGAGCAAGATGCTTGGAAGAGGCACTTTGAACTTCTCTTCAGTATACTGTTACTCCCTTTACTATACCAACATACTTGGAGGTCCAAAATAAGGATGAAGTGGTGGAGAGGATGCACATGCTGGGAAGTGTTCCGAAATAGGGGAGACGACCAAGTTCTTCAAATGGGAATTCCATCATCAGCAGGTCTCCAACATCAGGACCTTCTAGGTTTCAGCCAGTGGGGAGTAGGTCTCAGCAGTTCCAGTTTCGATCTCTCGAACCTTTCCCTTTCCCCATGAGCCTAGGACCGAGATTATTTATCTATGAATGCCATGGGAATCTTCAGAATAAGTGCCATGTCTGAGTGCAGTACAGTGAGGGTGGGTAGGTTCAACACCCACTTCAGAAGCAGCAGTTACGAACCATGCCCTTCCAGTAGTAGGGGCAGAGATCTCCTGCTCCACCGAGGGCGGACGGTGTCAGAGGAGGTCAACCTTAGGGTGTTCCTCAAGGACCTCAAACATGGCATGATTAGGGATGTGGTCAATAGAAAAGGGGTAGATGGGTTGGGCATGGACAGTTTCATGCCGTAGAGGTAGTAGTTCCAGAAGGGTCAGAAGTTGTTCGAGGTACGATCATTCTGTTTAGTACACTTTCTTGTACCTTGTTTTATTCAAGAGATTCACACTCCTTTTTTACCCACTCTATCCCATGCCTTGTGTCTAGATATATATATAATTTCTATGCCCCTGGTGTTGAGTAGGACAGTTGGAGGCCATACTAGCCTATTTGATATTTTTCAAGGATGTAGACTGATGTTGGGGCTGCATCAGTCTAGTGAGGATCTCCTTATGCAACAAATGCATCCATACGATGTCATCCTAGGCATCTATTGGATGTTTTCCATGAACACTGTTATCGACTGATTTTGGAGAAGGGTCGTGTTCTCAGATATGGGTGGCGAACATGTAGCTTTCATTGGAAAGTGGAGTTTCCAAGAGGGCATCTGACATGTGGAGACCCTTATTTATTTGTTAGGTGAGATGTCAGTGGAATCAATGGGCTTAGAGATGGAGGAAGTTACAGGGATTGTTAGTGAGTTCCTGGATGTCTTCCCCAAAGAGGTTGTGACTCCATCCCCCTCGACGTGATGTTGAGTTTGGGATATTCTTAGAACCCAGTGCCCATCTGATTTCGATGGATCCCTATCGGATGACGCCTTCTGAGTCATGGGAGTTGTGGATTAAGGTTGATGACCTAATGAAGAAGTGTTTTATCCAACCAACTATTTCACTATGGGGTGCTCTAGTTTTGTTCACAAATAATGAATTCGGTGGTCTCAGGCTGTGCATAGACTACTGGAGACTGAATCAGGTGACAGTCAAGAACTGTTACCCCCTCCTAAGGATCGACAGCCTTTTTGAACTGTTGAAGGGAGCAATTTGGTTCTCTAAGATCGACCTACAGTCTGGATATCACCAGTTGAGGGTGAAGGAGGGTGACATTATAAATACTACTTTCATATGCAAGTATGGGCAATTTGAGTTCATGGTTATGCCGTTCGGTGTTACGAACAGACCAACTGTGTTCATGGGGCTCATGAACTCTGTTTTCCAAAAGTATCTAGACTGGTTCGTGGCCGTGTTCATTGAAAACATATTGATTTACTCAAGATCAGAGGAGGATCATGCTGAGCATCTAAGGACAGTTTTGGAGGTCCTCCAATGCCACCAGCTCTATGGGAAGTTGTCTAAGTTTAAGTTCTAGAAATGAGATGTGTACTTCTTTGGACACTTGGCATCTTAGTATAGAATAGAAGTGGACCCATCAAAGGTCAAAGTAGTTGTTTCTCAGGTAGCACCCAAGAATTTGGCAGAGGTTCTTAGTTTCCTTGGTTTGGAAGGTTACTACCGGAGGTTCGTACCCGACTTCTCTCGAGTTACGGATCCATTGAAAGTTTTGACCAGAAAAGACTAGGATTTCGTATGGAGTGAGAAGTTCCAGGTATCTTTGAGTTATCTAAAAGGTAAACTAGTTAGTACCCCAGTGCTGAGGTTTCCAGAAGAAGGGGTGATGTTCGAGGTGTTCTGTGATGTTTCTGATCTAGGCTTGGGATGTGTGCTGATGCAACAACAAGGAGTAATATATTATGGGTCTAAGTAGTTATGTCCTCACAAACGTAACTATTCAACCCACGACCTGTAACTTGTAGCGTTCGTGTTCACACTGAAGTTTGGGTGGCATTACCTCATAGGTGAACACTAAGTGGTCTTCATGGATCACAAAATCTTGAGGTATATCTTCTCCCAGTAAGACCAGAACTTGCAGCAGCGAAGGTGGATGGAGCTCCTTCAGGACTACGACATCAAAATATCCTACACCTTAGGAAAGGGGAACGTGGTGTCTGATACCTTGAGCATGAATTCATAGAATGATATAGTTTGGGAGTCTATATATGCTTGGAAGGCAATAGGGGAGTTGGCTGCTTTACATCTGGGTTTGAGAGTGGAGGATGGTAGAGGCATTATGTTTTAGATGACAGTGCATTATTCCTTGGTAAGAGAGGTGGAGGAGTCTCAGTGGGGAGACTCAGAGGCTGAAGTGATTTGTGATCGCGTTAGCTAGGGTGATGCTCCAGAGGGATGGTCGAAGGATAGTCAGAATTAGATACTGTTTCGTGGGAAGCTGTTTGTCCCGGTGGAAATGCATGAGTTAGTTCTTGGTGAGTTCCATAACTCACCCCTAGAAGTACATCCAAGAGTCGCCAAGATGTACCAAGGCTTGAGAGGTCAATTTTGGTGGCCCAGAGTGAAGAAAATAGTGGCAGAAATTGTGGCAAGATGCCTAGTGTGTTAGCAGGTGAAGGATGAACACCGTGTTCCCGACGATCTTTTACATCACTTAGACATTCCCAAGTGAAAGTGGGATGAAGAATTAATGGATTTAATAACAGGACTACCCAGGGATAAGTTATGATATGATTCCATCTGGGTAGTGGTGGATTGATTAACGAAGTTGGATCACTTCTTAGCGGATAAGGAGTTGAGAATAGTGGATGCCTTAGCACATAGGTACGTGGGTGAAATGGTACAGCTGCATGGAATTAAAAGATCCATAATTTCAGATTGGGATACACGCTTTACTTCATGAGTCTGGAAGGGATTACAATGTTCTTTTGGAACCCAGCTTTTCCTTAGCACCACTTTTCACCCTCAGACAGATGGGCAGACAGAGAGAACCATCCAGACATTGGAGGATATATTGTGAGAATGTGTTCTGGACTTCAGGGGATTATGGGTATGAAACTTTCCCCTGGAAGATTTTTCCTACAATAATATCTATCACTCCACCATTGGAATGACACCGTTCAAATCCTTTTACACAAGACCATGTCATTCTCCTATTTGCTGGACAGAGGTTAGAGAAGGTAGCTGTTCTTGGCCTAGAGGTTGTGTAGAGCATGACAGAGAAGGTTCAAATTATTTGTGAAAGGATAAAGGAAGCTCAGGGATAGTATAAGTCGTATGCTGATCATAGTAGGAGACCCTTGGAGTTCGAGATTGGGGACCACGTGTTTTTAAAGGTCTCCCCTCAGCGTGGACAGTGGAGGTTTGGTAGGGGGAGTAAGCTTTCTCCCAGGTTCATCGGACCTTTCGAGGTGTTGGGGTGAGTTGGCGAGGTGACATATCATCTAGCATTACCACCATGGTTAGATAGGATACACAATTTATTTCATGTCTCTCAGATCCATCTGTATATACACGACGACTCCCACATCCTAGACTGGGGAGAGTTGGATATCAAGGATGATGTGACATTCATGGAGCGACTGTTGAGCATCGAGGATCATAAGAAGAAGGTGATTCATGTATGGACCATTCCCTTGGTTCATGTCCTATCTATTCATTGTGGACTTGAGGATATTACCTAGAAACATGAGGCACAAATGCGTGCCCAGTACCCAGAGCTGTTCTGAGTTTTTCTCTTGTGTTTTCTTTGTGCCTTACTTTTGATGTAATGTTTGACCTCTCTTGCTGTATGATAAGTTGTTTCCCTCTTCTTTTGTTTTGTGTGAAAATTACTGGCTATGGGGAGGAGATAACTTTATCCTTAATCCATACTCATTAATTTGGATGCGATTAAACCCGTGCAGGTGAGTCAGTGCCACCCAAAGTGGATAATATCTTGAAAAGGAGGAATGAGCTCCCTAATCCATGTGTCTGGATGGTGTGACTTTTGGTGTTTGTGTGGTTACATGAGGGAGTAGAGTGGTATTGTTTATATATTTGTTCAGGAGATATATGTTGGGGAGGTTTCCTTGGATGTTGAGGTTTTCTCTCTAGCTTTAGAACAACACAAGGTGGTTTTCCCATAAGAGGTATCTTAAGGGATGGTTGTTCAGACCTATTTTCTTATAGGTTAGTTTTAAATTCTTGAGAACGAGAATAATTTGAGAGGTCTCTGATGTAATAACCTATATTTTTTCCCAGGCCCTACCTTTGTGAAAATCTAGTGTTGAGGCGTTTTGGGAGCTATTAGTGGCTTATTTTGAGAGTTTTCCAAAATTCTAGTTTTTCCATCAGCATGTCAGTGCGTCAGCATGAAAGTGCAGAGGCATGTTAGTGCAACGACATGTTAGTGAATCGACATAAAAATGCGTTAGTGAGTTGAGGGCTTCAGCATCATTGATTCAAGGGGTGTCAGCATTAGTGAGCCAGGGGCATCGACATCGGTGAGTCGAGGGCATTAGTATCTGTAGGTCAGGGTGTTGGTAGGTTGAGGCATTGGTAGACTGAGGTGTTGGTAGCTCCACATTAATAGGTCAGGGAGTTGGTAGGTCAAGGTGTTGGTAGGTCACATCGGTATCTAACATGTTGGTGGCTTAGTGTCAGTGACTCACCCATCAGTGACTCATTTCTAGTTTTTCCCAGTTTTTTCCAGTTTCGCCTCTGTTACATGTTTTTCTCCTTTTAAAGTTAATCTATTAACTCATAGCCATATGCTGGTCTATCTCCACCATTTCTAAGGGGAATTATTAAATATCAATTAATTCAAACGTGTGAAACCTCCCAACCACGTGTTCAAACTACAATATAACATTTAAGTACTTTAAAATAGTCTCCCTAATTTTACGATCTGGCCTCTTATTAAGCCAAGATTCTCTCTTCCTTTTTCCTTTTCGTTTCTATTGATGTGCCTAGAGACTCCCTCCCAAGATGAGTCATTCACTCATGATGGAGCCCTTCCCACTTAGCCTTGGAGTTCTTCCTATAAGTCGCGCCATCCTCTGTTCTTGGTGAAAGAAGGAACTTCGATCCTTGATCATCCAAGTAGGTATTTTCTTTTGCTTATATTTAATTGTGCATCATGCGGGGTGGGTATATTAATGGTTCCTTTTAAGGAATGACTGAATACTCTTCTTAAAATGAGAATTAAACAAGGATTTAAAATGGTCAAAAGATAACTCTCATAAATAAAATAATGGATAGGGTGTGGTTTGATGTTGGTCGCCTGTTTTATTTTGTTATCCTTGATTCTTTTATGGCTATTGTGACTTTATGCCTTCTGAATATCATGGAAATTGGTGGTCTTTACTTGTGCACTGGTGGTGTTCTATTTCGTTGTGGTGTTTTGATGTACATTTGTAACATGAAATATGATAAATCACGTACACTCAGTTAAATAAAGGGATGACCTAGGATTAAACCTGATATGTGATCACCCCAGTTATATTAAAGTGGGAAATAAAGAACCCCATATTGGTTAAATTTGAAAACACTTCATTTGATGGTTGTGGTTATATTCTGTGTGTTCTGGTATGGGTTCTGTGGTCTTGGTATGTGGGGTGGTACAGGGGGGTGTGTTGGTGTCTTATTACAAGAGATTGATTGAATGTGAAATGGATGAACTTTTTAGTAGCTGAACTACCTTTATGTTGTGTTGTAGTCACGAAGCGATGTCGAGCAATGAGACTATAATGTGGTTATAGACTCATTATGTAATAGGACTACATTGGGGATTTGTTTGGGCAGTGGGGCTACATGGATGGGTTGTGAGAGAAGGAATGAGTGGTATCAATTTGAATAAATATGATTGATAGTAGTTAAATAGGGATATGCAGTGGGACTGCAAGTCTAGTTTTGTATTATTGTGCAGTGGGACTGCATTTTGGTTTTTTTTGTTGCTTGGTATGGTTACAGTTTTTAGTTTCCCAGTAGTGACAGAATAATTTAATTTGAATCCCCTTAAATAAATAAATGGAAGTTTAACAAAAAGGGGGGTTGGGTTTATTTTTGGCAGTGGCTGTTATATGGTTGTGTATATAGGAGTAGTAGTAAAAGTGGTGATGGTGTGGGCTTGTTATCTGTTCATGTGAAACACATAGGTTGGGGATGAGTGTTTGATTACTTATATATATATTGTAGTTCCTTGTGATTTCTATATTCACCCCACCCTTGTTGAGAAATATTTTCCAAGAACCTCCATTTCATGGGGGAGGGTGTCTTTCCCAACATCCCGGTGGGAGGATGGATGACTGGTTATTGATTTTACTCCTCACACCCCCTTTTGGACATGCCTCTTGGGCATATCTGAGCAGGCTGTAATGGATTGAGGCTTACAATAGTCCAAGATTCTCCAGGAATGAGTTTTTTTGGACCAGGGGAACAAGTGTTTGTGAGCTAGGTATGTTTTCCTAAGTATCTTCTGGATGAGGCCCAGGTGTCTTCAGGCATGGTAGTGGTTGTTCTGGCCCAGGTGTCTTTGGGCACAGTGGTGGTTGTTCTGGCCTAGGTGTTTGTGGGAGTGGTTGTGTGTAGTTTGAGGCCCAGGTGTGTGCGGGTAGGTTATGGCAGTGGTAATTTATGTGGGAATAGTGGCAATGTCAAGATATCAGATCATTAGGAATGAGCAGTTAACCAATGGGAAAGTGTTGTGGGGTACCCAAATGTTGATGCACATATACTATTACTATACTTGAATTGCATTACGTGGGTGAGTTTTCCTTGGTGAGGTTGGGATGGTTAGTATTACTTGGTAGGTTCTTGAGGTTATACTATTTTTTCATAGGGGAATTAGCATATTCCCTCACTTGTGCATGAGTAGATTTAGTTTCCCTATTGAGTATACTTGTATGCTCACCCTACGTATGTAAAACTGTTTTTAGGTTTCTAGGAGGACTTTGAGGACTGCGATGGACTTTACTAGCTTAGACGTCAGGATAGTTACTATTGCTGTTTAGTTTATTTTCCATGGTAAATTATTTGGGAGTTTTGTCTTAATTTGTATCATTTTTACTTTATAACATGCATGTGGGAATGGATTCTTGGCTTTACTTTTACCTTTAACCCTTGGTGTTGCTGGTATTTATCATCTTATCTTTTTATCTTGTTCTATAAAAAGGGTAATGCCTTCCATTTATGTGAGATTCTATACCCTTGGTGCTAGTCACCACTCTAGGGCCTACTAAAGGTGGGACTCAGGGGTCATTATTTCTCCTTCATCTTGATGAAAAAGGGCATGGAACTTTTCTATCCCTTCCCCCATCTTATAGAAGGTAGGTTGTGACAAAAGAATATTTGAGAAATGATTTCAAATCATTATATTTATAAAAATTCTTATAAAACTGTTTTATTTTAAAGCTAAAACTTGTGAATTATTGATTTTTTAACTTATATAGATTTCTTGGTGGTTTCCTAATGGGCACTATTGCTCACACCCTACTTCTACCTTTGGTTGGCTGTAGGCTTTGTTTTGCAGGTCATAGGTAAATGGAATGACATTCTATATCATGAATACTTCTCTTTATGTTGCTTTTTTGGTTTGGGATGGTTTGGAGGTGATGATTGGTCACATGGAGACTTGTTTTTCTATACTTTTCATACTTTCTAATTTATCCCATTTTCTTAGTTGTATCTCGCTTTGTTTTCACTTTTTACTGTGGTTATATGTCTTATTTTTCTTATATTCTAGACTTGTTTTGTTATCTCTATTTTACCTCACCCTGTAATGGGTTAACTTGGGTGACTGGTCTAGTTGACCCAGTGTTCTATTACAGAGTGTTGTAAGATGAAAGCAGAAATGAAAATATTCACATTCAAATTCTAACAAAGTATATTATAAATAAAGGTAATACTCCATAAGAAACTCTCTTATACAACCCTTCATTATCTCTTTTGTTAGTCCCACTTCCACTCAATGATAAAAAACATAGTATGTGAAATCATACTCTTCTTCCCATATGTTGTGAATGTGTGGTGAACTCGACAATTGTAACGCCCTAAACCCAAAAGAATGGAGTTGATGTATTATTTTAAAACATTGGCAAGATTACAGGGAATCAAGTCCCAAAAGACCGATCGGTTTAACAGTCTTGAAAAATAGATTACATACATGAACTTTACATTAAAATTTATAACATAAAACATAGCATAAATAATCCATTGATAACACCATTATTCCCCTTTCATATCAATTATAAAACACTTCTTGGAATCCTGGGAAAATAAAACATAAGAAAGGGGTGAGATCAAATTCTCATTAAGGATAAACAATATAGCATAAACTATCACAAATAACCATAAAATTTTAAGGCAAGGTACAAAATTAAAACAAAATTATTTTAAAACATTATCTTCAGTATAATATGGAAATAATAAATCAAATAATTCCATTTAAACATTCACATGGATATTCTACTAGTTGAATAATCACATGTAAAATCAATAACTAATATCGTAACGAGAGAATGCATAATGAAGGACATCTTAAACATACCATCAAGGCTTTGGCCAAGACACCATACCTAATTGTGTAAGAAATTAGCCAAAACACAAACAGAATTGTCTCATGAGACTACCGATGCATCGAGGGGCTATAATGGGCCCCACCTGATACTTACTAAGTCCAATGCATTCCTCATATGAAAAGGGTGAAACATAATATAAACATTTGTATTAAAACTAGCATACAGAATTTTAATTCTTGAACCATAAACTATGAATGGTATAAAATATCACATCCATAGTCAAACATATCATAACTCATTAAATAAAATATGGAATACTGCATTATAATAAATCACCCTCAATCAAGAATAATATCCAATAAATGATGTTGATATAGATGAAAATAATCAGAAAAACTCTTTGAGAGAAATATCCCTTTTTCATGAAATCATTTAAAAGTCGTACAATTTATAAAGGAAGTCATTTAAAAGAGATTTTTTAATCAAAGTGTCCCATACCACTTAAATTTTTTTTAAAGTAATTAATATTTTAAAATAATCATGTCCATATAAATAAATCCTTAAAGTCATTTTAAAAGCATGGACATTAATTAAATAGATTTAGAAAAATAAATCTTTAAAACATTTAAAATAATGATCTAGTTAAAGAGTCCCTTATATAAAACCTTAAAATATTCCTTTTGATTTTTTTTAATAAAACACGTACTTGGATGATAAATATGTTCCAGTAAATACTTACACATAAAAAATCTCGAATAATAATGAGATTGAGGAATTAACCCTTACCTTAGGTCTGATACTCTCCGTACGTGTCTGAAACTCCTATATAATTTTTTTAAACATATTATTAACTTATATAAGAATCCTAATAATATTTATGATATCATATATGATTTTTTATGACTTTATATTAACTATTTTTTAACAATTCCAAGTTAATGCAACATTTCGGGTAATAATCGCTTTGTTTATCGTATGTGTTTTGACTTATTATTCTTGATCATTTTACTTGGATCATGATTTAATTACTTAAATAATTTATAATATGATTTATATATCATATATATATTCATAATATAAATATATATTATAGATAGATATATGAAATGTAATACACTGTTCATAGAGATGGTAGGCCGTATGTACGCATGAACGTTGTTTCTATTTTCTTATCGTATGGAAGTAAGTGAATGAAATATATGTACACACAAACACACACACACACATATATATTATTAAAGTAGCATTATTATTTCATATATTTCATAATTATTCATAATATATATATTTTTTATAATCATTCTTGAATGGTTAATGTGAAGAATAAATCTCATCGCTTCACGGAGACAACATGTCGTACGTACACACGAGCGATGATATCATTCCTTTAATGATTAAATGATATGGAACTGTATGGTATATTAATTATAAAGAATAATAATAATGTTATATTCATTATTTATTTCTATTATACTCATCATTATAACCATCCAAATAAAGTGACATGGAATAACAAATTACACCACGACGTGGAGATGGTAAGCCGTATGTACGCACGCACACATGATGATATTATTATTTGTAGGATGGATAAAATGATAATTATAGTTGTCCCGTGATTATAATAACATCTCAGTATATGTATGATACTGTATTTATTACTTTGATATGTAAAAAACATAGAAATAGGAAGTAGAAGAAGAAAAGAACTTTGAAAGAAGGGATAAAACGATTTCCTCTTCTTTAGGCATCTTCTTTTGATTTGCACAAAAGGAATCATTAAGTTGGTTTTCTACCAAAAGGGTGGCCTCTAGGATTAAGTGAGAGAAGTTTGGAGGATAATTGGTTAGGTTTTGGTATATCTTAAGATATTTTGAGGTGTGAATAAAAGAGAATGAAAAGTGTCCTTTTATAAGAGGGGTGAGGGGCACTTTTGAAAGATCTTAAAATATTAATTTATTATAAATTTATTTTCAGTTTATAATAGCTAAAAATTTATTTAATTAGAGGATAATATGATAATAGGTCTAAATACTCTCAAAAAAATAGGTTTTAGACAAGTTTAGGTCACAAATTTAACCATATCTTTTAGATTTAACCTTTAGTTAAATAGTTTATCTCTTACCATGTCTTCTTGTATTTTCATAATATATGATTAGTATAGTTAGTATAAAATTACAAGAGAAACACAAGTGGATAATTAATAAAATTCTTAACATTATCTAATTCAGTTGGTTGAATATTAGATTTTGAGGTTTTTTATATCATTTAATAAAATAGTATTTTTTTAAAACTCATTTATGTCAATTTTGACACTATTTAGTAATAGATTATTGTTAAAGTCATAGAAACTCAATTCATTAAAAAAATGAATTAAATAAAATATAACTTGTCATAGTAATCTATAAAATTAATTTATGACATAAAAACTTTCAAATTACATTTATTTTAATATTTATAATATCATTTATTTGATACCTTCATTAACAAGGAAAACACTGCATCATTATTGTGTCATAAATAAATTTAATTATTTAATTTCTAAAAATTACAAATAAAATACCATGATATAGGAAATATTTTTATATTTAAAATTAATATTTATAGTTGAAGATATCACTTATATAACTCTAATTAAAATTATTTTAGTAAAAAATACATGTTTATGTTATATTTCTCTTTACTTTAAATTAATTCTTATAACATGTCATTATCACTGCCAAGTGCTCCCATGGGGTCCTAAAATCATATTAAGGATTATAATGGTCGTAAATATATCATAAAATAGGATAAGAACAAATTTTAGGGTAGTTTTATATTATTATAATATTATTTTTTACCCTTATTTACCTGATTTACCCTTTAACCATGATAAATAAAAATAATTACTGAAGTTATTATTCATAATGTCCAAAAATAAAAGGCACCTATTTACACAATTTGAAAATTTTGATTCCAAATATGGAATATATTTTTCCAAATTCAAAACAAATAATTGGTAGAAATTAATTTAAAATTAATTCTTGTTGTCAAAACCAGAAAGCGAGTTTTTAAGAAGTAAAAACTATCAAAAGATTGACATATGTGTATGTTCAATTTAAATGTAAAATTACTTCCAATGAAATAAATTATATTAAATGATAAAAATATAATCTAATTATAATTTAAAACTAATTAAAAAGATAACATAACTATATAAATAATTTATATGAAAAAGAAGTTTTGAATTAAAATGCAGTATTTTTCACTATTCATTAAAATATGAAAGTTATCAGAAAAACACCAAAAATTTATCCAAACTAAATTTTTATGTACCGCTTATAAATAAGGATTTTATTTCATCAAATTTAATATATAAAAGTGTCAAATATTGTATTTAAAAATGGTTTACTATTAAGAGGCTGAAAAAATGCATTTTTTGAAAAATACTTCTTTTATCTAAAGAAATGAATTTGTCCTTATATTATGTCTAAGAAATAAATAAGATGAATGTTAAAATTATATGGGATATATAAAATTCAAAATTTAGTTAATACTATTCATATTAATTTTTTAAACGGATAGTTTGATTGGTCATGGTGCGCTTGAACTCGGTGTTGCGTACATCACACACTATTGAATTATTTAAAAAGAAAGAGTATCATGGAATCTTGGGGTGTGACATTATCCTCTAATTCAATAATTTTCATCCTTTAAATTTACAATTAGAATTGAAAACTAGGGTTTTGACATTTCAAAATATCTTAGTTGAAATCCCACATCAAAAAATGGATTAACGAGACCTCTATTTTAAAATAAAGAAAGGTAAGTATAGATGTTACCAGAAATAACACATACTGGGGTTCTATGTAGGAAAGCATGGATATGAAAGAAAAATATAACCATTAAGTTATGATGGAGAGTTATAGATAATATTATTAAGAGAATGCTAACAATCTAAAATCCATAAATCTGCGATGATCCAATGGACCATTTGATTCATTACAAAAGAATGTACTAGGATTTTTTTTGGGTTTATGGAATTTTACCTAGAGTTTAGGAATTACTTCATAGACTAATAAAATAACAAAGCATACTTAATTTACATGTAAAGTTTCATCTGTTAACTAATTCCTACCAAAAATTCATCTTTTTCTTCAAAAGATAATAAAACTCAAAAAATAATATATTTATCTTAATCGTATAAGGTTCAAAATATAAAATTATACCATTTATATAAAAAAACTATGTTATAACAACCAAGGAATTATTGTAGACCAATGTTAGGCAATAAAACCTTGTATCACTTTAGTTGTGGGTTTGATTCCTGCAGCCTTGTCCGACGTGATGAGTTATTGCCCGAACTGCGGTTTTTCATTTTTCTCAAACTATATTATTATAACATTTCAGAAATCACCTTAATAAATGTTTTAACCTTAAATAATATTATCCAAAGTTCAACTTAATCCATTCCAACCTTTAGAGTTATCCAAAATACTTCTTTCCAAACTATGCTTAAAAGGCCTCTAAATTTCCAAAATCAATTGTAACTTCAGATTCCCCAAACAACGTAATGTTTCTCTTATTGTCACATAATGAATATATGATTACCTTAATCATATTAAAACATTAATGAAAACAAAAAGTAATGTAGTAAAACCTTATATATATCACATTCTTCTTATAACTAGAATATAATTCTTGAATCCAAAAATACAAATACATTAATTATTCCACTTCAACCGTAGTAACAACATAAGCTTGACCTTGATCCATTTGATTATTTTGAGATATATTTCCTTGACTCTTAGGATAATCATTTTCATAATGTCTCATATCTTTACAATTATATCACCGCACAACTTCTTTCTATCCCTTACAATCACGAGCCTGATGACATTTTTCTCCACATTTGTAACAAAATACCATTCCTTTTAGGAAAGTACCAGGGTGTTTCATCCCACAATTATAAAATAAGGGAAAATCCTTCTTTCTATTTTTCTCTTTATCTGTATCTTACTCCACTGTTCTCTTCTTCTACTTATTTACTTTAATGTCGTAAGACTTAGATAATTCTTTCTCTATCTTGATGGCACATGAGACTATATTTTCATACGATGAGATTGTTTGGGAGACCATTACCCTTTGAAGGAATGGTTTTAACCCATAAAAAAATCGATTAATATTAATTATTGGGTTACATATGTAGTCTATATAATATATTTTTATCGTTGTGAAGTTAGCCTCATACTTTACGACATTCTCATCCTCTTTTTTCCTAAGACTCAGAAATTTATTTTCCATATCAACTTATTGTTCACGAGGAAAGTATTTATTTAGGAAAATTTCTTTAAAGTTCCTCTATTTAATATTTTCTACTTCTTAATCCTCATTCATGTTTTGAATTAATGACCACCATTTATCTGCATCTCCTAAGAGACGGTAAACTTCCATGACAACTTTCTCCCTTTCATTACTTCCCAAAGTAAGAAATATTTTCCCTAAGAAACTTATCCATTTCTCAGCCAAAAATGGATTTATATTCCAATTGAATATTGGAGGTTTTTGTCTCATGAATAGTTCTAACATTTATCCTTTATGTTGTGGATCATGGTGTTCCATATGGGTAAGGTTGTTATTCATAACCTGAGTCAGTTTTCCTAGTACGGTTATAAGCTGTTCAGCACCAGTTGCATCGCCAAATCCACTATAATTATATTTAATAGGAAGGAAATCCCTATATTGATTACGTGAATTGATACATTTTTCATTCCTTTCACTAGAATCCATTTCTAAACAATGACATACACTATATTAGGTTATGAATCAGAATGCATAATTACAAACTAGTAAAATACTTAAAATAAATTGAAAAATTTATGCATATCTAATCCTTAATCATAAATATGGTTCCTTTGAGGATATGTTTACTCATAAATTTTTCAGAATGGTTTGTAAAGAAAATATGAATTATCCTAAGCATATCCCCCAAGAGTGTCAAACCAGGTGTATAGTAAGGCCCATTGTTGTGTACCAGGTTACCCTGAGTCAAGCTCGAAACAACTTGTTGACGTTTTCTCCCCTAGGTACATCTGTGCCAGAACCACATCCACTTGTGGTATCCAGAAAGGGATATATTTCTTGGAATATCCACTTAATCCCTACATTACAAAAATTATAGGGGGTCCTTCTATACTTATCCTCAAAGTATATCCTAGGTTTATAACCCCTAAACTAAGTTTTCTAAATCTATTTCCAAGGTTTCTGCTAAACTTCCTCTGATACCAATTGTAACGCCCCGAACCTAGAAGCCTAGAACCAGTAAATTATTTTAAAACATTGGCATGATTATAAGGAATCAATTCCAGAAAGACCGATCAATTTAGAAATCTTGGAAAATAGATTAGATACATGAACTTTACATTAAAATTTATAACATAAAACACAACCTAGATAATCCTTTGAGAACACCATTATTCCCCGTGATTAACCTTTAATATCAATTATAAAATAATTCTTGGCATCCTGGGAAGATAAAACATAAGAAAGGGGTGAGCTCAGATGATCAGTAAGGATAAAAAAATATAGTGGAAGCTATAACAAATACCCATAAGCTTTTAAGGAAAGGTACAAAATTAAAACACAATCCTTTTAAAACATTATCTTTAGCATAATATAGAAAGAATAAATAAAATAATGCCATTTAAACATTCACATGGATATTCTACTAGTCTAATAATCACATGAAAAACCAATAACTAATCTAATAATGAGGGAATTCATAATGTGAGACATCTTAAACTTCCCGTTAAGGCTTCAGACAAGACACCATATCTAATTGGATAAGACATTAGCCAAAACTCAAACATAATTGTCTTATGAGACTACCGATGCATCGAGAGGCTATAGCAGGCCCTACCCGACACTTACTAAGTCCAATAAATTCCTCATATGAAAAGGGTGAAACATAACATAAACATTCATATTAAAATTAGCATATGAAATACTGATACTTTAACCATAAACCATGAATGGTATAAAAATAGCTCATACACAATAAAAAAATATCATAACTCATTCAATAGAATATGAAAGATTGTATTATAATAAATCAACCTTAATCAAGAATATTATCCAATAAAGGATGTTGACATAGATGAAAATAATTAGTAAAACTCTTTGAGAGAAATATCTCATTTTCATGAAATAATTTAAAAGTCGCACAATTTATAAAGTCATTTAAAAGATATTTTTAATAAAAGTGTCCCATACCACTTTGAATTTTTTTAAAGGAATTAACATTTTAATACAATCATGTCCATATAAATAAATTCTTAAAATCATTTTGAAAACATGGACATTAATTAAATAGATTTAGAAATATAAATCTTTAAAACATTTAAAGTGATGATCTAGTTAAAGTGTCCCTTCCATAAAACCTTAAAATATTCCTTTTGATTTTTTTATGAAACATGGACATGGATGATAAATATTTCCCAGTAAACACTTACACATAAACAATCTCAGATAATAATGAGATTGAGGAATTAACCCTTACCTTAGGTCTGATACTCTCCGTACGTGTCTAAAAATCCTATATAATTTTTAAACATATTATCATCTTATATAATAATCCTAATATTATTTATGATATCATATATGATTTTTTATGACTTTATATTACATGTTTATTAACAATTCCAAGTTAATGCAACATTTCGGGTAATAATAACTTTGTTTATCGTACGAGTTTTGACTTTTTATTCTTGATCATATTACATAGATAATGATTTACTTACTTATAGAATGTGTAATATGACTTATATATCTTATATATTCATAATATAAATATATAAGATATATATATATGAAATGTAATACACTGTTCATGGAGACGGTAAGCCGTACGTACGCATGAACGCTGTTTCTATTTTCTTATCGTATGGAAGTAAGTGATTGACATATATGTACATATATATATACATATATTATTCCAATAGCCTTATTTTTTCATATATTTCATAATTATTCATAATATATATACATATATATATATATATATATTTATAATCATTCTTGAATGGTTAATGTGGAGAATGAATCTCATCGCGTCGTGGAGACGATAGGCCTTACGTATGCACAAGAAAAATTATCATTACTTTAATGGTTAAATGATATGGAAATGGATGGTATATTAATTATAAAAAATCATAATAATGTCATATTAATTATTTATTTCTATTATACTCATCATTATACCCATCCAAATAAAGTAATGTGGAATAAAAAATTACACAATGGATAAAATGATGAATATATTTGTCCCATGATTATAATAAAATCTCAGTATATGTATTATATTGTATTTATTACTTTGATATATAAACAACATATAAATAGGAAGTAGAAGAAGAAAAGAACTTTGAAAGAAGGGATATAACGATTACCTCTTCTTCAGCTGTCTCCTTTTGATTTGCACAAAAGGAATCCTTAAGTTGGTTTTCTACCCAAAGTGTTTCCTCTAGAATGAAGCAAGGGAATGTTTTAGTAGATTTGGGTAGGTTTTGGTAGATCCAAATGGCTTTGGAGGTGTGAATTAAAGAGAAGGAGAAGTGTCCTTTTATAAGAGGGGTGAGGGGCACTTTTGGAAGATCTTAAAATATTAATTCATTATAAATTGATTTTCGGTTTCTAATATCTAAAAAGTAATTTAATTAGAGTATAAGATGATAATTGTTATAAATATTCTCAACCATTAGGTTTTAGACAAGTTTAGGTCACAAATTTAATCTTATCTTTTAGATTTAACCCTTAGTTAAATATTTTAACTCTTACCATGTCTTCTTGTGTTTTCATAATAAATAGCTACTATAGTTGCTATAAAATTCCAAGAGAATCACAGGTGGATCATTAATGAAATTTTTAATATTATCTAAGTCAATTGAACAAATATTATATTTTTAAGATTTTTATATCATTTAATAAATTAGTATTTTTTTAAAACCCCATTTATGTCAATTTTGACACTATTTAATAATAGATTATTGTTCAAGTCATAACAACTTTATTTATTTTAACCAAAGGCATTAAATAAAATATAACATGTCATAGTCATCCATAAAATTCATGTATGGCATATAAACTTTCAAATTAGGTTTATTTTAATATTTATAATATCATTTATTTGATACCTTTATTAATAAGGTAAACATTGCATCATTGTTGTGTCATAAATAAATTTAATTATTTAATGTCCAAAAATTACAAATAAAATAACACGATGTAGTAATTTTTTTATCTTTACAATTACTATTTATAGTAAAATATATCAATTATATAACTCGAATTAAAATTGTTTTAGTAAAAGATACATGTTTATGTTATATTTCTCTTTACTTAAATTAATTCTTATAACATGTCATTATCAATCCAAGTGGTCGCATGGGGTCCTAAAATATTCATAAGGATTCTAATGGTCATAAATATATCATAAAATACGATTAAAACTCATTTTAGAGTAATTTTATATTATTATAATATTATTTTTTACCCTTATTTACCTGATTTACCCTTTAACCATGGTAAATAAAAATAATTACTGAAATTACTATTCATAATGTCAAAAAATAAAAGGTACCTATTTACAAAATTTGGACCTTATAATTAAAAATATGGAATCCATTTTTCCAAATTCAGAATACATAATTGGAAAAAATTAATTTAAAATTAATTCCTGTAGTCAAAACCAAAAAGTGAGTTTTTAAGATGTAAAAACTATCAAAAGATTGACATATGTTTATGTTCAATTTAAATGTAAAATTACTTATAATAGCCTAAATTATATTAAAGAATAACAATATAATCTAATTATAATTTAAAAACAATTAAAAAGATAATATAACTATATAAATAATTTAGATGAAAAAGTAGTTTTGAATTAAAATGTAGTATTTTTCACTATTCATTAAAATGTGAAAGTTATCAGAAAAACACAAAAAGTTTATCCTAAATAAATTTTTATGTCCTGATTATAAAGAAGAATTTAATTTCATCAAATTTAATATATAAAAGTTCCAAATATTGGATTTAAAAAGTGTTCTCTATTAAAAGGCTGAAAAACTACATTTTTTGAAAAATACTTCTTTTCTCTGAAAAAATTGAATTTGTCCTTATATTATGTCTAAGAAACACATACGATGAATGTTAAAATTATATGAGATATATAAAATTAAAAATTTTGTTAATAAAAAATTTTAAATAGCTTGTTTGATAGGTTGTGGTGTGCTTGAACTCGGTGTTGCGTACATTGCACACTATTGAATTATTAAAAAAGAAAGAGTACTGTGGAAGATTGGGATGTTTAAACAATAAAAAAAACAATACACATCCAACTCCTTTTATGTATGTAAGATAAGGAGATCCTCAATCGAGATCAGTCCCTAACTCACCTCCTAGGTGTTCAATCACACACATTCAACCCCTAATCACCATGAATCCATTGCTTTCCATAAAAATTGAGGGAAGGGAGGGAGAAAATTGTAAAAGGAAGAAGAAAAATAATGAAAAACTATAGTGAGGGTACTATTGTCACCCCTCCATCGATACTCCTCTTAGGCTGGCAATGAAGACAGATTTGACCCCTAAAGTATGCCTCCAATAGGCTATAAGTTGGAAACTAGCACCAAGGGTATATAACATACACAAATGGGATACATTACCCACAATACATCCCATGAATAATAAAACAACCATAAAAAAATACATATGTATAGAAAACATCCCAATCCCATACATAGAATTCAATAAAATACATAAACAAAGGAAAACTGAAAATAAACCATGAACTACTCCTATAGAAGTGACCATGAACTCTAAAAAAACACGACCAAGCTCCATGAGCTAGATTTTCCAAATCAATCACCAGATCACACATGGGGTACTAAAACACACACACACACACATAGGTGAGCATATAATCACACTTGATAGGTTCCTCTCTAAAATCTATCATGAAAATGTGGAATGGGCATACTAAATACCTAGTGAATAAATATAGAAACAAACTCGTCATCTAAACATGTAATCCATATTACCAACCACACAAAGACTCACTTACCAAATAACACACATAATTAGACAATGTAATAAATAAGTTTATATATAAGAAGGGCCCTCACAACTACTTTCCCACTGAACCAGTCACCCTAAACCCCAAAGAATTATTCCTTGGTGCTACCATACCCACAATAATCCACATTTTACAACCATGAAAATACACCATAGTTACAACCACATCATCATCACTTCCCATATATATGATACTAAGATCCATCACTGCCTAGTGTAAATATGCACTATATTTCATGACCCCTCCATCCAATGATACCCCTCATGGGTTTTCAATGAATTAAGAGAGATAACAACCCCTTGAGTCCTGCCACTAGTAGGCCCTGAGTTAGTGACCATGACCGATGGTATAAAGAAAGAAACATGTATGGGAGGAATTACCCTCAATAGAAAAAGTAGGATCAAGAGATAGGATTTCAACCACCAAAAAACTCAATAGCATAAGGAAAAGTCAAATCCCAAAATATCCCACAATGCATGTAATGTCATGTGAATACAAATGAAAGTCTCAAGTAAAGTACCAAAAGACAATCCTATAATAACAACTCAAAAATATCCCCAACTCCCGAGCTAGTAGTGTATAACTTGGTTTTTAAAGTCCTCCTAGAAACCCAAAAAATAATTTATATATACGTAGGGTGAGTATAAAAGGTATTCTCAGTAGGATCATACCTGAGGAATCTCATGAAAATATAGGAAGATCATTTTAATTCCTCGATGAAAAAACACCAGAATCAATAAGCACCTATCAGGTCAACTAGTTTCCAGCCTCACCACAACTCACTCGCTAAGTAACAAATCCAAGTATAATTATATAAGAAGAATCATATTGAGAAAAAGGTACCCTGTACCACTTACCCATTGATTTTTCACTCTCACACCCCAACATCATATGTTATGGAATTCCCTTCCCTTCCAAATACATCACCCTCATACCAAAAAAAGTATCATCATAACAAGAAATCCCCAACTCTCAACTCATTTCAATCATTGCATCATTGCCTCATCATAACCATACTATGTTTCACAACCATCACATACTTGTTATCTAATAACCACATCCATAAACCAGGATAGTAGGGTATCATGAACATGAACAACATCAACCATGTGACTTCCTCCCACCATGAATAACCCCCACCATAAACCATCTCATCCTCTTATGAATCATCACATCAAGTGTACTAGATCTGTAATCCATCATAGCCTATGTGCAACAACATTTCATGGAAGAAAGAGTGGGAAAGAGGGGGTAGCTAGCCAACCATCCTTGCCAACCAATTTTTTTGGAGAAAACACTTATAATCCAAAACATTTGGGTGTCATTGAAAACACACAACTCGAGTGGGGTGCATATATAAATCACAAGGAAAATACAATGTAAAGTAGTTACACACAATCCCAACCAATGGTTTCACACAACCAAACCAACTAAATACTATAAACTAAACATTACCACTATCACACATCAACATCACTGTCATACTATTAACAATACATCCAGTCCCACTTACCAAGAACACAATTAGAAATCAGTTTCATAGTTCCCATTTAACCACATTAATTACCAACCATTTACACATTCATTTATCATGTTTTCATATTCAAATTAAACATCATTATCCCTTTTACCATTCTCCATTCATTTAATTAAAACACCCAAACTATTTACTCTAACCCAAGTTTATTTAATTAGAACTTACCACATTTCAATAATTCTATAAATACTAGGAAACTATCAATCTAACACACAAAACCATCAACCATACACACACCGATCACACAATTTCTGCATCATAAATCATCATTACATCCCCAAAAGTCAAACTCATCAAGTAAACATGCCCATAATTCTAGTCATTACACATAACATCACATTAATAAAATTCATAAGAAAAGGGTAAACACAAAAATTTCTTATTTACACACAGCCGGTTCAATTACCATCTTTAAGGGATTTACCATTTTCATGTGAGGTGATTTCCACAATTTCATTTTAGAAAAAAATAACATATTCACATCAGTAAACTCATTTCATAGCCAAAAATATCTGACACAAAATCATGGAAAAGTAATATCATGGAATCAATTAAAGTACATGTAATTTATCCCATTCCCATTTCAATTAATTATGTATGATTAATTATCTTCATTATTCTAACTATTACCATTCTCCCCAAAGAAAAAAAATCAAAGTAATATCATATATGCATAGAAAACAGAGAGATAACTTGAATCCCCTACCTCAATTGGAGCTTCAAAGAGAACCATGTTTATAATGGAAGAATCAAGGAATCAAAATCCACTAAGATTGAAGAGAAAACCACCAGAATATACCCATAGTAAGACACTCCAAACCATTCTTATAAATCATCCCAAAATAGAGGGGTTATTCATAATGAATATACAAATGAATGGGAAGAATGAAAGAAAGATAGGAGAGAATAAGGTACCTTGATTCAAGGGAAATCGGTTCTCCATGATCCAAGATGTTAGAATCATCAAAAGAAATGATCAAACACCAAGTTGGTCAAGAGTCTAAAAAATCTTGGAGGATAAGTAAGGGAGTCAAAACAAGAGATTTCAAGCCCTTTATTTATAGAGTAATCCCTAATGGCCTCACCATGGCACGTTAAAAGCCCTCTACACTATCTACTTTCTTGTTCAAAGGAGATATGAATCTCCCACAATTGATTCCCCCTTTCTCACATGTTTTAAAAACATGATTTGACCATCACCACAACCTAGGCCACGATGTGGACCAAGATGCGTTGGATCCTTTAGCACTCTTCATGACCAGACACTATGACATAACACAAATGGCTTGTCCATTTTCTCTTCACCACACCCATGACCACAATGTGGTGATATACAACACCCCATTTTACATAAGTCGTCTCCCAAATCACCATGCCCAATGCCACACCCTTCATTGGGAATTTCCAAGCTGCTTGTTTCATATAGGGAAACCTCCCAATCTCTACACCCAATTCCACAACCAACCAGGCTATTTCACTCATTGTGGTGCATCTTAGCACCACATGACCAACCCCATGATAAACTTCCAAGCATCAAATGCCAAAACAACCATCATTATGCCCTCTACCATGGCGTGATGACCCTCTAAATTGAAAAAACTCTCCCTTAACCTCTATAACACCACAAAACTCCCTCTTGGAACCACCAAAAACTAGAAATATGTAAAGGAGGGTTTCTAGGAATTCGAACCCCCCACATCAGATACCTCTAAAAAAATTATCATCCTCAATAATCAAAACAAAACCTAGAAGGATAAAGGGGAAAGTGGAAGGTATAAATGACCATCCCATGAGATAACAATAAAAGATCTCATTATGAATCAAATGAAACCATCAAATAAGAAAGTTCAACAGTAGGAAAAAGAAAAATTTCTTAAACCAAGTAACAAGATGAGTGTTACATCTCCCAAGAAAAAAAAACAAAACCAAAACTCAAAAAAACTAGAGATACTGAGAATGAATTTGTGTCTCACATTCCCATGTTATCTCCTATGAGATACTATTATTTCACAACACACAAACCAAATGGATAAGTCACCCATGAAAAACCTTCTCTCTATGGTCCTAGATGTCAACTAGCCAATCCATGAATATTTCACCGTCCTCGATATCCAAATATCCCTAGTCATTTTCATGGGGTTAATCATGAAGATATCGATGAAGATGAGATACATAAAATACATAATAGATATTATCCATATGTTTAATAAGTTCTAATTGATAATACACCTCACCAATATGCTCTAATACCTTGAAGGGTCCAAAAAACCAGGGTGAAAACTTTCTTCCCAGACCAAACTTCTACTCCCCATGAAGAGGGGAAACCTTCATGAGCACATGGTCTCTAGCCTCAAAATCCAAGGGGCTTATACTTTGATGTGAATAAGTCTCATAGAGATATTGTAATGCATTTATCCACTCTAAAACCATCTGGTCCTTCTTGGTCATACTCTGTACCACATCAAGACTGAGAACAAATGACTCTCCAACTTTGGTCCAACGTAGTGGAAATCAACATGGACTCCCATAAAATGACTTAAACTGATTTATAACAATGGATGAGTGATATTTGTTGTTATATGTGAACTAAATAAAGGAAAATTTCATCACCCAAGATCTTCCTAAATCCAATATGCATTCCCATAACATATACTCTAGAATATGGATGGTTCGTTCTGTACATCCATCTATCTAAGGGTGTAAATTAGTGATAAGGCATAACTGAGTGCTAAACGCATGCAGAAATTCTCTCTAGACTCACTAGAAAAAAGAGTATCATAGTATAAGATAATGGATCTTGGAACTCCATGTAGCTGAACAACCTCATCTGCATACCTCCTTTCCAGAACATCCATGAAGCTCGACTCCTTGATTGCTATGAAGTCATCCAAATTCATCAACTAATACATGATTATCGATATAACATCACATACGCCTTGATTTTTGGATAATAATATGATGAATTCCATCAATATGTCTTCTCACTTCCACTCGAGGACATCCAATTGCTACAACAGACCATCAAGAACATGATGTTCTTCCTTCACCAGCTGACAAACTAGACACCACACTACAAAACCATCGACTATATATTTCATCCCAGTCCATGAGAAATGTATCCTCAAACCATGATAAATATTGGATACTCTTGGGTTCACCACTCAAGTTGATATTTGAAACTCAATAAGGACTTCCTCATGAATCATAATTGATTAGAACATCCTCCTTGGAAACATCAATTGTTGTTCGTTATTCTCTAACCACCCTTCAGGGGCGTTACCCTAAAAATATCAATACCACATCACTTACACCTACAGTTCTCTCCATTGAGAATACTCTTTCTATATCAATAAATTATTCACTTTTATCTATAATAAGAAAATTCTACCATTAACCATCCCTACATCTAAGTTCATGGATTTCGACTCTTCCAGTACCCTCCAAGCATCTCCAAACTCTCGAAAAATATCCTTTCATGAATTCCTGATCAATTTATCATCCATGAAATTCCATTTCCTTAAGGAATAAGAGATATAAAAGTCATAGTTGTTAAGTCCAAAATGGGACTAGATACCCTAATGGGGGGGGGGTGAATCAAGGTATGGATATTATTTTTGAAATTCTTCCTACCCCACTGGATATTGACCTCTTTATTATAAGGGTCACTTTGTTTTCTACTTAGTGTTTATATTTCTATTATATTTTCCAACTTTATCTGATGAAGATTCATAGAATGTAAAGTAGGAAATCAAGAATAAGGACACGTATATTTTTACTTGGTTCACCCTAACTAGGATAAATCTAAGGAGAATACAATCATAAACATAACATTGTACCAAATCCACTAAGTCTCACTACCAATACATGGTCTGGGATAGACCACTTATATGCCTAGAATCACTATATTTACAAATTTTAGGGAAAAATAACTCATTCCTAATGGTCACTCCCTCAATATCACCTTTAATAGATCACTACTAGTAGAAAGGATCACCTTATTCCTCTTTATTTACTCACTAATATGGAAGGGATTCACACATAGTTTATGGAGATGTAGTTCCATTCATTATCAATAATGAATGAATCCTCAATTGTAGGTATATGCTCTGTTGAAGTTATTTCTGGGCTACTCCTTCTCTTCTATGAAAAAACATGGTTTTATCACCTTCAATTTTCAAACAATTGTAATAGAATTCTCTTTAATATTGAAATAGAAATTACAAACTCATGCTTTGGCATGATCTCCAACAGATTCCAATTCTTCTTTTCACTGGATTGGATATAGTATTGAATAAAATCCTTATATAATATTTGTTGAATGGTCCATATCCCCTATATTATTATTGTCCTTGTAGATGAAATACACTTATCCATGTATTTATTACTTTGTAGAGAGTCCTTTAACAAACTTTCTTTTCACTTTGTAGAAACATCCTTCGCAAACCACCTACTTCATGAACCACCTTCTTTGCGAACCACTTTGTAAACCACCTACTTCATGAACCACCTTGAACCATGTAGCATGAGTGATTTTTGGTCTTCCTATTCTTTTCAGACTCCCTTCACCTCGTGAAATACCTTCTCCTTGTGAATTGCCTTCAATTCATGAATTGCTTCTCCTTTGGGGACTACAGTGTTCTAAAAATAACCTCTATGAAATAATATTACTTTGAAGACTACCTTCACTTCATAGATGGATGATTCCACATGAACTCCTTTTCTTTTATGAGATAAAATTCCCCATAACTCCCTTATGTGAACTATCTTTGAAAACTACCTCCTTCACAGAATTGATCCCTCACAAACTAATTCCTCCTTTATAGAATCCTCCCTCAAGAAATAATTTGGACTTAACCTAATTAGTCCAGTGATAATATTCTCTAATGAAATTCTCTCCACTCTAATTATTTGATTAGTGGTATTTATACATACTAATAGATTAGAAAAATCTGCTAATCTTAATTACCAAAAACTCCAATGTGGTACAACCTTCACTGAAAACTTTCTATGCTATCTACATAACACATTTAATTATTTACAACTCAACTTAAATCACCACCACCCTCTTGAAAATGAAGATCCCTTTGTGGTGGAATAAATTCACCGCATTCACTCTGTAAATGACATGCCTCCAACAAACTAATCCCACTACGTAGTTCACATAACGCATAACCCTATGCGATGACTTCAAATCACATTCCTGATATGAAAAATTTCAAACCCCTTTTTTGTTTCACATACCGTGCTATGTGGTCTACATATTTCTTCTATGTGAAAATATTTCCATTGATGATTTTCCTTCACCATTTCGCACACCTCCTTTTTGATCTACATAGCATAGCTTCAATACTATACGGTCTGTGAACTACGGTCCACAAACCCCTTTAGATGATCTACAGTTCTCCACAAATGATATTCCTAAATCCTTCCATTTCCATAAAACAAACTCCCGATTTTGAGGCCCAACAATTTGGGAAATATTTGGAAACTGCACCATCTTAAACATCTGCTTCGACAACACCACCCATATCGAAACACGGTCATCTGGATTTTTGAACAAACACAATCATCCCAAAAATATAGATAATACACCTTGAGGGATTTTTTCCCAATAGTAGTCTTGGAGAAACTCCATCCACCTCTTTTGTCATAGATTAGGTCACTCTGAGAGAAAACATACCTCAAACTCTTATGATTAGTGAAAACCAAAAACTGTTATCCGATGAGGTAAGGTCACCACAATTTCTAGGAAAAAACCATTATCACCAATTATAGATCACGAGTGGCATAATTATTCTCATGGGGGCATAAATATTTGGAACCATAATAGATAATTTTACACTAATACATCAATACACAACATGGATCCAAATAGGAAGTGTCACAAAACACCTTGAACATCACCCCTTATATGGAAACTAAAGAGATGATGAACTAAATAATTGCCCTTTAAGTTAGTCAAAAGTAGCCTATAACTAACCATTATAAATAAAATCCTAGTCCTTCCTAGAAAAATATATCAATGAGGGATCAATATAATAAAAGTTGGACACAAAACTCCAATAATAACCTACAAGACCAAACACGTTGAGAAACTTCACTACATTCTTAGGTTCCACCCAAGAAAAAACCACCTCAACCTTCAAGGCATCAACTGCTACTCTTGGTTGAGACACCACATGTCCTAGTAAATGCAACTATTGCATACAAAACATTCACTTGTAAAACTTCCCATGTAGTTTCTGGTGTCATAGAGTCTATAAAATTATCCTCAGATGCTCGACATGCTCCTCCTACGACCTCAAATATATAAGAATGTCGTTAATGAATGGAACTAAAAACTGGCCAAGGAACTCATAAAATATTAATTTCACGATTCCCATGAAAACTTTCAGTGTTTTCATGACACCTAAGGGAATAAAAACAAACTCAAAGTGTTCATTTCTTCACCAGAAGGTAATATTCAAAATATCTTCCTCCTTTACCCAAAACTGACGATACCCATACTATAGATCGATCTTAGAAAACTAGTTAGCTCCTCTCAAATGGTAAAAAATATTTTGATCCTCAAAATAGGGTAATTATTCTTGATCATCACCTGATTCATATTTTGGTAATCTATACACAGCCTCAAACTACCATCCTTCTTCTTGGTGAATAACACTAAAGCACCCCATGGTGAAAAACTAGTCCAGATGAAACACTTACACATCAGACCATCTATCTAAATCCTCAAATCCTATAACTCATAAGGTATCATCCAATAAGGATCCATTGAAATTAGAGAGACACTCAATTTTAACTCTATCCAAAACTCGATGTCATATTGAGGGGGTAGTGTTACAACCTCTTTAGAAAAATAATCAAAAAATTCCTCAATAACTTCAGGTGCCTCCATTGTCTTATCGCCCATTGAATTCACTAAAAATTATACTATCAATGAAAGTAGGTTCTCCACATGCCTACTTCCCATATAAAAACCCCATAAACTGGTTAAAACTGCATGATGACTATCCAAATTAAAGAACATGATTCTCCCCTGAAATCAAATGATAAATAAATGTACATAATACAAAGGCATTAGCATCCGAGATTGGCCACCAAAAACCCCGATCTTCAAGGAAATGTATTAGCTCCCCTATCATAATAAAACTCCTATAAATTTTATTCGCTCGATCACCAGCACATTATTATATACCTCCAAATATATTAAAAATGTAAATAGAGTAACCACATACTGGATAAATGGTAGGAGTGCTTCCTCAAGACATCGTGCATAGGAATCCTCATTGAGAAAAATATTAAGGGAGTAATAAAAACGATCCTTAAACCTAATACCAAGCTCTCACACCATCATTCTTCCCCAATAAAGAGAAAAGATCTCCTACCTATTTGATTCCTTCATAATAAATGATAGGAATTCTTACTAGGACACCTTTTGAAAATATTCCCGTAAAATATTTGCCTCCATCTTCTTCATGAGATATAAAATACACCATTGATGTGTTGTACCCATTAGCTAACTGACTTTTAGAGGAACTCGGTAATACACATAGGACAGAATCAAATTAAAGGAGATCTCAATATCCTCTAACCAACACTCAGTCTCCAAATCATAGACACTTCCCTCATAATTTTCCAGAGCCTTTTACTAAAAGCAATGCACCATCCTCTACTAATGATCATCCTCCTCATCTAGATCAACCCTTTTATGGTCAACTAGGTCAGCTTGCTAAACCTCACCAGCCTGATCCACATGCGGGAGACATACATGAGCCATAAATAAAATTAAACAATGATTTCCTAATCTAGTTAGTATGGAATATTAAGTTCATTTAATTTAATTCATTTCAAATTCCCAAATACACCCCAATCAATCAAAATATAAAATAATAATGGTGCATGAACATCACCTATATATTTACCGTGTAAGAAAAAACACTTCACTTGGTTGTTCAATAATCTCAAATTACTTGGATCAGACCATAAGGGACCCTAAAATCCCATGTCCCTACTAGTATCCCTAATGTATACCACACACCAAACTCTGATGATACCATTTCCCTACAAACCCATGTAGTCCTCACAAGTTCCTAACCCCAATATCCATCATATCTCTCAAACAAACCTATGTTACCACTCTATCATAAAACCTTACCTCTAAAGGTTTCCCTCCTGATAAAATAATGAAGGAAGATACATAATGACCCTCAAGTACCAAATCTAGTAGTCCCTAGTTTGGAGACTAGCATTGAGGGTATAAATAAAGTCACACGTATGGGAGGCATTACCCTCAATAGAAAAAGTTGGATCAGAAGATTGAATGTAAACCACTAAAAATCTATATAACACAATAAAAAGGAAAAACCTATAATATACCATAACTAATTTAATTTCATATGAATAAAAATGAAATTATCCAATTAAAGTACCAAAACAAAATCATATGGCAACAACACAACATCAACCCCAACGTCTAAGCTAGTTTTGTCCAGCTCAGTCCCCAAATTCCTTATGTAAATCAAAAAAAATTTATTTATATGTAGGGTGAGAATAACATGTATACTTAGTAAGATCATACCCTTGTACTCACATGAAATGGTGATAAGATCATGTTAATTACCCAGTGAACAAGAAAAAAAATCAATAATTATAAGGATTAGACCTTAAATATTACATAATCTTGAGTTTTTAGTCAAGAATTAATTCTCTTATATTTTAGGATCATTATGATTTATAGTTTCAGAGAATTATTCCATCACCCATAAATAAATAAATATCACATCACATGGTGGACACTTCCACTTAGTATCCATTTTCCCACAAAAAAAACTTTTAAGATATAAAAAGTTTTCTTTTGTTGACATGTCTTCATAATTTTAATATTAACCTCATCCTTTACACTACTCACCCTTAAAAACCTATGAAAAAAATTATAAAATGTGGGATGAGCACAAAAATCTCAGTAAGGGATATATAAAAAATAATGAAATAAAATCATTAGTATATGAATACTCATAAAAATTACCCTTTTCGAAATATGATTTGAGCTCAAAATAAACATTTTCTTACCCATGAAATCAAATTTACTACCCAAAGATTTTTATAAAAAATTTACTAAGGTATCTTGAAGGAAAAATAAAACTCATAAAGGTTTCTTAAAAATAATTTAAACTTTTCAAAAAGTTTATGCATTTCACTTCAAAGAAGTAACATATACTTTAGTTTAAAAATGAGCTTATTGATTACCCTTTTTAAATAATAATATCTCCATAAAAACCCATATAAATAAATAATAAATAATATAGGTAAAGTAAGGAATATTTTTTATATCACTCCTGAAATAAATCTTAGAAATAGAATTACCATCACGGTTAAAAATGGAATAACCATCATGATCAAATTACAACCTAAATATTACCCAATATATTGGAGGTATATCAAGGATCCTTCTATACTTGATTTATAAAGGATCAAACCATCACTATAAGAAATTCCAAATAACTATAACCTAATCATAATACATGAAATATCTCATCATAAAAACATTCTTTTCAACCATAAGAAAACTTTTTCAGATATTGAAATATCCATTCCACTTAAAACCCTTATTGAAAATACTCAAAACAAAATAAAAGAGGGTTTTATTTGAAGAAAGAGTGAAATATTATAAAGTAATCCAAACATAAAATAATGATTATGGTGGTATTAACAACCTTTGACATCATGTATGTTAAAATATAACACTCCTTTTGTAATTTTGTATAAATATGTAAAAATATTTCTTTTTAAAAACCTTTTAAAGAAAGTAAAAAGAGTAATAAAATATAATTCATAATTATTTTACTTCCATATAAATAAATCCATAAAATAATTTTAATAATATGGACATATAATAAAAATATATAGAAAATAAATCTTTAAAACCTTTAAAATGAGGGTTTTAAAGTAAAGTGTCCCTTACCTCGAGTCTGAACTATCACATATGTTATTTATATTCCTAAATAATAAAATTATGTTAATTATTTACTAACTCAAAAACCTTTTTAAAGTTTATTATTCCTTTTATTTTATTTTTTACCATGTTATATACAATTTCTTAATCAATTAAATTCACATTGGATGTTTTGACGATTTTCAACTCATATATTCAAATTGACTTCACTAGGTTTAATATGGTCAATGAGGTCATTATTACATCATATAAAGAATAATAATCATGAAATAATTATCATTTGTATAAATAAATTATACTTTTAAAACCAACCATGAAATATGTCTATGAAAAATGAACTATGTTATAATTATGGAGACGGTAGGCCGTGCGTACGTATGAGTAACGTTTCCATTTTTAGATGATCATTATGAAAAGAAGGTAATCATTATTTTAATTTATAGAATACTTATTATATTATAAATACCATATTATTTCTTTAAATACACTTATATATACTAGCCATATGATTTGGTAATAAAAAATGAATCACATCGCTTCATGGAGGTGGTGATCCATATGTACGCACGAACACCGCTACCATTTTTTAATAAATGGAAAGGTAAAAATATATATGATATATTACTTTTACATAATTAGAAATATTTAATTAATATCATATATATAAATTAAATCCATCATTATAAACATTCATGATATATGGTGATGGAAAACAAATTACACCATTTTGCAAGGCAGTAGTCTTCCGTACACACAAACGATAGTTTCATTTCCCATTTAATAGAAGAATGAGATGGATATAAGTTATGAAATTAACCTAATAATATATAAGTATAGAGGATATAATGATGTTATTATATTAGTATGGTTGAATAATATTTTAAGGAAGTGGAAGAAGAAATAAGAATAAAACATTCGGTTAAAATCCATACCTCTTCATTAAATAATCTCCTTTATTTTACACCTTAGCCCTCTAAGATTAGAATTTTGCCTAAAAAATACCTCTATAATAAGCGATAGATTATAAAAAATGATTTGGTTATGTATTATAAAAACCAAATGTCTTTTTAAGTGTGAATAAAAGAGGAGAGGATGTGTCCTTTTAAAAGAGAGGGGATGAGCATTATTAAAATTACTTAAAGTATTAAATTAATATAATTTTTATTTCATATTAAAATGTATCCAAATTGATTTAATTAGAATATATAATGATTATGAGTATAAATCCTCTCATAAAATAAAAATTGGACAAGTTTAGGTGATATTTTTACCCTTATTTTTTGTTTTAACCCCTTGTTAGCCCCTGTTTTTAAAGTTGGGGGCGAAACCTCTTTTTATTTTTAAATGAATGACCTCTTTCAAATTGGGTAGAGGGAGACCCATTACATGAATCATAGTACCAAGGCCAAGTGGCCCGATAAAATGGCCTAAAGTCCATGTCTACATCATCTTTCCTGCATCACCAAGCCTTCATCATGCCTACGTCACTACCTACGTTGTAAAACCCCAAAGAGGATTTCCAGGATCCGAACCCTGGTCTTTTGACACTTAATGAAATAAAAAATTTGTTTACCCTAAAGGAGTTTAGAAAGTACCTATAAAAGAAGAAACATCCCATAAATGTACCTTGGTTGATATTACCAACCATATATAATTCAATTGGATGAATATAATATTTTTAGAAATTTTAAATCATTTAATAAAAAATTATTTTTTATAAAATAACATTAATGTAATTTTTGGAACTATTCATTTAATTTAAATTTGAAAATAACATGACTACAAAGGAATTAGAATATAATCCTTTAACACTTTCATAATATGTTATACTGATCTATAAAATTCTCTAGACACTTCAACTCACACAAATAATATTATTTTTAGAGTTTTTAAATTCATTTTATTGATTTTTCTACTACTTGAACAAACACTGTTTTGTGTTGCATAATAATTTAAGGTAATTATTTCATCACTAAAAATTAGAAATAAATTACCATGATAAAAAAAACTTATCTTTAAAAATACTATTTATAACTGAACATACCTTCTTTTATACATAAATCTAAAATTTAAAGATAATAAAATAAAAAGAATGACATTTTTTACTTTTCTTTACATAAAATATTATATGTGACAAAATAATGACCAAATGAAAAAAAGTCATATATTTAAATATTGGATTATTATGGATGAAATATAATCATAAAATAAAATAAATACAATTGTTAGGGTTACTTTTTAGTCTTTTCCATATTATTTTTAACCTTAATTAACCTAATTTACTTTTACTGTAGTAAACAAAAATTATTTATGTTACTATTCACAATGACCAGAAAATAAAAGGGAAATATTTGCCTAATTTGGACCAAATAATTATAAATATTTAATTCATTTTTTATGATTAAATTAAAATAATTGGTAGAATTTAATTTAAAATTAAACTTGCTAAATGTGATGAAAAGTAGTTTTTTAAAAAAAATGAATTTTTAAGTATAATTTTTTTATACGAAATTCAATTATAAAATTCATTCCAAGGACTATAATTGGATTAGGTTTAATAAAAAATAACTAATAAAAAATTAAAAATAATACAAAATAGAATATGAATTTGTAAATACTTTAAAATAAAATACAGTTTTCAATAAAAATCCATATTTTTCACTATTCATTGAAAAATAAATATTTTTAGAAAATTATAAAAAATTAATCCTAATATAATTTTGGAATGATTAATTAAAATATGAAGTGATTTTTTTTAAATTAAATATCTATAATTTTTAAATTTATATTTTAAATACAACCATATAATGCATGAAAACCCTAATTAATTTAAAAACAAATGTTTTTCCTTTTGACTGAAAAATTACCTAATATTATTATAGTGATTATAACTCTATAAAATATAATTAATGAATATTAATAAGACATGAAAATGATTTATTATAACATTACCTAGGTTTTTACATTCTTCCCCCTTTTTGAAATTGCATCCTTACAATTTCATTCATTACTTAAACAAATGGGGATATCATTCCCTCATATCATTTTCAAATTCACATGATGCCTCTTCAATCATATGGTTTTTCAAGAAAACCTTAACTTGATGAATTAACTTGTTATGAAATAATTTCTCTCTATGGTCAAGAATCTGACCAGGTTTTTCCTTATATGAAATACGATCTTCTAATTGAACCGCCTCAGGGATCAAAACATAAGATGAATCCAGAACATATTTTCTTAATGTAAAAACATGAAATATGTTGTGTACCTAGAATAAAATTAGAGGAAAGGTCACTTAGTAGGTAATTGATATAACTTTATCTAGCATTTCATATGGTCCAATTAACTATAGACTTAGCTTCCCCTTTTTACCAAAACACATAACACTTTTCTATATAGATACCTTAAGAAAAACATAGTCACCTACCTTGAAAGAAAGATCTTTCCTTTGGTTAACCACATAACTTTTATACCCTCTCTAAGTTGTCCTTATACAATACTAAACCACATTCACTTTCTAAACCATTTCTTCTACCAATTTTGTTCCCAATAACTTTCTTTCACCTACTTTATCCCAAAAATCTGGAGTCGAACACCGCTTTCCATATAGAGTTTCAAAAGGTTCCATCTATATACAAGAATGAAAATTGTTATTATAAGAAAACTCAACTAATGAAAGATGTTATTCCCAACTTCTCTGGTAATCCATTGAACAATCATAAGGAAAATATTCCAGGGTCTAAATCATTCACTTGGATTATCCATCAGATTGAGGATGAAAATCTGCACTAAAATTTAATTTAGTACCCAATGAATTTTTAAGTCCTTTAAAAAAATTACAAGTGAACCTAGGACCACAATCAGATACAATGGAGTGAGTAACTCCATATATCCTAACTATATCCTTGAGGTACATTCAGGAAATCTGATATAAATACATAGTATCTTGAATAGGATGTAAATGTGAATATTTATTTAATTGATCAACAATAACCAAAATAGAATTATTACCTTGAGATGTATTTGAAAATCCTACCATGAAATTCGTGGATATATTTTTTCCTTTCCACTCTAGCACTATAAAATTATGAATCATCCAATTCGATAATTTTCATTATGCTTTAACCTATTGACAAGTCAAATATTTCATGGTAAAGTTAACAATATCTCTTTTCATTATATCCCTCCAGTAATAATCCTAAAAGTCTCTATACATCTTAGTACTTCCAGAATGAATGAAAAATAAGGAACTATTAGCTTCACTCAACAATTCTATATTAAACTAGAAATCATAAGGAGCACATAATATTTTTCCAAATTTGATAACATATTCTTTATCAACATTAAACTCTGGAAACTTATACTTCTTAATTGATTCTACCTTTTCCTATAAAACATGATCTTTTATCTGAGCTTGCTTAATTATTTTTGTCAGTGATGATTATTCTAACACCTAAAAAAATAGAGGGAGTTCCTAAATATATAATTTATAATCCAACACTCATCAAATCATTAACCAAAGGATCAAGTTTTAGATGTTTCATAGTTAATGTTGCATTATATTTCCAAATAAAAGAATCAAATACTTTGTTTTCTTTCCCTAGATGATAAATAATTATACAACTATAATCCTTTGTCAATCCCATCCATCTACTCTATCTCATATTCAACTCTTTCTGAGTGAATATATACTTCAAACTTTTATGATCAGTATATATTTCACACTTAACTCCATATAAATGAGTCACCAAATTTTTAAATAAAAAATACCACCATCAGTTCAAGTTCACATGTAGGATAATTGTTCTCATTTAGTTTAAATTGATGTGAATAACTACTACAAATAAGTAATTTAACATCACTAAAATCGTCCTTTATCAGTCTAAAAAAGCATCGACAATTAGAGTGTAATTAATAGACCTAGGCTTTTATCATCTCTAGAAAATCACTAATAAAGAACCTCTTTTATAAGAACCTTTATGTAGCACTGATAAACAAACCCTTTATCAAATATTCTAAAAGATCTGATAAATGATCCCTTTATCATCACTTTTAATAACAGTGATAAAGGATCCCTTTATCAATACTATTAATAGAACTGATAAAGAATCCATTTATTAGTGTTTTTACTAGCATAGATAAAGGGACATACTGATACATTGTGCTGTTATAATTATAGCACATAAAAGAAGTAAAAATAGAAAACAAGGGAGAAAATATAGAATTTAATTGAAATAAAATTTATAACATAAATACAAGAAAAAAACACTATATTATAGTCATTTTAAACACTGATTTGTATAATTACATGAGTAAGTACACATTATAACAAAAATTAAAAAACATAATTGTTCCTTTGTATTTAGGCCTGACCCCCAGTTATACTATTAGTTACCGAACAAACAACCCAACCCAAGAAAAATAATAAACCTGTATAAGAAAAAAAATTCTTATGTTAGTAATAATATAAAGAAATAAATTAAACCCAAATTGTCAATTTTAAACTAAAAACATATTATTTGAGTCGTACTAGACACAACATGTATCAGATTGAGTTTTTGTTGATTCTTAAAGGTAACACCATTTATTTTTTCTCTCAAAATTAGGCACTCTTGAATTGAATCTCATGTATGGTGATAAAAAACACTATAGATGGGAGCCAATTCAAGAGGAATTGCTTTTTGAGAATAAGCTTTCAATTTCCACACCATTTCATATTCTTATTCAAGAATTATCTCTATGAAAATTAACTAAATAAGTATAATTTAAAAATGATATTGAAATTAATTAAGTAATAGTAGGTAAAATGATGAGAAAAAAATCTGAGATCATTTTCTTAGTTTTAGTGACATGATGAACATTTAAAACTAAAATGAAACTTTTGTATTGAAAACATGCACTTTGAGTCATATCGACCACATAGTATATAGGATTTGTATGAGTTCAATTCCTTCATGTGAAAAATGAATTATTTATTTTTTTCCTAAATTTTGAAAATAATACTAGATTGTTTTCTTGGTTTTGGATATTTTATGTGTGTTTTATACTAAAATGGATCTTTTTTATTGAAAACACACAATTCGAGTCATATCATCCACATTATGTGTTAGATTTATATGAGGTCAATTACTACATGTGAAAAATTAATTATGGATCATTTTTCTAATGTTTTTAAACAACTCGATCTCGTTTTCTTAGTTTTGGATATTTGATGTGTATTTTAATCTAAAATAACAATTTTGCATTAAAAACACACACTTTGAGTAATATCAATCACATCATGTGTCAGATTGCTATGTGGTTAATTACTACACATGAAAAATGAATTATGGATCATTTTATTAAAGTTTGAAAACAATATAAGATATTTTTCTTATTTTTTCTATTTGATGTGTATTTTATACTAAAACAACACTTTTTTATTGAAAACATGCACTTCGAGTCATATCGACCACATCATGTGTCAGATTTATGCGAGGTCAATTCCTCCACATAAAAAATTAATTATGGATCATTTTACTAAAGTTTTAAAATAATATGATTTTTTATTGTTTTTGGCTATTTTATATGTGTTTTAAACTAAAATTTTACTTTTTATTGAAACCATGCACTTCGATTCGTATTAACCACATAATATGTCAGGTTGATGTGAGGTCAATTCATACACATGAAAAATGAATCATGGACCATTTTAATAAAGTTTTAAAACAATCTGGGCTCATTTTCTCAGTTTTGGCTATTTGATGTAGGTTTTAAACTAAAATGGTACTTTTGTATCAAAAACACACACTTTGAGTCATATCAATCACATAGTGCGTCAGATTGATGTGATGTCAATTAATAAATGTGAAAAATAAATTTTGGATCATTTTTCTAATTTTTGAAAACAATATGATCAAGTTTTCTCAGGTTTGGCTATTTGATGTGTGTTTTAAACTAAAATGACACTTTTGTATTGAAAACATGAACTTCGAGCCATATCAACCACATCATATGTCATATTGATGTGATTTAAAATACTACACATGGAAAATAAATTAAGGATCATTGTGATAAGGTTTTAAAACAATACTAGATTGTTTTCTAGGTTTTGGCTATTTTATGTGTGTTTTAAACTAAAATGACACTTTTGTATTGAAAACACACACTTCGAGTCATATCGACCACTTTGTATGTTGGATTGATGTGCGGTCAATTCCTACATGTGAAAAATTAATTATGGATCATTTTACAAAATTTTGAAAATAGTAAAAGATATTTTTATCAATTATGGCTATTTTATTTGTTTTTAAACTAAAATGTCACTTTTCTATCTAAAACACACACTACGATTCATATCGATCACATCACAGGTTTGATTTATTTGAGGTCAATTAATATATGTGAAAAATAAATTATGGATCATTTTCTTAAATTTTAAAAACAATAAAAGCCCGTTTTATTGGTTTTGGCTATTTGATGTGTGTTTTTAAATTGTAATGGAACTTTTGTATTAAAAACACGCACTTCTAGTCATACCAACCACATTGTGTGTCTTATTGATGTGAGACCAATTTATATACATGAAAAATTAATTATGGATCATTTTTCTAAGGTTTTAAAACAATCTGATATCGTTTTCGTAGTTTTGACTATTTGATGTGTGTTTTAAACTAAAATGACACTTTTGTATTAAAAACGCACACTTTGAGTCATATCGACCACATCATGTGTTAGATTGATGTGTGATTAATTTCTAAATGTGAAAAATGAATTATGGATCATTTTCCTAAATTTTAAAAATAACATGAGCTCATTTTCTCAGTTTTGACTATTTGATGTGTGTTTTATACTGAAATGGAACTTTTGTATTGAAAATACATAATTTGAGTCATATTGACCACATAATATGTTATATTTATGCACATCCAATTACTAAACATGAAAAATGAATTATAGATCCTTTTCCTAATGTTTTAAAACAATATGATTTTTTCTTCTTGATTTTGGTTATTTGATGTGTGTTTTAAACTAAAATGGCAATTTTTTTATTGAAAATAAGAACTCTGAGTCATATCAACCACATCATGTGTTATATTTTTCTGAGGTTAATTACGAAAAGTTAAAAATGAATTATGGATAATTTTCCTAAACCTAGAAAACAATCTGATCTTGTTTTATTGGTTTTGGCTAATTGATGTGTGCTTTAAATTATAATGGAACTTTTATTTTGAAAAATTCACTTTGGGTCATATCAACCACATCATGTGTCATATTTATGTGAAGCTAACTAATAAATGTGAAAAATGAATTTTGGAGAATTGTTTTAAATTTTGAAAATAATTCGATCTCTTTTTCTTAGTTTTGGATATTTGATGTGTGTTTTAAACTAAAAATGAGACTTTTGCATTGAAAACAAGAACTTCGAGTCATATCGATCACATAATGTGTAATATTCATGTGAGGTTAATTACTACACTTGAAAAATGAATTATGGATCATTTTAATAATGTTTTAAAATAATCATATCTTGTTTTCTTAGTTTTGTCTATTTGATGTGTGTTTTAAACTAAAATTGAACTTTTGTATTGAAAACATTCAATTCGAGTCATATCAACCAGATTATGTGTCTTATTGATGTGTGGTCAATTAATACATGTGAAAAATGAATTATGGATCATTTTACAAAAGTTTGAAAATAATATGAGCTCATTTTCTTAGTTTTGGCTATTTTATGTGTGTTTTAAACTAAAATTTCACTTCTATATTGAAAGCATGCACTTAAAGTCATATCGACCACATCATGTGTTATATTTATGTGCACTCAATTACTAAACTTGAAAAATGAATTATGGATAATTTTCCTAAAGATTGAAATCAATCTAATATCATTTTCTTTGTTTTGACTATTTGGTGCATGTTTTAAAATAAAAGTGTACTTTGGTATTGAAAACACGCACTTCGAGTCATATCAATCACATCAAGTTTCAGATTGATGTGAGGTTAGTTCCTACAAATGAAAAATTAATTATTATTGTTTTAATAATATTTTAAAACAATCCAAGATCATTTTATTGGTTTTGTCTATTTAATGTATATTTTAAACTAAAATAACACCTTTGTATTGAAAACATGCATTTCAAACTACATCGACCATATTGTGTGTTAGATTGATGTGAAGTCAATTTATACATGTGGAAAATGAATTATGGATTGTTTTACGAATTTATAAAAATAATCCAAGAATTTTTTCCAAGTTTTGGATATTTTATGTGTGTTTTAAACTAAAATTACACCTTTGTATTGAAAACATGCACTTCAAGTAAGATTGACCACATCATGTGTTGTATTGATGTGCGGTCAATTTCTACATGTGAAAAATGAATCACGAATACTTTTCCTAAAGTTTTAAAAAAATATGAGCTCATTTTCTCATTTTTGGATATTTTATGAGTGTTTTAAACCAAAATGATACCTTTGTATTGAAAACACACACTTCAAGTCATACCGACCACATTAGGTGTCAAATTGAAGTGTAGTTAATTCCTATAGGCCACAAATAAATTATAAATAGTTTTTCTAAAGTTTTAAAATAATTTGAGCTAGTTTTCTTATATTTATCTATAAGATGTTTTTTAAACTAAAATGAAACTTTTATATTAAAAGAACATATTTTGATTCATATCAACCACATCACATGTTGGATTATCATGCAGTAAATGTTTATATATGAAAAATCAATTATGGATAGTTTTACTAAATTTTGAAAACAATATGATCTTATTTTCTTGGTTTTGTCTATTTGATGTGTGTTTTAATCTAAAGTGTTACTTTTATATTGAAACCACATAATTTGATTCATATCAACCACATCATGTGTTGAATTTATGTGAATTCAATCCCTATATATGAAAAATGAATTATGAATCATTTTCCTAATGTTTCAGAATAATATAATCTCATTTGCTCAGTTTTTGATATTTGATATGTGTTTTAAAATATAATGACACTTTTTTATTGAAAACACACACTTTGATTCATACTGACCACATCGGGTGTCATATTAATGTATGGTCGATTCCTACAGGTAAAAAGTGAATTATAGACAATTTTCCTATTATTTGAAAAAAATATGATATTTTTTTCATGGATTTTTCTGTGTGACGCGTTTTAAACTAAAATGAAACTTTTATATAAAAAACACGTATTTCGAGTCATAGAAATCTCATCATGTGTCATATTATCATGTGGTCAATTCCTATATGTGGAAAATGAATTATGGATCCTTTTACTAATGTTTTAAAACAATATAAGCTTGATTTCTTAGTTTTGGATACATGAAATGTGTTTCAAACTAAAATGAAACTTTTGTATTGAAAACACGCATTTAGAGTCATTCAGACCACATCATATGTCAGATTGATGTATGGTAAAATCCTACACGTCAAACATGAATTATGTATTGTTGTCCTAAAGTATAAAAAATATGATTTTTCCCAGTTTTGAAAATAAGATGCATGTTTTGAAATAATGTGTAAATTTTACAAAATAAGTATCACATAAAAATGATAAGGACATTAACTAAAAAAGTAGATAAAATGATGAGAAAATTAACTAAATAAGTAATAGGAAGTAACCTCTTCATGATGTATGTATACATTCTGACATCATGTATTATGACCATTTGTTTCTAAAAAAATGCTTTCATCCATTATACTTCTCATTGAGTAGCAGATCAAAAACAATATATAATCATTCTGATTCTAATTTTTCACACTCTAAATATACTTCTAAGGTCATAGCCCATAATAAATTACAAAAAATAGTAGGTAATCAAATAAATTTTATGGTTTAAAACATTTTGACACCATGTAAACTTCCAAATCATCTCTAAACAAATTTACTTCTTATTTTTAGTACATAGAGTGTTGTAAATATTGGTAGTAATGAGAAAATATCAAAAAAAGCGATTAAGAAATATTTTTAATGAAATTTTAATTACCTTTTGAAATGACATATTTGAGAATACTAGTATTTTGATGGTATATGATATCTTTCGTAAATTTTTAAACATAATTTCAATAATAGTTATTGTTATCTTGCTTCAGACACTATAGAAACATTGAACCAAATAAGTAATTTTTTTTCAAAATATGTTTTATTAGTTAAATATTTCTAAATATACCTCAATCTGTTTCTAGTTGAAGTAATCCATAGTATTCTTATTTTCAGTTAGCAACATCATACCATGATTTAACCTATATTTAAAGATCATCATATCATAACAAAATTACTGTTGAAACACAGACTAAAACATATAATTATATGTTTATCTATAAAATATTTATTTTAGTGTATTAAAAATTCACAGTATAGGTCATGTGTATTCAGTTTTATGGAAATCCATGCATTGGATCCAAAAAATAAATATTTGGGGTAACCAAGTTGATTGTGATAAACATCCAGTGTTTCATAAAAAACACATAACTAATAAAAAACAAAAATATATTTTATATGATTAAATTTTAGAGTTTTACCCCTAAATTGTAGGCATCAGAATGATCTTGTCATTTGTTATTTTCTTCTCCAACACCTTGTTTAGATCATCTTTTTTCTAATAAATTTCTTTCAAATCCAATGTAATGTTGTTCATATAAACTATATAGGGATTAATGAATCCAAATTAGGCTTTGTAGGATTTTTCCTGTATATAGTAGTTATATAAACTCCTATATAAAATATGAATAGTTATTAACTTTAATAAACATATTAGATCATTTTTTGGATAGATATATTATGAAAATGTACCTTATGTACGCATTCACAACCGAGAATCCTAGCCATTCAAAATTGAGAATATCATTTATACTCTTGAGACCAATTGTGTTTGTAATGAAAGTTCCAAATATTTCTATTTCATATGAAATATAGGACACATATCAATATTTGAATGTGGTGTTTGTATGGATTTATAATGATAGTATATATTGTAGTGGAACTTGTTAAAAGAAGGTACTCCTAAAAGTTTTTTTTTGTTTTCTCGATTGATTCACTAGATTGTCTTGATCCGACCTTCTGTTTCCCCATCGTTTTATCCTTTTATAATACCATACCTCACTTAACATTTTTTTCATCAATTGTTATAGGTTTTTCATTTGAATTTTTTTTAAGGACATACCTCATGTATCTTTATAGGATTAGATATCCATGCTATGAAATTTATAATAACATCATTGACTATTGTAATATCCAGATCATTAAGTGGAACATGAATCTCAATACTCGACTCTTGAGTTACTTAAATCACCAATATCATGTGATTTTTGGGATTTATTTATTGTGTAGCATGTATCTCAGAATATTATACACTATAAACCTAATAAAAAGGTGGTGTGTGGGTGTTTATAGATAGAAATCACATAAAAATTTACCCTAATTTTTTAGTAATATAAAGTTATCAGAAGTTGTTAGATTCACATTTAAGAGAAAGATTAATTTCAAAATTGATTACCTCGAGTAAGTTATGTTGTTGATGGGAATGAATAGCCTCAATGATAGTGGGGTATTTTGGTTGTTCATGTTTTTATCTTTGTTCCACTATTGGTTTACTTTGATCCTTTCACACACATTGTTCTACCAAACCAAACATGATAATAATATATTATAAAGCATCTATTTGTACCTGCAATCCATTCATCATCCAATATGTATCTTTTTAAAGTTTTTTCTTCTCAAAATATGTTTGAGGCTCTACTCCAAAACCTACACCTCAAACATGACTATATATTTCTAGATACTTCAAAGATACTAAAAGTATTTTACCTTCTCGTACAGCCACTATCGATTCTTGTGTCTAAACTGTATAAAAAACATATGAAAATAAATATATATTTTTATGCAGTACTATTATAAAGAATAATGAATTATTATTATTTCAAACTTACACATGTTTCTCATAATTCTTTTTATGTTCATCAATTGGTTTACCCCCCTTATTTACACGGGCCTCCTTTTATAGCACAAGACATGGGATGAATGTGGATTCTGATTTTGATTCATCAATATGCATATAAAAAAAGGCACATATGTTGTTTTATGTCATATAAAACTTTAATTGTTGATTTAAAATTGATTCATTCCTTTCACGGGGCATGGACAAAAACAATTATATTTTTCCTAGTGCATCACAGTGGCTATCCAGGGTCGTCTCTCTTGAGAAGCCTTCTCAATTTAGTTCACATACTTTATCTAATTCACCTAATCTATATCTTTTTGATATTTTGTTATTTAATGAAAGATATTACAATCTTTTTGGGTTTTTGATAATTAATTACAATCACATGTAAAATGATAATTTAAACTATCATGCAAAACTAAATAGAATGAGTTAATAAGAAAGAACTTGGTTTTGAAGTTCAGTATTAGATTCAATCATTATTTTCCTACATGTGTTTGATTTAGTTTGATAATTAAAACATGAAATATCATGTTTTAATCACTATTATTTTCTATAATAGATGTATTTTGAGTTTCATGTCATTTGGGACCGTCACCCAATCAGGGACATTCACCTTGCCCAAGCATGCTACTCAATTCTACCACAAACTTAATTAAACTTTAAAGAAAATTCATGAAAACCTTGACCTCACCTCGAGCCAAGTCTCGTGATTAGTCTCTAATTTCTAAGAGTATGATATTACTTAGTAGAGTGGGTGGAGGATGATAGAGAGAGTGATAGTGAGAGAGATAAAGAAATGAAGAAAAGTGGGCGAAGAAACACGAAGCCATGAATTAATAAAACTAAAATTTAAATTACAATTGAAAATGAAACTAAAAGAAAACTAAAATGACAATAAAAATAAAATAATAAATGAGGGGGTAATAGAGGATTATCAGTGGCCCATGCCCTGGTGGGATCTATCCTTGGCTGTGGGTGTCGAGCTGATGATTTGAGAAGGAGGCGAGATCCACCTTTTATAGGCAGAATTATGTCCTCCGAAAGCTTGTGAATTGTTGAACCATTAAATGGAATATTAACGCATGGAATATTAATAACATTTGTTCACCAATGTTTTTTTCGTTCAGCCTAAATATTTCAAGTCATTTGGACACTGGATGAATGAGTTATGAATTTTTCATTGGAGGTTTCTTTTTCTAAACGAAGCTTCCAAGAAGGTTCCTCCAAACGTATAACATTCAACGGTAGCCTTAATGACTTAAAAAATCCCTCCAATTTGTTTAAGAGACGTCCCTATCTGTCCTCGTGCTATCCCAAGTGTAAGAACCTCAATTGGATGTGTTTAGGCTGAATTTTGGTTCCGTTATGGTGGTGGGGTCCATGTTGTCCTCCCGGAAAAATCATAAACTTCATTGATTTTTTATGCCCTCTAGATGGCCGAATCAGCTTCTGGTCCAGCAGAAAAAGTTGAAGGAAATAAAATCAGGATTCTAAAAAAATAAAATTCACTAAATTTGGAATTATATTTTAAAATTAATTACCAAAATACTCTTGTGGTAAAAATCTATCAAAACATCCAGAATTAAGCACTTTTCACAATTTAGCTCATTTTCATTCTATAATCCAAATTGCCCTATATTTTAATAAAACAATGAAATACAAGGATTTTATCATTAAAAAAAATTAATAAATCCTCATTATTTGATCACAAATATGCAATCAAATTTTCTATGTCAAATACCCCCACACTTAAACCATGCTTATCCTCAAGCATAAAATCTCAACATGGAAATCAAGGGACACCAATGTTACCAATATTCAAATTCCAATGCAATAAAATCAAAAAAATTTCAATGTAAAATCAAATATTCAAAAATCTATATAAAATATAAATTTAATTTTCCATTTTTCAAAGAAACAAATAATTCACATATTTATCTTTTCCCCTTTGAAAATTGATGGAACTTCTCCTTTTATTCATTCAAGCTCCTTGATTAATTATTATTAAACATGCCAAGTCATGATTTACCTACCTTTTGATTATTTTCTCTCATCACTCATGATAAAATTCAAGTAGAGTTATGATCATATAATGAGAACAAGATCCTTATCCATAGGCTTGTAAATGAACTATATTCACCACTTTGTAAAGACAAAAGACACATAAAATCATGATGACTTGCAATAATGGTTCAAATGAATCTAAGGATCAAGGTTGGTAGGATTTTATGCTTTAAAAATTAAGGCTCAAGGAGGAGATTTATATCTTAATTTCAATGCATTATATCTAAAAGTTTAATGAAATTCTCCCCTTCAAAGTAGCAACACCCACTTCCCAAAACTCAAAGTAAAGGTTATGATAAAATTATGCATAATGAATGGTTTGTGTACCCTCTTGAATATTTTTTTTACTTGTGTATTTTTTTCTTTTTTCAAAAGTTATGATTAGATAAAACATCACATCCATGACCTAACCATGTATGATCAGAAGATCATCGGTCTAAAAAATGGTGATTTTTGGTTCTCCCAAATCACAACCCATTTTTCTATTTTTCTGGATCTTTTTGTCATTTTTTTCATTTTTTTCAATTCTAGAGGGGAAAACAATAGATTATAATGAATGATTCCACAACCTTTTACAATTACAAAAATAAAACCCCCACACTTCTTCCATACAATGTGTATCACCCCGTACACCATGATTCCCTTTACCCCCACACTTCAACTTTAAAATATCATGAAAATACCAAGAGTAGGGTAGGAATGGATAAAAATGGCTTGAAAAATGGATCATCCCTATAAAGGTAATTCATGGTCTCTATGGGCTAAAAAGAAGGATTGATGTAAACATGGTATTTTAAGGAAAATTATATTTTCAAAGGATTCCTAATTCATTTTAAATGTGTTTTTTCATAGTCATAGATTTGAAAAGTTTCAATACAAGTTCTAATAAGTTACATATCCCAAGATCACTCATGAAATACCATCAAGATAAATAGGAAGTACTTGGTCTAGAAATCCTATCGAGAATGAGACATATGATTTTGGAAAATCACTCAAGGCATGATTAATAATAACAAATCAATTGACATAAATTTCAGAAATTCAAAGCATTAAAGATGGTAGGGAAATTTCATTTACATGAATCAGTTAATTCCTTCAAATCATGGGTCATCATATCAATATCTATTCTTTATATTCAAAAATTTAATTCTCCATTTCAATAATTTAACCATATCAACATTAAAATATAATACATGGTATCATTGGGTTCCTAAGAAACTCATGTCTCCTAGATAAGTCGAGTAAAACATGAATTCAAGTGTGGACATGCAATTTTATCTTTAAATCTCAAAACATGTTGTGGAAAAATATGTGGCGAGTTTAAAAGATAAAACACTAAAACTGAACTCCCTTTTTCCATGAAACTTGGTAATTCCTCTTCACTATCGGGGGATTCATTCTACCACCACGATCCTACAAAAGAAAATCACTCAATGAGTCAAAAAGATTATTTCATTTAATATCAAAAAAATATGAGGGAGGGAGTTGCATGCTATAATACTTACTAAGAAATGAAAATGAAATCTAAATTTTTAGAAAGAAAGTAAAGATAAATCATGGTATAATCCCCTAAGTGGGCCCTGAATTTTTACTACCTCCATAGGGAAGTACCAACTATTATCCAATGTCATATGGTGGATGAAGCTTCTTTGATTTGAACCCCAACATGTGGCTTTTACCTTATTGTGCTTCATCCTTCTGGGTGATTAATGATCCATGGATAAAGTACACCATATTCTCCTCCTTCAAAATGAGGTAAAGTTTATATGGTGGGGATAAGATGAAGTATGAACCATCCTCTTCCTTGGATTCTACTTGGGTAACCTCTTCTTCTTTGTCCAGTAGTTCCTCAAGGTATGCTGTATCAAAAGAATAGTCAATGGGAATGTTAGAATGTAATTATATTTGAATAAAATTAAAACATGATGTATCAAGATAAAATTATTCCCCATCAATGTAAGCAGATTTTAGCATGGTTTCCTTAGAAAAATACACTAGAATATCTTCATGAAATTCCTTAATAAAATATTCAACATGTCTAGGGAGCTCTACATGTTCCTTAGCAGGTGCACATCTAGGTTCTTCTTCATCCTCCAAGTCATAGATGATGTTGTCTTATTTTGTATAATCAAAACCACAAGGAGTGATATAGAATTAAGATTCAATAATATTATAAGAGATAGAGTCAAATAATGGTAAAATTAGAAGAGATAGAGTCAAATAATGGTTCAACTTCCTGAGTCGATTCAGATTCAATCTCTACCTCAGTGGTAAGTGCCTCTTGAAGTAGACTCTTTGAGGATGGAGGCAGGTAGTCATGCTACTCCATATTAACTTCAAATTCCACCAATTGGGTGGTTTCTTCCTTTAGTGGTTCTGGCTCTTCTTCTTTGTATTGTATAGGGAGATTAGTAAGTTCCTCACAGTTAATTAAGAATTCATCCAATAATTTTTGATCTCCCACTTGTTGCTCAGCAGGCAAGTGTTCCTCCTTTTCCACCTAAGGTTCTTGATCCTGCCCAGGGTTGGGTTTCTCCATTAATGCAAGAACATAGTAAAATGATCATTTAGCTTTTCTCGTCAGTTGTTTGATGATTTCTTTATGTTCTTGCACCTAATCCCTTCTAAAATCATTATCTTCTTGTTGTTGTTGTTTCACCTGTGAGTAATTTTTCCATGCATAATATTCTGAATTTGAATACATCATGAAAGTTTTTTCTTAGTTTTTTTTAAAATAAATAAAATCTATCTAAGATGTAAAAATAGAAAAAATAAATGAACTAATGATTGGATACCTGGAAACGAGGCCAGTTTTGATGAATTCCTATCATGGGGTGTGGACAAAAACCATTATATTTTTCCTAGTGCAGCACAGTGCCTGACCAGGGTCATCTCTTTTGAGGAGCCTTCTCAATTTAGTTCACATACATTATCTAATTCACCTAATCTATCTCTTTTTGGTATTCTATTATCTAATGAAAGAGATTACAATATTTTTGGGTTTTTTATAATTAAATACAATCACATGTAAAATGATAATTTAATCTATCATGAAAAACTAAATAGAATGAGTTAATAAGAAATAACTTGGTTTTGGGGTTCAATATTAGATTCAAACATTATTTTCCAACATGTTTTTGATTTAGTTTGATAATTCAAATATGAAATATCATGTTTGAATCAATATTATTTTCCATAATAGAAGTAATTTGAGTCATATTTCATTGGGGACAATCACCCAATCAGGGAATTTCGCCTCGCCCAAGCATGCTACTAAATTCTACCACAAACTTAAATAAACTTTAAAGAAAATTCATGAAAACTTTGACCTCAACCCAAGACAAGTCTCATGATTAGTATCTCATTTCTGAGAGTATGAGATTACTTGGTTGAGTGGGTGAATGAAGATAGAGAGAGTGAGAGTGAGAGAGAGAAAGAAATGAAGAAAAGTGGGTACAGAAACACAAAGGCATGAATTAATAAAACTAAAATTTAAATTACAATTGAAAATGAAACTAAAAGAAAACTAAAATGAAAACTAAAATGAAAATAAAAATAAAAGAATAAATGAGGGGGGAATATAGGAGAAACAACGACCCATGCCTCGGTGAGATCCCTCCTTGGCTGTGGGCATCGAGCTGATGATTTGAGAAGGTGGTGAGAGCCTCCTTTATAGGAAGAATTCTGTACTCAGAAAGTTGGCGCATTGTTGAACCATTAAATGGCCGATTCATTCATGGAACCCTTCATAAATTTTTTCTACAATGCGTTTAACATTCACCCAAAAAATTTAAAATCATTTGAACACTAGATGAATGAGTTATAAATTTTTCATTGAAGGTTTGTTTTTCTGAATGAAGCTTCCAAGAATCTTCCTCCAAAAGTATAACATTCAACGGTAGAATTAATGACTTCAAAACAACCTCAAATTTGTTTAATAGTTGTATATATCTATCCTAGTGCTATATTAAGTATAATAACCTATATAGGATTTTTTAGGCCGAGTTATGGTTCCGTTACGGTGGTGGGGTCCACACTGTCCACCCGGAAAAATCATAAACTTCATTTAATTTTTAAGCCCTTTAGATAGATGAATCAACTACCTGTCCAGAAGACAAAGTTGAAGGAAATTAAATCATGATTATAAAAAAATAATATTCACTAAATTTGGAATTATATTTTAAAATTAATGACTAAAATACCCTTGTGGAAAAAATCTGTCAAAACATCCAGAATTAAGCACTTTTCATAATTTTGATCATTTTCATTATATAATCCCAATTGCCCTATATTTTAATAAAATAATGAAATGCGTGGGTTTTATTATTAAAAAACATTAAAAAATCTTCATTATTTTATAAAAAATATGCATGTAAATTTGCTCTATCAAATACCCCTACACTTAAACAATGCTTGTCTTCAATCATAAAATCTCAACATGGAAATAAGAGGACACCAATGTTACCAATATTCAAATTCCAATGCAATAAAATCAAACAATTTTAATGTAAAATAAAATATTTAAAAATCTACATAAAATATCAATTTAATTTCCCAGTTTTCAAAGAAAAAAATAATTCACATATTTCACTTTTCCCCTTTAAAAATTGATGGAAATTATCCTTTGATTCATTAAAGATCCTTGATTCATTATTATTAAACATTCCAAGTCCCGATTTACCTCATTTTTTATTCTTTTCACTCCTCACAAATGATAAAATTCAAGTATAGTTTTGTTCATATCATGAGAACAATCTTTTTATCCATAGGATTGTAAATGAAATACTTTCTCCACTTTGTAAAGACAAAAGACACATAAAATCATGGGGACTTACAATAATGGTTCAAATTAATTTGAGGCTTAAGGTTGGTAGGATTTGATGCTTTAAAAATTAAGGAACACGGAGGAGGTTTATATCTTAAGTACAATTCATGATATCAAAAAGTGTAATGAAATTCTCTCCTTCAAAGTAGAAACACCCACTTCCCAAAACTCAAAGTAAAGGTTATGATAAAATTATGCATAATGATTGAATTGTGTACCCTCTTGAATATTTTTTTTACTTTTTTTACTTTTTTACTTTTTTCAAAATTGATGATTAGATCAAGCCTCACATCTATCACCTAACCACACACGATCAGAAGATCTCCGGTCTAGAAAATGGTGATTTTTGGTTCTCCCAAATCACAACCCATTTTTCTATTTTTTTGGATCTTTTTTTCATTTTTGTCATTTTTTTTTCAATTGAAAAGAAAAAAACAATAGAGTATAATGAATGATTCCACGACCTTTTACAATTCCCACAATAACACCCCCACACTTCTTCTTTACAATGTGTATCATCCTGTACACCATTATTCCCTTTACCCCCACACTTCAACTTTAAAATATCATGAAAATACCAAGAGTAGGGTAGGAATAGATAAAAATGGCTTGAAACATGGCTCATCCCTGTTAAGGTCATTCATGGTCTCTATGGGCTAAAATAAGGATTGATATAAATTTGGTATTTTAAGGAAAAGTATATTTTCAAAGGATGCCTCAATCATTTTAAACGTTTTTTTACACACTCATAGCTTTAAAAAGTTTCAATACAAGTTTTTTTTCGGTTACATGTCCCAAGATCACTCATGAAATGTGATCAAGATAAATAGGAAGTAATTGGTCTATAAATCCTCCCAGGAATGAGACATATGATTTTTGACAATCACTCATGGCATGATTAATAATAACAAATCAATTGACATAAATTTCAGAAATTGAAAGCATGAAAGAGGGTAGGTAAATTTCATTTATATAAATCAGTTAATTCATTCAAATCATGGGTCATCATTTCAATATCTAGCTTTATATTCAAAAATTTAATTCTCCATTTCAATCATTTAATCATATCAACATTTAAATCTAAGACATGACACCACTTGGTTCCTAAGAAACTCATGTCTCCTAGATAAGTCAAGTAAAACATGACTTCAAGTGTGGGCATGCAATTTTATCTTTAAATCACAAAACATGTTGTTGGGAAAAATGTGGAGAGTTTAAAAGATAAAACACTAAAAGTGAACCACCTTTTTCTATGAAACTTGGTCCTTCCCCATCACTATATGGGGCTTTCTTCTACCATCATGATCCTAAAAAAAAATCACTTAATGAATCATAAGGATTATTTCATTTAAGATCAAAAAGGAGGGAGGGGTATAAAAGCTAGACTACTTCCTAAGAAATGAAATTGAAATCTAAATTACTATAAATCAAGTAAAGATAAATCTTGGTATGATCCCCCAAGTGGGCCCCGAATGTTTACTACCTCCAGAGGGTAGTACCAGTTGTTATCCAAAGTCATATGGTGGATGAATCTTCCTTGATTTGAACCACCACATGTGGCTTTTCCCTACTTGTGCTTCATCCTTCTGGGTGAGTAATGATCCATGGATAGATTACATTATATCCTCCTCCTTCATAATGAGGTATAGTTTGTATGGTGGGGGTAGGATGAAGTATGGACCATCCTTTACCTTGGTTGCTACTTGTGAAACCTCTTCTTCTTTGTCCAATAGTTTCAAAAGGTATGATTCATCAAAAGAATAGTCAATGGGAAATTCAGAGTGTAATTCTATTTGAATAAAATTAAAACATGATGTATCAAGATCAAATTCTTCCCCATCAATGTAAGCAGCTTTTAGGATGGTTTCCTTAGGAAAATCCACTGGAATCTCCTCATGAACTTCCTTTAGAAAATATTCAACATGTCTAGGGAGCTCCACATTTTCCTCAGAAGGTGCACATATAGGTTATTTTTTGTCTTCCAAGGCATAGATGAGATTTTCTGATTTTGTAAAATCAAAACCACATGGAATGATGTAGAATTCAGATTCAACAAAATTAGAAGAGATAGAGTCAAAGAATGGTTCAAATCCCTGTGTTGGTTCAACTTCAATCTCTACCTCAGTGGTATGTGGCTCTTGGAGTAGACACTTAGAGGATGGAGGTAGGTAGTCAGGCTCCTCCATCTTAACTTTAAATTCCACCACTAGTGTGGTTTCTTCTTTTAGTGGTGTTGGTGCTTCTTCTTTGTATTGTATGGGGAGATGAGGAAGTTCCTCACATTTAGTTAAAAATTATTCCAATCTTTTTTGATCTCCCACTTTTAGCTCAGCAGGAAAGTCTTCCTCCTTTTACACCTAAGGTTCTTGATCCTACTCAGGGTTGGGTTGCTCCATTAATGCAAGAACATAGTCAAATGCTCTATCATCTTTTCTCATTAGTTGTTCAATTATTTCTCTAAGTTCTTGCACCTGAGCCCTTTTAAAATCATCATCATCTTCTTCTTATTGTTGTTTCACCTATGAGTAATTTTTCCATGCCTAATATTTTAAATTTGAATACATCATGAATTTTTTTTCTTATTTTTTTAAATAAATGAAATCTACCTAAGATCTGAAAATAGAAAAAATAAATGAAATAATGATTGGCTCCCCGGAAAGGGTGCCAGTTTTGACGCACGCCTGTCACTGGGTGTGGACAAAAACAATTATATCTTTCCTAGTGCAGCACAGTGGCTGACCAGGGTCATCTCTCTTGAGGCACCTTCTCAATTTAGTTCACATAATTTATCGAATTCACCTAATCTATCTCTTTTTGATGTTATATTATTTAATAAAATTGATTACAATATTTTTGGGTTTTTGATAATTAATTACAATCACATGTAACATGATAATTTAAACTATCATGAAAAACTAAATAGAATGAGTTAATAATAAAGAACTTGGTTTTGGGGTTCAGTATTGGATTCAATCATTATTTTCCTACATGTGTTTGATTTAGTTTGATAATTCAAAAATGAAATATAAAGTTTTAATCACTATTTTTTTCCAGAATAGAAGTAGTTTGAGTCACATGTCATTGGGGACCATCAACCAATCAGGGACATTCGCCTCGCCCAAGCATGCTACTCAATTCTACCACAAACGTAATTAAAATTTAAAGAAAGTTCATGAAAACCTTGACCTCACCCAGAGACAAGTATCTTGATTAGTCTATAATTTTTTAGAGTATGATATTACTCGGTGGAGTGGGTGGAGGAAACGAGAGAGAGAGTGATAGAGGGAGAGAGAGAGAGAAAGAAATAAAGAAAAGTGGGTGGAGAAACACGAAGGCATGAATTAATAAAACTAAAATTTAAATTTCAATTGATAATGAAACTAAAATAAAAATAAAATGGAAATAAAAATAAAAGAAGAAATGAGGGGGGAATATAGGAGTAATAGTATCCTATGTCTCAGTGGGATCCCTCTTTGGCTGTGGGCGTCGAGCTGATGATTTGATAAGGAGGCGAGGGCCAAATTTTATAGGTAGAATTCTATCCTCTGAAAGATTGCACATTGTTTGACGATTTAATGGCCTATTCACACCTATACCTCTTAATAATTTTTTTTCATCAATGTGTTGGACGTTCACCCAAAATATTTCAACTCATTTGGACACTGGATGAATGAGTTATGAATTTTTCATTGGAAATTTATTTTTCTTGATGAATCTTCAAGGAAGGTTACTCCAAAAGTATAACATTCAACAGAAGAATTAATGACTTCAAATATCACTAAAAATTGTGTAAGAGCTGGAACTATCTGTCCTCATGCAATCCCAAGTGGAAGAACCTAAATTGGATCTGTTTATGCCGAGTTGTGGTTCCGTTACGGTGGTGGGGTCCATGATGTCCACCCAAAAAAATCATAAACTTCATTGATTTTTTAAGCCCTTTAGATGGCCGAATCAGCTCCTAGTCCAGCAGAAAAAGTTGAAGAAAATAAAATATAGATTCTGAAAAAATAAGATTAAATAAATTTGGAATTATATTTTAAAATTAATGACCAAAATACCCTTGTGGTAAAAATCTGTCAAAACATCCAAAATTATGCACTTTTCACAATTTTTCTCATCTTCCTTATATAATCCAAATTGCCCTATATTTTAATAAAATAATGAAATACATGGGTTTTATCATTAAAAAAATAAAATAAAAAATCCCCATTATTTGATAAAAAATATGCATGTAAATTTGCTCTGTCAAATACCCCCACACTTAAACCATGCTGGTCCTCAAGCATAAAATATGAACATGAAAATTAGAGGACACCACCAATATTCAAATTATAATGTAATAAAATCAAAAAATTTTCAATGTTAAATCAAAATTTCAAAAATCTACATAAAATATCAATTTAATTTCCCATTTTTCAAACAAAAAAATAATTCACATATTTTACTTTTCCCCTTTGAAAATTGATAGAACTTCTCCTTTCATTCATTCAAGCTCCTTGATTCATTATTATTAAACATGCCAAGTCATGATTTACCTAATTTTTGATTCTTTTCTCTCATCACTCATGATAAAATTCAATTAGAGTTATGATAATATCATGAGAACATTATCCTTATCCATAGTCTTGTAAATGTACTACTTTCTCTACTTTGTAAAAACAAAAGAGACATAAAATCATGAGGACTTTCAATAATGGTTCAAATGAATCTGAGGCTTAAGGTTAGTAGGATTTGATGCTTTAAAAATTAAGGCTCAAGGAGGAGGTTTATCTCTTAAGTACAATGCATGATATTAAAAAGTGTAACGAAATTCTCCCCTTCAAAGTAGAAACACCCACTTACCAAAACTCAAAGTAATGGTTATGATCAAATTATGCATAATGAATAATTTGTGTACCCTATTGAATATTTTTTTTACTTTTGTAATTTTTTTTCTTTTTTGGAAAGCTATGATTAGATCAAACCTGACATCCATCACCTAACCACATACGATCAGAAGATCTTCAATCTAGAAAATAGTGATTTTTGGTTCTCCCAAAGCACAACCCATTTTTCTATTTTTTTGATCTCTTTGTCATTTTTCTCATTTTTTTTCAATTCAAGAGGGGAAAACAATAGAGTATAATGAATTATTCCACAAAATTTTACAATTCCCACAATAACACCCCACACTTCTTCCTTACAATGTGTATCATCCTGTCCACCATGATTCCCTTTACCCCTACATTTCAACTTTAAAATATCATGAAAATACCAAGATTAGGGTAGGAATAGATAAAAATGGCTTGAAACATGGCTCATACCTATAAAGGTCTTTCATGGTCTCTATGGGATAAAAGAAGGATTGATGTAAAAATGGTATTTTAAGGAAAATTAGATTTTCGAAGGATGCCTCAATCATTTTAATTTTTTTTCCACAGTCATAGCTTTGAAAAGTTTCAATACAAGTTTTGGTCGGTTACATGTCCCAAGATCACTCATGAAATATGATCAAGATAAATAGGAAGTACTTGGTCCAGAAATCATATCAAGAATGATACATATGATTGTGGACAATCACTCAAGGCATGATTAATAATAATAAATCAATTGACATAAATTGTAGAAATTCAATGCATGAAAGATGGTAGGGAAATTTCATATACATGAATGAGTTAATTCCTTCAAATTATGGGTCATCATTTCAATATCTATTCTTTATATTCAAAAATTAAATTCTTCATTTCAATAATTTAATCATATAAACATTGAAATCTAATACATGGAATCACTGGGTTCCTAAGAAACTCATGCCTCCAAGATAAGTTGAGTAAAACATGAATTCAAGTGTGGGCATACAATTTTATCTTTAAAACTCCAAACATGTTGTGGGAAAAAATTTAAAGAGTTTAAATGATAAAAAACTAAAAGTGAACTCCCTTTTTCAATGAAACTTGGTCCTTCCCCTTCACTATCTGGGGATTCATTCTACCATCTTGATCCTACAAAAGAAAATCACTCAATGAATCACAAGGTTTATTTCATTTAAGATCAAAAAAGGAGGGAGGGGGCTGCATGCGAGAAATTTTTTTAAGAAATGAAATTGAAATCTAAATTCCTAGAAAGAAAGTAAAGATAAATCTTGGTATGATCCCCCAAGTGGGCCCAAAATTTTTACTACATCCAGAGGTCATTACCAGCTATTATCCAAAGTTAGATAGTTGATGAAGCTTCTTTGATTTGAACCACCACATGTGGATTTTCCCTGCTTGTGCTTCATCCTTTTGTGTGAGTAATGATCCATGGATAGAGTATATCATATCATACTCCTTCACAATGAGGTACAGTTTGTATGGTGGGGGTATGATAAAGTATGGACCATCCACTTCCCTGGTTTCTACTTGTGCAACCTCTTCTTCTTTGTCTAGTGGTTCCTCAAGGTATGCTGCATCAAAAGAATAGTCAATGGGAAATTTAGAGTGTAATTATATTTTGATAAAATTAAAACATGATGTATCAAGATAAAATTATTCCCCATAAAAGTAAGCAGCTTTTAGCATGGTTTTATTAGGAAAATCCACTCTAATATCTTCCTTAACTTCCTTCAGAAAATATTCAACATGTCCAGGGAGCTCCACATGTTCCTCAGTAGGTGGATGTCTAGGTTCTTCTTCATCCTCCAAGGCATAGATGGGATTGTATGATTTTGTATAATCAAAACCACAAGGAGTGATGTAGAATTTAGATTCAATAAAATTAGAAGTTTTAGAGTCAAAGAATAGTTCAACTCCCTGAGTCAGTTCAGCTTCAATCTTTTCCTTAGTGGTAAGTGCCTCTTGGAGTAGACTCTTTGAGGATCGAGGCAGGTAGTCGGGCTCCTCCAACTTAACTTCAAATCCCACCACTTGGGTGGTTTCTTCCTTTAGTGGTGCTGGCTCTTCTTATTTGTATTGTATAAGGAGATAAGGAATTTCCTCACATTTAATTAAGAATTCATCCAATTTTTTTGATCTACCACTTGTAGCTCAGCAGGCATGTCTTCCTCCTTTTCCACCTAAGGTTCTTGATCCTGATCAAGGTTGGGTTTCTCCATTAATGAAAGAACATAGTCAAATTCTCTTTAAGATTTTCTCATCAGTTGTTCAATTCTTTCTCTAGGTTCTTGCATTTGAGCCCTTCTAAAATCATCATAATCTTCTTCTTCTTATTGTTGCACCTGTGAGTAATTTTTCCATGCATAATATTCTGAATTCGAATACATCATGAATGTTTTTTCTTAGTTTTTTTAAAATAAATGAAATATACCTAAGATGTGAAAGTAGAAAAAAATAAATTAACTAATGATTGGATCCCAAGAAAAGACGCTAGTTTTGACGCATGCCTATCATAGGGCATGGACAAAAATAATTATATTTTTCCTAGTGCAGCACATTGGCTGACCATGGTCGTCTCCCTTGAGAAACCTTCTCAATTTAGTTCACATACTTTATCTAATTCACCTAATATATATCTTTTTGATATTATGTTATTTAAATAAAGCGATTACAATTTTTTTGGTTTTTGATACTTAATTACTATCACATGTAAAATGATAATTTAAACTATCATGCAAAACTAAACAGAATGAGTTAATAAGAAAGAACTTGGTTTTGGGGTTTAGTATTGGATTCAATCATTATTTTTCTACATGTGTTTGATTTAGTTTGATAATTAAAACATGAAATATTGTGTTTGAATCACTATTATTTTCCATAATAGAAGTAGTTTGAGTCACATTTCCTTGGGGACTGTCACTCAATCGTGAACATTCGCCTCGCCAAAGCATGCTACTCAATTCTACCACAAACTTAATTAAACTTTAAAGAAAATTCATGAAAAATTTGACCTCACCCCGAGCCAAGTCTCATGATTAGTCTCTAATTTATGAGAGTATGAGATTACTTGATGGAGTGGGTGGAGGAAGAGATAAAGAATGAGAGAGAGATAGAGAGAAATAAATGAAGAAAAGTGGGTGGGGAAACACGAAGGCATGAATTAATAAAACTAAAATTTAAATTTAAATTGAAAATAAAACTAAAAGAAAATTAAAATGAAAATAAAAATAAAAGAAGAAATTAGGGGGGAATATAGGATTAGCAGTGGCCCATGCCCCGGTGGGATCCCTCCTTAGCTTTGGGTGTTGAGCTGATGATTTGAGGAGGGGAGGGCCTCCTTTTATAGGCAGAATTTTATCCTGATAAAGTTTGCACATTGTTGGACCATTAAACAGTTGATTAACATGTGTAACCCTTCATAAATATTTTTCATCAATGTGGTGGCCGTTATACCTAAAAATTTCAACTCATTTGGACACCGGATGAATGAGTTATGAATTTTTCATTGGCAGTTTCTTTTTCTGGATGAATCTTCTAGGAAGGTTCCTCTAAAATTATAACATTAAATGGAAGCCTTAATGACTTCAAAACTCCCTCAAATTTTTTTACGAGCCGTACCTATCTGTCATAGTTCTATCCAAGGTAGAAGAACCTCAATTGGATCTGTTTAAGCCGAGTTGTGGTTCTGTTACTATAGTGTGGTCCACACTATGCGCCTAGAAAAATCATAACATTCACTGATTTTTTAATCCCTTTAGATGGCCGAATAATCTCGTGGTCTAGCAGACAAAGTTGAAGGAACTAAAGTCAGGATTATAAAAAAATAAAATTCAATAAATTTGGAATTATATTTTAAAATTAATAACCAAAATACCCTTGTGGTAAAAATCTGCCAAAACATCCAGAATTAAGAGCTTTTCACAATTTTTCTCATTTTCATTTGATAATGAAAATTTCCCTATATTTTAATAAAAAATGAAATAAATTGGTTTTATCATTAAAAAAAATTAAAAAATCCTCATTATTTGATAAAAAATATTCACATAAATTTTCTCTGTCAAATACCCCCACACTTAAACCATGCTTTTCCTAAAGCATAAAATCTCAACATGGAAATCAGAGGGCACCAATGTTACCAATATTCAAATTCCAAGGTAATAAAATCAAAATAATTTCAATGTGAAATAAAATATTCAAAAATCTACATAAAATATCAATTTAATTTCCCATTTTTCAAAGAAACAAATAATTCACATATTTTACTTTTCCCCTTTGAAAATTGATGGAACTTCTTCTTTCATTCATTCAAGCTCCTTGATTCGTTATTATTAAACATTCCAAGTCATGATTTAACTCATTTTTGATTATTTTCTATCATCACTCATGATAAAATTAAAGTAAAGTTATGCTCGTATCATGAGAACATGCTCCTTATCTAAAGGTTTGTAAATGAACTACTTTTTACACTTTGTAAAGACAAAAGACACATAAAATCACAAGGATGTACAATAATGGTTCAAATGAATCTGCGGCTTAAGTTTGGTAGGATTTTTTTGCTTTAAAAATTAAGGCTCAAGGATGAGGTTTATCTCTTAAGTATAATGCATGATATCAAAAAGTGTAATTAAATTCTCCCCTTCAAAGTAGTAAAACCCACTTCCCAAAACTCAAAGTAAAGGTTATGATCAAATTATGCATAATGAATGATTTGTGTACCCTCTTGAATATTTTTTTACTTTTTTTCTTTTTTTACATTTTTTAAAGTTATTATTAGATCAAACCTCACATCCATCACCTAACCAAATACGATCAGAATATCGTCGGTCTAGAAAATGGTGATTTTTGGTTCTCCCAAATCACTACCTATTTTTCTATTTTTTTGGGATCTTTTTTTCATTTTTTTCATTTTTTTCAATTCAAGAGGGGAAAAAATAGAGTATAATGAATGATTACACAACCTTTTACAATTACCACAATAATAACCCCAAAATTCTTCCTTATAATGTGTATTATCCCATCCACCATGATTCCCTTTACCCCCACACTTAAACTTTAAAATATCATGCAAATACCAAGAGTAGGGTAGGAATGGATAAAAATGTCTTGAAACATGGATTATCCCTATACAGGTCATTCAATATGGGATAAAATAAGGATTGATGTAAACATGTCCTTTTAAGGAAAATTAGATTTTCAAAGGATGCCTCAATCATTTTAAATGTGGTTTCACACAGTCATATATTTGAAAAGTTTGAATACATGTTCTGATCGGTTACATGTCCCAAGATTACTCATGAAATATGATCAATATAAATATGAAGTACTTGGTCCAGAAATACTCTCGAGAATGAGACATATGATTTTGGAAAATCACTCAAGGCATGATTAATAATAACAAATCAATTGACATAAATTTTATAAATTCAAATCATGAAAAATGGCAGGGAAATTTCATTTACATGAATCAGTTAATTCCTTCAAATCATGGGTCATAATTTCAATATCTATGATTTATATTCAAAAATTCAATTCTCCATTTCAATCATTTAATCATATCAACATTGAAATCTAATACATGACCTCACTGGGTTCCTAAGAAACTCATGTATCTTAGATAAGTCGAGTAAAACATGAATTCAAGTGTGGGCATGTAATTTTATCTTTAAATCTCAATGAATGTTGTGTAAAAAATTGTGGAGAGTTTAAAAGATAAAACACTAAAAGTGAACTCACTTTTTCCATGAAACTTGTTCCTTCCCCTTCTATGTCTGGGGCTTCCTTCTACCATCATGATCTTAAAAAAGAAAATGACTCAATGAATCACAAGGATTATTTCATTTAAGCTAAAAAAGGGGGGAGGGGGATACATTCTAGACTACTTCCTATGAAATGAAATTGAAATCTAAATTCCTAGAAAACAAGTAAAGATAAATCTTGGTACGATCCCCCAAGTGGGCCCTGAATTTTTACTGCCTCCAGAGGGTAGTACCAACTGTTATCCAAAGTCAGATGGTGGATGAAGATTCTTTTATTTGAACAACCACATGTGGTTTTTCCCGACTTGTGCTTCATCCTTCTAGGTGAGTAATAATCCAAGTATAGAGTACATTATATCCTCCTCCTTCACAATGAGGTATAGTTTGTATGGTGGGGGTAGGATGAAGTATGGACCATACTCTTCCTTGGTTTCTACTTGTGCAACCTCTTCTTCTTTGTCCAATGGTTCCTCAAGGTATGTTGCATCAAAATAATAGTCAGTGGGAAAGTCAGAGTGTAATTATATTTGAATAAAATTAAAACATGATGTATCAAGATCAAATTATTCCCCATCCAAGTAAGAAGCTTTTGGAATGGTTTCCTTAGGAAAATCCACTGGAATCTTCTCATGAACTTCCTTCAGAAAATATTCAACATGTCTAGGGAGCTCAACATATTCCTCAGTAGGTTCACATCTAGGTTTTTCTTCATCCTCCAAGGCATAGTTTAGATTTTATGATTTTTTATAATCAAAACCACAAGGAGTGATATAGAATTCATATTCAATAAAATTAGAAGAGATAGAGTCAAAGAATGGTTCAACTCCCTAATTCGGTTCAGCTTCAATATTTTCCTCAATGGTAAGTGCCTCTTGGAGTAGACTCTTTGAGGATGGAGGCAGGTAGTCAGGCTCCTCTATCTTAACTTCAAATTCCACCACTTGGGTGGTTTCTTACTTTAGTGGTGATGTATCTTCTTATTTGTATTGTATGGGGATATCAGAAAGTTCCTCACATTTAATTAAGAATTCATCCAATATTTTTTGATCTCCTACTTGTAGCTCAGCAGGCAAGTCTTCCTCCTTTTCCACCTAAGGTTCTTGATCCTTCTCAGGGTTGGGTTTATCCATTAATGCAAGAACATAGTCAAATGATCTTTAAGATATTCTCACCAGTTGTTAAATGATTTCTCCAAGTTCTTTCACCTGAGCCCTTATAAAATCATCATCTTATTCTTGTTGTTTTTGTTGCACCTGTGAGTAATTTTTCCATGCATAATATTCTAAATTTGAATACATCATGAATGTTTTTTCTTAGTTTTTTTTAAAATAAATGAAATCTACCTAAGATTTGAAAATAGAAAAAATAAATGAACTAATGATTGGATCCCTGGAAACGGTGCCAGTTTTGACGCATGCCTGTCGCAGGGTGTGGACAAAAATAATCATATTTTTCCTAGTGCAACACAGTGGCTGACTAGGGTTGTCTCTCTTGAAGAGCCTTCTCAATTTAGTTAACTTACTTTATCTAATTCACCTAATCTATATATTATTTATATTCTTTTACTTAATGAAAACGATTACAATATTTTTGGGTTTTTGATAATTAATTACAATCACAAGTAAAATTATAATTTAAACTATCATGAAAAACTAAACAGAAGGAGTTAATAAGAAAGAACTTGGTTTTGGGGTTCAATATTGGATTCAATCATTTTTTTCCTCCCTATGTTTGATTTAGTTTGATAATTAAAACATGAAGTCTCATGTTTGAATCACTTTTATTTTCTAGAATATAATTAGTTTGAGTTGCATGTCATTGGGGACCGTCACCCAATCAGGGACATTTGCCTCACCCAAGCATGCTACTCAATTCTACCACAAACATAATTTAACTTTAAATAAAATTCATTAAAACCTTGACCTCACCCTGAGCCAAGTCTCGTTATTGGTATCTCATTTATGAGAGTATGAGGTTTCTTGGTGGAGTGGGTGGAGGAAGAGAGATATTGATAGAGATAGAGAGAGAAATAAATGAAGAAAAGTGGGTGGAGAAACATGAAGGCATGAATTAATAAAACTAAAATTTAAATTACAATTGAAAATGAAACTAAAATAAAACAAAAATGAAAATAAAAATAAAATAAAAAATGAGGGGGGAATAGAGGAGTAGCAGTGTCTTGTGCCCTGGTGGGATCCCTCCTTGGCTGTGGGTATCGTGCTGATGATTTGAGGAGGCAGGGGCCTCCTTTTATAGGCAGAGTTCTTTCTTCCAAAAGTTTGCACATTTTCTGACAATTAAATGGAATATTCACACATGGACCCCTTCATAAATTTTTTTCATAAATTTATTTTCTGTTCACTATAAAAATTTAAACTCATTTGGACACTGGATGAATGAGTTATGAATTTTTTATTGGAGGTTTTTATTTCTAGACGAATCTTGGAAGGTTCCTCCAAAAGTATAGCATTCAACAGAAACCTTAATGACTTCAAAACTCCCTCAAATTTGTTGAAGTTCAGGACCTATCTATCATCGTACTATCCCAGGTGGATTCATCTCAATTGGATGTGTTTTGGTCGAGTTGTGGTTCCGTTATGGTGGTGGGGTCCACACTGTCTGCCCGAAAAAATCATAAACTTCATTGATTTTTTAGGCAATTTAGATGGCCGAATCATCTCCTAGTTCAGAAAAAAAGTTGAAGGAAATAAAATCAGGATTCTAAAAAAATATTATTCACTAAATTTGTAATTATATTTTAAAATTAATGACCAAAATAACCTTGTGGTAAAAATCTATCAAAACATCCAGAATTAACCACTTTTCACAATTTTGCTCATTTTTATTCTATAATCCAAATTGCCAAATATTTTAATAAAAAAATGAAATATAAAGGTTTTATCATTAAAAAACATTAAAAAATCCTCATTATTTGATAAAAAATATGCATGTAAATTTTCTCTATCAAAAATACATACAATTTTATTCTCTAGTGAAGCGTACTCTGTACTTACTTTGTGATAGGGGTACATTGGTTTTTGGTGCATGTTTTTTATTTTCATAAGTACTTAACTATTTCATAAATTATTATTATTTTGAATCAAATTTAATTAAATAAATAATTTTAAATAATATATTATCAACAAAAATTCACCTAGAATGATTTATCATCGCAAAAAATGATGAAATAATTCAATGTTTCTTTTTTATAATGTGTGCATAAGTAACTAGTGGGTGGGGATTTAATTTCCCCTTAGAATACCTAAGATGAAACTTGTTAAGAAATGTTCACAAGCCTCTATGGTATTTTCTAGTGCCCATTAAGACATATTAATTACAAAAATTTTCTAAAATAAATTAACTCTACAAGGGATGATAAAAATTAAATCCAAATTTCATTATATATATTTTTGGTACAATAGAGAAAGTATATCATAACATTACCTTAATATCTTCCCAAAGGGTTTCTTTTGTTACAAGATGGACATGGAAACATGAATCTATATCAATTGATATATTCATCCTCATTGTGATCCCCACATAACTAATGGACATTGACTTGTTGGGGTCTACAAGTTTTCTATGTTGATTCTAACCAACCTCAAATTTTATACCCTTAGTTTTTGCCTTGATAATTTTAGTCATCACTATGATGTTTTTTCATTCTTGTTTTTTCATCAATATGGCATTGATCCCCTAATCATTCTATAATTTTAGTATCAACCACCTATTCTTCCTTGATATTGGTAACATTATCATGTGTAGAAGTCATTATCTACATGAATAGTCAAACATTTAATTTATATTATATAAATACAATAGATAACACATAATATTATGATGAAAATAATGTTATATTAAAAAACACTTTAACCAGCTCATTGAACTCTATTTATTTTCTTTAAATGTTTAAGGGATTTGGATCCTCTATCAAGAGTCCAAATACCCTCTTTGTGGTACCCTCTAAAGTACAATACATTATCTATATTGGAACTTTCATGAAATTATTGTGATCTCCTAATGAAAGGGTCATCCTCGATTGAATTTTCATCTGACCCTATAGTTTATTTAGTTTCCAACAGGATAATTGACCAATTTTTGTTTGCTAGATTTGAGACATAAAATATCTACACTGCTTGTGATACCATTGTGAATGAAAAATCCTTTTCCCCTTCCACACTGGAATTCACCTTCATGAAGACCATTTCATTAACTTCTACTACACTTTTGTTGTCATCCCATTTTCAACGGAAAATTGGCACTTGAAATGTTGTATAATTCAACTCGTATATCTATTAGATGATGAAAAAATATGACATATTCACATAAATTGGATTTCTATCATTGGAACCATATATGTTCATCACTTCCACCATAACCTTAACTCTATTTTTTTTCATCATACCATGATCATTGTATTATTTTGTATAGAATGCATAACCATTAATTAAAAAACTAGTGTAAGATATAAAAGTTTCATTTGTTCCCCTGGCTAGCCATCGAAGTAATTTGAGAATTGAGTTTTTATTTTTAGATAACCCCTTATAAATACAATCTCAGAATCATCCTATAAACTATTGATTATATGTATTTGATATCCATCCTTCAACCCTTGTGGATTCAAATGTATAATAATTGATTTGTGGGATTCAATATATGGATCAATATCTTCACTATTATGTAAAATGTAAAGGTGATATTTCTCCTACTTTGTGATGGTAATTATAACAACATATCTTCTAGAAACCCCTTTAACCATAATGCATTCATTGTGATGAGATTTTGGGAGGCCGATGCTATAAAAATCTGATAGGTAATCAATACAGAATTTAGTAGCTTCATAAAAAATATATCATTATTCAATACAACCTTCTATCCAAATTAGATTCATGATTCACCCTTTAAAAATATTCATATATAATTTAATGGGGTACATCCATTTTTAATGGATATGACTACATAGTTGAACCTATCTAATTAAGTGAACCATCTGGCATACCATTATATAAAATAATTATGGTGATAAGAACATCTCTAATTCACATAATATGACTAAAACCTCCATATTCCTTATTGGAAACTTTTCTAGGTCTAGAAATTTACTACACATGTATTTAAAAAAGAATCAGGTCCAGGTTAATTTATTTCATACATTTTTAGAAAGAATTCAATGTAAAGTAACATACATCAAATATTGTATTAAAACATGGAATTCATGTGATTTTAGTCCCTATAAGTTCAAATTAGTCATTGAAATGACATTCATGATATTTTATAAATACCCATATGGAAATTTTACACCACTAAGAAAAATTAAAAATTGAATTTGTTCTTATCTTAATAGAGTGTAAGTTGCCAGAGGAAAAAAAGTATGACTTTTACCCTTTATCGGTGCCAAAATTTCCCTTATCCCCATGTTAATCATTTCCAACCTAGACTTGATACCATATTTGTTTTCTAGGAACATTTAGTAACATTATAATAACAATATCAAATACAATTTTGTTTCTACATGAATGATAATAATAAAATTTCTGACATACAAACAATTCAGTATGGTAATTTAAAAAAATTGATCTCTTTTTCCAACCTTATTTCATAAGGTTTTTTGAAAATGGTTTATTGAAAAAAAATTCAATATATTTTAATTTATCAAAAAATTGATCACCCATTAGTGGATATGGTGTTTTACCCTATTTGGTATTCCCATCAAATGTTGTCGTCCAAATCGGTATTTATGTCTCAAGGTAAAAATTTATGATGTCCTAAAAACACTTTCCTTGAGGAATGTTTCAACTGAATTGGGTGTGATGATTCTTCAAAAATGAGACAACCCAAAATTAATTTAATTCCATAACCTAAAAATTTCCATAATCATGAAATTCATTTCCCATCTTGTATAGTATTCACCTCAATGTGAATTCTTCACTTCTATGAGCATCATAAATCGAAACACCTGTATCCCACATAAAATTAAGATCTTAGATAAATGGATCCAAATTGACATTAATATCATTTCTAGGTTGGTTTAGTCTAGATATAATCAGAGACAACATAATTTATTTTTGATTCATGAATAACCATGGTGGAAAGTTATAATTTACCAATATAAATTCCCATAAACTATGAGTACTACTCTATACACTAAAAGGATTTATTCCATCTGTAGATAAAAAAAGATAAAAGTTTCTCATATCATTTTCAAATTTAGGATACTCATAATCAATTTTCTTCTACTGAGGAGAGTCTACTAGATAACTTAGTTGCCCATATATAATTCTTTTAAATGTGTGCCATCTAAATTGTCTCACAGTTTCTTGACATCCACATAGTCTTATAAACCGTATAATGATAGTAAATTACCATAAACCTTTTAAAGAAATTGATTCATCTTTTTTGTATTGATTCATGAAACACTTAAGGTATTTTATGAATGAATCATGGTCATTTTTAAATAATACCTAATTATCTGGACCAACATGTATATTTTAGAGATCATGTAAATTGAACATAGTATTTGTCTAGAATTGTATGTTCTATGTGGAAGTTAATTTTCTTCTGGTATCATATCATTTAGGAGACCAAGTATTTTTGTAAATCCAGTGTCAATCTATCAGCTGCCACCTTTCAAATTATATAATATCAATACAACTAAAAATGTTTTGTATTTAGTACAAATGATACACAATGGTCTCTTAGAAAAACTATTTAAATTCTCAAGAAACATTGGAAAATAACTAAGTTTAGCTTCAGTTTCCATTTTCATTTCTTTCATATGATATATATCTTCATTTAAATTGGTATTCATATAAAATGATCCATAAACAACAGTGTTATCTCAATTGGTGTGAACGTTCAATTTCCCATAATGTTTAGTCCAACATTTATATCTATGATCTATTACTTGACAAATAAAATGTTCTTACAACTCTTATAGAATAAATTTTCTTGAATAAAAACAATGTAAACATAGAAAAAGAATTTGAGAAGGGTCACATGCATGATCTATAACAAACTTGATGAACTCGTTAACTCCATATTCATACTCTTTTGTTAAACAATTAACATGCAACCATTTTCAAATGATATTCAATATCATAGGTTCATAAAATATTCATTTTTTACAAATAAAATAAATACACATAAGATATTCATAATCAAAGGAGAATGCTATAGATAATTATAATAAGTGGAACCCAAAATTTGAATGTTATCGATTATGATCCTTGATAAGTTATCATTTTACAAAAGAGTGATATTAAAAGAAACAACTTTGGGTAAACATGTGGGTTTGGGTCTAAGTTCTCAATTTTATGTTGTGTGGGACACAAAGGTGGTAATAAATATGTTGGTAAACAAAATTTATTTATTATTGCATGAAATAATTACCTTGGGATTTTTTTTTCTTTTCATTTAATTACGACCTGGATTTATAAATTTGTGTAAAAATAAATTTCCTTAGAACATACAAGGTCATGTAATCATCAGATTTTGAAATAGGGTTAAGGATCTTGGAATTTCATGAAATTAAGGGATGAAACTGTTATTGATGAAATAAGTGTAGTTGGATTCCATGTTACTCACTTTTTATGTAGATTAATCTAAACCATGTATTATAGGAATACCAACACATATATTTGTACTATAAGCCACTAATGAAAACCTATTTTAAAAATAATATATTTACCAATATTATATATATTTCACATATCCTACAATATCCAAAATCTATATTCAATTTCGTTAAAACATCATAAATTCTTTCTAATAATAAACATTCCAAAAAATCAATTAGCATGGATTTCACATAATTGAGATAAAAAAAAATTGATTCCACCTCTAACAATGACATGGATCACTATAGTCTATCTCCCATATATATTAGTAAAAACCTTCACATGTATATCTAAAAGAGTATTCTAATTCTTAATAAAATCCATACCACATGTATGATTAGGGGAGATTATAATAAAATTTATAAAATTCATCCACTATTTTTCAGTCCTGTATGTGCCTGAGATAAATGTGTTTTAAATGATAAATTTTTATGGGTGAAACTAAAAACATTGATAATGATACACAATAGATAATAATAATAATAATATTTTGTACATGGACTAATCAAAATAAACAATTTAAACTAACCATACATTTTTTCCAACATACCAAACATCTACTATAAATACCTAGTTGATGACCGTATTTCATAATTCTAACTTTAAACTTTCTTGAGACCCTTTAAACACTAAACCCCACCTATTAGAGGTATGATTTTTCTTCTCAAAACATGTTTTAATGAGTTTTACTCATTTTATCACTTTTTTATTTATAAAATGTTTTAAATTTCATGGCAATTCACCAACTAAATATGTGATTTTCATAATTCATATGAAAAATAAATCAAAATAATACCTAATATGATCATCTAATCATATTCACATGTTCCAAATCTGAATTATCATTTTTAAACCCTTATAAAACTTGAACCAATCTATACCCCTCAAACATCATGTAACTACTTTAATATAAGAAATTTCATACTAAATTCAATAACCAAAAAAATTCTAAATCAAAGCTTCATCATACCTAATAGAAATAATTACCAAAACAAAAAAAAATACATAATGAATGAAATCATAACCAAAACTATTTTCATATAACCAAAAAAATCACAACCCAATTATATTAACCCAAAATAAAAGGAGTTTAAAATTAAAATATCATAGAATGATTTAAAAAAATACATACTCACCCAAACAATAAAGTACACCTAAAACGGGTCAAGAAGAATCACATTTATTTCTTAAAATATAAGTAAAATCATTTATTTCCAAGAAAACCTTTTAAACTAAAGAAAATAAGGAATTTTTAGCTTCAAAAACCTTAAAACCTTTTTATTATAAATAAAAATTCTCAAACAAGAAATAAAACCATAAATTTAATTTATAAAAACTTCAAAACTCATTAAAATATCCCATTAGATAAAAATTTATGCATATATGAAAATAATAATTAGTTTAATATATGAAAATGAGACTTTATTCAATAATAATTACTTTGACTCACATTAAAAATCCAATTTATAATTTAACTCAAGCAACAACTAATTGTAACTTTTTCTTTAAAACATTTAATTTCTTAATAATAATTGTTTAATAAATAATTTAATTATCCTTTAAACTAAAAAGTAACAATTTTCAAAATTATTATACATGTAAATCATAAAATTTAGATATATACACAAAAACTATAAATATACATTAATCAAACACTAAAAAAACATGATAATCACTTAATGTTTCTTAAATCCATTTGAACATAAAATATTCTAAAAACAACATCCACTAAAATGGAGATATATTTTCAATGCATTAGTTAAAAAAATTCACATGAAATGATCACATGATATATTTTATCCCTTTACACATAAAATTATATTATTTAAAATTATGAAACACAATTTTTAAATAAGAATATATTTAAAACTGTACCCCCCTATAAGAGGGTTTTGTAGTTTTTGAATGAGAATTTTGAAAACATTTTCCCCTTACATAAAATACCGATTTTAAAATAAAAATATTATATAAATAAAATTTTAATTTTGAAATGATACTCTAATAAAAATATTTTTTCTCTTACCCTATGCCGCTAACTAACCCTATCTTTTCTATTTACAAACACCATCTTGAAGGTAGTATACTATGAAATTCACTCTCTTAATAACTCTCTTAGTGATTTAAGAACACATGTTACACCGAAGAAGAAGCATAATAGTGTTATTCTTCATAAACACCACTTTATATAAGTTCACTACAACATGATCCCAAAACATGTCATGACCCAATCCAATAGGGCCCGATCCATAACTACCCTAAGCCCACCTACAATAGGCTAGACGATAGTTACTAGAACCAAGAAGGAATATCACACACATTAGAGGCATTAACCTAAAGTACCTGTATGCTAACACACATATCCAAGCCCATACAATGCTGAAATATAAAACAATTGATACCAATGCATGAATATATCTATAATCCCACAATCATAGTACAATATAAAGTACTGGAAATCATAAAAAGAGACAAAATAAAATCCCAAAAAAATTCATAAATAAGTCCAACCTACTCAGAAGGAGGCAACTACTGTCAAATGAAACATCGGTATACACCTCGATCTATTTAGCCCAAACTAGCACCACCCTCTCCTAGTCTACCAAGGACCCCCGAAAAAGTTCTATCGTCTACATAAAACATGACATGTATAGGAAGATCCCATGCATGGGTGAGTATAACAATACCCATTAGGACACCCCTAAATCACAAAAAAAAAATCATCAAGAGTAGTCAACTCATCATAGAATTTGTCGATCATAATGCGAGACATACAATAAAACATCTAGATATACTCATAGAAGACACAATGTTTTAAGGAAAGGTCATAATAAAAATTCATAATACAAAAACACACTTGATTGGACTAAACCCCATCAGAAAGATCATACCTCAAAACACATATAGGGTTTCAACACCCAAGGCTCTCTCAGGGGACACTAGACCCTACTAGAAACATCCTCTTAGATAGGGGATTGACACCCATGTAAATATTGTTTACCCCAATTCCAAAAACCCTATATATGAAAACATGAAGGGAATGAGGATCTATTTGGGCCTCTCAGAGGGAGACATGATCCAAGACACTAAGTCAACAGTCAATGTGGTTTGAGACAACACACTATAGAATAAGGGAACTCTCCCTCACTACAAATATCACCAGAAAGCTATAGAGGGGACACCCTCTATGAAGATACTGGAATACTGCATAGAAAACTAATGGTAATGGACTAAGGGAACACACTTAACCAATATTGGTCTGAGGAAGATCACCCAAGCTCACAATGAAGTTGTGTTAATAATAAAGAGGAATTCAACCTATCCTCAAAGGAGTACATGGTGTATATTTGGGAATACACGATGTGCCTCACTAAGCCTGGCACTACCTATGTCTCACGCTCACACGACATGCAGTTTTCCACAATACACAATGTGTCCCAGAGGTACAAGATGTGTATCCCAACACACAAAATGTGTGGGGCCACCCAATATCTTGGGAGTGTACTCCTTGTACATGTTGAGTCATCCTCCAGGGTGTACACAATGTGTGGCATGGCCCATATAGTGTGTAACACCACTCGATATCCTGGGGGTGTACCTCCTATACAGACTGAGCTAATCATCTAAGGGTTTCATGACATGTTACTTGAGTCAAAATACATGTGATACATATCTCTACACTGAAACCCTATTGACACATAAGAAGGAACAACATGGTGTCTATTCATAGGACTACACATCGTGTAGTTAGGTTTTTCAAAGAACCCATAGGATTTGTTCACGTGTGTTCCTCCACACCTCCCGATTTCCCTATATTTAACACCAATATCACCGAAGAACATGGATATTGATCTATGTGAGCACTTCCATCACCATTAGATGGATTCCTTCCATTCCCATCATTTGAAAATCATCCACAACCATGCCACTCCACTACTGCACATAAAAACCGAACTCGGGGTATCCAATTTGACCTTAATCACCCACCTTCCTCATGAACCATGATTCTATCACCGATCCTGAAACTAGATCTTCAAAAATGATTTATTTTACTAAAGATCAAATGTGAAATTATCTCTTTATGGGTATTCATTAAACCACAAGCTAAAAGAAATTACAAAAATGACCACACATTAAACAGAGGGGGGAAACTATAAAATAAAATAATTAAAAATGAACCCCATCTATGTTCAGATTAGACATGATCCTTCATCATTAAAACAAAGATAAAAAATAAATCAAATAGAATAAAAATTATCCCCCAAATCCTAGAAAAACAAACCAATACCCACAATATGATCAATCCGTAGATAAATTTGTTAGTTGATTGATTCATGTTCATATTAGGATATTAAAAAGGTGATAATTTCAAAAAAAAAATATTCTACCTCAATTAGATCAATCACTGATGAAGATAAATTGCACACCATTTTCATAAACGAGATCCACAATCTATATTGGCACACAATCCTCAATCTTACCTCAATTTGATGTCGTCTTCCAATAATCTTCTAATTGATCCTCTCCAATGACTCCTCTAAATTCTTAGGTTATGTGAATAATCCTAGGGATTAGGCATATCTGGGTTTAAATATAGGATTATAGGTTGTTACATCAAAATAAAGAAATTAATTAATATTATTTATTTATTTTAATTATTTTCTCCTGCTATAGCATTTTACCGAAACGCCTGATGCCAAAAAAGATTATGTCATTCCTAGGGTAAACCCTACATTATAAACTCAATGACAATATCATATTTATGATATGAGACTCTATTTTATATTTATTACACTATTTTATAAAAACTACATGTACGTGCTATTAATATATTTGATAAATTTCAAAATTTTATTTTAGGTTCACCGGGCCTCAATATCTCACATCATCTTAGTACATGGATACAAAAATATTTTTAGAAATATTTTAATGTATTACATAAAAAAACTCAGAAATTACATTATTACTTCCTTCATGTATTTTTATCCTTGAAAAGCACAGACTAAGAAGAAAGGTGGGGATACTGAGCTCTCAACTAGGTCTCCCACTTCCTCAAGCTCTCCTAGCAGTTCCTTGTGCTACCAATCACTATACACATAAGGAAAACACTTACCCATAAAGGGTCTTTCTCCTATCGGTCCTCATCATCACTGAATCCTTGAAAAAGGAAACTATACTCTTATGGACCAAATTAACTAGGTTAATATCATAGAATGAGTCATTCACACAACTCATCAGATACTATATGTGTAGAAAATTAAACAATAAAAACTACTATAGAAACATGGTTATGCTATACACCACCTCACTAACCCGACATAACAATATGAAAAGATAGGGCCTATGATCCCTAGAGATATCCCACCATCCTGGATAAGACTCTATAACTCTCTTATTCCAAAGACATCCATCATATGTTCATTGAGGACTCCTGACATTTACCAAGAAGTCCTCATCCTCTTCTGGAGGAACTACACCCCTTACAACCATCACTAGCACCAAAACTATGACCCAAGAATTGTTACCCACTGGGTCTGACTAGTATAATAGTGTCATGTAGGCCCCCTCGTACAAGGCCTCAAAAAGGTGCTACTTTGGTGGCAGAGTGGTAACTATCATGACATGCAAACCCCATCTATGGTAGATGATCCTCCCAGATGTAGATCAAAAACCAATACACAAACCCAAAGCATGTTCACCAAAACCTGAATGATCCACTTTACTTGAACATATAGCTGGTTTAAAACACTATGACCATATGAAAATAAGTCCCCAGAGGTTGATCACATCCTCTCCTGGGTCATTTCATGATGTAATCTTCACACTCTCAAAGAATCGTCGAGGGAATTCCACAAAGATGGAATACCTCCTATATGCCTAAGTGTCCCAAACTCTCCACAAAACTCTATTTATCATCACCCTCAGATAGGAAATTCAATAAGAGTTTAGATTGAAAACTTTATATAACTCCGATGGTTGCATAACTAATTACAAGAGATCCCAACACATCCTCACCACCACCATATGTACTTATAAGGGAAAAACAACCTCCTCAGCACCTCCTTCTATAGTGTGACTAAAACCACCATCCATCCTTGGAAAATGATAACATGGTTACCTCCTTCAAGGAATCCTTCAAGAATATGTCTATTAGATATCTAGTCACACAAAATATCATAATAGATATCCCTAATTCATAAATCCCTGTTTATCAGAATAAGTGGAGGGGTAACAATTATCAACTGGAGGTACGCTCCACCATTATCACCCATAAGGGTCAACTACAAAGTGGTCAACTGCTCCATCATCTCACTCGAAAATAGTGAATAAAAACCCCACTATGAGCATATGATTCCATGGACATACCCTGAGTGTCCCTCAAGATCACACCCCCTCAACCTATGTAGGGTCCACTGCCACTCCCATGTCTAAGAAGACATATCCCAAGGAGTGGAACTTTGAATCTGGAACTAACTCCATGAGAGATGCCATACAATTATCACTCCCAGAGCATGTCTATCACCATTATCATGTGTCTCTCATGCTCCAACTTTGATGTTGATGACATGTAGGTACCTTCACAAAAGACTACCATGAACCAATCCAAGAATGGTTAAGGATCCAATCCATAAGTATCATGATTTTTTCGGGGTATTCAACATGCCAAAGGGTATCACTAATAACTCAAAACAACCACAATGGATTTGGAAAGCCACATCTAGTATATCATAATCCAAAACTAGAGTTAGTGATAACCTTTCTCAAGGTCAAACTCAAAAAATAACTTTTCCTGAAACCAGTGGTCGAAGAATCCATTGCTTCTCAGGAGTGGATACTTCCCATCATATCATTGGGTCCAAGAGACAAAAATGAACAATAAAACTCAAGAACTCATCTACCTATCAGGAGAAAAATATGGGATGCCCAGGTGAACACACTAGGTCTTACAAAACCTATTTTCTCTACAAAATCCCAATTTCACCTTCAGCTTGTGAATATCAATGTATACCATATGATGCACTGTCACAAAAAATCAGGGGATATCCCTCATTCCAGTCCTTGAAGAATCCTAGCTCTCAGTGTGGAGATAAACATGATACATCCTTAGGAAATATTTCTTCATACTTCATCACCAATATAGTAAAAAAAATCTCATAGCATCCACTACTCCAAAGGTATCACTAGCTAACTGATGAGAAGTCAGTTGTAACCTTCTGTACATGATCCCATACTAATCTGTATGGGATCACTCCTTATAAAAGAAGGAAAAATAAGTCCCAAAAAATCAGAAGCACTGTTACAATCACTGGTATAAAAAAACTAATAATGGATGGTACACAACTAGTCCATACTATGGGATGAATCATAGGGTATCACCTCCACTATGAAGATATTCCATAAGAGGCTCTATCTTTCCTCCTAGAGTTGGGTCACACTATAGGTAGAAGCATGTAATCACTGATCCTCTCTTCCTGAGAATCCAATCTAAGGGTCGAGAAAAAATGGATATAATGGTATCACTAGTTCTCAAACAAGGGATACATATAGGGAAAAGTGGCACATTACTCTATTTGATAACTAAAACTAGGGAAGTGAAGATGTACATCATACCTAAAACTATACTTGAAGCCTCTACGAGATCCTACTACTTGTAATTCATTCTTTCCCTATCCCACCTATTTACCATAACCTGGTATTAATTAAAAACCTTAGTGCATCAACAACCTTAACCACATGAGTATGAGAAACTCATCACCAACACATGGCTCTATCGACAAACTACGCCATCCTAAAGATGCATTATTTCCAGGGCCATATTTAGGGAGGGGTACCATCTAAGAAGGTCATTCACACCACATGATCATGTTAGTCCTCTACCATACAAGAAGGGGGTATGGACTACCATTTAACTTGGGGTATCTCTAACACTAGAACTAAAGATGAACACTCATCACAAGTGTTTCATTTATTGGTACCACTAGAGACAACTAATGCTACATGAATAAAATGGGTCATAAGTGTAACCACCCGTTCAGTCGGGGGTCTGTGGACACTAGAAACCTATACCACTTCATCGAGTCCAACCTTTACTTTATGAGGGTCTATCTCATTACAAAACTTTTGGGATATCTATTGTTAGACATCAAATAATGTGTTAATCATGAATGTACCATCATCCTATCCATCTCAATCTATCGACTACTCAACACGCAGACGATCATATTCCGGATCCACATAAGGAACCTTATGCTACTCAATAGGTGGTAACACTACTCAATTCCCTTATACAAACAACACCCTAGGAGTGGGTCTATGAACTGAAACCTCATCATTAATCTAGTAATATTTAAAACATTGTCTCATAATCCTAACTGGACTTCATCATAGAGACATCTTAAAGGTCATCAAGACATTCAATGGTTAATGTGTATAGCTAGGGAGATAATTAATGTAATTAATTTCTTTAATCATTCTTGTTTAAGATATGTAAGTACCATATCTATAAGGGGCATGTTGAATTCCTCGGAAAAAGGATTCAATTCTTTAATCATTCTTGGTTAAGATAAATCACACTTGAATCAATTAATTATCATATTTAATTAATCAATCCTTTTATCTTAAACCATTTTCTGAATTTCCTTAAGATTCTCATCCATCATAATTTTAAACAAATAAATTCATTTAAAATTATCTTTTTATGTAACTTTTACCTTGGAGGAAACCCGATGAAAGTTCTGGGCGTAGCGGAAGCACGATTGGGCTGGTGCCCAAATTTAATTTTTACCATGATCAATGATTATTCCAGGATCAATACAAAGATGAATTTCAGTATCCATGGAATAAAATCAAAGACTTAGGTAAAGAAGGATGAGGCCCTAAACCTTTAGAGAGGATCTTGCACATCATGTTTATAATTAATTTAATTAATTTTATAAAGAAAAAATATATGGATCTTCAGTATTTTCTTTGTTGATGATGTTGATCATCCAGAATGACCCTTCCAGATTATATCGTTGCAATTGCGAGGATCCAAACTAGAATCCCTCTAGCGGTGATCCACACGTGCTCCGATGGCTTCCGATCGACACCACTCATTCTCCGGGTGATAGCATAGTGAAGTGAGTGTCTTGTGTCTATCGTTCTTGATTGCTTGTTCTTCGCCCTTGAAGAATGTCTATCATTCATGAAATAGGAAAGAATAGGATTCAAGAGAGAAATTGTTTAGCTCAACAATTCTCAATTCACCGGGCATGCAATTCGGTACATGGAACAATAAACGTACATGTCTATTTATTGACATGGGGCATCAGTTACAATATTTAATTATGTAACAACAATTAAATACATTCATAACCTTAGAGAAAACCCATGATATTAATAATAATACTAATTCATTATTTATGGTGTGCCAATTTTCGCAAAACAAAATTATAAATAAAAGTCCACATCACAAAATAATATCAATGTTATTTCAATTTGTGCCAACTAGTTAAATAATTATTTATCATATTGAAAATAATTATTTTACTACCAGAAAAACCTTGGTCCACTCAAACTCCACTTCCATTTATTTAACACACGAATAAATAAATAAATAATTTATTCTCTTAAATAAATATTTTATTTACAAACTAGTAAAGAAATATTTATTAAATGTTAAATAAAATAAATAAATACATTTTACCCACAATCTGGTTAATGCAATCATTTTAACTTGACTAAAATTATTCCACTATCTTGAGAATAATATTTATTAATTAAATTCATATAGAATTTAACCAAGACCTCTAGAAACACTTAGTGTGTGACCCTCTAGGATTATTTCTTGTTGGAATTAGGTGGTCTTGCCTAAAGTCTAGGAGTACTGTCTAGAAATGAGTCAAGGAACCCAAGATAAAGAACTTAAAGTCGTAAAAATGAAATCCACATATGAATGATCACTGTGTAATATAATTCTTGTGTCTCAATATCTCATCAAGCAGGTTTCATGATAGTGTCATCAACATTTTCACTTGATACGTCATTCTTTGACTACCTGAAATAAACTTGTCATTACACCATGTCCATGTAATTTTGTGCAACTGTTCTATTTCAATCAAAGGTCTGAGATACCAAATTCCATAAATGGAAGGTACAAATCCTTCCTCTAATTATCCATTAATAACATGCCACTCGTGACGCACCCAACATACCCTACTTCCCTTCAACTATCTGTGTGAAGGTTTTTATCATTAAATCAAAGTGAGTGAGTCACGACACATATTAATGATAATATTAAACTCTAAGGATAATTACACATGCTCATAGATAGGAATATATGATAAAACCAAAACATGCGGAATTCATACTAGTGGGTCTGTTCTCATAATCTCCTATCTTAGAGATTACCAAGTGAAAACTTCATGATAGGAAGTATCATCTGCTTACGAGTACTCACACCTGACGATATGTATTCTATGTGTCCAATCATTGTATGTCATCCAACCAGAGTACTATATTTAAGAATATTGTTATATCCTTTAAAGGTTCTCATCATAGCGGGGAACTTACATGACCTTATCAATGCAAAAAATAATCTAGGACATTATTACATCATAGTCATGCAGAACAATGAACAATATGTAATAAGATGCTTAATATTTAAATACATTAAATATCCATGTAATCAAAGTACAAATAGTTGGTTCTAGGATACCAAATCTAACAAAATTCCACTTAGACTAGAGCCAACTTTGTACGAATTTCAGTCTGCTAGACCTCACATAATTATCATGTTTCTGCTGAGTTAAGGCTTTAGTCAAGGGGTCCACCACGTTGTCTTCTGTGAAAATACTGCTCACTGCAACTTCACCTCTCTAAGAAAAATCCCCCAAGAGATGATACTTCTGATGTATGTACTTTGTCCACTGATGTGACCTTGGATCTCTTTGAGATCCTTCACTATAGTATTATCACAATACAATGTGATGGGATCTTTACTGCTAGGTATCTCATCTAGATCCTGGATGAAGCTTCACATCCAAAATACTTCTTTAGATTCCTTAGAAACTGCGATATACTCAGACTCTACTGTAAAATCTGGGACCACACTCTGCTTTGAGCTCTTCCAGTTCACTGAACCTCTATTCAAAGTGAATATGTATCCCGTTTGTGACTTCATGTCATCTTGATCATTCTGGAATCCAGCATATGAATATCCTATGATGACTAGATCCTTATATCCTCCATAAACTAGGAGCATATCCTTAGTACACTTGAGATACTTTAGGATAGTATTGAATTCCATCCAATGGTGGTAACCTAGTTCATCTTGATATCTACCTACCACACTCAATGTATAGTTAACATTCAGCCTTGTACATAGCATGACATACATGACTGAACCAATCGTTGATGCGTATGGAGTCCTTTCCATTATCTTTGTTTCCTCATGTGTATGAGGACACATTTTCTTGGAAAGATGAATGCCATGTGACACGGAAAACAATCCCCTCTTGGATTGTTCCATAATAAATCTCTTAAGTATCTTATAAATGTATGTATTTTGACTTTGGCCCAAAAATCTCTTGGATCTATCATGATGTATCTTGATCCCAAGAATATATACTGCCTTACCCAAGTCCTTCATGGAGAAGAATTGATTCATCCATTCCTTAACAGACTGTAAGATTGGTATCTTGTTTCCAATAAGTAATATGTCATCGACATATACTATTAGGAAAATGAATACACTCCCACTAAACTGTTTGTAGACAAAAGGTTCAAATTTATTCTTGATAAAACCAAATTCTGTTATGGCTTCATCAAGACCTGGATGCTTGCTTTAATACATAAATGGATTTATACAACTTTCATACCTTATTTTCATCCCTTGGATTCATAAAAACTCCAGGCTGTGTCATGTAGAAATATTCTTAAAGGTTCCCATTAAGGAAACCTATTTTTACATCCATTTTACAAATCTCATAGTCATGGTATGTGGAATTGGCCAATATAATTTTTATGGATTTCATCATTACAACTGGTGAAAAGGTTTCGTTATAGTCAATTCCTTGACATTGCTTGAACCCTTTTACAACCAGTCGTGCCTTATAAGTACTAACTTGTCCTTCCATGTCTAGTTTCTTCTTGAATACCATTTGAAACCAACAATATTTACATCAACTGGAGGATATACCAAATTCTAGACTTTGTTTTGGTACATGGAATCTATTTCAGAATTCATGGCTTCTTACTACATGGCAACATCTGTGCCACTTACTGCTTTCTTATAGGTTATAGGAACCTTATTATCAACTAATAATGCGCCACCTTCCTTGTAAACTAGAAAACCATACCATTACATTTCTCTAACCTCTCTTGTACTCCAATGTATTTCTTGTGTCTCTGGAACAATTCTTTCTTCCATAGGGCTTTGTGAAATCTGTTCCTATACCAACTCTTTTGTACCTTGAGCCTCAACTTCATCGAAGTCTATCTCACTCCCACTATCTCATTTGGAGATGTGCTTCCTCTCAAGGAATATAGCGTTTCTTTCCACTATAAAATTTTTTTATGAGGGGTTTTATAGGTAATATCCCTTTGTTTCCTTAGTAAATCCTATAAAGGTACACTTTGGGCCTCGGGGTGAAAGTTTGTTACTTGAAGAGGCCTTAACAAACACATCACTTCCCCACACATGAAAATTTTATAAAATGGATTTTTTTCTACTCCAAAACTCATATGGAATACCATTTATTGATTTAATTGGTTCTTGGATTAGTATGTGCACTTCTATTTGTAACACATATCCCCAAAAGGATAATGGAAGACTCGCTTGACTCATCATTTATCTCACCATGTCCAATAAGGTGTGGTTAATCATTTTGCTCACATCATTCCACTGGGGTGTGCAAGGAGGAGTGAGTTGGGATATGATCCCAAACTACCATAAGTAATAAATGAAGTCTTGATTAAGATATTCTCCTCCTCGGTCTGAGCGAAGTTTCTTAATCTTCTTACCAAGATGGTTCTCAACTTCATTCTTGTATTCTTTGAACTTATCAAAAGAATCTGACTTATTCCTCATTAAGTATATATATTCATATCTACCAAAATCATCAATAAAAGTTATGTAGTATGAGTACCCTCCCATTTATTCAATTGGAAATGGTCCACACACATCGGTATGGACCAATTCAAGAAGATATTTAGCCCTTCCACCTTTCCCACTAAATGGGGCTTTGGTCATTTTTCCTTGTAAACATGCATGAAATATGCCAAGTGGTTTTAGTTCTAAAGAATCTAAATATCCATCTTGATGTAACTTTTTCAAGAATTTCTCAATTACATGATCTAGTTGGTGATGCCAAATTTGTGTGTGGTATGAGTCATGCGGAGTATCTTTGTTATTGAATTCTATTACTTGGTTTGTGTAATCCAACGTGTAAAGACCATTGTATAAATGTGCCCTACCAAAACAAATGCTGTATTTGTAAAAGAAGCAACATTCATTTACAAACTTGAAAAAAATCTATATGTATCTAATTTGGATATAGAAATAATGTTTTTATTAATAGATGACACATAATAAAAACCCTTTAACACCAAGATCATCCCAGTTGGTAATATGAGGTGGTAGTCCCCAACAACTACAACATCAACTCTTGCTCTATTGGCTACTCATAGATCTACCTCCCCTTGGTCAATCTTCCAGAATCTACTTGGTTCCTGTTTTTGGATACATATGTGAGTACCAAAATATATATCTAATACCAAATTTTTAGAAATAGATAGATTTACATTCGATAAAAAATGCACTTGAAGCTTCCCTATGCTTTTTAGGCTGGGTGCAGTTTTTCTTCTAGTGTCCCTTCTTGCCACATGCAAAGCAAAAATCCTCCTATTCCCTTGACCCCATTTGATCTTATTTTTCTTGGAAGGATGTGAAGAATATTTGGGATTAAATCTCTTTGCCTTCCCTTTCCTCTTATTCACCATAAGGATAGAAGGCTTGTCACACTTCATATCTTTTTCAAATTGGCGAATGAGGATAAGAAGATTAGATAGAGACTTCTCAATGTTGTTCATGTTAAAATTAATAACAAAGATAGAGAAGATTTGAGGGAGTGATACGAGAATGAGATTGGTGCCCAGTTCATCAGGGAGTTTAAACCCTAGAACCTCTAGGTGCTCAATGTATCCAATGAGATTGACTACATGAGGCCTAGCTAGGGAACCCTCTCCAGGATTACTCTGAAAGAGTGCCTTGGAGATCTCAAACCTTTCCTGTCTTGCCCTCTACTGGTAAAGACCACAGAGGTGCTCGAGCATTCTATACACATACATGTTTTCACGGGACTTCATGAGATCACTAGACATTGATGATAGGGTCAAACATTGAATGTAAACTGCATTGTTTATATGTTTCTCATAGACCAGAAAATCCTCATCACTCACCTCTTTGGTAGGCATATCGGGTAATGCTAACTTCAACACGTAAGACTTTTGTTCATGGCGTAGGATAACCTAAAGGCATCTAAACCATTCCTGAAAGTTACTACCGGTGAGGATGTTTTCTTTATCCAGAATTGATCACATGGATAGTGTGGTTGATGATCTTGTCATTTTTATTTTACAATTAAAAGAATAGATCATTAGTACTTTCTTGATTACATTTTATGAGAAATAATAAATTAATTTTATTAAGTCTACCACTATTTTATCAAGTCCCAATGGCCCTCACCATTGAACTCGGAATGTTCAGTTTCCATAGCATTCTAGTGGAAAGGATCCATATTCCTCTTTTCATAACCCCAACAAGTGTTGGTCAAGCTATTTGAAGATATTTAAGTCTTTTCCAACTATGGGCTTGTAGCTCCTTGATCTGTTGAGTGGACTCTCCAATCCTGAAATCCTAACTTTGGATTTCCTCAACTCTTGCCTCCAACATTACACCAAGTATAGAAGGTTATACTACTCTTGATGTAATATAGTTAAGTCAACCTGAAACATTTCATAAGGGTTTCCTATATAAAAGTAAGTGTCCCAACAAGGGTTGGTCAAACACATAGTTTTATTGAGTTTTCCATTAATCAAGTAACGGAAGGCTTGGTATGACTTAATAATTTATTTGAGGGATTTTTATATCTTATGTGTGAATTGATTATTATCATTATCACATGATTGTTAATATTAAGTATAACTTACTTAAGTGATTAACCACATCTTGATAATATTTATGCATAAGCCTAGTTTATTTTAGTTCCATCTTACGTGATTGTTTAATTCATTAATTATGTGATCATGACAACACATCCATAATGATAAACCATGCATCTGAAAGAAATAAAATAAAGAAAAGAGCATGATCATGAGATTTTCTAATGGTTAGTTTTTTCTAGCAGTTGATAAACTAACCCTGACCTCGGGGAGAAACACCTTTAACCTTTTGGGTATATATTTACAGCTTTCTACCTATCCAACTATGTATCTCCTGGGATTGGTTTTTTCTCGGATCCATATTGAACTGCCTCCACTAGCTTAGGAGTTCTATCCATTACATATTCCTTTTTTAACTCACCCTAAGGTGAGGGGTAAAAATGGGTTTTACATAAGAGAAACCTTGGGCACACAGGCCCTATATATTAATGAGAAGAAGGACCACAAACCAAAAAATTTAATTTAAATAAATAAATTGAAAGAAACCATCTACATACAAAGGTCTCGGTCTAGATCATGATCATCCATATATGCAACGATGATTTACACATTTAATAATTTAGTTGTTTCAATTCAAGTTAATTGTTTTGGAAATTTGAATCTCAAGATCTATTCCTCCTCTTTCATTTATCATTCACTTTAAAGATATGATATTTTCTTTTAATTTTGATTAAAATAATATAGAGGATCTCATCTGGTGGTGCCAAAGGTTCCTGGCCATACAACACCAGAACACATGGCATGTATTCGACAGTACACACCATGTAGTCAAGGTTCAATGCACCGGGCCTAGTCTGCCAAACCAAGCCATGTCATTGAAGTTTGTCTAAGTCTTAATGACTGTAGAGACCCTAATCTTGACGTACATAGATATTACATTACTTTTGCAGAATACATAATACATAACAAAAACAGACACACAAGGACTGTAATAGTTTAGTGTCTTTGGAAACTTGGAATGTAATCTTCTAATCATGGTGACAGATCTTCAACATCTCCCATAATGATCTTCCACTTTTTGTTTCCTTACCTAAAACCTTTATTTTAATCCTGGGGGAAAATAAAACATAAAAAGGGTGAGCTCAAATTCTCAGTAAGGGTAAGCATAGATAAAATAAAACATACCATATACATTTGAACTTAAAAACATGAACATAATGTTTAAACATCAAAATCTTGAGCAACGACATAAAAAATTGAAGTACATAAGGCATAGATCATAATGGTACATAAATCATGATAAAATAGCATGGGAATAAAACATGTAATTGTGGCACCCATTAAGCACATGTAATGATTTCCATAGTAGTCAAGACATTGCTGCCAAGACCATCTTAGTGGAAAAAGTCCCTTTCTAAATCGTGTTCAGTCCTCGTTCCATTCCTGTAATACTGAACCGGATTAACTTACCGTTCCAGCCATGTCTATCCCATGAGATATAAATCTTTACCCAATGCATTGGAGAGAGATATAGGTCCCAACCATCTCATAATGAAATAATTCTTACTTGTGCCACAAAATAAACATACATCATTCATAAAAACCCAATAAATAAAATGGGTTTCATAAACATCATCCCATCATCACATAATCCATATAAAAGAAATGGATATCATTTCATAATAAGAGAAGTGAAACTATGTAAATCATAGAGACATTATACTTGAAACATACACATATGAAATAATGTCATCTTAAATGAAAAATGGTTTTGATAAAACACTTGAAATGAATTCTTGAGGAAAATATCCTTTTTTCTTCAAAATCATTTTCTTTTCACAAAATGTCATGAAATTTTAAAAGAAAAGGATTTTGTTGAAAATATTCATGAAATATTTTGGAGGAATCTTCATGAAAATAAGGCTTTATAAAACCGTAAAAATCCTTTCATGCCATATACGTTAAAAAAAACATTCTTCTCGTACTTTTGTCGAAAAAGTCAAAAAGTACCTTGTAGGGTAAATAAAAGAAAGATTCCTTCCATACCATTGGGTAAAAGTAAAAATGGGTAAAAAGTACTTTAAACATACATGAAACCATTTTTAGGAAACATGGACATGGATGATAACAATAACCCCAGTAAATACTTACGAATAAGCAATCTCGGATAAAAATGAGATTTGCAAAATTATCCCTTACCTTAGGTCCGATATGCTTCGTACGTATATGAAACTCCTGTATAATGATTTAAATAATGTCATTGACTTATTACAGAATAATATTCATTGTTATGATATCATATATGGTTCACTTATGACTTTATATTACCCATTCTTTTGTAAATTCCATGTTAAAGAGCGTTTTGGGTAAAATCGTTTCATTTGTCGTCTGTGTTTTGACTTGTAATTATTAATATGATTAATTAGATCATGATTACTTAATTCCCGAATATAAAACATGATTTATATATAATATATATTCAGAATATACATATATATAATAAATCGATAAATGGAAAGAAATACACCGTTCATGGAGACAGTAGGCCGTACATACGCATGAACGTTGTTTTCGTTTACTCATTGAATTGAATGGAATTAATTGGATGACATATATATATATATACACATAAATATAGTATCATTATTATGTCATATATTTCATGATTACTTTTTATATATACTTTATAATCATTTATGAATGGTTAATCATTGAGAATGAATCTCATCGCGTCATGGAGATAGTATTCCGTACGTACGCACGAGCGATGATATCATTCCCATGATCATGGAATTTTATTGGAGTGTATTTATACTATAACAGAATCAATATCACTTTACAATAATCATATATAGTTATTATTTACACCATTATACCCATCCAATTAAGGTGGTGGTGGAAAATAGATTACACCACGGCGTGGAGACGGTATTCCGTACGTACGCACGCGCGGTGATTTCGTTTTTCGTAGGATTGATAGATGGTGAAATAGGGTTGTTTCATACTTATAATAACATATCAGTATATGAGTGATACTGATGTTATTACTTCATAATGAAACAACCTAAGAAGAATAAGTGGAAGAAGAAATAAAGTTGAAATAGTCGGTAACGGACATTACCTCTTCTTTGAAGCGCTTCTTTGAGACCTCCTTTTAGGGCACTAAAATTGGTCTTTGAAGAAGACAAGGAACTCTAGGATGTTTCTAGGGAAGTTTAGAGGAGAATTTGGCAGGGTTTGGCCGAGCTTCAAGGCTCAAAATGGTGTGAGGAAGAGAGGGAGGAGGTGCCCTTTTATAAGGGAGGAGAGGGGCACCTTAGGAAAAACTAAAAATATTATTTTATTATAAAGTCATATTCGGTTTTTAATAGCTCCAAATTGATTTATTTAAAAGCTAAGGTGGGTATGGGTAGAAATACTATCATCCAATAGATTTTAGACAATTTTAGGTTTCTATTTTAACATTATTATTTAGATTTAACTTTAAGTTAAATATTTTTTCTTTTACCATGTCTTCTTGTTTTCTTACACTATAAGGTTAATAAACTTACTATAACAATACAAAATAACCCCAAGTTGTTTAATATTAATATATATAACCTTATATAAGTCATTTGACCGAACCTTAGATTTTTAAGAATAAAATAACAATTAATAATATAATATTTTTTTTAAAAACTATTTGATGTCAATTTTGACACTATTTGGTAATTGATTTTTTTGAAAATCATAACAGAATGATTAGTTCGAAAAAAGTTAACTAAATCAATACTAACATGTCATATTAACCTATAAAATTATTTTAATTCATAAAAAGTCTCAAATTACATTTATTTGGGTATTTATAACATCAATTATGTCAATATTTCATTAATAAGATAATTACTACATCATCATTGTGTCATAAATAAATTAAAATATTTTAAGTCTAAAAATTACAAATAAAATACCATTATGTATGAAATCTTTTTATATTTCTAAATAATATTTATAGTCTAATTTATCTTATGTATAACCCTATATTAAAAATGATTTAGTTATTAAACTTTGATTTTAACTATTTTAACCCTTCTTTAAATAAATTAATAATAAATGTCCTAATGTAATCCAAGTGGGCCTAAATGGTCATATTTTATTCCTAAGTTTGTTTTTGGCCGAATTACACTTATCCAATAGAATTATGACATGTGTTAGGGTAATAATAATATCATTTTTACCCTTAATTACCCTATTTACTTTTAACCGTGGTAAAAAAATGTAAAAAGTTACCATTCATCAAAAATTATTTTCATCTCATTGAACCACATTTTAGTCTTTGATATTAACCGTGTCTCTCGGATTTTCGAAATTCCACTCACAGAAGCGGTAAAATTAAGTTTTATGAAAAATTCAGTTTTTTAACTACCACTTAGTGGTTTCACTATTCATCAAAAAATGAAAGTTTCCAGAAAAATACAAAAAATTAGGCCTAAGCTATATTTGATATTATGAATTAAAAAATTATGTCTATTTTACCAAATTAAAAAACATATCAGTTACATTAATTAATTTAAAAATTAATTCCCGTCGTCAAAACAAATAGCATGTTCTTAAGAGATAATAACTATCAAAAGATTGACACTTGTTTATGTCTGGTTTAAATGTGAAATTACATCCAATGAACAACATTGTATTAAATTGTAAAAATATATTCTAAATATACTTTAAAACCACTCAAATTAATAATTTATCACTATTAATTATTTTGATTAAAAAAGTTGTTTTTAATTAAAATTTAGTAATTTTCACTATTCATGAGAATATGAAAGTTATCTGAAAAGTACCAAAATTTTACCCTAAGCTAATTTCGATATTACGAATCCAAAAATGAAGTCCATTTTGAAAGATAAAATTTATAAAATTTCAAAAAGTGGGTATTACTATTCATAACGGCTAGTTCATAATAATATTATAATAATATCTCGTTTAGTGAAACTCGGTATTGCGTACTACACGTGCCATCGAGGAAGGTCGCGATTGCGTGTAATGCAAGGAAAGTCAGAGATGCCTTTTGTGCAAGATAATTTTGGTGTAGCGAACAACATAAGACATTAACTAAAAAGAATATTTTTCATAAAATCTCGGGGTGTTACAATGACTCTATGTGTTGACCTGGAATAACTGGCATTTGGTTTCTAGATTGCATGCTGTGTGGTACTATGCATAAATCATCAATGAAATATTTAAATAATTATAAACTATGATGTAACCTACCTTTCATACCACTTGAAGGTTCCAGTTACAGCGGAAGCACGGTTGGGCCGACACTCAACTTTAATTTTTACCATGATCAATGATTATTCTGGGATCAATACAAAGGTGAATGCCAGTATCCAAAAAATAGAATCCAATATTTAGATAAAGAAGGAAGAGGCCCAAAACCTTTAGATAGGATCTTTCACATCATGTTTATAATTAATTTAATTAATTTCATAAAGAAAAGAATACCTGGATATTCGGTATTTTCTCCGTTGATGATGTTGATCATCTGGAATGACCCTTCCGAATTATCTCATTATGCTTGTGACGATCCAAACTAGAATCAATCTAGTGGTGATCCACACGTGCTCTGATGGCCTCTGATCGACACCACTCATTATTCAGGTGTTAGAATGGATAAGAGAGTGTCTTGTGTTAGTCGTTCTTGATCGCTTGTTCTTTATCCTTGAAGAATATCTCTCATTCTTGAGAGGGGAGGGAAGAGGATTCGAGAAAGAAATTTTTTAGCTTAAAAATTCTCAGTTCACTGGGCATGCAGTTCGGTACATGGCACAATAGACGTACATGTCTATTTATTGAAATGGGTATTTGGTTAAAATATTTAATTGCATAATAGAAATTAAATACATTCATAACCTTAGAGAAAACCCATGCTATTAATAATAATATTGCATCATTATTTATGGTGAAAAAACTTGCACCAAACAGAATTATAAAGAAAATTCTACATCCAAAAATAATAGCAGCATTATTTTAATTTGTACCAACTAGTTAAATAATTATTTATTTTCTTGCAAATAATTATTTTACTACCGGACCAACCTTGTTCCACTCGAACTCCACTTCCATTTATTGAACACCCAAATAAATAAATAAATACTTTATTCTCTTAAATAAATATTTTATTTACAAAATTGTAAATAAATATTTATTAAATGTTCAATAAAATAAATATATATATTTTAACCACAATCCAGTGAATACAATCATTTTAACTTGAATAAAATTATTCCACCATCTTGAGAATAATATTTATTAATTAAATTCAAATAGAATTTAATCGAGACCACTATAAACACTTAGTGTGTTTCCCTTTAGGATTCTTTCCCATTGGCATTAGGTGGGTTTGCCTAAAGTCCAAGAGTACTATCTAATAATGGGTTAAGGCACCCAAGAGAAAGTACTTAAAGTCACAATAACAACAACCAAATACGAATGATCACTATGTAATATAATCCTTGTGTCTCAATATCTCATCAAGTAGGTTTCATGATAGTGTCATCAAACTTTGTGCTTGATACATCGTTCTTTGACTACCTAAAATAAAAGCATCATTACACCATGGACATGGAATTTCGCACGATGGTTATATTTCAATCAAAGGGCCGAGATATAAACTTCCATAAATGGAAGGGACAAATCCTTCCTTGACTTATCCATTAATAAAATGCCACTCATGATGCACCCAATGTACCCTAATTCTTGCCAAATGTCTGCATGATGGTTTTCCTCAGTAAATAAAAGTGTGTGAGTTGTGACATGTATTAATGATAATATTAAAGTCTAAGGATCATTACACTCACTCACAGATAGGAATATCTGATGACACCAAAACATGTAGAATTTCTACTGGTAGGTCTGTTCTCATAATCTCCTATCTTAGAGATTACCAAGTACAAACTTCATGAGATTAAGTCTCGTTTTTTTATGAGTACTCACACCTGATGGTATGTATTTTATGTGTCCCATAATAGTATTTAATCCAACCACAAGACTATATTTAAGAATATTATTATAAAATTTCAAGGTTCTCATCATAGCGGGGAACTGCCATGACCTTATCAATGCAATAAATACTCTTGGACATTATTACATCATAGTCATGCGGAACAATGAAAAATATGTAATAAGATGCTTAATATTTAAATACATTGAATATACATGTAAGAAAAGTAGAAATAGTTGGTTCTAGGACACCAACTCTAACATTCATTATTACAACATTGTCTTAGAATCCTAACTGGATGTCATCATAGAAACATTTTGAAGGTCATCAAGACATACAACAGTAAATGTGTATATCTAGGGAGATAATTCAAGAAGGACATGGAAACCACAACCCATTACTATATAATGCATGTACCGATATTTTCCCTACAACCAATGTATACATATATCAAGTGAACAAGTAGGTTATCAGGGTTTTGGTGAATGGATATGTTGGATGTTGTACCAACATTAGACACCATAACCTGAGATCCAATCTCAAAACACTTTAACTCTGTTTCCCTAGTTCCCAGACCAAACCTCACAACTAGGAAAAAGAAACTCCAAACTGAGATCCTAAACCCAAGTAGTTTCATAATACTTAAGTCTAGGTAACTTCCTCTGATACCATTATATCATGACTCAACCCAACATGGACTCAATAGAAACTACCCCAATCCCACCTCTAATAGGTCAGGGGTTCATGAATAGTACCAAGAAGGCACATCGTACACATGGGAGGTATTAGCCTAATATACCTATACATACACACACATATATCCAATCCCATACAATGATGAAATATAAAATAATAGATAATAATGCATGAATAAATCTATAACCCCAAAATCAAAGTATGAAATAAAGTACCAAAAATCATAAAAGGGGCCAAATACAAGCCCATCCAAAAATTGAAAAATAAGTCCAACCTACTCAGAAGGAGCAGAAGGATGTCAAATAAAACACTGATATATACCTCGGTCTGTCTATCCAAAACTAGCTACACCTTCTCCCAGTCCACCAAAGACTCCACTAAAGGTCCATCATCAGTATAAAACATGACATGTGCAGGCAGAGCCCATACATGGGTGAGTATAACAATACCCAGTAGGGAACACCGAAATCACCAAATAAAAAACATTTAGAGTAGTCAGTTCATCATAGTATATGTAAATCATAATTTGAGACATAAAATTAAACATTCAGATATACTCATAGTTGACATACGGAATTAAGGCAAGGTTGCAATCATAAAGATAGACTATGATTCTTGATCGAAGGTTCTATACAACAATCGATCAAGAGAACACACTCAATGAGATCCACTTCCAATTCTGACACTGATCCAATAGGTCACACTCATCTAGGAGAACAAAATCCACAATCCATACTACTACTGATGACTTTCATCCAAGAGGTCATGTTCGTTAGGTCTAGTCAAGAAGAATCACAAAGGATAATGAGAGGGTTCATCCAAGAAACACACTCAATTGGAATACAACTAATCAGAAAGATAAAATATTGATACACAAATAGGGGCTCAGTGCCCAGGGCTCATTGGGGGTACACCATACCCTATTGGAAACATCCTCCTAGATAGGGGATCCACTCCCATGTAAATATTTGTCACACCAATTCCAAAAAACCCTATCTTAGGAAACACAAAGGAAATGAGGATCGCTCTGGGCCTCTCAGAGGGATACATGATCAAAGATGCTGAGTCAGTAGTGAAAGTAGTATGAGATTACTCACACTAGAATAAGGGTACATTCTCTCCATGCACATATCATTAGAAATATGAAAAGGGTCACACTCTATGATGAGAATGGGATACTACACCAAACCCTCACAGTAATGGATGAAGGGAATTCACTCAGTTAATATTGGTCTGGGGAGGCTAACACAATCTTACAAAGAAGCTGAGCTAAGAAGAAATAGGAATTCAACCTATTTTCAAAGGAGTACATAGCATGTACCTAGGGGTACACGACATGTATCACTAAGCCTGGTGCTTCCTGTGTCTTACGCTCATACAGAATGTAATTTTCCACAATACATAGTGTGTCACTAAGGTATACAGTGTGTAGATGTCTAGGATGGAACTCAGTGTGTAGAATTCCCATGAACATGTAATTTTCTAAGTACACGACATGTAGCTCACCACACATGATATGTGGGGCCACCTGATATCCTAGGATTTTTCCCCCTATACACACCGATTCATCCTCCAGGGTGTACACAGTGCATGGGATGGCCCACATAGTTTGTAATTTCACCTGGTCTCTTGGCTATGTTCCACCTGTACATGCTGAGATGGTCATATAAGGGTCATATTATGAATGAATTGAGTCACAAGGCATATGATACTTATCTCTCAACCAAAAAACTAGTGCTGCATAAAAAGGAACTACATATCATGTGTTCATTGGACTACATGTCATGTAGTCAGGTTTTTCACAGAACTCGGTGGATTTCTTCATGATTCTTCCTCCAAACATCCCGATTTCATTGTATTTAACATCAATCTCACCCAATAACATGGATATAAACCTGTACAAGCACTTAAATCACCATCGGAAAAATTATGGCCATTCCCATCACTCAAAAATTAGCCACAATTATGCCTCTCTATTGCCACAAACCAAAACCAAACTGGGGGGTCTCCAATTCGACCTCGATCACCCACCATCGTCATGCACAATGATTCCATCACTGATCATGCAACTGGAATTGTGGAAATAATATTTTGTGCTAAAGATCGAATGTGAAATGATTAATTTTTGGGTATTTGTCAAACCGCTAAGTAAAAAAATTCCAAAAATGATCATGCATTGAATAGAGGGAAAAAACACAAAAAAAAAGAATTGGGAATGAACCCCATCAATGTTTGGCACATGGTCCTTGATCTATCCTTGATCCGATGTCATCTGCTAATAATCCTCCAATGGATCCTCTCAATCCTTAGGTTATGCGGCTAACCCTAGGGATTAGGTATAATTGTGTTTAAATAGGGGATGCTATTTAAATACCTTGAAATAAAGAAATAAATTAATATAAATTATTTAACCCACAATAGAATTTTACCAAAATTCCCAACATCGAAAAAAGATTATGTCTTGCTAAGGGTAAACCCAGCATTCTGAACTCAACGACGATCTCAGATTTCTAATACGAGACTTTGTTTTTGTATTTATTCCACTTTTTCAGGAAAAATACTTTCACGTGATATTAATATATTTAATATATTTTAAAAAATAATTCTGGGTTCATTGGGCCTCGATATCTCACACCATCTCACCTCCTGACTGCAGAAATATTCCTAAAAATATTACAAAGTCATACACGATAAAAACTGGGACATTATACAGCACCATCTAAAATCATCCTTTAAGATGATAAGGATGACCAAAATGGGGAAATGTGTGATAGGGATAGGAAAATAGGGAAGTGGTGGTTTGAGATAAACTAGAACAAAAAACTTGGGCAACACAAAAACCAAAACACAATACCATGAACCAGATGTCATCAGAGCAGGAACTATGCGAGCTGTAGTAGGGTAAAATCAGGAATGTAGAGACCCACAAAATAAAGAATAGTTAGAAGATAATAAATGATGGGGGAGGCTTCATTGATAGAGCTCTTAAACATTTCACCACAAGACAAACAAGCTAAGATAACACAACACTATCACACACTATTGAACCCAAACAAGTAAGAAATGAGAGAGGAGGAGAAAATAAACCTTATATTTGTGAGTTGATTCATCTAAGAGAATATTGAGGGGGAATGATGACTGAGATGAAATTTTGTGTGAGCTTGAATGATGTGATGAAAATTAGATCATTTGGTGTTCTTTTTAAAAGACTGGAGAGAGTTTTATCAACGTTTCCAAAAAAGCACTGATAAAGGGAGGATTTATGAGTGCTAAAATAATAAGCACTAATAAAAGACCTCTTTATCAGCATTCTTTTAGCTCAGATAAATATTTTTAATTATAATTGTAAATAAATATATTTGTAAATATATTTATAAATATTTGTATATAATTATAAATATATTTGTACCATTATATATATTTATGTCATTATATATATATATTAGATAAATATATATAAATATAAACATGAATATATCAAATATATTAATTATTTAAATATATATATTTTGTATTTTATAATTATTTAAATATATAATTATTTATTTATAATTATATAAATACTTTTAAAAATTATATTTATTTATTTTTAATTATAAATATATATTCTTATAAATATAGTAAATATACATTTATAATTATTTTTTATAATTATAAAAATATTTATATCATTATATATATTTATATCATTATATATATTTATATAATTATATATATATAATTAATATATATAAATATAAATCTAAATATAGTAAATATATTCATTATTTAAATATATTTATTTTAATTTTATATTTATAAATATGTTTATATCATTATATATATATATATTAAATTAATATATATAAATGTAAATATAAATATAATAAATATATTCATTATTTAAATATATTTATTATAATTTTATAATTATTAAAACATATAATTATTTATTTCAAATTATATAAATAAATTTTTAAAAAATTATATTTATTTATTTATAAATTTAAATACATAATTTTATAAATATAGTAAATATATATTTATAAATATATTTATTTACAAATATATTTTTAACATTATTAATGAATATATAATTTTAAATGCATGAATGTTAAAAATGAGTGAAATTTCATAATTTAAAATGATTAGACTTTAAAAATATTGAAAAAATATTGAAAAATATATAAGTTTTATTAATTATACAAATTTTAAAAAAATATAAAATATGGTTATATATTTAAATTAAGATGAATAAATATTGAAAATGCTGAAACCTAGTAAATAAATATGTATAAATAAATATTAGAAAATTATTAGATTCTAAAAAAATAAAAAATAAAAAATATTAAAAATTAATAAATAATACTAACTGCAATATTATTTAAAATAAATAAATAAAATTTAATGATTAAAAACATAATATATAAAATATATTATGTTATTAAATGAAATTATAAAATTAATATTAAAATTTGAATAAATTACATAAATATTAGGTGTATTTGTTTTCATATAAGATTTCATTAATTACGTAGATATTTGTGCGTGTGAAATTAATGTGTATATATTTATATAAGTTTGATATATGTTAAATTGAATAATGAACATATAAAATATATAGTGTATATTAACGAAATAAATAATTATAATAATGAATAAATTTTAAAAATGAATAACTATTATTAATTATATAGATAATTTAAAAAAATTAAAAATTAATATTTATATATGTTAAAGTGGAAATGAATACTTATTATTTATATAAATTACAACCATATTAAAAAAATTAAATGTTAATGAATTATCAGATATAAATAAATATTGAAAATAGAAAAAATTACAAACATATTGAATAATGAGAAATTAAAGATGAATAAATTACAAAAAATTTAAAAAAGAATTATTATTATTGTTGAATAAATAATAATAAAACTAAATAATTTTGAAAAAATATTAAAAATCAATAAATAGTATATATTGAATAAAAATATAAAAAATGATAAAATTTACCGATTAGAAACATAATATATATCAAATATATTATGTAAATAAATATAATTCTAAAATGAATATTAAAAATTGAATGAATTACAAAAATATTATGTGTGTGTGCGCTGTATATAAGAATTCATTAATTATGAATATGTGTGTGTGAAATCAATGTAACACACGTTTAATATATGTTAAATTGAAAAATCAAATTATATTCAATTAAATTTGAATTAATCGATACAATTAATCAATAAGGGATGCTAGTGGAGGAGAGGGTTTGGGAGATACGTCCCAATGGAAATTTTGGTGCTCAGATTTGGTGTTATTTGATCATGTCAATCCCTCAATTTCTTGGTTTTGTTCCTTTGGATAGAGTCAAGGATGTTGAAGGTGTTCATCAGATTGTGGCGGGCAATCATGAAGCTCGACATGCGGATCCCTTGGTGACCAGGGTGATTGAGGTGATTTATTACCGATTTGGGGTGGTTGGATCAGATCTACTCATAGCTTAGAGGACTGTAGTGATTCCAACCAGAGTGGGTGGTGTGCATTGATTTATTATGGTGATAGATCGTTTTTCTATGGTGGTGACCGGAGAGGATGATGCATGTAGATCTTTGGTGGCCTAGACACCGGCTTCATTTCCTATTGCTCGATGCAGGATAGAAGGGGTATTGGTTACAGGAGGGAATTTTGGTGATGCCACTATCTAAATGGATGATCCTTTTCAGTTTTCAATAACGACATTTAAGGATTCCTCTATTGGTAAGATCCTCAAGAAAGGATCACCAAACCATGTTAAAGCTAATCGTAAAGCCTTGTCAGAATGTCTGTATTTGGGTAAGAACACACTAATTGGTAGGGTTATTCTTCCCAAAGTCTAGAAGACATGTTATCTTGAAGATATTTTTTATTGGATCTTCTTTCTATTGGGGTTTTTTGATTGGTAGTGTATTTCATTAAGCATAGGTTTCTTTCACTTCTTATTTCAATCAGATATATCCATAATTCATGTGTGGTCCTCCGGTTCATTACTTTTGAAACTGGGAACTCTTCATCTCAAAGAATAGATGATGGATTTTAATGTATCAAGGGTCAAGAATTATTTTTCATAGGTATATATTAGGTTGCACATCCTCAAATGGATTTTATGGAATCTAAAAATATTACATAATATTATTGCTTGAATTGGCATTCTAATTATCCTAGATAAGGAGAAAGAACATGTAAGGTATGACCACTTTGTGAGAATGCTGGTTAAAATTGATTTTATTACCACTCTTATTAGAAATGTGACTCTTACTACTCCCATTAGTGACATACAAATTAGTGTTTAGTATGATAATTTTTCTATGTTTTGTCAAAACTACAAATATTTTGGTCATATCTACAAGAAATGCAGATGGAAAGTTTGTGATTTTTGTGATTTGAAGGGGAATCCTTCAAAGGATTGTGAAGGTAATGATATAGGTAATTCAACTAGGCTACATGGGTAGTCAGTTTCTAGGAAGGCTTGGAAGCATCCAATAAAACATATCGATAAGCAGTCTCAAAATCAAGGGGATGTAGTGTATAAGAATTAATCTAATATGGTGAATTGAGACCAGGAATGAACTTCATTGGCTGTTAGTAGTTCATTTTCCATTCCTGAATAGAAATATGAGAATAGTAATGAGTATCAAATGGCCATTGTAGGAAATAGGATTGAGTAGAATTAGGATGATAATGTTATTAGTGATCCTACTTCTGGAAATAAGTAACTGGATTTTAGGTTCAGTGATGCTCTGTATGAAACTATTCAACAGGTTGGCAGCTCTAATTTTATTATCATGCAATTCACTAGTTAGGAATGGGATGAACACTGGTGAGGTGGGACAGTCTACAGATGAGGCTGTTGGTGTTGTTCTTAGGTGTTCTCCTTCACCAACTGATGATAAATGTTGTATTATGCAGCCGCTAGATGTATAATTTTTAGGGCATGTTCCACAGGATTATAAGACTGAGAAATTTGATGTTTAGTAGATCAAGGATTATGTAATGACCTGAACTATTATAAATAAAACCCCCTTTCATTTTTATTAAATGTCTTATTATATAATATGGTTATAGAAAACACATGCACTTATTCTGTATTATTATTCCCATTAGATTTAATTAACCATTAAGAATCATTACCATTGATAATATAACTGTTGAACAATGATCACATGATTAGTATAAATATAGGGTTTTAACAAATCCAACTGTCATAGACAAAGGAAGTGATGGCCTCAACCAGTCGGATCGTACCCTACGAAGAACATTTATCAAAGATTATGAGGGATATAGAATTTATAGTATTTTACCTTGACTAAGCTGAAGTTGAGATCCAACAATTTAAGCATGAGAGAAACTATTTACAAGAGAAGTTCAAGCGCATCGAGATCACGAACCAAACCATGTTTTCTGAACCGCCGCATGAAAGTCCCACCATCGCACACCTTACTCTCATGGAATTTGCTAGTGTATTAGAGGGATATGTATCTAGACCCTATAAATATGATTATGTACATTATTTTGTATAAAATAATGAATAAATTTTCATCTAATTATTTTCACTTTGTAAATGATTTTTATTTTGATACAATAAATAAAAAATTGTATTTTTGGTTAATATTCATATTCAATTAATGAATTTATGAACTACTGGATTTTTTAAATAAACAAATTTTTTTATTATTTATTATTATTGAATATTTTTTTATCAAATATAAATGATCACAAAGTTAAATGAAAAATTTTAAGGGTTCAAAAAATGATATTGTCAAAAAAACCTGTGATTTTCAATAAATGTTGGTTTTTATTTTAAAAGTGAAAATCAACATATTTAAAAAATTATTTAGTTGAAATGAATATTAATTTTTTAATTATGAAGTTGAAATTATCCAATGTTTAATTTTTTATAATTTTATGAGATGGTTGAATTTTTGGATAAAAATTAAATACTGCATAAATATACTTTGTGTTTTATGACAACATAATGACCAAAAAGTGATATAATAAGTAATATAAATGGATACATGACCAAATATATGTTTTCCATTTAAAATAATTTTATTTTATTTTAATTTTATTTATTTTTTAAAGCCATTATGAATCCTTTAAGACTTATAGTATATTTTAAGATTTTAAAATCTTTTCTTTAAGAGCGTGACTCACCACCACACCACAAAGGGTAATATTTTAATAATTTCATCTCTTTGACTTCTAAAATAATAAAAAATCCTGTCCCTTTTCCAAAATACATGGGAAAAAACCATGGTATGGTTTTTGGTTTTGTATATTTTATTATGTAGAATCCAAAATCAAAATAATAAATAAATCTCCCTCTTTTCCTATATAAACCCACCCAATATCCCATTTTTCTTCACTAAAACTCCTTGGATCAATTATAAATTCTTCCCTCAACTCCCTAAAGTACTTATAATGTTACCCAATATTTCATGAATCCACACCCAATCCTTTGGAGTTACACACTCAAGTAAGGGATCTTCTACTCTACTCTTTTATTAAGCAATTCTTTTATGTTTTGTCTTTTAATTTCAATTTTCATATGTTGGTATATGTTATTACATATAAACATTACTGAACATTTGATGTATAAATTATTATATCCCCTTTCTCTATCATTTTCCATCCTATGAACCCTTATGTACACCCATTACCAGGCCAAAATTTTGTAAGGGTTCTTTCCTTTCTATTCTTTATTAATATTTATTTATTATCATATGCCTTATATTTCCAATTAATCATGTTGGTACATGTCTTTAAATGTAACTATTAATTTAAATATCATTTCTAAATGATGATATACCTATTTCTCTTTCATCAACACATATTATGAATTTTTATGTGATGTCGTTATGCTGCTGAAATGTCACTGCAATTTTCCATTCCCAAAAAATTGTGTAGTGAACACCATACCCATTTCTTATCAAGGGTATTCACATTTATGCACATATATTTTGATTTGGGACTTAAATTTATGTATTACACATTCCTTGATTGTGTAATAAATTATTAGGACAAATGAATCCATGTTGTATGATCTATGTGGCACACTTAATAATGAGAATGAAATGATTATGATGCGTGCACCCAGATAGCACTCCAATGCATTGGGAAATGTTTAGTATCATAATATGTCATTTTGGGATAGGGTTGTACTTAATTCCTTTACGTCACTTTTTTCACCATAAATTCTTTGTGGTTTATCCTTTACCTATGTTTATGATTTAGTTTTTTAAGTTGTTACCACATTTCCCATTTACCCTTATGATTACCATGCTATATCATGTATCATTGTTCACGTTTATGATTCCTACTATTTTTATGACCCATTGATATTACTATTATATAAAATGTTTCATATTCTTCATATTATTACTTGTTTATTTCCTTACAATGATTTATATCTCACTCCTTTATTATGTTTGTCCCTAGGTTATCCAATATAGTTTCAAGTGCACTGGAAAATTATGAGCATGTTAAGGAAGTGTTCAATATTTTTTTATATCCTACATTATAAGTTGTTATGTAATGTACCTAATTCACCAATAAACTATACTTAGTGATATTTTTGATTGAATTAAGTGTAATTTTTTATAATAAAACATTAATTAATGTGTAATAAAGAGTAGGGTTGTTATAGTTGGTATGCGAGGAAAAGTTTAATAATTTTTGGGATTAGGATTAGAGAACTATAGAGAAAGCCTTAGGGATAATACTAAGTATAAGAAAACATTCCTAAATTTTGGTAAGTATATATTAAGCTATTTATCAAGAAAATACATCCTAATCTGGATACTACAAGTGAACGTGGTTCTGAAACATATGTACCTAGGAGTAACAACTCCGATAAGGTGTTTAGGGTTTGAATTTAGGGTAACCTGGTACAAGAAAATGGGCCTTACTATGTACCTGATATGAAACTCCCAAGGGATATGATTTGGTAAATTTATAAGCTCATTATAGACCATTATTAAGGGAAAAAAATTCCCATAAGAATACATGTTAGAAAATAAATCATGGATAACATAAATTAAAGCCTATAAATTCACATGTTAGGGAAAAAATGTAATTTATAAGTTATCATATTAATATCATTGGATTCCCCTTTATGCGTTTAATGGTTTAAGATAACCATCCTTAATTTTCCTTTTTATTCTATCCAATGTATAGAATAGGATTAATCTAGTTGACAACCGATGAAAAGGGAAATGTGATGACTACCCCAACGAGATGACCAACCCAATGGGAGCGGGAATCACAAATTTTTTCATGATAATCTCTCAGATAAATAAAGTTCTAAATAGAAACTTGGATAAAGAGGAGCACCCAAACCCCCTAATAGAGAACAATCCACAATCTAGATCTTCATGCAAGAAAAGTATCATCCTTTCAATGGATCATCTGATCCCTTAATCGCTGAACAATGGATCAACTCCATTGAGATGATCTTCTCCATCCTTTAATGTTCTGAACAAGATAATCTTATTTTGGATTTTATCATATGGAGGAATAATCTGATTTGTTATAGAAATTGATTAGTAATATTAATCCTGATGAAGAGATCAAAGCAATGAAGTGGAAGGAATTCTAGAAAATGTTTTTCGATAAATATGTTCCTCATACTCTTCATCTTAAAATATAAAGGGATTTCCTTCCACTAAAGAAAAAAGTTGATGAATCTATTGGGATGTACAAGGAAAATTTCACAATACTTCACGATATGACTCTGGTTTTATCATCACCCTTGAATGCAAGGTTGAACACTTCTTTGGTGGGAAAAAAACTAGTTGACGAAAATCCTTGGTGATCCGCGACTTTGATAGCTATGAGGAAATTTTCCAATATTCCCTCAAATTTGAGATAGAGATTAGTGAATTTAAAGGGTATCATGGGGATAAGAAGTGTAAAGTGAAATTTAATTCTTGAAGTTTGATAGAGAAATATAATGGTGCCAAGAAATTCCAACATCCCACTTGTCAAAGGTGTGGAAATAAGAACCCTATAAATTTTTTAAAGGGGAAAAATAAGTTCTTTAGATGTAGGAAAGAAGAACACCTAGCTAATAATTTCCAACAGGAAAACCCCTCTAATGCGATGGAGGAAAGGAATGCTATAGTCAACCCTCAACGCATTGTTCATTGCTACAACTACAAGGAACCAAGACACTTTTCAAAACAATTCCCTAAGACAAGGGTTTTTAGAGGTAACTAACAACCTCCAAGGAAACAAGGGAGAGATTTTTCCATTACTAACACTGAAGTAAATCCTGGAAATGAAGTGGTGATAGGTACTCTAGTTATTTATTCAAGAATAGAGAACATACTTTTTGATTCTAGTTCTATGAATTCCTTAATATAATGAAAGTTTAGTATAACTATTCAAGCACCAACACAAATCATGGAAGGAGAGGTGTCCGTGAAAGTGATAAATGGGGAAACTATTACATCCCATGTATATAACTCCTCCCCTTATCACAATTTGTGGGATGAACTTCCCAGAAAACCTTATACTACTTCCTTTTGTGGAATTTGATGTAATTATGATCATGGATTGGATTTCACTATATAGAGCCAACATAAATTTCCATGAGAAGGAAATCACTCTTCATATGGAGAATCGACCCCCAATTCTATATAAATGAAAGGAGGAGGATGAATCTTCTTTAACACCATAATCTCAAGCACAAATATTATTTCCCTATGAGAAAAAATATCTTTCTTAAATGATCGAGTATAAAGAAAGGATCATCCTCAAAGACATGCCCATTGTTAGGGAATACGTTGATGTGTTTCCCGATGAATTTCCTGGTCTTCCTCCTAATTAAGATGTTGAATTTTCAATCAAGCTTATACCTGGGGTATTTCCAATATCTAATACTCCATATATGATGGTTGTTGTGGAACTTGAGGAGATAAAGAAACAACTATAGGAGAATCTATATAAAGGGTTTATATGCCTAAGTGCTTCACCATGGGGTGAACTGGTCATCTTCCTCAAGAAGAAGGATGAGTCAATGCACATTTACATTGATTATCATGAGCTCAAAAAGATCATGATAAAGAACAAGTATCCTATGAAATAGATCGATGACTTGTTTGATCAGATACATGAAGCACAATACTTCTCTAAGGTGGATCTTTATTCAGGATATTATTAAGTAAGGGTAAAGAAGAAGATATCCCCAAGATCACTTTTTATACAAGGTACTAGCACCATGAGTTCATAGTGATGCCATTCAGACTCACTAATTCTCTAGAAATCTTCATGGATTTGATGAATAGAGTCTTTAGAGATTAGCTCGAAATTTTTTGGTAGTCTTTATAGATGACATCCTAATATACTCCAAAATAAATTAAGAGCATGAAGATCATTTGAACACTATGCTAAATATATTACGTAATGAGAATTTTTATGCCAAGTACAACATGTGTGAGTTATGGTTAAAAGAAGTCTCATTCTGAGGGAATATAATAATAAGAAATGGGATATCTATAGATCCTTCAAAGAAAAAAGAAATTGAAGTATGGATGAGGCCAACATTTGTGATAGATATCCATAGTTTCCTTGAGTTAGCTAGGTATTATCACCTATTTGTGAGAAATTTCTCATTATTTTCAAACCATCTTACCAAGATAACTTAGAAGGGAGTCACGTTTTTTAGGAATAATGAATGCAAAGAAAGCTTCAAGGAGTTAAAAAGGAGGATTATCACTACCTATATACTCAAACTACCTAAAAATGGAGAAATTTTTATAGTATTCAATGATTATTTAAAGAAGGGATTGAGTTGTGTGTTAATGAATAATGAAAAATTCATTGCTTACTTCTCAAGGTAATTGAAAATTCATGAAAAAAACTATCCCACACATGATCTGGAGTTGGAAGCTGAGATATTTGTGTTGAAAATCTGGAAACATTATCTCTAAGGGGAGAAGTGTGAGATATATAGTGATCAAAAGAACCTAAAATATATATTCACACTGAAAGTTATTAATATGCTCCAATGAAGATGGTTAGATATGATCAAGGACTATGAATACTCAATTCACTACCATCTTGGTAAATAGAATAACGTGGCATACAATCTAAGTAGAAATGATCTAGCAATTTTATCATTGATGAGAATTGAGAAGGATCCAATAATCTTATAATTTAAGGGGATGGACATGGGAATCATAAAGTAATGAATATAATCAATCCTTTCACAAATGATTTCTCAATAATATCTTCTTGAAAGGCTAAAAGATGTTCAAAAAGATGATGTGGGAATTTAGAAGAAAGTAGAAACTATAATAAAAGGTAAATCCTCATAGTTCAATGTTAATGAATAAGGAATTGTGATATTTGGGTCAAGACTATGTGTTACATTAAATCCTAAGTTAAAAAGGAACTATTGGATTATGCACATAGTTCGACTTTTTTCCATTCACTTAGGAAACACAACGATGTATCGAGATCTCTGAGATCACTATTGGTGGGACAACATGAAGAAAGATATTTCTGAATATACATCAAATTTCATGGTATGCCAGTAATTTAATGATAAAAGGAATAAGTCTAAGGGGATGATGCAACCATTACCCATACCAATATGGAAATGGGAAAACATCAACATAGACTTTTCACCAGACTCCCGAATACATCCAAAGGAAACAATGCTATCTAGATTATTGTGGATCATATTACAAAGACTAAGCACTTTATTATGATATGAGAGGATTTATAACTGGGTCAACTTTCATGGATATAAATCAAATAAGTGGTGAGGCTGCATGGAGCACCACTATCGATTATATATGATCAAGATCCAAGATTCACCTCTAAGTTTTGGAAAAGTCTCCAGCATGCTATAAACAATGAATTGAACTTTAGTATGACTTATCACTCTAAAACTGATAGAAAATATGAGTATACTATCCAAACACTTGAGGACATGTTGAGATAATTTTCAATTGAATTCTTAGGAGGATCAGACTAACATATTCCTTTGGTCGAGTTTTCTTACAACAATAGTTTCCACTCGAGCATCCAAATATCTCTTTATGAACCTATTTATGGGAAGAGGTTTAGAACACCAACATGTTGGGATAAAGTTGGTGAATTAAAACTTCTATGTCTTGAAATGGTCGATGAAATGGTGGAGAATTTTAAGACCATTCAGTAGCACATCAAGGATGGTCATAGTTAACATAAGAGAAATGCTAGGAATCATTGAGAAGACATAGAGTTTGATGTTGGAGACATGGAATTCCTCTGTATATCTCTATGGAATAAATTGATGAGATTTGGGAAAAAATGAAAGCTTATTCCAAGGTACATCATCCCTTTTGAGATCCTTGATTGTATCATAGTGGTGGCCTATCGACTAAAACTCCCACCAAACTTATCTCAAGTACATGATGTATTCCATGAATCACTCTTGTGGAAGTACATACCAGACCCCTCACATGTACTAAATCTATAGGTAGTACCATTGTAGAATGAACTTTCCTATGAGGAGATTCTAGTAAAGATCTTAAATTGTAAAGAAAAATTCTAATAAATAATAAAACACACCTCATCAAAGTGTTGTGGAGAAACCACAAGTTTTAAGAAGAAATATTGGAACTAGAGGAGGTGATGAAGAAAATTTACCCTCATATATTTTAGTGTTGGAAAAGAAAATTTCAAGGGCAAGATTTATAAATGGTAGAAGATTATAATGACCTGAACTATTACAAATAAAATCCACCTTGAATTTTTATTAAATGTATTATTATATAATATGATTATATAAAACACATGCACTTATTTTGTCTTATTATGACCATTGGATTTAATTAACCATTAAGAATCATTAAATTTGATAATATAGTCATTGAACAATGATCACATGATTAGTATAAATATATGGTTTTAAAAAATCCAATTGTCATAGATAAAGGAAGTGATGACATCAACCAATACGATTGTACCCTATGAAGCCCATTTATCAGATATTTTCAAGGAAGATATCATTTCTCAGATTTTACCTTGACCAATACCAAGTTGATATCCAAAAAATTAATCATGAGTGAAACCATTTATGGGAGAATTTAAAGCTCATCAAGATCACGATCCAAACCATGTTTGCCAAACTGTCCCATGAAAGTCCCACCATCGTGAACCTTACTCTCAGGGAATTTTCTCGTTTATTAAAGGTATATGTATCTAGACCCAAATAATATGAGTATGTACATTATTTTTTATAGAATAGTGAATATATTTTCATCCTATTATTATCACTTTGTAAATGATTTTTATTTTGATACAATAAAGAAAAAATTTTATTTTTGGTTAATATTCAAATTCAATTAATGAATTTATGAATTAATGGATTTTTGAAATAAATAATATTATTAATGATATATTATTATTAAATAATTTGTATCAAATATAAATGATCCCAATGTCAAATGTAACTTTTATAAGGGTTAAAAAATTATATTTTCAATAAACCCATCATTTTTAATAAATATCAATTTTTATTTAAAAATTTTAAATTTACATATTTAGAAAATTATTTAAATAAAATGAATATTATTTTTTAATTAGGATGTATAAATTATCTAATGGTGATTGTTTCATAATTTTATGAGATAATCAAATTTTCATGTAAAAATTAAATATCGTATAAATATACTTTATGTTTTATGACATCACAATGACCCAAAAGTGATATAATAAGTAATATAAATGGGATACATGACCAAATATATGTTTTCCATTTAAAATAATATAATTTTAAGTTTATTTTATTTATTTTTTAATTCCATTATGAATCCTCCAAGACTTATAACATATTTTAAGATTTTAAAATATTTTCTTTAAGAGTGTGAATAACCTCCACATCACCAAGGGTAATATTTTAATAATTTAGGGCCTTTTACTTATAAAATAATAAAAAACTCCACTTTTTCATAAAACATGGGAAAAACCATGGGATGGTTGGTGGGTTTGGATATTTTATTATTTAGAATCCAAAACAAAAAATAATTAAGAAATATCCCTCTTTTCCTATATAAACCCACCCAAGATCCCATTACTCTTAACTAAAGCTCCTTGTATCATGTAAAAACTCTTCCATCCACTACATATAGTCCTCCAAATTCACCCCTATAGCGACTTAGGTTTTGGCCCTATCAGACTTTGGAATATTCCTACGAATATTTCCAGAGCTAGGTGCGAAGACGGCGTGCGATTACGAGGCCCAGTGTGCCGGAAATTATTTTATAAAAATATTAAGTATTTTTATACTATGAACATGGTCTGGTTGTGTTTTCTCTTAAAACGTATCTTGGGTCAGAAATCTGAGGGCACGATTGCGTCCGTAGTGTGCCGTTTACCATAGGCAGAGTGTAAACTTTGCAGGCGCATGCCTACAGTGGAAAAATCCACTAGGGGCATTGTCGTAAATAAATGGAAAAGTTTATTTATGAGTTTTGCCTCAAATATCTCCTGAATAGAGTCTCATATCTCAATTCGGAGCTCATCGTTGCGTTCAGAACGTTGCGTTTACCCTAGGGGCGACCTAAGCTCCTCGGTGCCGAGAGGTCTGGTCGGGGGTGTTGATTTAATTAATCAAATTAATTAATTAATTATGAAAAATAAATCAACACCCCTACCCTCCCCTTCGCTTCACACATCAGGAGATCCTCCTCCTTCCATCGATGACGAATGGACAGAATCGAGTGAATGAGGTGCCGTCGGACTCGGATTTTGACAGCGGTCGCTCCTAGATCGAGCAACGACAGCAGCAGAGCGCACAAAGTGTCGACGATCCACCAAAAGATCGGCATTCTGAGTTTTAAAATACTAGATCCCGTTTATGCATTTTTTTCTTCAAATCGTCATAAGGGTTGTGTAGTTTGGGTCCTGAGCTTTCCGAAACATGTTTCAGATCTAAATTTGGAGCACAAGGGTTCTCTCGGTGGCTCCCAGAAGTTTTCTGGTGGAAAACCTGGTTTCAGGAGGTGGCTATGGAAGATTCCGGTAGGGTGGAAGTAGTGCGGAAGATTCCAGTTTTCAGCATGGTGGTTTCCGGCGGTGGTGCGGTGGCTTCTGGCGAGACAGATGATGTTTTGGTCAGGACTTTTCTGGGGGTTCTTTAAACCCTCGTAACTCGTAAACCGTAACTCTGATTTTCCAGAAGTTTGTGGTGAAACGTTCCTTGGGTCATGAAGAACCTTTTTAACTCACTTTGGGAATTTTTATGAGTCGGGTATTTGGCCCGGGGCCATGAAATGTTGAAAATAATAATAATATTTTATTATTTTCAACTTCGACCCGTCGTAACATTTACACGGAGCGGCTGAATGACATGCCATCAGTGACATTGTGATCCTGATAGTAAGGAGGAATTTTCATGATAGTTTCTGAGCACTAGGATAGAGATCAAGATGTGGGACCACAAGGCTACTTTTGGGTGTTTACGGAGAAACATGACTTTTTCATCGGGTGTCCATTTTGGATGAACGAGCAGTCGATCTCATGAGTGTTTTTGAGGGGATAAAAATGGTGTGGTCTACTTGATGAGTTTAGAGATCGAACTATAGGCCCCACCCAATATTTCTATGGTGAATAGTACCATTTTCACTGATTGTCCATTTCGGTTGAGTAAATAGCCTATCCTGTGTGTTTTCCCGCATAGATTGCGGTGGTGGCCTCGATATAGGCCTAGGAGGTGTGCAATGTGGCGATGTTGTGGGTCACTCGGGTTAGCAATGTTTAGACCATCAGTGGTTGAGTGTACTCCCTTGGTTCGTTCCTATGAGGGTTCCTGTGGAATTACAACCTTAGTATAGGTTTGTTATCCCCTCGATAGGATTTTTTCCTGATAGAGTTGTGACATCCCTTCAGTGGGTCCGAAGTGGGATCCTCTAACTTTGCTTCCCTGGATCGGGTTCTTGGTATATCTGTTACTGCTTATCCACAGGCGGCGGTCCCCTATCTAGCAAGTTAATCCCATTGGTTTTGAGGCATCATCAAGAATATGATACCCTATGTAGTGGTCCGTGCATAGTAGGGTTGTGGCATCATAGGGTATACGATCCCCTACTCAGCATGTGGTTTATAGTAGGGTCGTGGTATCTTTGGGTATACAATCCCCCACTCAGCGCATGATTTCAGTAGGGTTGCGGAATCATTAGTTATATGATCCCCTACTCAGCGCGTGGTTTTAATAGGGTTGTGGAATCATTGGTTATATGATCCCCCCACTCAGTGTGTGGTTTTGGTAGGGTTGGTGCATCATCAGTTCGGTCCCCTACATCATGAGTTATACAATATAGGGTTCTGGTATCATCGTGACAACCTTTACACGGGCGACGATCCTCTATCTAAGTGATGTGATCTGTGGAGAACCAGATCGGGTTGTGGTTTCCACCAACTGTTCCTGGGAGTGATCCCCTATCTGTGAGATCTACGAGTTATTGGAGTGGGTTCCTGTATCCCCTAGCAGACCCTAGGAGTGATCCCCTATCCGAGGTGTTTGGTGTTTCCGCTGTTTCAGTGTGACGTTCTCAGTGATGATATTTGATGAGCGTGATCTCTCAGATGGGCGTCTGGGATGTTGGTGTGAGACCCAGTGTAGTGTATCTCTTAGATGAGTGTCATCTAGGATGACATAGCTCGTGGAGTGTTTTCCCCTAGTTATGTACCAGTTGTAGGAGATGTGACAAAACCTCGTGAGGCTTGGTTCGTGAATGAGTATATCTGGATGTTCATGGTATATGTATGGGCATATACCTAAGTTGATGTTCATGATGTATGTATGGGCATACATCTGAGCTGAGATGACTAGTCGTGTTTAGACGAGGATGGTCTTGAGATGGATTTTCTCTCTCGTTTGGGTTCCCTCTGACTCGGATGAGTCGACTGTTGCCTTTTTGTTGCTCACTTTTATTTTTTGGGGTTTTTGGGGTGCCTGCTGAGTATTTTTTATACTCACCCCTTCACGGGATTTTCCCACACATGTTTGCATCTTGTGCAGACCACATGCCTTTCAACAGAGTCCTAGGAGGACCCAGAGCAGGTGGAGCTTTGTTAGTGAGACTGACCAGGGTGTTTACTGGAGCTGTGCTAAGGAGATTACCGGTGGGTACTTTTGACCGTGATCCTCTCCTTCAGAGAAGGTTGGACGCTTTTGTAGTTTCTTTTGGTGGGGCCTATTTTTTCCCTTTTGTACTTTTTTTGCACTCTTGTTTGGGATAGATGTATGTATCCATTTCCTTTTAAGATTTTTTATATATATATCTGCACTGTTGTATGGATGTGTATGTGGGTGCGAGTGTACAGGTACATTAGGCTAATGCCTTCAATGTGTGTGATATCCTACTCGGCGCTAGTCGCCAGCCCCTGGCCTATTGTAGGCGGGCTTGTGAAGTTGCGGCTCGATCCACGTTTGGTTGGGTTGTGACTGAGTGGTATCAAAGGAGGTTCCAACTTTTGGATCTCTGAGTGTAGGTGTTTTAGCTATGAGTTTGGTTTGGGTTGCATTGCGGTAATGTTATGATGTTTTGAGTTTGACTTTCAGGCCATGGACTCCAGTGTTGGTGCAGCGGCTGGCGTATCCATTCACTAGGACTCTGATAACTCGTCTTTCGACTCAAGACATTAGGACCCTAGTTGTAGGGAAATAATGGTACATGAATCATATACGACTAGGTTTTGGGTTTTCATTGTTCTTCTTGAGTCAACTCCTTAGATATACTCTTTGACTATGGGGCGTCCTGGTTATATTTCAGGATGCATCCAAAATGATAGCCAACGAGGGTTCTGCAGCAGGATTGTGGTGATGATCCGCCCCGTGTAGAGGTTGTGGATCAAGGCGCAGGTTCTGGGGCTGGACCTCCAGGTGGTCCTCCAGTTGAGCCACTACTTGTCGAGCAGTTGGCTGTACCGGCAATGCCGGATGTAAATGCACTCAGGCAAAGTGCACTGCACGAGTTCCTAAGGCAGTGACCTCTAAGGTTCGGGGGTGATCTAGACCCTCTGGTAGCTGATGACTGGCTCAAAGTAGTCACCTGAGTTTTTCGCCTAGTGAGGACACCTCCAGATCAGATGGTGGTCCTAGCGGTGAGCCTTCTGCATGGTTCAACCAGGTGATGGTGGAGTTTTGTGATGCAGTCCCATGATGAGGAGAGGTTCACATGGGCAGAGTTTGATTGTCTCTTTAGGGAAGAGTTCTATTCAGTGACATTGAGGTCAGTGTGGATCAAAGAGCTTTTGCAGCTTCGGTGGGAGGGTATGTCTATGTCAGAGTACTTAATGAGTTTTAGAGACCTGTCACGCTACTCCCCAGATATGGTTTGAGACCCGTTATTTAGGTCTCAGAACTTTGAGTAGGGCCTACGTAGAGACATACAGGCAGGTGTGGTTTCCTTTTTCCTACCCACCTATACTGGAGTACTGAAGCGAGCCTTGGTGGTGGAGATCTTTCTAGCTGAGCAGATTCAACCCGTCAGTGTTGGGCATGTGGAAGCTGAGACATCGATAATTGGTAGCTGGTGGCAGGAACAGGGGTCTGGACATGACCAACATTTCAGGAGGCGACCCCAGGATGGAGGATCTGAAGCTCAGGGCTCACAGGGATCACAAGATAGTTTTGGTCTACCGTAGGAGAGGCGGTGTTACACTTGTGATGGTCAGGGAAATCATGCAAGAGATTGTCCAACCCGTCATGCTGCTGATAGGGAGACGATTGACATGCCACCTTGGTAGTGGAAACGTCTTGAGTTTGGAGGTTCGTAGAGCAGTAGATGTGGCGACAGAGCTGGTGCAGCAGCGGGAGGTGGTAGGCGGTATCAGATGCCACCACCACCACCCCTAGGTGGTCCACGTTGAGCTCACGGAGTTGGACGGAAAGGGTGAGGACAAATACATTCCTTAGAGGCTATTGACCCAGAGGCTCCACGGATGGATAGAGGTATGCCTTGTGTCCTTTCTACTTTCTACAGTAGTTTTAATAGACACTGTTTAATGGTACTCTTTCCTTTCTGTTTCTTGCTTGAGTTTTGTTCAGGGAATCGGTAAGACCCTATGTGGGTGTTCTTTGGCATGCTTAAAATTCATGAGGAAGGGATATCCTTTCCCCACTGAGATGTGTTTTTGTGATTCAATTAAAATCATTCGGGCGAGTCAGTACTGCCCAAAGCGGATAGTGTTGAGGTGTAGTGGACGAGTCCCTTTAACTTATGTGTTTGGGCAGGGGTGTGTGTGGATGAACTCACTGGCATGGGATACCTTGTTGAGAGTTCAGTTTCCTTCCTTTTTATTATGTATTTTCTGGGAAAAAAAGTTCTAAGGTGGGGAGGATGTAGCAACTTGGGTTTTGGCCCTGTTAGACTTTGGAATATTCCTACGAATATTTCCAGAGCTAGGCGTGAAGACGACATGCGATTCTGAGGCCCGGTGTTCCAGAATTGATTTTATAAAAATATTAAGTATTTTTATACTATACACATTGTGGGGTTGTGTTTTCTTCTAAAAAGTAGCTTGGATTAGAAATCCGAGGGCACGATTGCGTCCGAAGTGTGTTGTTTACCCTAAGTGAGGTGTAAACTTTGCAGACGCGTGCCTATAGTGGAAAAAGCCACCAGGGGAATTTTTATAAATAAATGGAAAAGTTTCTTTATGAGTGTCGGATCGAATATCTCTTGAACAGAGTCTCATATCACAATTTTGAGCTTACTATTTCATTCAGAACATCATGTTTACCCTAGGGGAGACCTAATCTACTCTGCGCCGGGAGGTCTGGTCGGGGGTGTTGATTTAATTAATCAAATTAATTAATTAATTAAGGGAAATCAATCAAAACCCCTCACCTCCCCTTTTCTTCACACGCTAGGATATCCTTCTCCCTTCCTCTTTCTATTGATGACGAATGGCCAGAATCGAGTGAACGAGGTGCCGTCAGACTCAGATTTTGATGGCGGTCGCTCCTAGATCGAGCATCGGTAGCAGCGGAGCGCACAAAGCATCGATGATCCGCCAAAAGGTATGAGGTTTGAGTATTAAAATCCAAAATCCTATTTATGCATTGTTTTTCTTCAAATCATTATAAGGGTTGTGTAGTTCGGGTCCTGAGCTTTCCAAAACATGTTTTGAATCTAAATTTGGGGCACCGGGGTACTCCCGGTGGCTCCCAGAAGTTTTCCGGTGGAAAACCTAGTTTCCAGTGGTGGCTATGGAGGATTCCAGTAGGGTGGTGGTGGCACGGCGGTGGCGTGGTGAATTCCAATTTCTGGCATGGTGGTTTCCGGCAGTGGCGCGGTGGCTTCCGGCGAGGCAAATAGTGTTTTAGTAAGGACTTTTCTGAGGGTTCTTTAAACCCCCCGTAACTCAAAAAACATAACTCAAATTTGCTGGACATTTGCGAAGACACGTTCCTTGCGTCATGAAGGACCTTTTAAACTCACTTTGGGAATTTTTATGATTCGGGTTTTTGGACTGGGGCCATGAAACTTTAAAAATAATAATAATATTTTATTATTTTCAACTTTGACCCGTCATAACTTTTACACGGAGCGTCCGATTGATGTGTCGTTAGTGACGTTGTGATCTAGATATTATGGAGAAATTTTCAAGATAGTTTCCAAGCACTGGGACGGAGATCAAGATGTAGTCCCTATGAGGCTGCTTTTGGGCGTTTACAGAGAAACATGACTTTTTCATCGAGTGTCCGTTTTGGACGAATGAGTAGTCGATCTCATGCATTTTTCTGAGGGTATCACAATGGTGTGGTATGCTTGATGAGTTTTGGGATCGGTCTATGGGCCCCACTTGGGATTTCTATGAAGAATAGTACATTTTTTCCCAGTTGTCCTTTTCGGGCTTGTAAATAGCCTATCATGTGTATTTTCTCGTGTAGATCATGGTGGTGACCTCGGTATAGGCCTAGAAGGTACGCCGTGTGGTGATGTTGTGGTTCACTCGGGTTAAAGATTTTTGGGCCATCAGTGGTTGAGTTTAGTTCCTTGGTTCGTTCCTATAAGAGTTCATGTGGCATTACAACCTTAATATAGGTTTGTTATCCCCTCGATAGGATGTTTTACTGATAGAGTTACGACATCCCTTTAGTGGGTCCAAAGTGGGTTCCTCGAGCTTCGCTTCCCAGGATTGGGTTCTTGGTGTCACTGTTACTGCTTATCCATGGGAAGCGATCCCCTATCTAGCAGGTTAATTCCATAGGGTTTGAGGTATCTTTGGGAATATGATCCCTTACGTAGTGGGTCGTGCATAGTAGGGTTGTGGAATCATCGGGTATACGATCCCCTACTCAGCATGTGGTTTATAGTAGGGTTGTGGTATCTTCGGGTATACGATCCCCTACTCAGGGCATGGTTTTAGTAGGGTTACAGAATCATTGGTTATACGATCCCCTACTCAGCACGTGGTTTCAGTAGGGTTACAAAATCGTTAGTTATATGATCCCCTACTCAGAGCATGGTTTTGGTAGGGTTGGTGCATCATTGGTTTGATCCCCTACATCATGAGTTATACCAGATAGGGTTCTGGTATCGTCATGACCACCTTTACATGGGCGACGATCCTCTATTAGAGTGATGAGATCTGTGGAGCACCAGACCGGGTTGTGGTATCCCCCAGCGGTTCTTGGGAGTGATCCCCTATCTGTGAGATCTACGAGTTACCAGAGTGGGTTCTTGTATCACCTAGCAGACCCTATGAGTGATCCCCTATCCGAGGTGTTTGGTGTTTCCGCTATTTCAGCGTGATGTTCTCAGTGATGATATCCGACGAGCATGATCTATCGGATGGGTGTCTGGGATGTTGGTGTGAGACCCAGTGGAGTGTATCTCTAGGACGAGTGGCATCTAGGATGAAAAATATCATGGAGTGTGTTCTCCTAGTTATGTACCAGTTGTAGGAGATGAGAGATAACCTCGTGAGGCTTGGTGCGTGAATGAGTATATCTGGCTGTTCATGGTATATGTATGGGAATATACCTGAGCGGATGTTCATGATGTATGTATGGGCATACATTTGAGCTGATCTGACTAGTCTTGTTTAGCCAAGGATGGTATCGAGATGGAGTTTCTCTCTCGTTTGGGTTCCCTTTGGCTGGGATGAGCCGACTACTGCCTTTCAGTTGATCCCTTTTATTTTTTGGGGGTTTTGGGGTTCCTACTGAGTATTTTTATAATCACACCTGCACGGGATTTTCCCATACATGTTTGTGTCTTATGCAGACTACAAGCCTTTCGACAGAATTCTAGGAGGACCTGGAGCAGGTGGAGCTTTGTGAGTGAGACTGACCAGGGTGTTTACTGGAGCTGTACCGAGGAGCTTACCAACAGGTACTTTTGACAGTGATCCCCTCCTTCAGAGCAGGTAGGATGCTTTTGTAGTTTCTTTTGGTGGTCCCTGTTTTTTCCATTTTGTACTTTTGTTGCACTCTGGTTTGGGATAGATTTATGCATGAATTTCCTTTTTAGTTTACGTATATATATATGCACTGTTGCATAGAGGTGTATGTGGGTGCGTGTGTACATCTACATTAGGATAATACCTCCCTTGTGTGTGATAGCCTACTCGATGCTAGTCACTAGCCCCTGGCTTATTAGAGTCGGGCTTGGGGAGTTGCGGCTCGATCCCCATTGGGTCGGGTCATGACAACCCCTAAGTTTTAAAAAAGCCCTTCCAAAGCCTTTGGAGTCAAACACTCAAGTAAGGGATATTCCACTCTCCTCTTTTATCAAGAAATCCTTTTATGTTATGTCTTTTAATTTCAATTTTAATATGTTGGGATATGTTATTACATATAAATATTACTTCACATTTTATGTATAAATGATGAGAGCCCCTTTCACTCTGATTTTACCTCCTATGAACACTTATGTTCACCCATTACCATGTTGAAATTTTTTAAGGGTTCATTCTTTTCTCTTATTTATTAATCTTTCTCCATTATCATATGCCTTCTATTTCCAATTACTCATGTTAGGACATGTATTTAAATGTACCTTTTACATTAAATATCATATATAAATTATGAGAGGCCCTTTTCTCTCCCATCAAACCATTTTATAATTTTTTATGTAACGCTATTATGATGCCGAATTGTAATCATAATTTTCCATTCCAAAACAATTATGTAGTGAATACCATACCCATTTCTTATCAAGGGTTTTCAAATTTATGCACATATAATTTTTATTGGTGACTTACATGTATGTATTCCACATTTCATGATTGTGGAATAAATTATGATGATAAATGAATCCATTTCATATGATCTATGTAACACACTTAAGAATGAGAATGAAATGATTATGATGGGTGCAACAAGATAATACTCCAATGCATTGGGTAATGTTTAGTATCATGATATGTCATGTTGGGAAAGAGGTGTACCTGATTCCTTTATAGGACTTTGTACACCATGAAGTCTTGGTATTTTAGCCTTGACCTATGTTTATGATTTAGTTTTTTAAGTTGTTTCCATATTTCCCATATTTACTTTATGATTACCATACTATATCATGTCTCATTGTTCATGTTTATGATTCCCAATCTTTTTATGCCCCATTGATATTCTTATTGTCTAGAATATATCATCTTCTTCTTGTTATGAATTTTTTATTCCCTTACTGGGCTTTATAGTTCACCCATTTATTATGTTTGTACCTAGGTTATCCCATGAAGTTTTAAGTTTGTTAAAATATTATGATCATGTCAAAGAAGTGTTCAATAATGTTTTGTATACCATGTTATAAGTTGTTATTTAATGTACCTAATTCTCAAAGACACTAGACTTCTCGATCTTTTAGGTTAAATTAAGTGTACATTTATATAATAAAACAAGAATCAATTTGTAATAAAGAGTAGGGTTTTTATAGATTATCATCAAGAGATTCAGAATTTCTTCAGTTCTTCAGGAATGTATGGTAAATGGGGTAATGTTTTAGATGATGGAAGTGACAAGGAAAAGTGGATGGTTCAGCTGGACACCACTCATCTCTGATCTAAGGTTAGCGGTGATCCTGTTTCCTTTAAGGACTCTATTTTAAATGGTAAGGGAAAGATGGTCATTAGTGAAGGTTTTGATCCAATTCCTTAAAATAGAATGCCACAAAAGGATTATTCCAGTCTTCCTAGGAATGTGTCTACCATGTTATCTTCCAAGGCATCAAAGATCCAGCTCACTCCAAAGCAATAAAGGTCCAATGAGATGATCCTTGGGATCCTCAATCAACAAAATTCATAGTTGGAGTGGGAAACTAATGTTGACAATTATGATTATGATTATGATTATGGAAATGATCCCACATTTCTTGAATCATAGTTTTCTTTTCTAAATGAGGGTATGTCTCTTTGTATCACCCCATTCATTTTCTTGCTCGCCTGTTATCTTTTTCTTTCAAATTTAATAAATGGTATGGAGCTTTGGCTTTTGGTTAGGCCTTTTTTGTTATGTATAGAAATATATGTGAATATATTTATATATTAAATATATTAAATATATTAATGAATAACCATGTATAAAAACCATTAAAAATGAATAAGACATTAATATGTTTTTAATTATTTCATTTTATTCATTTTCTATATCTATATTTAATATATATTATTTATTACTATTTTTTAATATATATATATATATATATATTAAATTTATTCATTTTTATTAATAATTGTTTCATTAATATTTTTTTAATAATTTTTTAATTTTTTAATTTTTATTTTTTTCTTTAATTATTAAACATTATTAATTTTATATATCTATATTTAATATATAATATTTATTAATATTTATAATATATATATAAATATATTAAATATATTCATTTTTATTAATAATTAATTAATCAATCAATTTTTTAATATTTTTTAATTTACTCAATTTTAATTTTTATTTGTTTAATTATTTCTATTTATTAGTTTTATATATCTATATTTAATATATACTATTTATTAATATTTATAATATATATATACATATATTAAATTTATTAATAATTATTTAATTAATAAAATTTTAAAATTTTCTTAATTTCTTAATTTCTTAATTTTTATTTGTTTAATTATTTCAATATTTTTAATATTTTTAATACTTTTATTTTTTATTGGTTTATTTTTATTGGTATATATAAAAAATTGGGGCCATGACATGCATGTGAATGTGGGTAGAGCTGTGTATAGGTTTAGATGGGGAGGTGGGTGGGAGAGGTCGTGTAGGGCCTGACCCATGTGTAAGTGGGTGGGCTAAAGCATGAGAGAAGCATAAGGTGGGCCAAGGCTCGTGTGGGCCTATGTATATAGGCATAATCCCATATGTGTCTCTGGAGGGTGTATGCGGGAGCCCATCCTTGCAGTAAGCTTCCAGCCTTGAGATATGGAAAAATATTTTATAAATAAGAAGCTGAACATTCTTTATTTTGATGTGGGACTCAAACGCACTATTGAGACCTTTATTAGTGCTAAAAATAAAGTGTTTATATAGGTTCCATTTTTCAATGCTAAAAAATCAATGATAAATGGAACATTTTATTAGCACCAAACAAGGTGATGATAAAAGATTCCTTTTATCTGAGCTTTTTTTAGCCCTGATAAAGACAACCTTTATTAGCACTTTTCACTAGTACTAATAAAAGATATTGCTAAATAAACCCAAAACTGTAGTAGAGAAGCATGGCCAATTATCCAATCATTTTTCATTACAACACAACCTAGACACCTCAAAGAAGCATCACTATAAATAACAAATCTCCATTTCTAGAAGGTAGGGCCAATACTAGAGCATTCAATAATCTTATTTTCAATTCTTGGAAACATTCATAACATTAATTTATCAAGATGATCCAAACTCCCTTTCACGTTAACTTAATTATTGGTATAGATAACCATGAAAAGTTTTCAACAAACCACCGGTAATAGCCTACTAATCTAAGAAAACTATGAATCTTAGTAACATTTTTTGGTCTTGGTAATTCACTAAGCACTTTAGTTTTTATATAATCAATATTTATTACATATTTATTTATGAAATACCTAAATAATGTAATCTGTTGTAACTAAAAATTACATTTGATAATTTTTTTGTATAACTTATTTTATTTTAGGGTTTGTAGAAAAATTATTAGATGTTTTTCATGATCATAATAACTTTTAGAATAAACCCAAATTCATCAATAAACCCAACTATAAATTTATTCAAATATTTATAGAAAACTCTATTCTTAAGATCTATAAATACAGTTGGAGCATTTTTCAACCCAAAGGGCATAACCACAAACTCATAATACCTATACCTAGTTTGAAACACTATTTTCACAATGTAATTGTAAATAATCTGACATCTCATACATAAATATTACATCTTATTATATGAATATTCATTACATAACATAATGACCCACACCAGAATTTTTTAGGTCTAATGCCTTTAGAAACTTGTACACATAAAAAATTTGTCCATAAGTGAGCTATGTTATCTCCCACTAAGTTCTTCATAACTAGAACCCTTCTTAGACATATCATACACAATAACTTTCTTCATATCTTGGGGAAAGGAAACATAAGAAATGTGAGGTCAGATTCTCATTAAGGGTAAACAAGGGAGATATCAATATAACATGAGCATACAATTATGATAACATGAGGATAACAAGTTAAAACCATACCATGAACATCACAAATCATTAGCATGAGTCATTTCATAAATCTTGGTAGTTCATAAGGAATGAATCATAATGGAATCAAATAACATGAGCTATGATAGAATAACATTTTCATAATACATATATTTGTGGAATATACATAAAAATAGAAAATATTATGTCAAGGCTATCCACTAAGACATTTCAAACATGTTAGGATTGGGATAACCACCCATGTACCATCTTTGGGATTCGGAGAACCTCCTATGTAGTCTCTTTTGGTCTTGATATAACCTCTCATATGCCCCATTTTTGGATTTTTATAACCTCCCATGTAACTTTTGAGTTCATATAATTACCCACTACATTGGAGGGAGATATAGGTCCCATCTATCTTAGTTATAACATAATTACTATACTTGGTTATAATGTAACCCCCATATTTGGTTATAACGTAACCACATTCACATAATGAAATACTTACATGAGTGTACTACAAGATCAAAACAACATCTATAATATTATAACCCATGAAAATAAATGGGTTTTATATACATTTCATCATTTCATCATCGCATAACCTCTGAAAAAAGAAGCAGGTTTTAGAATCATTTTATCATGGTATAACCCATGGAAAAGAAATAAGTTTCATAAATATATTTTCATCAGAAGAATAAACCATTACGAGAAACAATAATAATGTTATCCTTGTATTATATCCCTAGTAAATCATAATTAACATCAATGTATAAAATCTTATATGTAAAATTATTTTGAAAAGTAACTTGGAACATTTTTTGAGGAAAATAAATTTTCATTAAAAAATCACTTTTTAAAAGTAAAAAAAGTTCATAAATTTTTTGGAAATCATTTTCTTTTAAAATAAAATTTGAAAATTATAATTTAATCTTTAAAAAAAATTATTTTTTCATGATTTTGGAAAATACCATTAATACAATACACTTTAAAACAAAGATTCCTTTCACATTTTCAGCAAAAACCAAATGGGAATTATTTGGAAAATGACATGAATATTACTTTAAAAGAAATTTGAAAAAAATTAAAACATGGGTAAAAATTTATTTAATAAATATTTTATAAAATTTTAAAAAATTTTTTGAAAACATTTTAAGAAAATATATTTTTGGAAGAAAAATGGGGTTTCGACCGAAGAGAGATATAAAGATGATTTTTCTTAAAAACATTGTTTTAAACTCTTGAGTATATAAATAGATTAAAATGAAGGGAAACATGTATTTGAATGAAATAAACTAATGATAAAAAATTCATGAGTTTCTTGAGATATGGGCCATAAAAGTTTCTCATTAGAAACATAATCCTTAATAATCCCGATAATGATGAGATTGTATCATAAAACCCTTACCACATTGGTAATAATGAATCCTAAGCCCCATGAAAGAATACAATTAAATGAAACTTATAATATCATGATAATAAATAAATTCATGATATTACATGTCAATGGGGTTGTATATAGACCTCATAAAATTTAATAGGTTCATAACATAACATATGTCTCAAAGAAGGAAAATTGAGACAAAAATCCATTACCGTTTTGGTAACTTTTGAATTATAAACACTTAAAAGTGTGATCCTAAAATGGATATGTGAATACATATATATATTTAAGTATAATATTCATAAAATAAATCCATGGTAATTTTATACACCACATAAAATAAATAGGTGGTGAATATAGCATGTGTCTCATATAAGTAAAAAGTGAGACATAAATCCATTACCTTAAGTCTTGACTTAGTTTTTACATGTTTGAATCTAATATATAATAAATATAAGTTTAATATAAATATATTATGTAAACATAATCATATATATATCATACTAGATATTATTTACTTATGACATTTTATTTCCCTCTTGTTAACAATTCATTGTTAAAATGACGTTTCGGGAAATAATTGCTATGTTTTCGTGTATGTTTTGTTTTTTTATTTTTTTTCTTATTACATTGATAAAAGTTACATAATATATATAATTATATACATAATATAAATATAATATATATTTAGTATATATGTATTTATAGTAATATGTAAAATTTAGATATAGAAAATGAAATATACGGCTCATAGAGATGGTAGGTCGTATGCACACATGAATGTTGTTTCCATTTTCTCAATGGATTGAATTAAATAAAAATAAATAATAGATTTACATTAAAGAATAATTTTTATTTAATATTCATTTAAAATATTTTTATTTAGACCTATCCTTATATCCTTTCCATGTAAATCATATTTGAAGAACGAACCATATCACTTCATGAGGCGGTAGTCCACCGCACAAACAAACAACATTATCGTATTTCCACAGAATGAAAAATAAGAAGTTATATGTGATATAATGATTAAATAATAAAAAATATATCATAAATATAATATATAAACAATAAATATATCATTATATCTAGTTGTGAGTGGTGGTGATAGAAAACGAATAACATCGGTTTGCGAGACAATGGTTCCCCATGCACAAGAATGATTATTTCGTGACCATTTGATGGAAAAAGAGAATTATTTAGATTATTTAATTAACATAATAACATATAAATATATTTAATATAACTATATTATCATATAATCATATTTTAATGTTAATTTAAGGAGTTGGAGGAATAAATAAAATAAAATGATCGATTAGGCATGTTACTTATTCTTCAGACAACTTCTTTTGGTTTGCACCAAAAGTCTTATTAGGTTAGAGTTTTGAAAAAAATAAGGATTCTAGTATGATATTAGGTATTTAAAGAATTTATTTTGGTATATATTTTTTAAACCAATGGGTTTTGGAAGTGTTAATATGAGAGGAGAGGGGGTGGCCTTTTATAAGTGAGCTACGTGAGACACTTGTAATTTTTAAAAAGAAAAAAGTGTACCCAATTTTTTCACATGAAAAAGGATCCATAATGGAAAGTTATCTGGAATAGAATATATCAGGTCAAAATATTGATAGATAATGTGTTTTTGGTAAATTTTAGATCATTTTTTTACCCTTATATATTTATTTTAACTCTATAGTAAACCCAATTTTACCTTAATCACATTAACTATTTTTTACTTCTTTTTACTATTCATTATGGTCAAATATTTAGTTGAAATTATTATATAATAAAATTATTATTATTATAAATATTTAATCCATTTTTAAAAATTCTATTCACAGAAATGGAAAATTTTAATTTAAAATTAATCCCGTAAACATGACAAAAAAGTGGTTTTCCAAAGAAAAAATTAAAAAAGTTAAAAAAAATTATATCAAAATTCATGTTTAAATTGATTATATTGAAATAAATTGGATTAATATATATATAAGTTAAGTAATTTTAATTTTAAATTCATATTAAAACAAATTGGAAGTTTTTAAATGCTTTAAAATAAATGACAATTGTTAATAAAAACCATAATTTTTTATTATTCATCGAAAAATTTATCTTCTTCGAAAATAATCAAAAATTAACCCTAAGATAATTTTTGACATGAATATTTCAAAAATTAATTTCATTTTTTCAAATAAATTTTTTAAAAGTGATAAAAATTAATTTTAAAATAAGTGCGTAGAAGCTGATAAAACTGCCTTTTAGAAAAATATAGTTTTAATCGTAAAATTGGATTTATAATTATCTATTATCAATAAAACACATAAGATGAAAGTTAAGAATTTAAATGAATATATAACATATAAATTTAATCAAAATAATTCATCAAAATTGAATTTTTTAATTTTTTGAGGTAAAACATGTTTGTGTGAATAAAAATAGTTTTTAAAAAAAGATTTTCTTTATTTTCAAATAGTTTATATTATCATTTCTAATTAATTAGTCACCAAAGAATTATTTTTATATACACATGTAAAACATATATTTTCCTAATTTAGTTTATATTATACATACCCACCATTCTAATGGCTATGTGATAACTATCATATTAAACAAAAATATTTTAATAGTATGTCACGTTTTGTTTAAACATGGTGTTGAATTTAATGCAATATAAACTTAGTGTTGTGTGTAATATAAGAAAAAATTGATGTTTTTTATAACATAAAATATTTAAAATATTAAATTTATTTGAAAAAAATATATTTCATAAAATCTCTCAGTGTTACAATCTACCCCCTTTAAAATGAATTCTACCATTGAAATTTGTCACTTTGGCACCGAAAATGGAGAACACTTTTACCTCATTGTATCCTCATATCCAACATATCTTACTCAAGATTATGGTTTCACCATAAAACAATGACAATGTGAGTGGTCTTATTTCATAAAACTTTCTATATTCAATCCAGAATCTCCACTAGTTGTTCCTCATAAGAAAGGTCATGCTCGGATGATACTACCTCTGAGTTTAGAGCATGTGATGGATCTGGTATTTACTTCCTCAAGAGATACGTAACAAACTTGTGATTTTTAGTAATATTTTTTTCTTGAATAAATGTGTGTTGTATTATATTATATAATATTATATAAGTAAAAAATATAGAGAAACCAATAAAACTCGATCTCATTAATAAATATCATTATATTATTCAGCTAAAAAACCAATGAACATGAAAAAAATACAATTGTATAAAAAATATAAAATAGAAAAGCTGAAATGAGAAAATATGGAATGCCCCAGACTACTTGAACATCACCCGAGGACCAATATTATAGAAATGAAAAAATATTAGTAAATAAATCAAAATCTTAGAAAATAAAAATATATAACAATAGGAGGAATTTTAGTGAATATTTAGTGAAATAATGAAGTGGTATTTATAGGAGGTAATGTGACTATTGTAATAGTAATGTGACCATTAGAATAGTAACCTTACCGTTGGGAATAATAACCCGAGCGTTGGGAATAATAACATGACCATTGGAATAGTAATTTAACCTCAAAATAATAATGTGTGATATAAATAATATTTATCATGAGTAATATAATTAAAAATAAATATTATAATTCTAAAAAATAAATATTATGATTAAAAAACTCAAATAAAATAGAGTCATAATTTTTAAAAACTGTAATTTAAAGTATTTTATAAAAATTATAATTTTTATATTAAAATTTAAAATTACCTATGTTAGAAATTTATTTTCATAAAAAAATATCATTTTTGAAATATTCACATCAAAATTATCCAATAGTGATTTTTTTATAATTTTCTAAAATAGTTCAATTTTCAAGTGAATAGTAAAAATAAAGTTTTTTAACATAACCGATGTATCTTATTTTACATCATTCATGATGTTATAATTACATAATAATATATATAGCTTTAGGTTCATAAAAAATATATTTAATTTCATAAATGAGTCATTAAAATACAATAAACATAATTTCCAAACCTAAAAATCATTTTCCATAACAAATAATCAAAATTGATCCCTTAAAATAACAATTTTTCTTTTTTCCACTTTCCTTTTTAATAAACTAAGTGAATTAGAATTATAAAGGGGTTAAAATTACTAAAACAATTTTATTATATTGATATATGATGTGTATTGTCAAAAATTAACTATTATAAGTTTTAACTTTGACATAGTATTTTATTTAATATTTTATTCTAAAAATATCCCTCTCTTTAAGTACAAAGAACCCCTCTCCCTCCCTGAGAAAAACCATGCCTCCCTCACTTTTCAAAGTGAAATATCTACTCAAACACTCCCTCTAAAGCACCTAATAATACCTATGTATTTTATTGAGTAATCCAACTCTAAACATCAAGGAAGTTTTGTGTCGTATAAGAGAAGCTACACCAAAGAAAGAGTAAGTTTCTATCAACTCTTCTCTCTTTTTCTTCTTCTCTTGATGTTCTTCCTAATTTATTTGAAAAAAAAATCTTATAAAATTAATTATTAAGTATGTTAAAATTATATTAGTGATGTAAAACTTTTTTAAGTATCATATTTATGATATATATAAACTTTAAACATTACTTTCCCTCTCTTTATATAATGTCCTGTCAATGGTCGGTTAATCACTAACGTGGAAATTGCCAATAATTTTCATATCACCAAACCTATGGTTGGTTAAAATAAATTATTTATAAAATATAAATGTATAAATATATATTTTTAATCATATTTAATTAATTCTAATTGTTTATAAATTACCTCGAACAAAAATACGACATCGAAACAAAATGGGAAAATTTAATGAAAAAATGATATCAAAACAAATAACATTTAAAAAAAAGTGTTATAAATTAGAATAAAATAATAATAATGGATAAATATTGGAACAAATGAACATAATTCATTTCAGGTACTTTGTTTTAATAATCCCATTTTTATTATTTAGGAGGTAGAAAAATGATGAAATAAAGAGGGATTTAAGGTAAGGGGATTCTCAAACCCAACTTCCTTTATTTAGTTTAACCCTATTTAAAGTAATTTTTGGTATGGATATTCCTATATTTTTTCTTAAACATAGTTTTACTATTATTATCTTTTCTTTTGGAGATATACATTTTACCTCTTTGATTTATAAGCTAAATACAAATATTTTCCAAAAATATTTTTCTTTCCAAAAATCATATTTTACTTCTCTTGACTTGTTTATTATTCACTCAAGAATGATGATTTTTATTCTATATATGTTTTCTATTTTTAATTTTGGAGCCCCAAGTTTATTAATTAAATCATTCTATATTAAATCCTTATGAAAACCATTTCTTTCCAAGAGTTATTTTATGACTATAATTGTTATACATTTTATGTGGAATCCATGATTATGTAAATATTATGATGTGATGGGTGTACCCCAAATTATATAGCCCTTCAATTAATTGGTTAATGTGAATTATCTCATGATATTATATGTATTATGTGTGAACATGATGTTATATTTTTTCACAATGATAATGTTATAGTTTATACAGATATGTTATATATGGACATAATTCTAGCTTTGTTCACAACTATGTGCAGTATTTGACCAATATGATATGATGTTTTATTTTTATACATATTCCACATTCCACCTTTATTAAAATTTTCACTCATGATTATGATGATGATATTATGGTTATTATATGATGATTATTATTATTTTCACCCATTTTCTATTGATTCAAGCCCCTTATTTCTCCTCTTATCATGCTTTTATCCCATCCATTTTCTTTAATGTATATCCTCAGATGCTTACATATAATAAGGATAACTTTATATTTTATAAGGATAAGGAAAAAATATTTAAATAAATGTTTATGTTTTATTATGTAAAAGTTATGTATGATCCTGACTTTCCCAGGATACTAAAACTTTCGATGCTTGAATGTATAACTATTATATTGTTTTTATTGAAAATGATGTAATTTTCATATAATAAAAAGTAATATTTTTATAGTTTGTATCAAAGGTATGGTTTATTTTATTTGGTAACTATGACTAGAGAACATTAGTGACAATCCTTAGGACAAGTTTAAGTATATTTAAAAATCAAAGAAGCTTTTTTTAGAAAAAAACTAAACATATAGATCCCATAAGATTTGGATTTAGAGTTAATTACAAAAAAGAATAAATTATTTATTCATTATTATTTGACATATGTTTTGTTAAAAAAATTTATATTCTAGAAAATGGTGGGAACTAGGAGAAACCATATTGAAAACCTATATTAGGGACAATGCAATGATTTTCCATTTGACATCTCCAATGCCATGGGAGGTGGAGTTAAAACCTTTATAGAAATGATTACCCGACTGTCTCAAGCTATGAAAAATCACCTGAACCTTGTGGAGTGTCCTCATTATCCCAAGAAAGATAAATTAAATATTTATTCTTTTATATATAAATGACCACCAATATTTAGTGTATATTTTCATACACTAGTCATGGAACAGTGGGTTAACTTAGTGGAGAAGATATTTTCTGTGCTATACTATTTTGTGAAGGATAAGGTGACTCTGGATATCTATCATTTAGATGAAGAATCCAATCAATGGTGGAATTTTATAAAGAACACCAAGATGAATGATGAAATGAAATAGGTGGTGTGGGAAGACCTTAAGAAAATATTTCTTAATAAGTATTTCCATTTAACTCTTTGAATAAAGATAGAGAGATAATTTATAGATCTAAAGAAAAAGAAAGGTGAATATGTCAATAATTATAAGGAAAATTTTAAAAGGATTACAAGATACACCTTGGGTTCTTTTATAAAAATTATAGAAAAATAAATAGATAATTTATTTGTTTGAAACCAAACCTTCGAAAGGCTATAACTATCCTAGAATTTTGGGAGTTATGAAGAAGTTATTCAATGTTCTCTCAAATTATAGATAAATTATGAAGATTGGACATTTGGATATGTGGATAAGAAGATAATAATGAAGTTTCAAGTTGGTGGGTCAAATGATAAATGGGGAAAGAGGATCCAACAACCCATGTGTCAAAAATATGGGAAGAAACATCATGGGTATTGCCATAAAGGGACATAGAAATTCTTCAAGTGTAGGAGAGAAGGACCCCAAGGTAATGAATATCGAAGAGACATGAACATGTTGGATAACATGATGGAGGAAATGAAGGCACCTCTTAATGCACCACCAATGGTTCTATGCTACAACTTTAGGGAGCAAGGATGCTATGCAATCCAGTGCACTAAACCAAGGGTCCTTGAGGGTAATCAACATCAGTAACCACAACATCCAAAGGAGAAAGTGAAATATTCTTCCATAAATACTGATAAAGTGGATAAAATGAAGTCATAATAGGTAAAATTACTATTCAATCAATAATGGAAAAAGTTTTATTTGATTCTGGTTCTACACATTCCTTTATATCTTGAAAGTTTTATAGAACTATTTAATCTAAGACCTAATACCATGAAGTTGAGATATCTATAGAAATATCTAGTGGTTTGATAATTCAAACCCAAGTGTTGGACTCTTCTACTATTAGTATATATGGTAATATTCTTTGATAGAATCTTAAAATCCTTCCCTTGGTGGAATTCAATGCTATACTAGTCATGGATTAGATCTCATTATATAGAGCACACATCAACTATTGAGAAAAATAAATCTATTTTCATATTCCAAACCATTCCATGCCCCTCTACAAATTCAAGTAAGATCATGAATATCCTTTGGAAAACCCCTCAATGGTGTGGGTTTTGATACCCTATGAAGAAGCATACATCACTAAAATGGTCGAATGAAAGGAAGGTACCAACCTGGAGGAAATGACCATTGTGAGGGAATACACTAATGTATTTCCTAAAGAATTACCTAGACTACCCCTAGATCGTGAGGTAGAGTTATCAGTAGAAATTATATATGGAGCCACTCCTATCTCTAAATTCCCCAAAAATATGGCCTTGATAAAACTGGAGGAGTTAAATAAGTTTCTACAAGAGAATTTGGATAAAGGGTTTATATAACCTAGTGCATCACCTTGGGGTGAGCTAGTTCTTTTTGTAAAGAAAAACGTTGGATCAATGTGGCTATGTATCGATTACCCAAAGATTAACAAGATCAACATAAAGAAAATGTATCCTATACCAAGGATTGCTGACTTGTTTGATCAACTACGAGAAGATCAGTACTTCTAAATGGAGGATCTTCATTATGTATACCATCATTTAAAGGTGAAGTAGGAATATATTCATCAGATAGCCTTCCGTAGAAGGTATGAGAACCAAGAGTTCATATTTATTCCCTTAGGACTTACTAATTGTAGGTTCTGGGCGTAGTGGAAGCGCGTTGGTGGGGTTTTCCCAACTTTAATTTTTAACATTAAACAACGTTCAATCCGAGATCCGTCACGATTTAAAACGCTGAATCTTCGGAATAGAATGAAGAACGAAAAAGAAAATAAGATTCCTGGAACCCTTGATATAGGATCATCGTATGTTGGTTATAATTAATTTAATTAATTCATAAGAATTACCTCGATGTAATTCTTTCTTCGTTGGAGTCTCCGGTCACGATCTTGTGATCCATCGTTGCATCGTAGAATCCAAGTATAGGATTCCTCTAGCGGTGATCCACACGTACTCCACGTATCTCTGGATGTCGCCGAAGGGATCTCCGGGTGCTAGTGCGGAAGAACCTTCACTTGCGATGTCCGCCTTCTACCACCTTGATCTGGTGGAGGATCTCACTCTCGTAACTTGAAGGCGTTCTTGGTGGAAAGGGAATTATCTCTTGGCTTGAGAGTATTTCCAAATTCATTGTGCACAAAAATGGCTCTATTTTTATGATAATAATGTAATTGGGATTATAATACTTAGAATAATAAAATGAATTAATTTCCCAAAATCATTTAATCATTTCATTTAATTCTTAGTAATACCCCATGTCTTAATAATGACATTTGACCATCATTATTACTTGAAATGCTCCCAACATATTACATTTAATATCATTTAATTAAATAAACAATATTTTCTCATGAATCCAAAAAAAAACTACACGGTGTGTACTTTTATTTTTAGATTTTATTTATTTCCTCCACCATATTTATTAGACCTTGAGTAATGGCTATTTAGTTCTTAAATAAATGTAACTGCATTACTCGCTAATAAATATATATTATTTCTCCCACAATATATTCTCTCGAATAACTTGTGTCGAAATAAATGCGACCAGTCATACTTAAATAATTATTAAACCACAGTCGGGAATAATATTCATTTAACTTGTTAAATTAATATTTAACTGAGATACATGGACACACTTAGTGTCTGATCCTCTAGTCCTCTTTCTCAGTGGCATTAGGCGGAGCCTGCCTAAAGTCCAAGGTTAGAATCTAGAAACACGCAAAGGAACCCATAGATAAAGAAGTTAACGCCGCAATGACGTGTCACCTCCTACGAACTCTTACCGTGTAATATAATCCCTTTGTCTCGATATCTCCAATCAAGCGGGTTGCATGCTAGTGTCATCAACCCATGTGCTCAATTATTCTTTCTTTGAATTCCCGGAATTGAATTCGCCCATACCTTACCATGGCCATGGATTTATTTAGGCTATATCAATTCCATCAAAGGGCCTGAGATATCTACTTCCATTATGGAACAGAAGGGACAAATCCTTTCTCGCATTATCTATTAATGCAGTATTACTCATGACACACCCAACGTATCCTACCTCACTGCGAATAGTGTGTCGTCACAGTTTTCTTCAATACATCTAAGTGCATGACTTGTAATACCCATTAATAATAATCTTAAAGTCTAAGGACCAATACACACGTCCGCAGATAGGAATATCCAATGACACTATGAAATGTGGATTTCCTACTGGCATGTCTCGTTCTCATAATATCCTCCTGGATATTACCAAGGGAACACACCATGAGAAGGTGCCTAAAAGTTTTAGGAGTCCTCATCCCTAATGACTTGTATTATTTGTGTCCCTCAAATAATATCATACAACTATAGAACATATATTCAAGAACAGTGTTATGGAACTTCCGGGTTCTCATCATAGTAGGGATCCGCTATGGACCATTAATGAAACAGCTGTCCTTAGGACATTATCACATGCACTGTCACGCAGAAGAATAATCAAGATGTGATAAGGAATTTATTAATGAATAAAGTACAAAGTAGTTGGTTCTAGGCCACCAACTCCAACAGACTCCCACTTGTACTAGAGCCAACTGCTAACAACCTTTAACCCGATAGCTCTCACATGATATTCATGCTTCTGCTGAGATATGCCTTTAGTCATGGGGTCCACCACGTTCTCTTCCGTGGACACTCTGCTCACTGAAACTTCACCCCTTTGATATAAATCTCTCAAGAGGTGATACTTCCGGAGTATGTTCTTTGTTCGTTGATGTGACCTTGGTTCTTTTTCAAGAGCCACCGCTATAGTATTATCACAATACAATGTAATGGGATCTTTACTGCTAGGAACCAAATCAAGATCCTGGACAAATGAATCCAGACGGCTTCCTTGGCTACATCAGAAGCTGCTATATACTCGGACTCCGCTGTAGAATCGGAGACAACTGGCTGCTTTGAACACTTCCAGCTCACAGCTCCTCCATTGAGACAGAAAACATATCTAGATTGCGACTTCAGATCATTATGATCTATCTGAAACCAGTATCAACATACCCTCTGATGACAAGCTCCTCGTCTCCTCCATACACCAGGAACATATCCTTAGTTCTTCTCAAATACTTAAGGATATTTTTAACAGCAGTCCAATGCTATTCTCCTGGATCTACTTGATATCTGCCTACCATGCTCAGTGCATAGGCAACATCAAGCCTGGTACATAACATGGCATACATGATGGATCTTATAGCCGAAGCATATGGGATCCTACGCATCCTATCTTTCTCATGTTGTGTCTAGGGACACTTTTTCTTAGAAATATGTAAGCCATGTGACACTGGAACCAATCCCCTCTTGTATTTTTTCATACTAAATCTCTTTAGTATCTGGTCAATGTATGTACCCTGACTTAGTCCAAGCAGCCTCTTGGATCTATCATGAATGATCTTGATCCCTAGAATGTAGGCTGTTTCTCCTAAGTCCTTCATGGAGAAACACTTGTTCAACCAGTCCTTAACTGATTATAAGGCTGGTACGTCATTTCCAATAAAAAATATGTCATCAACATATACCACTAGGATTAAGACCGCATTCCCATTAAACCGCTTATAAAAACATGGCTCACATTCATTCTTAATGAAACCAAATTCCTTTATGGCTTCTTCAAATCGAATATTCCATTAACTGGATGATTGATTCAATCCATAAATGGATTTCTGCAGCTTGAAAACCCGTTTGGATTCACCTGGTGTCACAAAACCTTCTGGTTGTGTCATATAGACATCTTCTTGAAGGTTCCCGTTAAGGAATGCTGTTTTGACATCCATCTTCCAAATCTCGTAGTCATGGTAAGCTGCTATGGCAAGTATGATTCTTATGGATTTAAACATGGAAACTAGCGAGAAGGTTTCATCATAGTCAATTACTTGACGCTGTCTGAATCCTTTATCCACTAGCCTTGCTTTATAGGTGCTAACTTGACCTTCCATGTCCAGCTTTCTTTTGAATACCCATTTGCATCCAACAGGATTTACATCAACTGGCTCATCGACTAGAACCCAAACTTGGTTCTTATACATGGAATTCATCTCAGAATTCATAGCTTCTAGCCATATTTCAGCTTCGGAGCTTTCTACTACTTCCTTGTAGGAGAGAGGTTCATCATTGTCCAACAATAATGATTCACCATCCTCGGTGACTAGGAAACCAAATCTCTCTGGTTCCCTTACCTCTCTTGAGCTCATACGCAGTACTTGTGTTTCTGGAACCTCTTCCACGGGGACCTGTGGAACTTGTTCCTGTACCAACTCTTGTGTATCTTGAGCATCAACTTCATCGAAGTCAATCTTGCTCCCACTATCCTTCTTGAGGATGTGCTCCCTCTCAAGAAAGATGACTTGTCTAAAAACAGTCACTTTCTTTTCTTGAGGTTTATATAGGTAATATCCTTTCGTTTCCTTAGGATATCCTATAAAGATACACTTCGTGCCCCGGGGTGCTAGTTTGTTGCCTGAGAAGGCCTTAACAAACACCTCACATCCCCATACACATGTGTGCGACAAAGTGGGTTTCCTTCCATTCCATAACTCGGATGGAATTCCATTTACCTCCTTAGTTAGTACTCGGTTTAATTTTTATGCTGCAGTTTGTAATGCATATCCCCAAAAGGATAATGGAAGATCCGCATGACTCATCATCGACCTCACCATGTCCAACAAGGTGTGGTTCCTCCTTTCACTAACACCATTCCACTGTGGTGTATAAGGAGGAGTGAGCTGAGATAGAATCCCAGACTCCTGTAGAAGATCGATGAACTCTTGGTTCCGATATTCTCCACCTCGATCTGATCAAACCTTCTTTATCTTCTTACCAAGATGATTCTTTACTTCATTCTTGAATTCCATAAATTTCTCTAAGGACTCTGACTTATACCTCATTAAGTAGACATAGCCATATCTACTCAAATCATCAGTAAAAGTAATGAAGTAAGAATATCCACCTCTAGATTCTACTAGAAATGGTCTACACACATCCATGTGTACCAATCCTAGAAGCTCTGTGGCCCTTTCACCTTGTCTACAAAAAGGCGGCTTGGTCATTTTTCTTTGTAAACAAGTGTGACATCATTCAAGTGGTTTTAGCTCAGTAGAGTCTAAATAGCCATCTTGTCAGAGCTTTGTCAAGCGCTTCTCGTTCACCTAACCAAGGTGGTGATGCCATAACTAGGTGATGTATGATTCATGTGAGTTTGTTTCGTTATCGATTTCCAACACTTGGTTTTCGTAATTTAAAACCTACAAACCATTATTCAAATGTTCCATACCATAAAAAACATTGTTCTTATAAAAGACAAAACCCTTATTTCCAAACTTGAAAACAAATACATCCATATCCAAAAAAGATACATAAATTATGTTCTTGGTAACACTAGGAACATAATAACAATTATGTAATACCAAAATCATTCCAGTCGGAAATGAGAGGTGGTAGTCGCCAATAGCCAACACAGCCAGCCTTGCGCCATTTGCAGCTTGAAGATCCACCTCTCCTCTGGCGATCTTTCTAAATCTACTTGGTTCCTGCATTTGAATACAGATGTGATCCCCACAAGCTGTATCTAATACCCAATGTGTAGAAATAGAAAAATTTCACTCGATAACGAACGCACCTTTAGTGTCCCCACGCTTCTGGGTGCAGTTCCTCTTCCAGTGGCCTTGCTTGCCACATGTAAAACACACCGCCCCCCGTTCCTTGACCTACCTTTGGATCTTCCCCTTCTTGGAGGGATGGTGCTCGGGGGCTTCAGACCGTTTATAAGTCTTTGGACCCTTTGCCTTGTCCTTCCTTTTATTATTCACCATAAGGACTGTGGGTTTGTCACACCCCATGTCCTTGTCTACCTGACGAATCAAGGTCAGAAGCTCCGACAAACTCTTCTCATTTCCACTCATGTTATAGTTGACAATGAAGCTAGAGAAGGTCTTAGGTAGTGATGATAGGATGAGATCTATACGCAACTCATCCGGGAATTTAATCCCTAAGATGTCTAGGCGTTCAATGTAGCCAATAAGCTTGACTACATGAGGCCCAGCTGGTGCAGACTCTCCAAGATTTGTGGTAAAAAAAGCATTGGTGATCTCATACCTCTTCTGTCTCGCCTTCTCTTGATAGAGATCTTTAAGGTGAGACATCATGCTATACGCGTCCATGTTTTCATGTTGCTTCAAGAGCTCATTAGATATGTCCAATATCATGAAACACTGGACATATATGGCATCATCCATGTGTTTCATGTAGAGAGATAATTCCTCATGACTAGCCTCTTTCCTAGGCACAACTGGAATAGGCTCTTCCAGCACATACAATTTCCTTTCATGGTGAAGGACGACGTGTAAATGCCTCTTCCTCTCTTAGAAATTGGTGCCGGTGAGAAGGTTTTCTTTTTCGAGTATGGTGTGCAATGATATGTTTGAAGTCATTTTCTTTCCGTTTCTACAAATTAATATGAGCAAAGGTTTCGTACTTTATTACAAAAATTGAGACAAATAAATAAATTAATACTTATTAGTCTCCCACTATTTTATCGAAATCCAATAACCCTCACCATTGATTTTGGAATATTTTGTTTCTTGAATATTCTAGTGGCAAGGATCCATATTGCCCTTCGCATTACCCCAACTAGGGTTGGTCAATAAACTTGAAGGGTTTTAGGTAGGCATTCCAAATGCCAACTTCATTAACTCGTAGCTCCTTGATCCGCTGAGTGGACTCCCCAATCCTGAAATCCTTTTATTTTGGATTTCTTCAACCTTTGCCTCTTGGTCACACCAAGTCCTACTGTGGCAGTCAACCCTTGATGGGAACCAAGTCAAGTCAACCCAAAACCTTGAATAATAATTCCCCGATAATTGAAAGCACCCCAACTAGGGTTGGTCAATCACTTTGAACTATGGTTCGATTCTAACCAAGATTATGGAAGGCTATACCGACTTAATATTTCTTTTGAGGGATTTTATCCTTATACGTAAATTTCCGTTTTATTATCTTTTATTACATGATTTTTAATATTAAGTGGGATATACTTAAGTGATTAACCATGTCTAAGATAATATTTACATATAAGCTTGTTTTATTTTAGTTCTATCTTGCATGCTCGTTTAATTCATTAATTGTGTGATCGTGACAACACACGCACAATAAATAAACCATGAAACTGACAGAAATAAAATAAATGGTATGATCATGAGCTTTTATATTGGTTAGTTTATCTAGCGTTTGATAAACTAACACAAGACCTAGGGGAGAAACACCTTGAACCTTTCAGGTTCGTGTTTACAGCTTTCCACCTGTCCAGCTTTGTATCTCCTTGGATTGGTTTCACCTTGGCTCCTGACTTGAGCTGCCTCCACTATCTTGGGAGCTCCATCCATTACATATGCATTTATCTCACATGCAGGTGAGGGGTAAAAGGGGTTTTTACATAAAAGAATCCTTGGGTGTGCAGGCCCTACATATTAACGAGGAGATGGATTGCAGGCCAACAAATTTAATTTAAATAAAAAAATTAAAAGAAACCATTCACATACAAAGGTCTCAGTCTAGCTCATGATCATCCATACATGCAATGGTATTTACGTATAAATAAAACTAGCATTCTATTCTTTAATCATTCTTGTTTAAGATAAATCACACTCGAATCAATTAATTATATTTAATTAATCAATCCTTTTATCTTAAATCCTTTTTCTGAATTTCCTTGAGATTCTCATCAATCACAATTTTAACCAAATAAATTCATTTAAAATTATACTTGTACGTAACTTGTACCTTGGAGGCAACCCGGTGAATTCCCATTTATTACACAGATGTTAAATTAAACACACATATATAAAACACCTACCACGTGTCATGCCTCAGCATTATGCCTGCACCATGGTACACGTCTCAAGGGTTTGTATAATATAATAATAAATTTTAATAAATCTACGTAATTTGGGTGAGTACACGGCGTGTAGTTCCGATTACATGGCATGTAATTTTCTTCACCATCCTTCCAAAGTACACGCCCGGGGACAAGGCATGTTTATGTACTTTGGAAATTTTGGGAGGACACGACATGTTCTGTGGGACACATGCCGTGTAGTTTCTGCGTTACACGGTTTCCAGCCGGGCAACCTGTGTACGGGGTCACGGCCCAACCCTAACCCGAAGGGACTACACGCCGAGTTCATTGGACCACACGGTGTGTAATCCAGAAACCGCGTGACACCTATTTCTGGTCAACACACGATGTCTTAAATTCTTAGAAAGAATCCAATACATAGCCTGATTTGGCAGATCAGTCAATGCATTGAACCTAGAATACACGACGTGTACTTCTGAATACATGCCGTGTACACTGGTGTTGTACATCCTGAAATGTTTGGCTCCTCCGGATGAGTTCCTATATTTTATTTTAATCAAAATTAAAAGAAAAATTCGTTTCTGTGAGGTGAACGAGAAACGAGGGAGGAGGAATGGATCTCGATATTCAGATTTCCGGAACGATTAAACTTGAATTGAAATAACTAAATTATTAAATGCGTAAATTACCAACGAAAAAATAAATAATTATAATCAACGATATGACCACTCTGATACCACTTGTAGGTTTCGGGCACAACGGAAGTGCGTTGGTGGCGTTTGGATAAATTTAATTTTTAACATTAAACAATGTTCAATCCGAGATCCGTCACGATTTAAAACGCCGAATCTTCAGAATAGAACGAAGAACAAAAAAGAAAAGAAGAATCCCGGAACCCTTGAGATAAAATCATCATATGTTGGTTATAATTGATTTAATTAATTCATAAGAATTACCTCGATGGAATTATTTCTTCGTTGGAGTCTCCGGTCACGATCTTGTGATCTGTCATTATGTCGTAGAATCCAAGTACATGATTCCTCTAGCGGTGATCCACACGTGCTGCATGTATCTATGGACATCGCCGAAGGGATCTCCGAGTGCTAGCATAGAAGAACCTTCGCTTGCAATGTCCGCCTTCTACCGCCTTGATCCGGTGGAGGATCTCACTCTCGTAACTTGAAAGCTTTCTTGGTGGAAATAGAATTCTCTCTTGGCTTGAGACTATTTCCAAATCTGTTGTGCACAACAATGGCTCTATTTTTATGAGAATAATGTAATTGGGATTATAATACTTAGAATAATAAAATGAATTAATTTCCCAAAAGCATTTAATTATTTTATTTAATTCTTAGTAATACCCCATGTCTTAATAATGACAGTTGACCATCATTATTACTTGACATGCGCCCAACATATTACATTTAATATCATTTAATTAAATAAACAATATTTTCTCACGAATCCCAAAAAAACAAACTACATGGCGTGTACTTTTATTTTCCATTTTATTTATTTCCTTCACCATATTTATTAGACCTTGAGTAATGGCTATTTATTTCTTAAATAAATGTAACTACATTACGCGCTAATAAATATATATTATTTCACCCACAATATATTTTCTCGAATAAATAGTGTTGAAATAAATGCGATCAGGCATCCTTAAATAATTATTAAACCAAAGTCAGGAATAATATTCATTTAACTTGTTAAATTAATATTTAACTAAGATACATGGACACACTTAGTGTGTGACCCTCTAGGCCTCTTTCTCAGTGGCATTAGGTAGAGCCTGCCTAAAGTCCAAGGTTAGCATCTAGCAACACGCCAAGGCACCCATAGAGAAAGAAGTTAACACCATAATGACGTTTCACCTCCTACGAACGCTTACCATGTAATATAATTCCTTTGTCTCGATATCTCCAATCAAGCGGGTTGCATGCTAGTGTCATCAACCCATGTGCTCGATTATTCTTTCATTGACTTCCTGGAATTGAAATCATCCATACCTTACCATGGCCATGGATTTATTTAGGCTATATCAATTCCATCAAAGAGCCTGAGATATCTACTTCTGTTATGAAACATAAGGGACAAATCCTGTCTCGCATTATCTATTAATGCAGTATCACTCGTGACGCACCCAACGTATCCTACCTCACTACGAACAGTGTGTCATCACAGTTTTCATCAATACATCTAAGTGCGCGAGTTGTAATACCCATTAATAATAATCTTAAAGTCTAAGGACCAATACACATGTCCGAAGATTGGAACATCCAATGACACTATGAAATGTGGATTTACTACTGGCGGGTCTCGTTCTCATAATATCCTCATGGATATTACCAAGGGAGCACACCATGAGAAGGTGCCTCAAAGTTTTATGAGTCCTCACCCCTAATGACAAGTATTATTTGTGTCCCTCAAATAATATCATCCGTCCATAGAACATATATTCAAGAACAGTGTTATGGAACTTCCGGGTTCTCATCATAATAGGGATACGCTATGACCCATTAATGCAACAACTATCCTTAGGACATTATCACATGCACTGTCATGCAGAAGAACAATCAAAATGTGATAAAAAATTTATTAATGAATAAAGTACAAAGTAGTTGGTTCTAGGCCACCAACTCCAACACTAATGCCCCTAAAATATTCATGTATTTGATTAATATAGTCTTTAGAGACCACCTAGACATATTTGTGGTAGTTTTTATTGAAAATATTCTCATTTACTACAAGATAGAATAGAAACATGAAGAGTATTTAATGATTGTTATGGAAACATAAGGAAGGATAAAATGTATTCTAAGATCAGAAAGTATGACTTTTAGATGCAATAAGTCACATTCTTGGGGTATGTGATCACAAGTGAGGAAATTTTTGTAGACCCCTCAAAGACTAAAGCAATTGTGGAATGGCCCTGCCCCCCTAGTTTCATGGAAATATATAGCTTTATTGGATTATAAGTGTATTGTTGATGTTTTGTGAGAAATTTATCAAATTTATCTAGCCCACTAACTAAGTTAACATGGAAAGGGGTAAAGCATGTATGGAAAGAGGAACATGTGGAAAAATTTAAGGAGCTCAAGAAGAGGATAATCACTACGCCTGTACTCACACTACCAAAAAGTGGATAAGGTTTTGTGATATACAAAGATTATTTAAAGAAAGAATTGGGGCGTGTACTCATGAAAAATGAAAAAGTGATAGACTATGCCTCATGACAGTTAAAGATCCATGAGAAAAAAATACATGACACATGATCTGGAGTTAGCACCTATGATATTTTCCATGAAAATATGGTTGCACTACCTATATGATGAGAAGTGCGACATATATAAAAATCACAAGATTCTAAAGTATAGATTCTCATAGAAGGATATTAACTTGTGAGAAATAAGATGCTTAAATATAATCAAGGACTATGATTTATCTATCCACTACCATATGGAAATGGAGAATGAGGTAGATGATGCTATTAAAAGAAAGTAACCTACTACTCTATCCATGACTCATAATGAGAAAGAACCTATATTTATGGATATATAAAGGATGGATCTAGAAATCATAAAATTAGGGAATACGTCCTTACATTCCAAAATGATTTCCTATCCATCTATCCAAGAGATGATCAAGAAGTCATGAAGGGATGATACGAAGATACAAAATAAGGTGAAATAAGTTAAGGAAGGGAAGCTACATGAGTTCTACATCGATGAGGATGGTTTCATTTGATTTGAAACTATAATTTGTGTGCCTGCATCACCTAAGATAAAGAAGGATCTATTGGATAATGCACATAGATAATATTTCTCTATCCATCCTAAAAGTACCAACATGTACCTTGATCTTTGAGATCACTTCTTGTGGGACAACATGAAGAAGTATATTGTAGATTATATCTCAAGATGCTTAGTATGTTAGAAAGTTAAAGTAAAGTGAAAAAAGTCCAAAGGGATGATTAAAACATTGCCTATACCCACATGGAAATGGGAGAATGTCAGTATGAACTTTGTCAATGGTCCCCTGAAAAAATCTAAAGGAAACAATGTGATATGGGTTGTTGTGGATTGACTCACCAAGACTGCCCACTTCATCTCCATTTGGACATATTTCTCACTAAAACAACTTTTCAAGATATACATCAGGGAATTGGCGAGGCTGTATGGGGTTCCACTTTCTATCATCTCTGATTGTTATCCAAGGCTCACTTAAAAATTATCGAGAAGCCTTCAACATAATCTGAATACAGAATTGAATTTCAGAACAGCCTATCAGCCCCAAACTAATGGCCAATCTGAAAGGACTATTCAGACACTTGAGGACCTGCTAAGATCCGTCTCAATGGAATTTAAAGTAGTATAGGATCAACATATCCCATTGGTTGAGTTCTCATATAATAATAACTTATACTCAAGTATTCAAATGGATCCATATGAGGTTTTATATGGGAAACAATGTAAAACTCATACTTTTTGGGATGAAGTTGGGTAAAGAAATCTACTTAGACCAGCTGTAGTGTACGAGATGAAAGAGAAGGTTCAATCCCTACAACAACATATAAAAGCTACTTAGATTCAGAAAAAGAGATATGCTGATAGCAGTTGAAGTGAATTGGAGTTTGAAGTTGAAGACAAAGCACTACGAGAAAAAGGCATATTTGTGATGGGGAGGGGTCCCATCACAAATATGTAGTTATTTGCGATGGGAATTGGGTTCCCATCGCAAAAAGCGTTGGTGTGGGTTGCGTGCCAAACTATGGGAATGGTATTTGCGATGAGTTTTTTTGTACGTGTCACAAATACCCGATGGCGTTTTTTAGTATTTACGACGAGGTTATCTCCCGTAGCAAATAGTATATCGGCAGATGGGTATTTGTGACGGGACTCGTCGCAATTACCTTTTTAACCATCACCCTTAATTAATAATGGGGTCGGTATTTGCGAAAGATACCATCGCAAATAATACTATATGCGACGAGCCTCCCGTCGCAAATACTCTAACCTATATATACCCCCATTCGAGTTTTTCCCATTCCACTCCTTTTTCTAACCCTCTCTCCCTCTCTACTTACATTTTCTCTCTCAATTTTTTTCAAAGTTTATGATTCTACTTTGAATCAATATTCAAGTCTTACATCCTACGAAAGACTTAGTATTAAGGTATTTATATTTTTCTTTTATTTTTTAGTTAATTTATTTTATTTTATATTTGTAATAATTATTGTTAAATAACTGCAATTAAATTACATTAGAATTAGATCGTTTTATTTTTCATTATTTATTATTACAAATAATAACATGTGATTAGTATTAATTAGTATTAATAAATAGTTATAATATTAAATATTAGTAATTAGTAGTTATTAGTATTAATTAGTTAAATTATTAATAATTAGTCATAATTAGTAACAATTAGTGAAAATTAGTAATAATTAGTGATAATTAGTAATTATTAGTGATAATTAGAAATAATTAGTAATAATTAGCGGTAACTATTAGAAATTACTAATAATTAGTAATAATTAATGGGGATGAGTAATAATTAGCGGTAATTATTAATAAATTATAACAATTAGTAATAATTAGTAATAATTAGAAATAATTAGGAGTAAATAGGAATAATTAGTAATAATTATTAACAATTAGGAAAAATTAGTATTAATTAGTAATAATTAGTAATAATTACTAATAAATAATAGTAATTAGTAATAAATATGAATAATTAGTAATAAATACGAATAATAAGTAATAATTAGTAATAATTAGTAATAATTAGTAATAATTAGTAATAATTATGAATAGTTAGTAATAAATATGAATAATTAGTAATAAATATGAATAATTAGTAATAAATCATAATAATTACGAATAATTAGTAATAAATACGAATAATTAGTAATAAATACGAATAATTAGTAATAAATATGAATAATTAGTAATAAATACGAATAATTAGTAATAAATACGAATAATTAGTAATAATTAGTAATAAATATGAATAATTAGTAATAATTATTAAAAAATATGAATAATTAGTAATAAATACGAATAATTAGTAATAAATACGAATAATTAGTAATAATTAGTAATAAATATGAATAATTAGTAATAATTATTAAAAAATATGAATAATTAGTAATAATTAGTAATAAATACGAGTAATTAGTTATAAATATGAATAATTAGTAGTAAATATGAATAATTAGTAATAATTAGTTATATTTAGTAATAATTAAAAATAATTTGGAATAAATAGTAAAAAATAGTAATAATTAGTAACAATTTCTAATAATTAGTAATAATTATTAATAATTAGTAATAATTAGTAATAATTAGAAATAATTATTAATAATTAGAAATAATTAGTAATAAATACAAATAATTAGAAATAAATACAAATAATTAGTAATAATTAGTTATAAATATGAATAATTAGTAATAAATATGATTAATTAGTAATAAATAGTAATAATTAGTAATAATTAGCAACAAATAGTAATAATTAGTAATATATAGTAATAATTTGTAATAATTAGTAATAATTTGTAATAAATAAGAATAATTAGTAATAAATATGAACAATTAGTAATAAATATGAATAATTAGTAATAAATATGAATAATTTGTAATAAATACAAATAATTAGTAATAATTAGTAATAAATATGAATAATTAGTAATAAATTGTAATAATTAGTAAAAAATAGCAAAAATTAGTTATAAATACTAATAATTAGTAATAAATAGTAATAATTACTAATAAATAGTAATAATTAGTAATAAATAGTAAAGATTAGTAATAAATAGTAATAAATAAAAATAAATAGTACTAAATACGAATAAATAGCAATAAATACAAATAAATAGTAATAATTAGTAATAATTGGCAAGAAATATGAATAATTAGCAATAAATATGAATAATTACCAATAAATATGAATAATTAGCAATAAATATGAATAATTAGCAATAAATAGAAATAAATAGCAATAAATATGAATAATTAGCAATCAATAGTAATAATTAGTAATAAATATTAATAAATAGAAATAAATATAAATAAATAGAAATAATTAGAAATAATTAGCAATAAATAACAATAAATAGTAATAAATAGAAATAAGTAGAAATAAATAGCAATAATTAGTAATAAATAGAAATAATTAGTAATAATTAGTAATAATTAGAAATAATTAGTAATAATTAGAAATAATTAGAAATAATTAGCAATAATTAACAATAATTAGAAATAATTAGTAATAAATCGACACAATTTCCAACAGAGTAATAATTACTAATAAATTGGCATAATTTCTATCGGATTGATGAAATCTCTTTTTACTGATGGCTAATATCCTTAAAAATTTATCCTACTAAAATAATTATAAAAAATCTGCTCCCATGTACAGATATTTATTTTCTTATCCTTGAGAATGGAGAGCAGTATAGTGAGGCCTCCCTAGTCTCCATTCTCGTGAATATGAAAATGGATATGCCCACATCAGAGTTGATTTTTTATTCTGATTTTAGTCGAAGAAAGTTTCTAGGAGATTATCCTTTGAGAAAAAGTGGCTCTTTTTCCTAACGAATCATCTCCTTGTAACTTTCTCCCACTGAAATCACTATGAAAAATCTATTCCGACGTACGAATATCAATTTTCATATGCACGAGAATAGAGTGTAGTGCGGTGAGGCCTCCATAATCTTCATTATCATGTATACAAAAAATGGATATTCATACATTTGAGTATATTTTTCATAGTGATTTCAATTGGATAAAGTTGTAAGGAGATGACCTATTGGGAAAAAGAGATTCTGCCAATCCTCTAGAAATTGTGATGCCCGTAATTAGTATAAATTAGATATAATTACTAATAATTTGTGGTAATTATTATAAATTATTATAAATTAGCGTATATTATTATAAAGTTATTAAAAAATACTGTAAATAACTATGATATAATAATTTTTTTTATAAATTTCTAGAAAAGTGAATTTAAATTTCTTATATTTTTTGGATAGTGTTTTCCTTATATCAAATTATTAAAAAAATAATTATTTTATATTTTTCATATAGAAATATAGAATAAGGAAGTCAACAAAATTCATTATTTGATGATCACACTTGGATAAATCAGTGTAGGAATCCAAATGGTTTTGGTTTAAAAACTGTATATATTGAGGGTGTTCAAACTTTATTATCATTTGCATCATCAAAACCAGAATTTGTTTTAAAAGGGACAATTAAGTTTCCTTGTAAAAAATGTTCTCTAAGGACGTTTGACACATTTGACAACGTTGGGGGTCATCTATTTCATTTTGGTTTTCAACCAGATTATGTTTTTTGGTATCAACATGGTGAATGCATCTCTAGAGAAGATACTAATAATTTAGTTCCAGATCCATAATGGTTTCAAAATTTAATACATGATGTGGCATGTATGCCTTTTCAGCAAACTGAAACTTAGGATGATATTGATTTAACTTCTGAGTTGGAACCATCTCAGGTCCCCTAAAGATGCCTTATATCTTGGTTGCAAGATAAGAAAATTTGAAGTAGTTCAAAATTTTTTGGCTATTAAATCAGATAATGGAATGTCAAATAGTTGTTTTGATCAGATATTCTATTTGGTTAAAACACTATTACCTAAAGGAAATGTGTTACCTACAAATTTTTATGAGAGCACGAGGCTAGTTTGTAATTTGGATCTTGGTTATCAGAAGATTCATGCATGTTCAAATGATTGCATCTTATATTATGGTGAGAATGAGTCATTGGATAGTTGTCCTACATGTGGAAAATAAAGGTATAAAGAGTCTCAACTAGGGAAGTTTGAATTAATTCCTATAAAATAGTTGAGATATTTCCTGCTTACACCCAGATTACAATATTTATTTGTGTCTCAAAACATAGCGACTTTGATGTCATAACAAAAAACCAATCTTTCAACCGTTAAAATCATAAATCATCCATCTGATAGTGATTCATGGAAACATTTTGACCAAGTGCATCTTTATTTTTCTTTAGAATCCCTAACCATACGATTGAGACTTTCTACTAATGGTTTCTGTCCATTTGGTTCTTACAGTAGTTTCTATTCATGTTGGCCAGTCTTTATAACTCCAGAAAATTTACATCCTTGTATATTGATGAAGGATCCATATATCTTTTTGACGTTATTAATTTTTGGACATTAAAAAGATAATATTGATGTTTATTTTAAACCATTGATTGATGAGTTAAATTCATTGTGAGGTAATGGTGTCAGTATATATAAGGTCACTGTGAAAAACAATTTCCTAATGAAAGCTGCATTGATGTGGAAAATTAGTGACTTACCATCATATGGAATGTTATCTAGATGGATTAAACATTGTCCAAAATTATTTCCAAACTGTATGAGAGAAATAAAAGTGTTTATGCTCATCAATAGAAAAAACCTTGTTTTTCGATTGTCATAAAAGATTCCTTCCAACTGATCATCCTTTTTGGAGGAACAAATATCATTTCAGAAAAGGTACAATTGAAAGAGATGGAAATTCAACAATGATCTCTGGCAAAGAGTTAAAATAAATTTTCTCTTCATTACCTCACATAATATTTGGACCAATAATAAACCAATAAAAAATTTATGACTTTGGGAAAGAGAAAAATTCTATAAAACGAAGCGTTTTTTGGGATCTTCCATATTAGTATAATTTGTTAGTTCATTACATGTTGTATGTCATGAATACTGGGAAGAAATGTTTTTATAATTTATTTCATACAGTTTTGGATACCCTAGTTAAGACCAAAGGTAATGTAAAGACATGATTAAATCTTTCTCAAATTTTCAGGTGACCAGAACATGAACTATTTAAAAATGTCAGATCACAAAAGTTAATGAATTCAAAAGAATCTTATACACCGTCTAAAAAAAATATATTATTATTTGTTCAGTGTATTTTATATTTGAGACTTCTAGATGGTTATGCTTCTAATTTGGGCAGATGTGTCAGAAATGATCATATTACGAGATTAAAAAGTCATGGTTGTCATGTTATAATGGAAAGAATTATTCCAATTGGATTAAGAGGTTTATTAAATTCTATGATTTGGGATGTGATTAAAGAAATATCATAATTTTTTCTAAGACATTTGTGTGGTGACAACAGACTACGATGCACTAAGTAGACTAAAAGAAGATGTTGTTTTCATTTTATGTAAACTGGAAAAAATCCTCCCACAGACTTTCTTCGACTCAATGGAACATTTGGTAATACATTTTCCACATGAAGAAAAATATAGAGGTCTGGTACAGTTCTAATGGATGTACCCATTTGGGAGATTTATGTAGAAATTGAAGAAAAAAAAACATAATAAAGCATCAGTTGAAATCTCAATTTCTAAATCTTATTTTCAGTAGGAAATTTCTTTTTTTTGGTGTCATTATTTTCAATATAAATATCCCTCAAAACAAAACTACATGGGACATAATGAGGGAAATGTTAAAGATTAAGTGAGAAATCAATTATCAATTTTTAATCATCCAAAACTTGGCTTCAGTGGAGTTCATGAACGATAGATTTCAGATGATGAACATCACAGAGCACATATATATATATATTCTGAACAAATGTGAATAAATGACTCCATTTTTACTATGAGTTCTCCTATCAATTATTATATAATATTTTTTACAAAAAATTAATATTATTTTATTTTTAGGTTACATGATAATCATATCAAGAAACAACTTCCACAAATTACAATAGCTACTCTTGAAGAACGTTGGAAAAATAATTTTTCCTACTAGTTTCAAAAACCGGTAACATATATTATTTATGGTCTAACATATAAAATATATTTATTACTTGTTATATTGATAATTGTTTTATAAATTTTTAGGTATATCAGAATATTGATAAAATTAATAATCGATTATGTGTATTGAGTAACCCACATCCAAAATGGTTAAATCTTATAATGCATATGTGGTGAATGGTTTTCAATTTCATACACGTTGTTGATGATGAAATTCGGAGAAGGGACACATCGGGTGGGTAAAAGAGCATCAAATGAATTCGGGACAAAAAAAGGAGATACTGGGGCTCAGGAGGCGGGTGCATGCAAGATTCAGAAGGTGTGAACAAGAGGAGTTTCAGCACGCAATCCGTTGCGCTCCGACCTTCCCTTCTGTGCCCAAACCACTGCCCTCCGCGCCGGGCTGCTCCAGCCCCATTTCCGCGCCCAAGGCGATGTCGACTAGGGGTTTGTGCGCCGGCCTTCCCTTCCATGCCTAAACCGCCACCCTCCATGTCGGGTCTCTCTGACCCCGTTTCTACACCCAAGGCGTCATCGAATGTGGGTTTTTATGATGACCTTCCCTTCCATGATCGGCCACTCTGACCCCGTTTCCACTCCGAAGGTGTCATTGAACGCGGGTTTGCATGCCCATCCTCTTCTCCACGCCCAAGGTGACGTTGAACATCCGTTTGCACGCCCGACCCCATTTTCGTGCCTAAGGCGATGTCAAATGGGGTTTGCACTCTGTGATCTTGCATGCCATTCTGAGGGCTCCGTCTATAAAACAAACTGTATCCCCACTCTTCGGGGACAATGACCGAAGACGAAGCAATGCTCTGCTGTGCTAAAATCTCATCTTCCATGACCATACAAAAAATCCATGGCTTTCAGATATTTGTTCTTACGTGATAGGTTCCCTGGTGGTGCCTTCAGAAGGGCCCTACAATCCTTGTAAATTGAATTTTTCCCTAAGTTGTTTGTGTGTAAGGGGTTCCCTCTTGCACGCAAGTCCCCACTCCATCAGGCGCTCTTGCGCGCATTCTGACCAAATTACGTACAAACTGTCCAGCTTGCGCACAACCCTTCTGTCTTGCATGCCACCGGTCCCTCTTGCGCGTAACCCATCCATCTTGCGTGCCACCAGTTCCCCTTGCGCACAACACGTCTATCTTGCTCGCCACCAGACCCACTTGCGTGTAATACATCTGTCTTGAACGCAACACGTCCATCTTGCGCGTCATCCATACCTCTTGAGCAGAACATTTTCATCTGGAACGAAAACCTTCCCTCTTGAGTGAAGAATTCCTACTTTTACCATGCCCATTCTCTGACACGTTCTCCATATGATTCCCTCACCTTGAGGCACCGTGTTCGAGCCTCTCTTATGCGTGAAACACCTGCGTCACATGCTCTTTTCTCATGCGGCCCCTCCGGTTTTAACGGAGCAATTTCAAAGTCCCATGGATGATACTTCCCGTTGTGTTGCTTCACCCCATGAAACTTCACATAGGCATACTAACAGCTATTGCTTCTTCGCATAGCCATGCTAACGTGGACCCCCAATGGTTCGCTCCATACCACGCTCCAACTATGGAATTTCCTGTCCCTTCTCTTCACCAAGGTGTAGAGGGTGTCGATTATGTAAGTCCTAGGGGTGTAGAGTAAACCCACCTCTTCCGAGATGCATGACGTTAAACTACCAAGCACCATCGTCCACAACACATGACGTTAAAATGTGAACTCACCCTATTCCATGCACGCGGGGTGCCCCGTCTCAGACATTCTCTATGCCCACTGGTCACCATGGGAGTGAGATCAATCCTCACATGGAATGATATCTTCTTTATCAGTGCCGTGTCCATCCGTAGGGAAAGGGAAACCACCCTGGTGTAAGCCCCTAGCTTTCCTTACAGGAGGCATCACCTCTTCTCCTCCTCTCTTCCTGGGTGATAAATCCCTATCCCACTAGGCTTTGTCACCACCCGGGCCTCCCTCCTAAAGTAAGTCCCAGTCTCCATCACCTTGGGCTGCTAACCACGCATAATCCCCTATTTCCTCTTTGGGCTGCTAACTACGTGTAATCCCCACTCGACTTCCCACGAACGCACCTTTCACAACGTGATCGTCAGGTCTTTGTTGTCTCTTATTTATCACACCGAGCATGACTCAAATGGGATTAGAGAAGGCATCGACTATGAAATCCTATCTGGGCATCCTAGAGTGTAAGCCCCACAACCCACCAACCTGAACTACATGGACTTTCATCCTTGCCAAGGCGGGGTATGTAGGAAGCCTCCCCGAGGTTCAATCCCAACAACTGTTGGTCCCATCCATATTCATGTTAGTTCACCAAACCAATTTGAATTATGTGGACTTTGATACTTTCCAAGGCGGGGTATGTAGGAAGCCTCCCCGAGGTTCAAGACCAACAACCATTGGTCCCAACCATCTTCATGTCATTTCACCAAACCATCTTGAACTATGTGGTCTTTGATCCTTTCCAATGCAAGGTACGTAGGAAGCCTCCCAGAGGTTCAAGACCACCACCCATTGGTTCCTACCCCCTTCACATTGGTTCCCACACCATATGAACTACGGGGTATTTGATCCTTTCCACGACATGGTATATAGGAAGCCTCTATGAGGTTCAAGCCCACCATCCACTGGTCATTCCGACCATCTTCACATTGGTTCAGCAACACCTTGGGAAGCTTAGAGTGTAAGCCCCACACCCACCACTTGAACTACATGGTCTTTGATCCTTACCAAGGAGGGGTACGTAGGAAGCCTCCCCAAGGTTCAAGACCACCATATATCTAGGCCCCAGGTCCTCCTTTATGTCGGTTCACCCCCGTCCTGCATGAAATTAAACTGTGAGCCTCAATTAGCGGTAAGTTGTTATCTCCCCCGATCAGCGATAAGCCGTTGTTTCCCCTAGTCAGCGGTAAGCCGTTGCACCCACCTGAAGTATGAGGTCTTTGATCCTTGCCAAGGCAAGGTATGTAGGATGCCTCCCTGAGGCTCAATCCCAACAACCATTGGACCTCAGGTCCACCCCTTCAGTTTACCGACCCCCATCCCAAACTATGTGGGCTTTGATCCTTGTCTCCTGGATAAGGTATGTAGGAAGCCTCCCTGAGGTTCAACCCCCATCCATCGATAAGCCGTTGAGACGCCATTTAGCGGTAGGCTGCCATCAACTACATCCAGTGGTAAGTCGTTGTGACCCCATTCTGTGGTAAGCCATCACGACCCTGTCTAGAGGTAAGCCATCAACATCCCCATCCAGTAGTAAGCCGTTAGAATACCCAATCAGTGATAAGATGTCATAAAACGAACTATGAGGACTTTGATTCCCTACCACAGAGATATGAAGGAAGCTTCTTTGAGGCTCAAGACCAAATTTATCATCATCCTCTTGGAGGTTCCATCTCATTCTCTATCCACTTCATTCAACACTCCATCATCCATCCTGATTCTTACCCGGGCCTCCAAAACCTGGTGGGATCATGAAATCACATTCCCCATTCCCCTTAACACCAATCCAGAAGCTAACCAAACATTATCCCCAACATCAGTGTTCCATCCAGAGGTTGAACCCATCTGATCCACTCTAATCAGTGTTCTGGCCAATTTGATCCATCTCTGCTAGACGTTAATCTCGCAGAATACCCTGTGTTAAACATGGGAAGCTAAGGAAAACCTTAGATACATGCCCATGGAATATGATCCCCCACATCCGACATGGGATGCCTTGGGCTTCTGCGCCCTTGAGAAGCCCTATAATAAGGGGAAGAAACCCAGACGTGCTAGTGTCCCAGCATCCAGACATGCCAGTGATGTCCAACAAGACTATTCCCCTGACTGAAGGTTGCTGCCATGACTGTACCCTTTGGAATGTCCTGAGAGAAGTAGTGTAATTAACTGGTGTCCATGAAGATATGACACTAGGAAGAGTTTCAAGAACAACGTCTTATATCTATAAGGGAGACCTGGAATAGGTGACGAGTTCTGAGGAGGAATCCATAGAAGGAATAACTGACATCCCATCATCCTGTTTAGATCAAGGAGAAAATGTTCCTAAATAAAGAATGGATGCCACCCGCCTTTGGAAAGAAGGAATGCGGGGAAACAGCTACGCGTCCTCCACAGATAGATGCACGCGCCCCGATGAAAGCATAAAAAATAGAAATGGTGAACCCGATGAGAAGGTATTCTCCTCAATATGGATACTAGTAGAGTTCAAGGTATTAGTGGATTAGCATGTCACCAGATTCAGATATCCGACGCTGGGTCCCACCAAACCAATAGTGGGCCTGGCATGAAACTCACCAGAAGTTGGGGCAATAGAACGTTGGACATCCCGGTCCATGATGTTGTCAGCGTGGATCCATCTTTCCAGCCATGGAATATGGAATGGAGCTGGGACACTGGTCATCGATTCCTTTTGCTTTCAGCACTGATGAGTTAATCTCCCTGCTTTCAGGAACCAAGCTGCTGCATCCGGAGTTAGATCACCATCTGCCCACCGACGCAGGGGTAGGGGAAGTACTAGCACAACAGTCCTGTGCAGCTCCACCTCTTCCACAACGGCCTCTACACCCATGACCATGGGGAACCCATGCCCCATCTCCCTGTCCGAGGTCATCCAACGAAGGGTGATCAATGGAATCATACGCCGGTACAAGGATGAGGGTATTATACTGACACGGGATATGGCCCACCTGGATTTAGAGGCATATGCGCCTCGTCATCAATGTTTCCCTCAAGGACCGCGTAGGGAGACACTGCCCCCTACTCCAACATATAACCGTTTCGGGAGCCTGTCCTTGGAATGCTTTGACGACTCCCTGACCTACGCCGATGAGGTAGGGGATGTTTGGGCCAGCCCAGTCAGAGTCCCATTCTAGGAGCTCCCACCCAGCAACGTCAATGCCACCACCCAGTCTTACTAGATGAGGAGCAGGTAAGACATGCACCTACACCACCGGCTCCGGTCTGTCTAACCCGACGCCAGCGTCAGGCACAAACCGAAGAGGACGCCTGCAAAGTGGCATTAATATCAGCGGATAATATGGACCGAGCCACCACTGACGCATACCACCCACTCCCTGTGTATGCTGAACATGGACATTCATATGCTTGACCTCGATCGAGGCCCCAACCACCCCATGGGCTGGCTGGGTCGACTCTCTTGGTCACTAACACAGGCAGTGGTCGCCGCGTTTTAACCTGTGGCAATGACACCCGATACAGAGGTCCTCACCATACCAATACCATAGAGAACGTGGATTTTTCCCGCTTCCAAGATCGGCATGGAGGTCTGCCCCATTCCACCTTCAGTCCAAATGAGGGTCCTCCCTGCGGCAGTGACACTCAACACGGTAGTCTTTCCCATTCCCACTACACCGGATATGGAGTCATTCCTCCCTCCACAGACCGTTGGTATGGGGACGTTGCACATCCGATCACTCTTCAAAATGGGGACCCTCCCCGTGTCCTCGTAGTAGCGGGCGAAGGCCCTCCTCGTCTCAACAATCAGAGGAGTGAGGGGCGACTTTGTCTCACCAGCACCCAACACGGAGGTTCTACCCGTGTTTAGATCAAACAGTATGAGGAACCTCCTCATACTGATTTCATCATAGGGAACAAGAATAGGGGTCCCAAACGTGCTTCCACATGCTCAATTGGAAGTCCTACCCACTCCATCACTTCCCACAAAGGTCCTCCCCATATTCCTTTTGATATCTTCCCTGGTGCTCCTCACACCCCAGGTTTTTCGGGTGGAAGTCCTCCCCCACCAGCACTAGTATGGCCGAAGGACCTCCTCGTGTTAGAAATATGCCCTATCTAGAAGATCCATCTAGGGGTAGGAAGGTGGGTCATCACCACCATAAGAAGGATTCAGGGAAGGTACGAATAGATATCAAACCATTTGGCTTCTCAAACTCCGAAGCAGAATATGAATCAGCACGGGAACCCTCCCCTCACTCATCTGAGTCAAGGGATGGGGCAAGAATGAGGCGCATCAGCCTAGTACTCCTGAAATGTGAGGTCCATCAGATTCCTACCTCCCTCCACAGGTATATTCTGGAGGATGAAAATCTGGCAACCCCGTAGGTTATGGTCATGCAATCACCACCATCATCACCAGAAGCACTCTCTACCTTGAATAGAGATCACAGAGAGCTGTTCTGGGGACCAATGGTGGGCGACCAACAGAGTGGCCTATCGCCAGTAGCCCTATCCCTTGCAACAGGAACTGTGGACATCAACCCATATTATCACGACATAGCAGCCATGTCGCTACACTCTTTGGAGGACAACCCGAGATTCGGCGGCCAGTCAGCCCATTCGCCGTATTCCCTACCGGCCAGCCTACCGTCCCAGCGGTCTATCTCAGTACCGCTCCCAATTCCTCAGATGCCTCCAGTTGAAAAGCAGGGTAATGAAGGGCCAGACCCCGAATCCAAGACAATAAGCTTATGTAATATCCTCACAGCGGACCACTTCCCCTATATGTTATGGCCCATGGAAGTACCGAATTTCTGCATGCCGGAATCCCTCACCCGAGAAAAATTTGAGTGTTTCCACAAAACCCTCTGGGTGGTGCACTTTCTCCTTCGTCATTAGTGAGTGGTTTATCCCTAGATCCAAGTGAATTTTGAAGACATTGGTGAGAAATTCCATCTTGTTGATTTGGCCGCACTGCCTGTGGCCCAACACCCCGAGTCACTAGGCCACCGTAAGGCCTTCCAACAGCAATGCGTTCATAGTTTCAAGGTACTCTGCAAGGTTATCAAGGAAGCTTCCCCCCACGTGAAAATACAAGGCTGGGGGAAATATGCTGCCCTCTTATTCAGTCATATCCGACGACATCCCGACTCGCTAGGCGATATTGAGGACATTCCCCCAGGAAGGGTCACGGTAAATATGGATGAAATATTGGATGAGGAGAATGAGCTGGAGATTATTGACAAGGAAATACCCCCTGAGGGAGTGCCACCATTACTAGATCCATTGGGAAGAGTTACTCGCCAGCAGAGGAATCTGATAGGTCTCATTTCACCCACCGAGGCATTGGTCCTTAGCCAAAATCATGGCAAGGGTAAAGACCACCTCGGAGCTGCCAAACACTCCGAACCATCCGCCTCAGTGTAGAAGGTGGAGGGGGATCCTGAAAATGCCGCGTTGTGCCAAAAAACTTGCCAAACAGAAGAAGTTGGTCAATGACCTCCTCACTGAACGTGCTGTAGAGTGACGAATAGACTACGAAAATCCTAGGCTAGGGCAGCAGGGGCAAGAACAACTTACCCTTGGTGAGCTACCTCCAGGTGACCTTGACCATCCTGCCCCCGCAGACAGGGTTGAGACCAGAACTTACGACAAGAGGGTGCGATATGTCTTTCCAAACCCTCTATAACGGTGCGAAAATCCGAGGAACCCAGCTCAGGTTCCCCCAGCTGCCCCACAGGTCACTCCACTAGCTGCTCCACAAGACGCCGAGCTACCTTACCATGTTGAAGAACCCACCAATGCACTCGTGGTTAGGGACCCCCGTCAAGATAGGGACCCTCACCCAGATGATCCAATGGAGACACTCATTGCCTGCCTTGAGGTGTTGGAAACGCAATAGGTGGCACTCCCACCAGATGGAAAGCCATATCTAACATGGGTGGATGATATGATGGCACCTCTGAGTTTCGGGAATCCTACATTTTCCCCCTTCAATGGGATAGGGGACACATCACAGCATCTGGACCAATTCACCTCAAGGTGTGGGACCATGTTAGGGACTCCAGCGCAGCAGGAGGCTGCCAAGCTCCGATGTTTTGTGTAGACATTGGAGGGGCCTGCATTTGTCTTGTATAACCAGATCCCCATCAGATCAGTGACCAGCTGGGAGGAATTCCGTAGGCAATTCCTCTACCAGTTTAGTTCCACCATGCAGGAAACGAGCATTTCAGACCTCTTCAAGTGCAAACAGAGGCCTGATGAGCGTGTCACAGACTTTATCGCTCGGTGGAAAGGGCTTACATACTCCCTTGACATTCCACTGACTAAGGAGAAATTACTGATTATGTGTGAAGGGAATGTTAAAACAGAACTGGTTGCCTCTATGATCACCCAGAACTACCCTGGATGATTCCGAGACTTCTCTAATAAGGCCCAACGTCTGAAAGAATCCCTGCAACAGGACAGCTTGGCACGTTCGTTGCCCTTGTAATTCCCGCAAGGAGGGCTACCAGATTCGAGCCCACCACAGTGGCCCAAATAGAGGACCCCAGACAGCTGGAACTATTACCAGTGAAGCCGGATCTGCAACCTTGCAGAGTCCCACCACCACAGGCACAACTTCCAGCCCAACATTGTTCGCCTCAGAATTGGATGGTGCCCCTGCGCCATGTGTATCCACTACCCAGGCGGGATAACTAGGATCCACCTCCTCGATAGGATCCAAGGCCCCATTTATGGATAGAATAAACCAAAATTACTCATTAAATGAGAATCAGGTTCCCGACTATTTCTAGAGTGCCTTGGAACAGGGGATTGTGCGTTTTCCTAAGTGTGGAAGGCCAGAAGAGGCGAACCTCACTGATGTCCCCAACTACTACCCCTATCACCAGATCCTAGGGAAAAATCTCAAGTAGTGATATGTGTTCAAATACTGGATTCAAGACTAGGTCGATAACAATATAGTCAGGATGGGCTCAGCCCCGACGCAAGTGGCATGCATCATCGTAAGGCAAGACAGTAGCAGCGACATTGAGGGCGAGTGGTAGCAGGTTTCTAACCGTGGGTCCCAGAAGTATGACGACTGGATGGATTGTAAAACGGTCGCCCATTCCCATGGTATCATCCATGCACACATAAATAGGCCAGAGCCTTCAGAAGCTGCAGCCACCACCTCTGCATCGTCATCACAGCCGACCTCTTCCCAGAAGAGAAAACACCAGCGACCCAAGGGAAAGTAACGCGCCCTGCCAATGCCATCTTCGTCCCGTACTCTCGAGAAATTCATGCCCCTGGAGATGGGGATTCCTCCTAGAATCTTCTCAGTAGCAGGTGACTCTTCGAGTGACAGTCAAGGGTTCACTTCGGTTAACACTATAGAGCTGGTAAACTCTTACATGACTCTCAACGATGGGGAGCGCCAGGCGGATCTCCCCAACGTCCCTAGCCGAAACCAACGTCAACAGAGCCGTGAACATATGGGTCATTGATGAACATTAGTTGGCACTTTTATCCAGGCTGTTAACGCCACTGAGACTAGATAGCAGGATGAGCACAGATCTCAGAACATGCAACCTCCTCATCCGGTGTCATCAGTCCCGCCTTCACTGCCGTTTGTGCTACTAGATCAGGTAGATCCACCTCTACCATGCCGCGAACAGCCATGCCCTGCTACAGGATGGTCCCAGTCATCCGTTCGTCATCCGGTAGCCACTCTGCAGGCTCCGAATAGTGAGCAGCGAGATATGCCTAGTCCCAGTTAGCCGCCGGCCCAGCCGGTAGGGTCCACCGTACCGCCTGTCATAGAGCGACCTTCTGAAAGCAGAAGTTCATGCCTGGTGCAGAAGTATGATGTTCTCAAGAACCTTTAAAACATATCATCAAGGCTTTCCATCCTCGAGGCCCTTCGTCTTTTAGCAGATATGCGTGAGGTCCTCACTAAGGATTTAAGAATCCCCCTCCAGTTTCAAATGGAGGTAGTAGATGGGGAGGCCTTTCATGCGGAAGTGATAGAGAGTTATGAATTCCAGGACATTATCACATTCTCCGAAGAAGATGAAGGTTCTCCCATACAAGGGAACATTCTCCCACTGTACATCACCATCCAATTCAATGGCATGGAGGTTCGCCGATGTCTTGTGGACACCGGCTCTGAGATTAACCTTATCCTGACACATACACTGCGAAAGATGGGGTTGTCCAAAGATGAATTGACACCCTCCAACCTGAAAATACAGGGATACGACAGGACAGAGCCGATCCCGGTCAGCAAGATCCATTTGAAGACCCAGTTTGGTGGCCTAGTTTCCAGTATCGAGTTTATGGTTGTCTCCCAAGACACTGCGTACAATGCATTGATGGGAAGACCATGGCTCCACCTGCACGTGGTGGTTCCTTCATCATATCACTAGTGCCTCAAGTACTCCCTCAATGGTCGATTGGGTGTGCTCGAAGGTGACACGTCTCCTTTTTCATCTTGTGAAGCCCACTACCTAGATTATGACTATTAAAAGAGCAAGGATAAGGAGATTTAGGACAATGAGGTCGAGCATTCCATGATTGAAACCAACCCCTGGGCAGGTCTGGATGATGCCTACGTCTTCCCAATCCATCGATTGGAGACCAAGACCCCCGATATGGGGCAATGTTTTGTTGTCTCTGCCAAAGGGGGGAAGCATATTCTCAAGTCCAAGTGATGCTAGTAGATCACTTCGAATTCTTATACGAATCAATACTCAGTGATCCCTGAGCCCCCTACTCCCATAAGGTATCGAGATGTCCGTACCATGGAATCAATGATACGTCATACTTTCCTGTTTCGCTGGGTTGGAATCAACTGGATCAAGTTGATGTTCCACTATTGCTTTGACATCATTAAGCATGGCCCCTTGGGACAAAGACCAGATGAGATCGGGTCGATAGCCTTCATTGCTATGGTTTTGGCAGTACCAAAATCTACTAATGTAGTGACCACTGCTACTTAGGCTGGTACCGGCCTCCCATCGAAATCTGCTGACCTAGAGGAAGCTCCTCCCACTGGGGATCCCTCCTCCACAAGCGAAGAAGAGAATTTGGAGTATTATTCCCCTGACTTTGAAGAGGGCGTTTCCACCATAGTTGATGAGTTGGTACAGGTAAACCTTTGTAGCAAGGCATATCTGTGACCTACATTAATCAGTTCCTCCATGTCCCTCGAGGAGTATCAACTGTACGTAGACTTCCTGAAACAAAATCATGATGTATTCGCCTGGAGCTACGACAAGATGCCAAGACTAGATCCTCAGGTAGTCGTCCACCACCTCGGTCTCCCTGTAAATCATCACGGGTTCAAACAGACTCCCAAGAAGATGCACCCTTCTCACAATTCCATGGTAGAGGCGGAAGTTGATAAGCTCATTAGAGGAAATTTCATTAAGAAATTCCAGTACCCCAAATGGCTAGCCAAAATCGTAATAGTCATGAAGAAGAACAGACATATCAGAGTCTACATCGAATTCCAGGATCCCAACCGTCACTGTCCAAAGGATGATTTTCCCCTTCCTATGACATAATTGTTGATCGATGCTACAGCTGGGTTCCAAGACCTCTCCTTCATGGATGGTCACTCCGGGTATAACCAAATTCGAATGGACCCCAAGGATGAGGAGTCCACAGCCTTTAGGGTGCCACAAGGTATGTTTTGTTACCAGGTCATGCCCTTCAGCTTAAAGAATGCAAGTGACACCTATCAGCGGGCCATGCATCGCATATTCAATCCAATCCTCAATACATTGGTGGAATGCTATGTGGACGATCTGGTGGTCAAATCTTGTCAGCGCCAGGACCATCTCAAGGACCTTGAGAAAGTTTTCGGCTTCCTTCGTTCCTTCCACCTGAAGATGAACCCCCTGAAATATTCCTTCAGGGTCGCCTCTGGGAAGTTCTTTGGCTTTGTTGTCAGATAATGGGGTATCGAGATTGACCTATAGAAGATCAAGTCCATTAGCCAGATGCCTCCCCCAAGCAATGTTCGAGAACTTTGAGGTTTTCAAGGACACTTAGCCTACATACTCCGTTTCATTGCGAATATGGCCAGCAAGTGTAAGCCCTTTTCTCGGCTCATGAATAAAGGCATCGCTTAATAATGGGAAAAAGAGTGCCTGACTGCGTTTGAGGAAATCAAGCAGTATCTGATCCAGCCTCAGGTCTTGATGCCACTAGTCTGTAGAAAGCCATTGGTCCTTTATGTGACTACCCTAGAACGATATCTTGGTGCCCTTATCACCCAAAAGAACAATTAGGGGATAGAAAACAGCCTCTACTACCTCAGTTGTATGCTCATCGATATAGAGACTAGATACTCTCCCATCGAAAAGAGATTACTTGTGCTGGTATTCACAGTACAAAAATTGCGACATTAATTGCAGCACCACAAGGTACAACTGGTGTCTTGGGTAGACCCACTGAAGTACATTCTAAACCGCCCCATGTTGACTAGCTATATAGCTCAGTGGGCAGTGATTATTATGCATTTTGATATCAGGTTTGTCCCTCAAAAAGCTATTAAGGGGAAAGCATTGAAGACTTCCTTGCAGCCCATCTGGCTCCTGCTGACCAGTCCTTGGATCTCGATTTTCCTAATGAAGAAATCTTCTCAGTAGATCATTCCATGCCATGCTGGTTGATGTACATCAATGGTGCTTCCCAGAGTCCCACTGGTAAGAGGATCAATGACCCCAGGCTCAATAGGGTAGGCTTGGGTATTGTCTTTTTTACCCCAGAACAATCCATTATGCCGTACTCATTCCTGTTGTCAGAAGGCTACACCAACAATGAGGCAAAGTATCAGGCTCTTATCACTTTCCTCGAGCTGGCCCTCGAGATTGATGTGCCCCATTTTCATGTGAAATGGGATTCCAAACTAGTCATCAAGCAGATCAATGGTGACTATGTCGTCAGAAATCCAGAGCTTGTACCATTGTTGGAACACACTCTTCATCTAATGACCCAGTTCCCAGCTTGGTCGGAATTTCCTCATGTCCCTCGATCTCAGAACGGTCAAGCTGATGCCCTGGCCGTCCTGGCTTCATCACTTGCAGAGCTCGAGTAGGAGGACCTGATTATCCACATGGCACATCGAAGAGTCATTTCTCCCATCACCCCAGGTGATGAAGACGACCTACAGGTGAGCCATATTACCACCGAAGCCTCTACGTTAGGACCCCCAGGTCCTTCAAATATAGTGGTTGAAGTGACTCCCGACCGGAGAGCCCCCTTTTTCAAGTATCTCCAAAATTGTTACCTCCTGACTGATCGGGCCGAGCGTGAGAGAATCCGACACTGCGCACTGCAGTTTACCCTCCAGAGTGGTCCTAGTCTGGAGTAGATCCTCTAAAAGCACGAGTTCGATGGTGTTCTACTCTGTTGCACCCAAGGAGTCGAGATTTCTCAGGTCATGCAGGAGGTTCACGCCAGTTCCTACAGGGCTCATCAGACCGGGCCAAAGCTATCTCACTAGATCCAGAGAATGTGGTACTTTTGGCCCTCTATGATCCATGATTTACATCGAGTTCACAAAGAGATGTCATGCATGTAAAGTTCATGCCAACTTCGTAAATCGACCACTGGAGCCTCTCCACATCATCAAGTACTCTTGGCCCTTCGCAGTCGGGGGACTGGATGTCATGGGACCATATCTGCCGGTGACAGCTCGTCAGTGTAGGTTCATCCTGACCGCTATAGATTTCTTCTCCAAGTGGGCAGAGGTAGTTCCACTCAAGGAGGTCAAAACCCATTCTATCATTGACTTCGTAAACTCTAATATCATCTACCGATTAGGATTCCCTCACACCGTGCTCACTGATAATGACACCAACTTACGAGCAACCTAGTAGAAGAAATTGTACACCAAGTACAACATCTGTTCTAACCATACCTCCCGCTACCACGTGCAAGAAAATGGGAAGATTGAGGGGTTCAACAAGACCCTCTCTAACATTTTGCAGAAAATGGTTGGTCAGAACAAGAATAGTTGGTCGGACAAGCTCCCCAACACCCTCTGGTCTTATCGGACAATGACTCATAATTCCACACAAATGAACCCATATTCCCTGGTATATAGAACAGAAGCCATCCTACCTATCAAGATTCATTTTCCTTTATTACGCACAGCGGTCTACAACCAGCAGGCGCCAGATAAGGTAGCTGAAATTCGTCTGGTTGAATTGGAAGCACTTGACAAGAATAGGCTTCATGCCCTGCACAACCTGGAAAGACACCAAAACAAGATGGATAGAGCCTTAAACAAGAAGGTCCGCCTCTTCTCTTTCCTACAAGGTGATCTGGTATTGGCCCTCCGGACACCAATGATACCTGGCAGGAAACCACCCAAGTTATATCCCAAATGGGAAGGACCTTTCGTTTTATATAAGGTTTACCCTAATGGTGCATACTCACTGGTGACCATGGATGGTGAGCGTATAACTCCTCCCACCAATGCCAAATTCCTCAAGAAATACTTTTCTTGAGCTAGTTGGTCCTACATGACCCTAAACTGCCTAGTCCGGCATGACCCAAAAACTATTTGGTCCTGTATAACCCTAAAACTATTTAGTCCTGCATGACCGTAAATTTTCAGGTCCAGCATGACTCTAAAACTATTTGTTCCTGCATGACCCTAAACTGCCAGGTCCGACAAGACCCTAAAACTATTTGGTCCTGCATGACCCTGAACTGCTGGGTCCGGCATGACCCTAAAACTGTTTGGTCCCACATGACCCTAAACTGCCCGGTCCTACATGACTTTAAACTATAAAATGTCCCTCATGATGTTAAAATGTATTTAGTCCTAAAAAGATGTTAAACTGTAGCCTTATAACTACGTACATCTTGATTCCCATCCGCATGGGATACATAGGAACTCTCAGACGCTTGATCCTAAGTCCATCCCTCAGGCTCTTCTCTTTGAATATCCCCTGGGTATAGTTCTCTCAGAGGGTTCTTGCATAGTATAGTGTAGGATCCTTTAGCCCCACTCATGTCAGGATTACGACAGTTGCACCATGTGTCCCCTCCCCGTTCTTCTATCCTCCCATGTCCTCACCGCACGAAGTTAAACTGCATGGTCTTTAAGAACTATATATGGCTTGATTCCTATCCTCACAGGATACATAAGAATGCCCAAACATTTTGGCTGTTGTCCCAACATGAACTTCAGAATCTCCCCGCGGGTCAATACATATGGTATGGTACATTCTTTGGCCCCAATTCACGTTGATCTCATCTTTATCTCGCCATACGTCCCACTCTTAGGAGATATTCATCACTTCCACTTCCCTTCTTGACATTAAAATGCATGGGTAAAACTATGCTTCACCCACTCCTCTGATTGGGACTCCATCATCTTTCACATCCAAAAGAACCCCTGACTGGCTTGGATGCTCGGACTAAGGGCTCTCCTACCACTTCGGGCCAATTCCCACAGGGATGTTGAGCAACAAATTGATACAAGTCCCACGTTGCGAATATGGTCAGCGGTTGATGCTCATTTGTTGTTCCCATTTCAGGTCACACTATAAGGATGCTATGTTTCGAACATGGTCAGTGGCTATCCTTTTTCATTGTCACCACCCCCATAGATCCTAAACATTGAGTGCGGTGGTTCATCCTGCCCGTTGTATCTTCAAGTTGAAACCCCCTTCGGGTGATGCCATCTATTAGTCCCTTATATTATGGGGAAATCTGAACCTGGCTCCTTGTTTCCCACACCGAGCATTGCTCACGTGGGCTTAGGAGCTGTGATGAGGCAGTACCCACACAAGAGGTCATATGGCTATAGTTGGTCGGGACACCCAGCCTTAGGTCCTTCGACCCCTTCGGGCCCCTCGCCCAAGTTCTCTTTTAGGATTGTGTGGTACGGTGCAGACTCATGTTCTCAGTCACGTCAGGCTATTTCGCTACACCACACATATACCCTTGAGATATCCCTTACTTCTTTTATCATCCATTCTGTGAGAACATTCACTACAATGCTTGACATGACCCATCATTTGGGTTTCCATCACCTTCTATATCTAGAAGGGCCCCCGAATGGCATGGAAACTCGACCCAAGGGCTCTCCTACCGTTATAAGCTAATGCCCTTGAGGATTGTGAGTGACAAGTTGATGCAAGTCCTGTTTTGAGAATATGGTCAATGGACGATGCTCAATTGTTCTCCCCCCTTTGGGTTACACAAGGGTGGATACTGTGTTGTGAACCTGGTCAATAGTTGTCCTCAATCATTGTTGTTGCTTTGTGGTCTTCCATAAGGATGATGATTTTCCCTTTCTGTCCCAGGCATATGACATTAAACTAGGCATATACGGTCCAAGTTATATGACCCTAAACTAATATCACCTTCATCCTCACTGCAAGACGTTAAACTACAGACTGGATAGGACTTTCCATCCAAGGCCCATCCTCAGGCCCCTTGGCCTTCTCAGGATCCCGACCCAAGTTCTCACTTAGTGTTGTACGGTGTGGTGTGGATTATGTCCTCATTCATGTCGGGTTACTCACCGCGCCATATACCCCCTTCATGTGGGGTATCTTACCCATTTTCATCCTTGATGCATAGCGGTAAACTGCACATTACCCTCTTCTATAACTACACGTGGCTGGATTCCCATCCTCATGGGATATGTAGGAATGCCCGGACATTTCGTCTATAGGCCCAACCCCATCTCGTAGAGATCTCCCTGTTATCTAGGACCCTTGGCTTGCATTCTTAAATGAGAGGGATATATGGTGCAGTATGGGATTATGTCCTCATTCACGTCAGGTTTGTAACAACCACACCATGTATCTATTTCTCCTGATAGTTATCTGTCTCTATGTTCTATACTCATATTTTCAAATTGGCTACTCTCAAGTTGTGCCCCTCGACCCTCTAAGGTGGTTCACCAATGTTCCCAAGAGTACTCTGGTTCAGTATCTGGAGTATCGGATTTTACCTGGACATGCTTTTGCCCATTTTCCAGGCTTCATGTTCCCCTTCATTTGGGCTTCCATAATCTTTCACACCCGAATGGACCCCCAAATGGCACAGATGTTAGGCCTAAGGGATATCCTACCATTATGGGCCAACTTCCTTATGGGTTTCAGGAAACAAATCATTACAAGTCTCATGTTGAGAATATAGTCAGTGGTCAAAGCTCAGTTGTTTATCCCCATTTCAGGCTAACGCGATACAGATGTTGTGTGTCGAACATGGTCAACAGTTATCCTCCATCGTCATGCTATCCCCCTCAAGCCTTGAATATTGGTTACATGATTCACATTATTTTCCACCCCATCATGTCCAAATAGAATTTTAACACTCCTGACATTATCCCTCAGTGCACATTTTCATTTTATGAGGAAAAAATCCATGGTAAAGGCATCATTCGGGGATCTGTACCGATTTCCCTTTGGCATGAATTCCAGGTATTGAAAAAAACCTCTTCCGCCCTTATTTCCCACACCAAGTTTGACTCACGTGGGCTTAGGAACCGGGTTGATGTTTGAACTTACCTGGAAAGATTTTTCTCCTCTATGGTTTGAGATCTAAGATCATAAACTAATACCTCTTTTAGAACTACGTACAGCTTGATTCCCATTCCCATGGGATACGTAGGAACGCCTAGACATCTTGTCTTTGGGTCCAGCTCGAGTTCCACTAATTTATCTATTTTGTTCTGCCTTCAGGGCTTTAACTCCTATGGTACTGCGTGGCATGGTATGGGATTCTATCCTCATTCACATCGGGTTTGCATTAACCGTACCATGTATACCCCTTTCTAGGAGTTATCCCCCTACTTCCTCTCCCACATGACATCAAACTGTATGTTGTCCCACACGACGTTAAAAGTAACCTTCAAGAACTACGTATGGATGGATTACCATTCTCATGGGATACGTAGGAACACCTGGACATCCTTTCTTCGGGTCCAGCTAAATTGGGAGCTAGTTTCTCCTTCCCCTTATCCTCCAATCATTCCTGGCCCCTTGGACTGAGGTTTCCTCCTCAGAATCGCGCACGGTATGGTGTGGACCTCACCCTCATATGCTTTATCACACCGTGGGCATCCCCTCTGGGACCTCATCTCTACTGTATACCTCTGAGCCATATGACTTTAAACTATGACACTTAGTCCCACACAAATTTAAACTATTGTGTCTATCCTAAACGATGTAAAAAATGCATGGTTGGTCCCATCACATGACCCTAAACTGTGACATTATCATCCTGACCGCATGACGAAAAACGACACTGCACCGTGATATCCTCACTCGAGGAGGCATCTTGTTTGGTATCAGTCATGCACCAAAACATTTGTGAACTCCTGCACACGGCTTGATTTTTGTGGAGATTCCTAGACTTTTCATCCTAGGTCCACCACTACAAAAAAAACACACATTCATCCTAAAGGAAAAACAAGATATATCAAATACCGCTTCTTTCGGTGCTAGGGCCAGACCCACACGACCTTTTATAACTATGTGTGGAATGATTCCCACCCGCATGGGATATGTAGGAACACCCGTGCACTTTTCCTCGGGCCCAGCCTAACTTAAGTTTTCGATCCCTTGACCTGAAACATACCCCAAGAAGCACACGGTGATCTAGACCAGGTCCTCATTCACATTAAGTCTTGTAATTACATCATCGTGTGTCTCTCATTTCCTACCATCTGTGGTCCAAGATCTATGAATATAAACTAAGACCACTCCACGTCCTTGCCACAAGATATTAAACTGCATGGCATCTTTAAGAACTACGTGTGGCTTGATTCCCATTATCATGGGATACATAGAAATGCCCAGGCATTTTGGTCTCTGGGTCCAGCCCCAGGAATCTACAAATCCTGTCCCTTCTTTTTCGGCCCCTTGGCCCAAACTCAATTGGGAACATGTGTTGTGGTGAGTACCTCTTAGGTTCTCATTCACATAGGGTTTTTCAATAGCCTCACCATGTGCTTCCTATATCTTTTCTCAATGTGGTATGAGTTCTATGACCCAAAACTAAGATCTCTCTATGGGAACTGTGCGTCACGTTTGGCTATTTCGCCACCCTGTGCACATTCCATTAAATCAAGCCCCCCTTAATGGTGCACCCCAGGACCTTAAGTTGAAATTGTATGACCCCAGGACCCTTGTCCTTGGGAAGGGACTCAACTCCCTCTATCTGATGCGTATCATAGTCATATTCAGATGCATTTTGACAAAGATTCCAAAGTATGGAAATTTCATGGGGACATTCCCCTCGTTCCATGTTCAAGCATCGTGAGCCCGTAATTTGGATCCTCATCCTCTTGCAGGTCTTAAGGTACCCCCTGTGCGGCCTGGTCTCATGCCACACTGGCTTACCTACTTCCCTGGGACAACATCCATGAAGATCTCAGATTACAATTGAGACTGGTCCTGCATTTCAAACACGGTCAAAAATAGACCCTCATTTGTCTTTCCCCATTTCAGGATAATGCGATATGGATATTGTGTTTAGAACATGGTAAACAGTTATTCCCTATCATCACGCCATAATAATTGTGGTCTAGATCTCGAGAATCATGATTCACATATTTTCACTTCCTTATGTTCAAGTGGAATTCCAACATACTCGGCTTTACTCCTCCGCGCATCTACATGATCTATATAGGCGGGTCACCATCAATGGGACATCATTCACCTAGTGTCCCATTGTCCCTAACTTGTGCCTCCCTATGCTAGGAAATCCCCATCACTACTGCTTGTTTCTCACATTGAGCACAACTCACATGGGCTTAATAGTTCTCGTAGGACGTGTACTGGGGCATCCATGTCATGTGTATCTTCCCTCATCCCACATGACATTAAAATGCTCTCTCAGAACTACATATGGCTTGATTCCCATCCTCATGGGGTATATAGGAATGCCCAGACACTTTTCTCTGGGCCCAACATAATTTTCACTCTTTGTCCCCTGACCTGAAGAGTTTCCTCCGGGGATACGTGGTGTGATCTGGACCAAGTCCTCATTCATATCAGGTTTATAGATACCTCAACACATACTCCCTTCCTGGGATCTTCCCTTTCAATACATTCCCCATCATATGATGTTAAACTGCATGAGTCCATATGTCCTCAACCCATGACACTAAACTGTGGTTCTACCTTGAACAATTTCAGGATGCCCTATGTTAATCACGGGATGCGTCAGTTTCCTCTCCAGAGAAGATTCTCCCTACCAGTGTTGGTCTCTGACCACATTGTGCCCCAAGAACTACATGTGGCTTGATTCCCATCCCCATGGGATATGTAGGAACCCCTAGAAATCCTGTCTTTGGGTTTATCCCCATTAATCATAATTCCTGTTCCCCCCTCTTTTTTTTGTCCCTTGACCTGAGCTCTTTTGGGGAACCAGGAAATTGCAGCTTTACCTTGAACAAGCTCAGGATTCCCCACAATAGTGTTGGGAGGCAATATTTTCCTTATCAGATAGGTCCTGTTCAGAAGTATGTTTGATCCCTAATCAGACCGATATACCCACCTAATGTGTTTCCACCACGGTGGTGTTGAACAACCCATCACTCCACTATCCATGCTTTGCATACCCCTTTATTCAGATCCTCGTCCTCTTTCATGTCTAGAGGAACCCCCTAACAGTATGGATGCAAGGTCCATGGATCACCTACTATTTTTGGATAACGTTCCTGGAGACTAATATATGACATTTTGAGTCAGGCACCATGTTTCAAACACGGTCAGTGGTCGGCCCTCATTTGTTATCCCCATTTTAGGCTAACACAATAAGGATACTGTGTTTCGAACACGATCAATAGTCATTCTTAATTGTCATGCCATCACTACAGTTTTCCGAATCCTGGGTATTGTGACTCATACCTTCCATCCCCCCTATTCGGATTTATTCCAGTGCCCCTGGAGTTACCCCATTTGTGCACAAGAGCACATCTAGAAGACGATAATTCGACTGTTCTGAGAGCTTTATTCCCCAGTCATGTCTCTCTCTTCTCTTTCCGGGAATCCATATTGGTTGTTCGAACCTCGGGTGCCTGAATCTTGGTTGGCACTCCTACATTCAAGCGAAGTAATAGTGCGAACATCCTTTGTTTCTCACATTTGGTATGACCCACGTGGGATTAATAATGGATTGATATTTATTTCAAGATCATGGTTGGAAGATATTAAACCAAATAAACAAGTAAACAAATCTATCCATATATGCAGTTCAGAACAAGAGGCATTAAGAAGAAGTGTGTTTATATGTTCGACCAAAATAGGGCCCTTAGGGATCATCATCTTGGATAAATCACTATAGAGCCGCTACCTTTTGGCTTATGGCCTCCAGGATTTCCTCCCGCCCTCTGAGAAACTTTTCTTCATCAGCAGCCACAAGGCACAGTTCACTGACCCTAGCCTGTGCTTGCGCCTGTCTAGTTTGGAGTGCAGTCATTTAGTGACCCACTTCCACTAGCTTCTCTTGGGAATCCTCCAGCTGGGACCTCAATTGCTCCTCAAGCACATAACAGTTTTCAATGTATACCTCCTTCTCTTTCATTTGTTCTTCGAGGAATTGGACTTCTCGTTCTACCTTTAGGAATGCTTGGGTACTCCACGATTCTTCCTAACACCGGGAAACGTCAGAGAATTGGCTGCTCTCGTGTAGATTCTTGGTCATGTAGTTTCGGAATGTCGAATGAAGGCATTGAGCATCCACCCCTCCAACACAGATAAAGCGCAACCAGGTATGGAGAGATCCCATCCGTTTTATCCATTCTATCTGAGGCTAACCAAGAAAGCACTTGGACACACTTCCAACCTTTGAGCTGCTTCATGCGGCTCTCATCGGCTGCCTACGAATCAAAATCATCTATCTCCTTAGGATCTGCAGTCCGATAGTCAGGGAAAGTAGTGAGGAGTTCAGTAGCAGGGTCTTCTATGGGAACCTCCACCTCGTCAGTGACTTCGCTCTCGTCGGGATGGAATTCCACCCTGGTGGTATTACCACCTCTCATTACGATGTCCGTCTCATTGAGTACCAGTGTATGGTTGTTTGGAATGGCTACTTCTGCAAAGGCTGATGCGGTTACTGCCCATCCCACTTCTATAGAGGCCCTAGACTCGACAGTTCATTGTGCCTCCAACCTTGTGATCACTACATCAGGAATTAGTATCTTGATTAGCTAAATTCTCCAGCAAAGAGGGAAAACCAATGAGAAAGGAATTATTGAAGCTAAGTGCAGAAGTGGCCAATGCCTGTGTCATGGAGGGGAACCTCGCCATGGGAGAGCCTTCGACACTTGTCAATTCGATTAATGGTGTTGGATCCTCTTGAAAAATGGGAATGGTAGGGGATATCCTTCCGGCTCATCACCTTCTAGTCCGACTGAAATCGATGCCCCATTACACCTAGTCCCAAGGGTTGGCTCCTGAGGTTGCTCCCCGGTTTCCATAGACTTACCCGCGCCCTCGGTGGGAGAGGATTCATGGGGACCCTCGCCCATGTGTTCCTGAGTAGGATAGGGTTTGGTTGATGGATCGAGACTATGAAAAGATGAAGGATAGTATAAGGTTTAAACCATACCTCAAGCTACTCTGCTAGTTCTGCATCAGAGCCAACAATTTCACCACTCTCTCGGGAACTCTGCTAGTGAGTGGGAGCTTCTGAAGGCCCCTCACCACAAAGACCCCCGACTTGGTCCTCTTCTTCCAGTCCTTCTTCTTCCTCCTCCTCCTCTTATTCTTATTCGTCTTCTTATTCTTCTTCTTCTTCTTCTTCTTCATCCTCCTCTACACTTTCATCCTTGGATGGTAGCCTCTATGGGTCCTGATCCTGGATAAGCATTACTTTCACTAGGAGATGCGGTTCTTCATATCTCCCCCACTGGCATGCGTACATGTACATGGCTATTTGGTATGCATGCCGACGATGAAAGTTTACTTTATCAAGTATTTGGATGCGCCCTATGTCTGGTACACATCAAACTCTGCCATAACTCTTTGACGGACATGGACTGTCGCAGTGTTCTCCAAGCAGACCACAGAGACGGGAAGATAGCATCGACAGAAGACGTCAGGAGGTACCTGAGTTGCTTTACTGGTAGGTCCCTAGTTGGACCCCGAGGCCATGCACGAGACCACCCTTACCCGGAGGGCAGAGGCACATTTTCGGTCTGTGTTTCCCCTACCGATGAAGTACCAGCCTGCGCCGTGCTAGCCCCCTGACCCATTCTTTGCCTCACTTCCCCCGTGACACCTCTCCTACCATCCTTCTCTTTAGGTTATTCACTAGTTGCCTTGATTTTCCAAATGCCTTTCCAAAGAATCACCTCAGGGTATGTTCTCTTCTAGTGTTCAACATACTCTATTGACAGTCTGACACTGATGTCGTTGGGGGGAAGAGTAATTATTTCGCCCAAACTTGCCATCATGAACATAATCCACAACTGGCAGAGAATACATGGATTCATCTCTTCCCGTACCTCTGTATATACTTTCTTGGGCATCCGTTGCATGCACCCAAACTACCTGGAAAATCTGGTCAACACATAGGGTTTTCAGAATATTTTTCCATTAATTTGGGCCACTAGCACGCCACCCTAGATGCTCTGTAGGTACTCCCACTGCTACAGTGGACCCTTCCCATCATCTACCATTTGGGAAACTGGGGTTCGGAATGGGTGGAAGTAGAAGTGAGTGTGGATGATGATCTTGAGCTTGACCCTGTCATCCCTGAGTGTCAATGGGCAGATCCCAGTGATGTTCAAGAGGGATGGCTGCATACTGTTACCCAGGGGGGGGGGATGGTGTTCAGGAAGTCATACCCACCACAATGGGATGCGACCCAACCGTGGAGGATCTAGAATGGCCCGCATATCCTCCTAGGAATACTTCCCCTCGAAATGTGCCCTAGGATACTGTATAGCCTTTCCAACACTGGTACCCCTAGTTTAACCTTGTTCTTTGCTGCCATAATCCCGACCATCACTAGCGTCCCCAGGCAGACTCCCATCCTCGTGTCCCGAAAGGGTAACAACAAGCCACTCAAGAACACGACGATGAACCCAACATATCACACATTTGGGTCTCGACCTTCATTGATGCCAAAGCCCTATGATCGATACTCTCCCATCTCCAAAATCTTCCAATATGATCCTGCCTTTCCCCTATGAGATGTGTTCAAGCATTGCTTCCCTCGGCCTGGAATCTTCATGGCCATGTCTTGGGCCAGGAAAAGACTAAACCACCCTGAATAGGGTATGTCCTTTAGGATATATTTTATTTTGAGTTCCTCTTTAGCCAGCTCCAGCAGGTTCCATTACCGGATTGGGGTGCGAGTCCTATCCCCTAGACATTATTCATTGGGAGGAAATCATCGTACTAATACCCCTCCAAGGGGATTCCCCCGATACAATGGACATCCCATAGACTGATGCCCACCTCCCCATGGTGGAGGTGAAAAGTGTTGGTATTAGGTGACCAACGACTGAACAACACTGCTACTAAGTCCTTCTATTGGTAAAAATGGAATCAAGACGTCCAAATGACCTCAAAAATCCTAATGACCGGCAGCTCCGGCCCAGATTCCTTGCATGCCTAGCGTACCCAGTACGCCCATTCCCATTCATTGGTAAAGTTTCCCCTGAATCAGAAATCCCACTCCTGCCATCCCTTCGTCTCATCAGTAATGATACTTCTGAAAGTACTTGCATAAATAGCGGGGGATTCCTCGAGAACTTGATTGCTTCCCGCAATCATCTTAGTCTTCAGATTAAGGACATATATGGCTATGTTCTATGTTTCCCTAGTTTGGTGGCCATTTTTGGTGATGTGGAATTGTGGAAGACTATCCTCATGCGTCACCCATGACCACGGTGTGTCCATCTCGAAACCTGGCATCACCAACTCTTCCGGAATATCGAAATTACATAGCGGTAGGCTACCACTTAGGACATAGTCCTTTTGAGCTTGCGTGAGCATGTTGAAAAGCATTTGGTTATTAGACACGACCCTCCTCATGCAAATAATCTAAGGGTTTGTGATCATTTGGGTTCTCCTTGCTGCAGCGGAAACATCCCTCTCGACGTCGGTCTGATGAACAACCATTTTTAGAACTCCTTAGGGTTTGGCACGAAAGACAGAGGAATCAGCCTGCAAAAGCGGCGGTTGTGAAAAAGAAGGAATATTCAGCACCCAAAAGCGGCGATGTTAAATAAGGTCGACGGGCGTGGAAAAATTCCGGATGGCGCCCAAAAAGTCAAAGTAGGGCCAAGGGGGGGCCCTCAGCCTATTTATAAAGCACGAACATGGATTTCACTCCTGCGCAACACTCTTGCGCACACAAATTGCGTTTTTGCGCGCCACCGAGGATAGAATTCCTATTTTTAGGTCAACCCTCAGAATCTGATCTCTAGGTTCCCTTTCAGCCCCTATTATACGGGGGGGGGGGGAATTTTTACACTGAAATTCAGAGAAGGGCCACATCGGGCGGGTAAAAGAGCACATAATGAATTTGAGACACAAAAAAGGAGATCCTAGGGCCCTGAGAGGCGGGCGTGAACAAGATTCAGAAGTCACGCACACGAGGAGTTTCGACACGCAAGCCGTTGCATTCCAAACTTCCCTTCCACACCCAAAATGCTGCCCTCTACGTCGGGCCGCTCTGGACCTGTTTCCATGCCCAAGGCGATGTCGACCGGGGGTTTGCGCACTAACCTTCCCTTCCGCGCCCAAACCGCCGCCCTCCACACCGGGCTGCTCCAGCCCAGTTTCTGTGCCCAAGGCGTCTTCGAACGTGGGTTTTCACGCTGACCTTCCCTTCCACGCCCAAACCGCCGCCTTCCACGACTGGCCATTCCGGCCCCGTTTCCACGCCCAAGGCGCCGTCGAACTCGGGTTTTCATGCCCGACCCATTTTCTATGCCCGACCACATTTCCATACCCAAGGAATCGTCAAACGTCCATTTCTGTGCTCGACCCCATTTCTACGCCCAAGGTGAGGTCGAACGTCCGTTTGCGCGCCCGACCCCGTTTTCGTGCCCAAGGCGACGTCGAACGAGGTTTGCGCACCGTGCTCTTGCGTGCCATTATGAGGTCTCTGACTATAAAATGAATCATATCCTAACTCTTCAGGGATGGTGACCGAAGATAAAGTGACGATCTGCTACGCAAAAACCTCATCTTCTGCGACCGCGTGAAAAACCCATGGCCTTCAGATATTGGTTCTTGCGCGATAGGTTCCCCAAGGGCGCCTTTATATGGGCCCTCAGCTCCTTTTAAATTGAATTTTCCCTAAGTTGATTGCATGCAAGGGGTTACCTCTTACACGCAAGTCCCCGCTCCATCAAGCTTTCTTGTGTGCATTATGTCAAAATTGCGTGCAAACCGTCCGGATTGCACACAACCCTTTCATCTTGCGCGCCGCCGATCCCTCTTGCCCGCAACCCTTCCATCTTGCATGCCACCGGTCCCCCTTGCAGGCAACACGTCCATCTTACATTCCACCAGTCCCCCTTGCACGCAACACGTTCGTCTTGTGGGCAACCCGTCCGTCTTGCGCGCCACCCGTACCTCTTGTGCACAACCTCTTCATCTAGCACGCAAACCTTCCCTCTTGCATGCATACTTCCTATTTTTCCCCAAACCATTCTCTGAAACACGCTCCATGTGATGAACTCACCTTGAGGTACCGTGTTTGAGCCTCTCTTATGCGCGACACATATGCATCAGTATCTCTTTTGTCGTGCGGCCCCTCAGGTTTTCACAGAGCAATTTAAATGTCACTTGGATGATACTTCCCATTGCGTTGTTTCACCTCATGCTCCTTCGCATCGGCATGCTAGAGGCTATTGCTTCTTCACATAGCCACGCTAACATAGTCCCCCAACGGTTCTCACCATACCACCCCACAACTACGGCGTTTCCTATCCCTTATCTTCAACAAGGTGTAGAGGGTGCCCGTTATGTAACTCCTAGGGGTGTAGATTAAACCCACCTCATCCGAGCTGTAGGACGTTAAACGACCAAGCACCATCGTCTTCAGTACATGACGTTAAACTGTGACATCACACTGTGCTATGCACACGGGGTGCCCTATCTTGGACATTCTCTACGTCCACTAGTCTCCACAGGAGTGTGATCAATCCTCACATGGAATGATATCCTCTTTATCGGAGTGACACCCATCCATGGGGAAAGAGAAACCACCCTAGTGTAAGCCCCTAACTTTCCATGTAGGAGGCAGCTCCTCTACTCCTCCTCTCTTCTTGGGTGCCAAATCCCTCTCCCGCTGGGCTTTGTCACCACCAGATCCTCCCTCCTAGAGTAATTCCCAATCTCCATCACCTTGGGCTGGTAACCACGCATAAGCCCCGGTTTCCTATTTGGGCCTCTAACTATGTGTAATCCCCACTCCACTTCCCATGGACGCACCTTTCACGACATGATCATCAGGTCTTTGCTGTCTCTTGTTTCTCACACTGAGCATGACTCACGTGGGCTTAGAACAAGCATCGACTAGGGCATCCTATCCGGTCAACCTAGAGCGTAAGCCCCACAACCCACCAACCTGAACTACGTGGAATTTGATCCTTGCCAAGGCAGGGTACATAGGAAGCCTCCCCGAGGTTCATGCATAAAAAACATTGGTCCCAACCATCTTCATGTCGGTTCACCAAACCAACCTGAACTACGTGGAATTTGATCGTTGTCAAGGCGGGGTATATAGGAAGCCTCCCCAAGGTTCAATCCCAACAACCATTGGTCCCGGCCATCTTCACATCGGTTCACCAAACCATCTTGAACTATGTGGTCTTTGATCCTTGCCAAGGTGGGGTATGTAGGAAGCCTCCCTGAGGTTCAATCCCACCACCCATTGGTTCCGACTCCCTTCACGTCAGTTCCCACACCATATAAACTATGGGGTCTTTGATCCTTTCCAAGGCAGGGTATGTAGGAAGCCTCCATGAGGTTCAAGCCCACTATCCACTGGTCATTCCAACCATATTTATGTTGGTTCATGAACACCTTGGGAAACTTAGAGTGTAATCCCCACACCAACCGCTTGAACTACGTGGTCTTTGATCCTTACCAAGGAGGGGTATGTTGGAAGCCTCCTTGAGGTTCAAGACCACAATCTATCTGGGCCCCAGGTCCTCATTCATGTTGATTCACCCCCATCCTGCATGACGTTAAACTGTGAGCCTCAATTAGCGATAAGCCATTACCTCCCTTGATCAGCGGTAAGCTGTTGTTTCCCCCAGTCAGCAGTAAGCTGTTGCACCCACCTGAACTACGAGGTCTTTGATACTTTTGAAGTAAAGGTATGTACGACACCTCCCTAAGGCTCGATAACAACAACCATTAGACCCCAGGTCTTCTACTTTGGTTTACCAACCCCCATCCCAAATTACGTGGGATTTGATCTTTGTCTCCTAGACAAGGTACGAAGGAAGCCTCCCTGAGGTTCAACCCCCATCCAGCGGTAAGCTGTTGCAACTCCATTTAGCGGTAGAACGCCATTAACTACATCCAGCAGTAAGCCGTTGTGACTCCATTCCGTGGTAAGCCGCCGCGACCCTGTCCTGTGGTAAGCTGTCGAAATCCCCATCCAGTTGTAAGCTTTTGGAATCCTCAAGAAGTGGTAAGATGTCATCAAATGAACTAAGATGAATTTGATTCCTTCCCATGGGGATACGTAGGAAGCCTCTTTGAGGCTCAATCCCAAATTCATCATCATCCTCATGGTGGTTCCATCTCATTATCTATCCACTTCATTTAACACTCCATCATCCATCCTGATTCTTACCCGGGCCGCACATCTCGGTGGGATCATGCCATCTCATTCCCCATTCCCCTTAACACCAATCAGGATGCTAACCACACGTTAGCCCTGACATTAGTGTTTCCTCCATAGGTTGAACCCATCTGATCCACTTTAATCAATGTTCTGGTCAGTCCGATCCATCTCTGTTACATGTTAAACTCGCGGAATACCCTGTGTTAAACATGGGAAGCTAAGGAAAACCTCAGATACATGCCCATGACATATGATCCCCCATGTCCGATATGGGATTACTTGGGCTTTCGTGCCCTTGAGAAGCCCTATAATAAGAGGAAGAAACCTAGATGCGCCAGTGTCCCAATGTCCAGACATGCTAGTGATGTCCAACGTGACTATTCCCCTAACCGAAGGTTTCTGCCCTAACTGGACCCTTTGGAATGTCATGACAGAAGAAATGTAATTAACTAGTGTCCATGAAGTTATGGCATTAGAAAGAGTTTCATGAACAATGTATTAAATCTATAAGGGAGACCTGGACTAGGTGATGAGTTCTGAGGAGGAATACACAGAAGGAAGAACCAACATACCATCATCCCGTTTATATCAAGAAGAAAACTTCCCTGAATAAGGATTGAATGTCTCCCGCCTTTGGAAAGAGGGAATGCGGGGCAACAGCTGCGCATCCTCCACAGACGGATGTACACGTCCCGGTGAAAGCGTCAGAAACACACGTACATATGGGGAATAAAAAAAACAATGAATAGTTGTGTTTCTTTGAGAGGATCTCATCATAGAGAAACCGAAGTTGACTTTTAGGGCATGTTGGAAAAAATTATTGAACTATGTTATTTGGGACAAAATTATATAACGATGTTTAAATGTTAGTGGTCAAATACTGAAAGAGGATTTCATGTTCATTAGAGCCATGAAATAATTGATACTAAATATAAAATTATTCTTGTAGTAAATGAACAATTTCTATTGGATCATCAAGAAAATTAAATTTATTATGAAAATTACTAGGATACTTCAAGATTGTTGGGTGATTGGTGGAGCATACTAAAAATAAAATATCAGGAAAATGAGTTTACTCAAAGTGAATATGGTTCCGCTGAAGTGCAAGGAATTGAAAATTTTCAAGAGACTGATCAAAATACATATTTTTCATGAAGATACATGAATATTGATGATGAAACCCCATAGTTAATATTTTATGATGACAATGATGTTAATAATGTTAAAAATGAGTTTTAAATGAAAAAAGATGATAACAATGAAACTCATATGTAAATTAATTATACTGAGGAGGAATTTGAAGACATAGACATCATTAGATATGAAGATGAGGATGTAGATGAAAATTGGAATGATTAAATGCTGGTTATAATCATATATAATATATATCTACATATAATAGTTATTTTTAACTATTTTCTAACAACAACAATTTCGCATTTCAGATGGACAATGATTGTTTTCATCAGTTACATGAGGATGCTCTACCTTTGGACGAGTAGGATATTGGATCATCTGACCCTCAATCTTATGGTGATTTAGGGTGGACTTGGAGGGGGTATGGTCTTTCTCGATTGATGATTCCTGACCCTATCCCGGAGCAACTTCCACATCTTTACTTTGATCCACGCATGCAGATGTATGTTTACCTATGTATTTAATTAGTTTTAATTAATTTATTTATATACTAATTTTTTTATTATTTGTTCTTTTTTCATAGATTTTCACATATAATTGTTGGACAGGGGATCACTATATTGTGTAATTATTTTTCTAAAGCTTGGGTCACATGGGATAAAATTACCATTGATGTTCAGTAGTTCTTATTCGATCATTGGATGGTACGTAAATAAATAATATTTATTTAGAATTTTATTTAATTAAGAACTTGATATTATAATTTATTTATAGGGTTTATGGTATACCATCGATGAGAGCATGAATGACACTATCCAGATGGCATGGGAGAGGTTTATACATGAACGTTGTCATCAGTTGTTTCAAAATTTTAGAAGGAAATCAATGACAGAATAAGGAGTGGCAGGGTTTGATAAGTCTTGTCACAACAACCAACTTGATTACATTTCATGTCAATTTTGGGATGGATTATGTTTAGACTGTATGGTTGGTAATTTTCAGGGGAGATCATCTGTAGGTTGACAAAATCGGGGAAGACAAGAGGTGACACATTGAGCTGGTAGTCATATATTCAATACTCATAGGGAACATATGGTAAGTAATTTTTTTTAAAATAATTTATACAACATTAAATGTAAAATTTTTATTTTATATTCATATAGGCAGTCTAACAACTTGATATTATGTAGTTCAACATTTATAGGAGGATGTAAAACAATCTGGTCACTAAAAAAATTAGAGTTGATCGCCAATGTTAGATTGCGATCAGTGTAATTTCTTTTTGAGTTTTAAAATGAAATTCAAATAATATTTTAACTATTTTAATTTTAAATTTCATTTGAAGGATTCATATGAGGCTATGATGTCTTAGAAAAAGATTGAGAGTCATTCCAAGAAAGAGGGTCAGATCAGTGCCTACTAATTTGATGAGGAAGCATGGATGCATGCAACTTAGTATGGATTTGATAAAGGTCGAGTTGTTGGTATCAACTCTCGATTGATGCTTGGGAGTTATTATGGGACCGATGTGATGTCAGAGTCTAGCTTGAGAGGATATTATGGGGAGTCATCGTCATTTTCTGTATATTATCAGGAGAAACATTGATCTCAGAGTGAGATTATAGAGAGTATGTTTAGGGAGCATGAAGAGCTCCATTGACAGCAGCATCAACAACAGTAAGAGGAGAAGCGTCGATGGCACCAGTAGTAAAACTAGTAGAATATGGAGTACATGCATCATCTAACTTATGGTTTAGGGATGGAGTTCCCTCCACCATCTCCTCCAGCTCCTCCAGAAGACCCCCCAGTGATGTTAACTCCTTTAGAAGACCTCCTTGTGATGTCAGCTCCACAAGAGGACCCCATAGTGACATCAACTCCTTTAGAGGACCCCCTAGGGATGTCAGCTCCTCCAGAAGACCCACCAATGATATATTTACATTTTATAATAAAACATTTGAAGGTTATTTTTTTATGTAATATTATATATCTACATATCTACATATTTCATTTTTTATATTACTGCAAATATTATGTTTTATTATTTTTATTTTTTAGTATTTTGTTATTTTATTATTTATTTAAATTTTTTAATTATTTTACTTATTTTATTATTTATTTATTATTTTATTAAAATTAAAATTTAATAATAATATTATTATTATTATTTATTTTTTTATATTTTTGTGAATATTGAGGTTTTTATTATTTTATAATTTTTTATAATTTTAGTATTATCATTATTCTAATTAATATTAATATTATTAATATTATATTGTTATTATTATTATTATTATTTATATTATCAGTATTATTAATATTATTAATATTATTATATTATTAATAATAATAATATTATTATTTTTAATATTATTATTTTTAATATTATTATTTAATTATTATTATTGTTATTTTATTAATATCATTTTGATATTATTATAATCATTTTATTAATATTATATTATTATTAGTAATATTATTTTATTAAATATTATTAATATTATGATTATTTTTTTAAAGTATTTGCAACGGTCCCGTCGTAAATAAGTTTTTTTTAAATACCACAGGTTAGATATTTGTGATGAGTGAAGTTTCCGTTGCAAATATGGTTTTTTATGATAGTCTATCACAAAAAACCATATTTGCGATGTGATTTTTGCATCAGATCATTTGCGATGGGATCCTCTCACAAATGACCCTTTGTAAATAACTAATTTTTTAGTAGTGAAGTTTTCTTTCAGATATCACCATGGAAGTGAGTCATACTATTTTTAATGAAGGGAAAGCTTATCCTTAGGTACATTGACCTCTTTGATATCCTTGATCACATAATAGTAGTGGCCTATCAACTTGAACTTCCACTAAATATGGGCCAAGTTCAGGACATGTTCTGTGTATATCTCTTAAGAAAGTACATACCTAACCCCTCATATGTACATAATTTGAAGGTGGAACAACTAGAGAATGACCTTTCTTATGAGGACCAGCTGATGAATCTCTTAGACCATAGAGACAATGTTCAACATAAAAAGAAAACTCCCCTTATCAATGTTGTTTAGCATAACCATAAGTATGAAGAGGCAACATTGGAACTAGAGTAAATAATGAAACAAAGGTACCATCATCTATTATCAATCGAGAATATGAATTTAAATTTTAGGGATGAAATTTATAAGGTGGAGAAGAATGTAACAACCCAGAGATTATTAATAATATTTATTTACTAAATAAACACATGTTGTATTATATTATAAAATATTATACATGTTAAAAATATTGAGAAACCAAAAAAAATTAACTCATTAATATAGATCATTACATTAGTAAGCTATGAAACGAATTAAAATTCCAAACATTACAATTAGATGAAAAAAAATTAAAAAGCTAAAATGGGAAAATATGGATCGCCCCAATATGTTAGATTCATCACTCCCACATCCAACACTGTAGAAATGAAACGAAATATTAGTAAACAAATCAATATCTCAGAAAATGAAAGTATATAACCTTGTGAGGAATTTTAGTGAATATTGAGTGAAATAATGAAGTGATATTTATAGGAGTTAATGTTATCGTTGTAATAGTAATGTGACTATTGGAATAGTAACCAGACTGTTGGGAATAATAACCTGACTATTGAGAATAATAACTTGATCATTGGAATAGTAATTTAACTAAACAATAAAAAATTGTGATATAAATAATATTTATCATGAGTAATATAATTAAACATAAATATTATAATTCTAAAAAATAAATACCATGGTTAAAAAACTCAATGAAAATATAGTCACCTTTTTAATAAACTATATTTTAAAGAATTTCATAAAAATCATAATTTTTTATATTAAAAATTAAAATTACCTATTTTAAAAATTCATTTTTATAATACTAATATAATTTTTCAAATCATCTTGTCAAAATTTTCCAAGGGCAGTTTTTTGGTAATTTTATAAAATACTTCAATTTTTAGGTGAATAGTAAAAATATAGTTTCTTACATAACCGGTGTATCTTAAATTATACCATTCATGATGTAATAATTACCTAATAATATATATAAATTGAAGTTTGGATAAAATATATTTAATCTCATAAATTATAAATTAAAATAAAATAAACTTAATTTCCAAACCTAAAAAGAATTTTCCAAAACCTAAAGTCAAAAGTGGTCCCTTAAAATACCAATTTTTCTTTTTTTCCTCTTTCTTTTTTAATAAACTAATTGAATAAAAATTATTAAGTGGTTTAAAGTAATAAATCCATTCTATTATATTTATATATTATTTATATTTTAAAAAATTCACTATTACAAGTTTCACCTTTCATATTGTATTTTATTTATTATTTTTTTCTAAAAATACCCCTCTCTTCAAGTATAAATAACCCCTATCCATCCCCTTGTTAAACCACTCCTAAATATATTTATAAAGATAAATATATAACCAAATACCCCCTATGAATCACCTTATAATACCTATAGACATTTTGGAGTAAGAAAACTCCAATTATCTAGTGAGTTTTATTGTCGTACAAGAGAAGATACACTGAGGAAAGAGTAAGATTCTATCAAATCTTATATGTTTTCCTTATTATCTTTATTTTATTCACAATTTATTTGAAAACAAAATATTATAAAATTAATTAGGAATTATTTTATGATTATATTAATTATTTTATCCTATTGGAAGTATCACATTTATGAAACATATAAATTCGAAACTTCCCTTTCCCTCTCTTTCAATAATGTCCCATCAACGGTCGGTTAATCACCAACAAGGAAATTTTCAATCCTTTCTTTATCACAAAACCTATGGTTGGTTAAAATAACTTATTTATGATATATAAAGTTATATATATTTATCTTTAAGCTTTTGTAATTAAATATACTAATGTATAAATGATCTCGAACAAAAAGAGAGACATTGAAACAAAATGAGAAAATTTAATGAAAACATGATATCAAAACAATTGAAATTTAACAAAGAGTGTCATAAATTAGAATCCAATAATTATAATGTATAAATAGTATAAAAAATGAACACAATTCGCTTCTATAACTATGTTTTTATAATCCTATGTTTATTATTTAGGAGGCAGAAAATAAATGAAATAAAGCAGGATTTACGGTAAGGGGATTCTCAAACCCAACTCCCTTTATTTGGGTTATCAATATTTCATGTAATTTGTGGTATATATATTCCTATAAAATTTATTAAATATCATTTCACTATTATTACCCTTTATTTTTAGGATATACATGTCACCACCTTGATTTATAATCCAAATACAAATATTTTACAAAATGAATTTTCTTTCTAAGACTCATATTTTACTACTCCTATCTTGTTTGTTCTTCACTCAAGAATTATGATGTTTATGAAAAATATGTTTTCCATTTTTTCATTTTAGAGACCCAATTTTATTCATTAAACCAAGATTTATTAAATACTTATGAAACCCATTATTTCAATGGGGTTTTTATGACTATGATTGTTATTTGTTATGTGTGACATGCATGATTATGTAAATATTATGATGTAATAGGTGGGAATGAAATTTTAGTACCCCTGGTTTTTGGTATTTAACCCTTTCTTTCTGGTTTTAATGGTTTTAATGTTAAGGGTGATGAATGGGAGAGTCGGGAGAACTTTAAATGATGTTTTAAGCAAAGGGGAAGTCGCATGGGCGGCGTACGGGTTGTCTAAACCGTGCGGAAAAACCGTGCGTAGTGGGCCCTTAAGGAAGAAGATTCCACATGAGCGACACATAGTTTGTCTAACCATGCGGAAAAAACATGCATGGAGTGTCTTTAGAGGTAGTGGATAATGCACGGTTAGTGCATGGTTTTTCTAACCGTGGGAGAAAACCGTGCGACCACTTAAACGAGATCTTATAAAGGTGGATCTCACGTGTTTTTGCCTCTAAGTGGCTCATTTTTCCTCCTAAGCATCCCTAAATCAGGATTTTTCTTCTCCTAAGGTCATATAGAGTTCTCCCATCATTCCGGAGGCAATCCGAAGGCTTATCTTGGCAAATAAATCCAGATTCTTGAGGTATGTGGTTGTTTTTCTTCGTTCTTGATCGGTTTCATAGATCTACTTAGATCTACTTCTCCTATTTTCTCAGTTTCTTTGATCTACGCCCATTATGGGTAGATCTAAGTGTGTGGATGACCAATATGAGGAGATTTGGTCTTGATCTTTCTAGTAGAAGAGATCTAAGGTGGGTTCTTGAAGAAGTAACACGGTTTTCTTGGGCATTCTTCGTTCGTTGTGGTTTCAATCAAAACCCTAAAGGTAGGGGGATTCTTTCTCGACTCCACCTAGTAGAACTGATTGGAATACTTTCAAATAGAGTGTGTGGTGTGTAATTGATTATGAAAATCATATAATAAATCTTCTTTAGTGATGATTTATGGTTTTAGTGAAATTGTGAAATCTTGGTGAATTGTTGTGCAAAGTGATTTGGCTTCTTGAATTTAAAATGTTGATTTTAAATTATGGATTTTCTGAAATTGTAAATGGTTTGATGAAAAATGGATTTTCAATAAAAAGGGTGTTTTATTGAAATGGTTTGATATTGAAATGTCTTTGATGGAATTGGTTTTCAATAAAAATGGAGTTTTATTGAAATGGTTTGGAATTGAAATGGTTTGGATTTGAAATAGTTTTGATGGAAATGGTTTTCAATAAAAAGTTTTTTTATTGAAAGGGTGTTTTGGCAGGATTTATGGCCATATGTGGTGTGTGTTCATATTGTATTTGGGACGAACAAGGGTTAGGAGTCTCCCCCATCATTCTGGGATGGATAAGGGTTAGGGCTCTCCCCCATCAAACATTCATATTGCATTTGGTATGGATAAGGGTTAGGGGTCTCCCCCATCAGTGTTGGGATGGATAAGGGTTAGGGATCTCCCCCTTCAAACATTCATGTGAATTTGGGTTGGATAATGGTAAGAATTATCCCCCCATCATTGTTAGGATATATAAGGGTTAGGGATTTCCCCTTCTTCCAGGTAGCATGCATGGTTGGTTGCATGGGTTTGTGGAATGGTTGGGTATGCCAAAAAGGGATCTTATGAAATGGGTCTAAATCTTGTTTGGTTATTTTTTTGGAAAAATAACTTGTCGGAAAATTGGTTTCAATTGATTTTGGAATGCCTTTGGTTATTAATGGTTTTGGAAACTTGTTTATATTTAGTTATAAACTGATTTTGAAAAAATGCTTTATATAAACTGTTCTTTATATAAATATTTCTAACCTTTCTATCCTAGTGGAATGAGTAGGGAAGTAATTGGGAAAACCTACTGAGTTTTATACTCAGTCCTTCTTTGGCACTTTGGTTCTTTTGTAGATGTTGTATTCCGGGAAACAGGTAGAGGTAAAGCATCTTATTGCTAGTGGCTCGTGGTGATGCTTGGGAGATGTTGTGGAGCTTGGAGCTTGTGGAGCATAGAGTCATGGTGTCAATTGAGAGTCTTGAGTTGTTCATATACTATGGACCTTGATTCTTAGTTTGGTCTTCTGCTATTATGTACTTGATGTGGTTTGACATAATGAAGTTGTTTAGTGGTCTTTCTTTTTTTCATGCATCATATAGTGAATGTTTGGTTATGATTGGTTGGTTTATGGGTTATTTCTTAAAGGGTAAATCTTCCCCAAAATTATATTTGAAACCCTTTAACATTTATTGCCAACCTTTGGTGTCTTGGGGATGTCTCTTAAATCCTAGTAATGACTCGTTGTACTCTCAAGCCAATGAGAATTGGTGGGTCATTACAAATGGTATCAACTTGTCCGGTCCTTGCCTAACAAGTAGTCATCGATGTTCTTGGTCTTGGAGTTGAAATTCATTCTTGTCTATTCCTTTGGTCGAAATCTTAGACAGGAGTAGGATTGTCAGAACCAGAAATGTATAGAATAAAAGGACGTAGCTAACCCATTTATGCTGAACTTCAAGTTACCAGGGTGTTGGGTACATAAGTGTTTTGGATACACTTCTAGAATATTGGGAGCATGAAATGCATTGTAGAGGAATGAATTCCCACTAGAATTGAATATCTAATTTTGAGGAATGAGTAAGGATGTTTTGCAAGGTAAGAATTTTTGAAAAATGCAAAAAATTGTTTTCAAGTAAAAGATTTTGAAAACAGAGTATTTGGTGTATTTTGAAAATGAGTTGATTTTCAAAAGGCATGAGGAATGTTTTCAAAAATGTTTGAACATGGGAAAAAGGTTGTTTTGAAAACAATGTTGTGATAGATGATGTGATATAATTTGAAATGATAAGCCATCAGTTTCTAGAGATTGATATTGACGAAGTTTGTTGTTGGTTTATAAAATGGCACCTGGTAGGTGTCGTCAGAATCAACCCGAAGAGGTACAGAGAATGTGGTTTCACCTGAACCACGTGTGAACCAAGATCTAGTTTAGAGTATCATCCAAGATTTTCAAGCTGTAGATATGGGGAACTGGAGGAATAACCAAGGCATGTGGATCATACCATCTAGTTCATGAAGCAGAATCCACCGAATTTTCGGGGTGATGCTGAACCCGAGAAGGCAGAGGTGTGGCTAAGTAGGATGAATGGTATCTTCGATTTCATCGGCACACCATCAGAGCTCAAGGTCAAGTTGGCGATGTATATTATTGATGATCTTGCACGTCAATGGTGGGATTTAGTGGCGCATGCTAAATTGGATGAAGGCCTTACATGGGAGGATTTTGAAGAATTGTTCAACAAACAATTCTACCCTCACACGTTCAAGATCCATAAAACAACGGACTTATTTATCTTGAAGCAGGAGAGTCTCTCTATCACAAAGTATACAGCTAAGTTCATGAACTTAGTTCGTTTTGCACCAGAGGTTGCGGCAATTGTGTCTTTGAAGGCACACATCTTCAAATCAGGGCTAAGTCAAGAGATTCGATCGAAGATTGAAGTTCTCTGTATTACGGATTATATAGAGATGGTGAAAAGAGAGACTATTGATGAACATGATATCTTGAGATCGATAGGGGGAGGAATGATGATACCCACGGGAAACAGTGGGAACTCAACCACTGGGAATAAGAGGAAAGGGGATACCTATTTCCATGGTGCGAGTGCAAATCAGAACCAGACGACGAGATCAGTGAACCTTCCTCCACGACCCCAGAGCAAAGAATGTTGCTTTCAATGTGGTTCGCTTGACCATAAAAGGTGATATTGTACAGTGCAACCTAGAGAATGTCACAATTGCAAGAAGATGGGGAATCTATAGCACTATTGTAGGAATGATCCAAGTTCAGGTGCACATGACACTTCTCAGGCATCGCAAGGATTATATGCCTCGACAGGATGAGGACAACAGAATTAGTCTCATCAGCATAACAGAGCTAGCCATGGTGATTCTCTAAATACCATGACTCCTCAACCAGGGAAATCTTAGTAAGGAAACAAGGAGAACAATGCAGCAATGAAGCAATTTTATGGAGCTGAGAAGATGATTGTCGATGATCAGGCTGGACCATCTACAGTGAGAGGTACGATTCTTTTGAATTCTACCCTTGTGAAAGTGTTTTTTGATACTGTTACATCACATTCCTTCATTTCTTCTCATGCTATTGACTTGCTATTTTTAAAACTGGAAATGATTACTTCTATTTTCAAACTTAAAAATCCTATTGGTGTAAGAGAATGTCAAGAATTTGTGTGTAGAGAATGTGCTATAACCGTTGATGGAGCTGAGTTAAAATGGGACTTCTCGATGTTGGACATGGATGTCAAGGACGTAATCCTGGGTATGGATTGGTTGAAAATTTTTAAGTCTCACATCGACTATTATAGGAGAATAGTTAGTTTCATGATTGAGGAAGGAATCAAACATCTCTTAAGAGGAGAGAGGATGATAAAGAAAGGTGCAAAGAGCTTGTTAGCACCAATGGTGGGAACGATATCTTACCAACTGGCAGCATTGACATTGGAATCAATGGAAGAGATTGAGGAAAATAGTTTTCCAACTGTTGTGGATCAATTTACAGATGTCTTTCCTAATAACTTCTTAGGGTTACCACCTCTAAGGGAAGTGGAGTTTACGATTGATCTCCTTATAGGGACCAGTCCTATTTCCCTTCCATCTTATAGGATGGCACCAACAGGGTTACGGGAATTGAAAGTGCAGTTAGAGGAGTTGGAAAGAAAGGGTTTAATTTGACCAAGTACTTATCCATGGGCAGCACCAATGTTGTTTGTGAAGAAGGAAGATGGAAATCTTCGACTATGTGTTTATTATCATAAGATTAACCAAGTTATGATAAAGAATAAATATCCACTTCCATGCATTGATGATCTTTTTGATCAATTAAGGGGATCTCAGTGGTTCTCCAAGATTGACTTGTGATCAGGATATCACCAATTGTGAGTTTAGAAGGAGGATATTCCAAAGATAGCTTTTAGAAGTAGATATGGCCACTACGAATATGTAGTCATGCCTTTCGGTCTAACGAATGCACCCGCGGTCTTCATGGCTTTGATGAATCAGATATTTCAGCGATATCTGAATTCTTTTGTTATGGTGTTTGTGGATGATATTTTGGTCTATTCAGAAAAAAGGGCTGATCATGAGGTGCACCTGGAAACAATGTTACAAATCTTGAGAGATCATCGTTTGTACGCCAAATTATCAAAGTGTGATTTTTGGATACGAGAAGCACTTTTACTTGGCCATGTCATTTCTGAGAAAGGAATTTCTATTGATCCTGAAAAGATAGAAGCTATATCTCTTGGAAACCACTGAAGAATGTGTTCGAGATACGCTGTTTTCTTGGTCTAGCTGGTTACTACCGATGATTTGTGCGTGATTTCTCATGACTAGATTCACCAATGGAATCTCTGACTAAGAATAATGCTCTCTTCTAATGGATGGAAGAATGTCAGAAATCCTTTCAGGAACTGAAAGTTCAGCTTACATCGACACCTATCTTGATCTTTCTAGAATTAGGACATGGCTATGTAGTGTATTGTGATGCTTTAGGATTAGGGTTAGGTTGTGTTCTCATTCCAAAAGATCACGTGGTTTCTTATGGTTCAAGGAAGCTGAGGGTGCATGAGAAAAATTACCCAACACATGATTTGGAGTTGGATGTAGTCATCCATGCTTTGAAAACATGGAGACATTATCTCTTGGGTGAGAAATTTACTGTGTTTACGGATCAAAAAAGATTGAAACACATTTTCTCATAGCGAGATTTGAATCTGAGGCAAAGGAGATGGATGGAGTATCTCTAGATGTTTGACTTTGACTTGATGTACACACTAGGAAAAGGGAATTCAGTGGTGGATGCATTGAGTAGAAAGTCATATGCTCAGTTTTTGAAAGAAACTTCAAACTATTGGTAGTTGATGTTGGTCTTAGCCAACATGCATGTGGAATGTGAAGACCGAGGTGATGTTGCTGTTTTCTTTTCAGCTACACTTGTTCCTGATTTAGTAAATATGATCAAAGAAGCACAAACATCTGATGTAGAATATCTGGTTGTAAGTTCAAAAATCAATAGTGGGGAGACCATTGATGGTTGTAAACTTGATGGGGGTTCAGTATTGTGTTTCAGAGATTGGATGGATGTACCTATGGTTTTTCAAGAACAACTCATTCATGCGTACCACCATTCAAGATGGGATGTACACCCATGTACATAGAAGATGTATAAGGCGTTGAAGGCACAGTTTTGGTAGAGCAGCATGAAAAGGAAGGTGGCCGAGTTCGTATCGCGGTGCTTAACTTGTTAGCTGGTTAAAGAAGAGAATTAGAGACTAGATGATGTGTTACAATATTTACCTATCCTAGTGTAGAAATGGGATCAGATAGCAATGGATTTTTTTACAGGTCTTCCAAGAACTTTTCGGAAAAACGATACCATTTGGGTGATAGTGGATTGTCTAAGAAATTCGGCCCATTTCATCCCTATTCATGAAACTCATACAGTGGAAGATCTTTCAAAAATCTATATCCGATAATTGGTAAAGAGGCATGGTGTCTATAGTCTCAAATAGAGATCTGAGGTTCACATCTCATTTTTGGAAATCATTACAGCAAGCCCTTGGAGCTCAATTGACTATGAGCACGGCGTATCATCCTCAAATGGATGGGCAATCAGAACGGACGATACAAACATTGGAAGACATGTTGCAGGCTTGTTTAATAGATTTTGGTGGATCATGGGAAGATCATATACCCTTAGTGGAGTTCTCATACAATAACAACTATCAAGCCTCGATACGCATGGCTCTATTTTAAGTATTTTATGGGCGTCCTTATCGTTCTCCACTATGCTGGGTGGAAACTGGTGAAAATTCACTTGTCGGACCAAGCCCCATCCAGGAAAAAATAGAGAAGATCCAATTAATTAGAAAGAGGATGAACATGGATTAGAGTTGTCAGAAATCTTATGCAGATCACCATCGAAGACCGTTGTTGTTTGTTGTGGGTGATCATGTCTTCTTGAGGATCTCTACAAGGCTTGTACATCATCGTTTTGGGAAGTAGGGAAAGTTATATCCTAGATACATTGTCCCTTTTGAGATACTGGAACGGGTTGGAGAGGTGGCATATCGGTTGGAATTACCACCACGGTTCAATTTGGTGCATAATTTCTTCCATGTATCTCAGTTGAAAAAGTATCAGCCTGATCCTGACCATGTGATCAAATGGGATCACGTTGACCTAGAGCCGGATGCTTAATTGATACATATCCCGGTACGGATTATGGATAGTCAAGAGAAAGTCTTGCGTGGAAAAATAATTGATCTAGTGTGAGTTTTATGGTAGCATGTTTAGATTCAGGAAGAGACTTAGGAACATGATAAGGAAATGAAAGAGTAGTGGCCAGAACTCTTTCAGTTGGGTGAAGGTTTTCTACTTTCCGAGGATGGAAAGACCAATGGTGGGGAGAATTTAGTACCCCAGATTTCTGGTATGTAACCCTTTCTTGATGATTTTAATTGTTTTAATGTTAAGGGCGATGAATGGGAGAGTCGGGAGAACTTTAAATGATGTTTGAGGCAAAGGGGAAGTCGCATGGGCGGCACATGGGTTGTCTAAACCGTGCGGCCAAACCGTGAATAGTGGGCCCTTGAGAGTGTAGCTTCCGCACGGGCGGTGCATGGTTTGTCTAACCATGTGGAAAAACCGTGCATAGAGTGTCTTCCAAGGTAGTGGCTAGCGCACAGTTTGTCTAACCGTGCGATCAAACTGTGCGACCACTTAAACGTGATCCTATAAAGGTGGATCTCATGCGTTTTTTCCTATAAGTGGCTTGTTTTTCTTCCTAAGCATCCCTAACTCAGGATTTTACTTCTCCTATGTTCAAATAGGGTTCTCCCATCATTCTAGAGGCAATTCGAAGGCTTCTCTTGGTTAATCGAAGCCGTATTCTTGAGGTATGCGATCGTTCTTCTTCTTCCTTGATCTGTTTCATAGATCTTCTTAGATATACTTCTCATATTTTCTCGGTTTCATAGATCTACGCTTTTTATGGGTATATCTAAGTGTGTGGATGCCAAATATGATGAGATTCGGTCTTGATATTTCTAGGAGAAGAGATCTAAGGCTGGTTTGTGAAGAAGCAACCCGATTTTTTTGAGCGTTCTTCATTCGTTGTGGTTTCCATCAAAACCCTAAAGGTAGGGGGATTATTTCTCGACTCCACTTTGTAGAACTGATTGGAATACTTTCTAATTGAGTGTGTGGTGTGGAATTTATTGTGAAAAGCATAGAAGAAATTTTCTTTAGTGATGATTTATGGTTTTAGTGAAATTGTGAAATCTTGGTGAATTTTTGTGCAAAGTGATTTGGATTCTTGAATTTAAAATGTTGATTTTAAATTATGGATTTGTGAAAATTGTAAATGGTTTGATGAAAAATGTGTTTTAAAAAAAGGGTGTTTTATTGAAATGGTTTGAGATTGAAATGAATTTTATGGAATTGGTTTTCAATAAAAAGGGAGTTTTATTGAAATGGTTTGGAATTTCAATGGTTTGGCTTTGAAATGGTTTTTATGGAAATGGTTTTCAATAAAACGGTGTTTTTATTAAAAGGGTGTTTTGGCAGGATTGATGGGAAGATGTGGTTTGTGTTCATATTGCATTTGGGATGGACAAGGGTTAGGATATTCCCCCATCATTCTGGGATAGATAAGGTTTAGGGCTCTCCTCCGTCAAACATTCATATTACATTCGGGATAGATAAGGATTAGGGGTCTCCCCCATCAGTGTTGGGATGGATAAGGGTTAGAGCTCTCCTATGTCAAACATTCATGTGCATTTGAGTTGGATAAGGGTAATAATTCTCCTCCATCATTGTTGGGATGGATAAGGGTTAGGGCTTTCCCCTTCTTCTAGGTAGTATGCATGTTTGGTTGCATGGGTTTGTGGAATGGTTGGTTATGCCAAAAATGGATCTTGTAAAATGGTTCTAAATCTTGTTTGGTTATTTTTCTGGAAAAATAACTTGATGGAAAATTGGTTTCAATTGATTTTGGAATGCCTTTGGTTATTAATGGTTTTGGAAACTTGTTTATATTTAGTTATAAACTTCTTTTGAGAAAATGTTTTATATAAACTGTTCTTTATATAAATGTTGCTAACCTTTCTATCCTAGTGGCGTGATTAGGGAAGTCATTGGGGAAACCTACTGAGTTTTATACACACCCCTGCTTTGGCACTTCGGTGCTTTTGCAGATGTTGTATTCCGACACATAGGTAGAGGTAAAGAATCTTATTACTAGTGGCTCTTGGTGATGCTTGGGAGATATTGTGGAGCTTGGAGCTTGTGGAGCACTAAGTCATGGTGTCTTTTGAGAGTCTTGAGTTGTTCATATTCTAAGTACCTTAATGCTTAGTTTGGTCTTCCACTATTTTTTACTTGATGTGGTTTGACATAATGAATCTATTTAGTGGTCTTTCTTTTGTTCATGCATCATATAGTGAATGTTTGGTTATGCTTGGTTGGTTTCTGGGTTATTTCATAAAGGTTAAATCATCCCCCAACTTATATTTGAAACCCTTCGGCATTTATTGCCAGCCTTTGGCATCTTGGGGATGTCTCTTAAGAGATAGTAATGACTCGTTGTACTCTCAAGCCAATGAGAATTGGTGGTTCATTACAGAAATTATATATCCCTCCAATTCATTAGTTAATGTGATGTATACGATTAGATTATGCATATTATTTATGAACATAATTATATATTTGTTCAAAATGATGATGTTATGATCTATGAACATATGTTATGCATGAACATGATGCTAGCTTTGTTTACAAGTATGCATGGTATTTGACTACTACGACATGATGTTTCATTTTTATTAATATGACACATTTAATGAATTTATTAAATGTTTTCCTCATGATTATGATGACGATCCTATGATTATGATACAATGATGATGACTGCGATCACCCATATTCTATTGATTCATTCCCTTTATTCACCCTCTTATCAAGCTTTTAGCTCACCCCTTTTCTTTGATGTATATCCTCAGTTAACTACATGTACTAAGGAGAACATGGTATTTTATATGGATAAATAATAAGGATTTAAATAAGTGTTTATGTTTTATTATGAACAAATGGTGTATCATCCTTATTTTCCCAAGATACTAAACTTTTCGATACTTGAATGTATAACTATTATGTTGTTTATCATTAAAATGATGTAATAGTCATGTAAGAAAAATTAGGGTCACCTTAAGAGATACATGGAACACATCGTGAACCTGATATAAGTTCAGTGGAAGTGTCAAGAGATAAGTTATGATCCCGATATCATAAATAATTTCAAAGGGACAAATCTACCTAGGGATTAGTTTTCCCTTATTTATTCCATGGATAAATTTGTAGAAACACATTCTCACCAACTTTAAATGGTAGACCACATCATCTATTATTAGTATACCATTGTTTTCATATTTATGATACCCTTACATGTTTCTAAATGAATCTAAACTTTTCTACCATTTCATGAGATAGCTCAAGTCCCAATAACATTATTTCTACAAATTTATTCTAGTATATTGGTTTTATACACTTCTTTCTATAAACGACTTCATAAGGATCCATTTGAATGCTCGAGTGAAATATATTATTATAAGAAAATTCATCTAGATGAAGGTTTTGTTCCCAAACACATTTTAAATACATAGAACATGATCTTAGAATATCCTCTTGGGTTTGAATTATTCTCTGAAATTCACCATCTATCTGAGGATGATAGGTAGTGCGGAAACTAAACTTCAGGTCAAGATCTTGCTAAAGACTTCACCAAAACTTCGAGGTAAAATTTAGATCCTGATCAGATAAAATTGAATATGGTACTCCATGCAATATTACCAATTACATAACGTATATTCTAGTTATAAGATCTAGAGATAAATCTTATATGATAGAAACAAAGTGTGATGACCTTATAAGGTGATCGATTGCAACCCATAATTACCCCAAAATCAAAGATAATATAAACCCTAAAGGTTACCAGTAACATTAATCATATGTACACAAAGTTTAAATGAATAAATCCTCAAATAACTTTGTCACTAAAACATATACAAAACCAAAGGGCTGTATTACCATAAATGTCTCTTTAAATATCCTTAATCTTGATAAAATCCCATCACATAAAACATCAAAAGGGGTGTTAATGAATTTAAAATTTAAGATCAACCTTAAAATAATAAACCCATGATGGTATCCATAAATATTATGAAAATATTACATGGAAACATATACACTTCCAAAAGTTAATTCCCCCTTTATTCCTTATATAAGCTCTTATCTTATAAAAATAATTCATTAGAATATTGGGTTCGTCCTTTTACCAATATAATATCAAATGCGATTTCATTATTCCAAAATCCATGCAAAGGGAGACAATCACATGAAATTTCACTAAATTATGAACAATAATATTTTCATAGGGCTCATTTATACAAAATTAAACATGAAAATTCCCAACTAAGGAGGTGAGGATAAGTGTTTCCTAATTATAATGATTCACTTCATCTATTGTGATTGCATAATATTTACTTTTTTATTTTTTTTTCTTCAGAGGCTTTTGTGGATTATTATCCACATTAGCCCTTGGATTAGGTAATTGATTATTATAATTATTAAACTCCTTAAGCTTGAAACACTGGAGTGTGGTAAGTGCATTCTGTTGAGATCTCTCTCCATTAATTTCACTGACTAGCCTATTCATATCACTTATATATTCTTTTTATCGATGGAAATGCTTCCCACACCCATAACACACTCTTTTTTCCTTTAAAGAATTCACCTAAGAACTTTTCCCCATATTTTTAGAATGTAGTTGATAAAAATTTCATTCCACCATGTGATTTATTTGAGTTATCATAATGCTCAATCTTAATTTTCTTATCAAAACCATGGGAATAGTTGGTATCCAAAATTTCTATTTCCACCTTCAGTTCACATCAAATGAATTATTCATAGGTACTAAATTCGCTCATTCCTTTTTAAAGACTTGGTCGTAAGACACAAAATAATTGATCAATTTTTATTTCTAGACTAATGATTAAACTAGAAGCATACCATCAAAGTCTTGTAAAATTAACATCTTAGGTACCAATAGATTAACTATCTTTCTATTTCATCTTGAGAAATTCCTTCTCCATCATTGTTTATAGAATACAAGGTAAGTAATTACTAAAAATATCATCTTAAAATCATCCCATTTCATATAGTAAATTAACACATCATGAATAGTATTCTTAATAAGGTTCCACCATTTTTTTTGCTTCACCTTCTAAATGACAGACTACAAAAACAAATTTTTCATGCTCCAAACATTGGACAATAGAAAATATCCTTCTAGTAGTACTAATCCATTTATTAGAGACTAGTGTATCACTTTACCCACTAATAAAGGGTGGAAATTAAATCATTAAGGATATAACAAAATATTATTCTATCTATTTCTCATTTAGAAGTTCGGAATGATTCATAGCCTGAGAAAGTTGTGTGAGCTTAACAATAAGGTTCTGCATTCTAGATCCCATAATATTTTGTATATCTGAAGGAAAATAATTTCACTGTTTGTTTTATTTATCATTAACATAGTTACTTCGGATTCCATCCATTTAATAAAACCATAAATAATAATGTGAGAAATACTAATCACAGTGGAAAACCACATAGTTATGAAAAATCATTTATGTGATGTCTAAATCATGACACCCTATTTTAAATATATGACACTTTAGGATTATCCTAGGTCATTCATAGTCATTATTCAAATCCTTTATGATGGTTTATAAAGAGTTTGTGATTTTTCAAAACATATCCCCTAGGAGTGTTAATCTAGGTGTTCTACAAGTCCTGTTGTGATGCAACAGGTGACGATTGAGTCTATATCAATGAACCCTTTTATGAGTTGTTGCTCCTAGGTAGATATGTGTTAGAGTCACAAACACTTATATTATCTATATAGGGATGTGATTACTTGGAAATAAATCAATATATAATTTAAAAAAAATGAGGACATTTTTATATACTTTTACTTATCTATAGACTCATTCTTAGTCATACCCCTAGAAATATCCTTAGAAATATCCCTAGGGATACCACTAAAGTTTTCACATCTGATTTTCCAAAGTTTAAATAAAAATTTCTCTAATACCAACTATAACGACCCAAACTCATCATACATAAATATTACATCTTATTAGATTAATATTCATTCCATAACATAACGATCCATGCTAGAATCATTTAGGTATACAACCTTTGTAAACTTAGACACACAAACAATTGGTCCATAAGTGAGCTATGCCATCTCCCACTAAGTTCTTCATAAATATCACCATTCTTATACATATCATACATAATACCTTTCTTCATATCCTTGGTAAAGAAAATATAATAAAGTGTGAGCTCAGATTCTTAGAAAGAGTATACAAGGTAGGTATCAATATAACATGAGTATATGAGTATAATAACATGAGAATAACATATAAAAACCATACACTGCTTATCACAGATCATAAAAATAAGTCATGGCATAAATCATGGAAGTTCATAAGACATGAATCATAATGTAATAAAAGAACATAACCCATGAAAGGATAATATTGGTATAATACATAAATTTGTGGAATATATATAAGCATATAAAATATTATATCTAGTCTTCCCAATAATACATTTATAACATGTTTGGCTTGGGATAACCACCCATGCTCCTAATTCGGTCTTTGGATAAAATCCCATGTAACCTATTTTGGTCTTGGTATAAACTCCTATGTATTCCCTTTTAGGGTTGGGATAACCTCCCATGTACCCTTTGATCTCATATAAAATTAATGATTACCCAATGCATTGGAAAGAGTATAGGTCCCAACTGTCTTTGTTATAAAATAACCACCGTCCTTAGTTATAACATAACCACCATCACATAATGATAATAATAAATGTGTATGAAACAATATAAAAAAACATACATCATATAAAAAACCATGAAAATAAATGGGTTTCATATACATTTAATCATTTAATTATAGCATAACCCCTGGAAAAAGAAGTGGGTTTCATAAGCATTTTATTATGTTATAACCCATGGATAAGAAACAGGTTTCATAAAAATCTTGTCATAATAAATATATTCCATTAAAAGAAATAATAATAATGATATCCTTTGATAATATCCCTAGTAAAGCATAAGTAACATCAAATGATGTCATCTTAGATGGAAAATTATTTTAAAAAGGCACTTGTAACTTTTATTGAGGAAAATAACTTTTCTTTTAAAAAACACTTTTTAAAACTAAAAAAATTCATAAAAAATTTTGGAAATAATTTTATTTAAAAATAATATTTAAAAATTATAAGGTAATATTTGAAAATAATGAGTTGAAATTGAATGCATAAACTACCATTCAAACTATACATGTTAAAACAAATATTCCTTTCACATTTTTTTTAAAATACAAAAGGGTGTTGTTTGGATAATTACATGAAGATTAATTTAAAAATATTTTTTTAAATTAAAAAATGGTTGAAAATTTCATTAATAAATCATTTATATAATTTGAAAATTATTTTTTAAAACATTTTTAGAAAACATGTTTTTAGAAGAAAAATGGATTTTCAACCGAAGAAATAAATAAATATGATTTTTCTTAAAAATATTATTTTGAAATATTGAGTAAATAAAGAGAAGAAAATGCAGGGAAAACTTTTATTCTCATGAAATAAACATAGGATAATAAAATTCATGAGTTTCATGAGATATGAGTCATAATATTTCATTATCAGAAACATAATCATAAACAATCCCGATAACGATGAGATTGTATCATAAAACCCTTACCACTTAGGTAACATTGAATTAAAATCCATAGAAAAGAATAAAATTGAATTAAAAATTTGTATCTATTTATAATATATAAATAAATAATATTACATGTCAAAGGTTCTGTATATGCACATCATAAAATAAGATTGGTGCATAATATAACATATATCACAAAAAAGGAATATTGAGACAAAAATCCCTTACCGATTTGAATTTTTTTTAACCATAAACACATGAAAGAGTGATCATAAAATTTATATTTAAATCCCCATAAATTTAAGTATAATAATAATAAAATATATTATTGGGAATCATATACCCCACATAAAAGAAATATATGGCATGTGTCTCATAGAAGTAAAAATTAAGACGGAAATCCCTTACCTCAAGTACCGTACATGTTTGAATATCCTATATAATTAATATATGTTTATTATATATCTATTATATAACAATATTTATATATATAATAATATATATTATTTACTTATGAACCTTTATTTCCTATTTATTAACAATTATTTTTGAAAATCATGTTTCGGATAATTACCGCTTTGTTTTTCATGTATTCTTTGATTTTTTATTTTCGGTCCTATTACATTGATCATGGTTACATCATCTAAAAAATGTTTGTATTTATAGTAATCTATAAAAGTTAGAGATAGAAAATGAAATACACCATTCATGGAGACGATAGGCTGTAAGTACGCATGAACACTATTTCCATTTTCTCAATGGATTGAATGAAATAAACACAAATAATATATTAAAATTACATAATATTTTTTATGTCATATATATGTAACTTATTTTTATTTAAAATTATCCTTATTACATTCCATGTAAAGAATATGTGAAGAACAAATCACATCACTTTGTGAGGCAGTAGTTAGCTGTACACACGAACGACGTTATCATATTACCACAAAATAGAAAGTAAGAAATAATATTTGATATCATGATTAAAAAATAATAATAATATCATAAATATCATATAAAAACAATAAATGAATCATTATATCTATTTGTGATAGGTGGTGATGGGAAAAACATCAGTTCGTGAGGCGACAGTCTGCTATACATACGAATGATGATTTTCCGACCCATTTGATGAAAGAGGAGAAATATTTTGGTTATGCCAATAACATAATAAAATATTATTATATTCAAGATACTGTGGTTATCACATCATCATGTTTGAATAATAATTTAAGGAAGTGGAGAAATAAATAAAATAAAACACTCGATTAGGGATGTTACCACTTCTTTGAACAACTACTTTTGGTTTTCAACAAAATGATTTATAGATTGGATTTATTACAAAAAATAAGGCTTATAAAATGAGAGTATGGAATTAATGAATTTATTTGGGTATGGATTTTCTTAACTAATGGTATTTGTAAGTGTGAAAAGGAGAGGAGAGTGGGTGACCTTTTATAAGTGAGTTGAGTGATACACTTGTAATTTTTGAAAAGAAAAAGGCATAACCATGTTTTGCACATGAAAAAAGACTCCAAAATGGAAAATTATTGATACTATATGATATAATGTTTAAATATGGTCATAACATGTGTGTTTAAAAAGTTTTTATTTATTTTTAACCCTTATATTTTTTACATTAACCCCCTGGTAAACCCATTTGTACCTTAATCTTGGTAATTAAGTTTTACTTTTTTTTACTATTCATTATGGTAAATTTTTTTGACCATGTTAGATAATATAGATTATTATTATTCCAAATATGGATTCTATTTTTCAAAATTATATTTACATAAGTGTAAAAATTTAATTGAATATTAATCTCGTAGATGCGATGATGAAGTGGTTTTCTAAAGAGAAAATATTCTAATGTTTAAAAGTATTTATATCAAAATTAAAAATGAAATTGATTACAATGAAATAAATTAGACTAATATATATATATATATAAATATAATTTAACTTATTTTAATTTTAAAACAATATTAATACAATTTTGGAGTTTTTAAATTCTTTAAATGAAATGACATTTGTTAATAAAAGCTAGTGTTTTTCACTATTCATCAAAAAATTTAGTTTTTCAGAAAATTATAAAATAATCAACCTAAGATAATTTTTACAAGATTATTTTAAAAATTAATTTCATTTTTTCAAATAAATTTTAGAAAGGTGACAAAAAATAATTTTAAAATAAGTGCGCAAAAGGTGACAAAACCGTTTTTAGAAAAATTCCATTTTTAGGAGTAAAATTGGATTTATTCTTATTAATTGTCTAGAAAACAAATAAGATGAGATTTAATAATTTGATAAAATGTATAACATTCAATTTAATTAAAATAATTCAAAAAAACTAATTTTTTTAATTTTTTGAGGTAGAAGCGGTTGTGTTCATAAAAGTAGTTTTTTAAAAAAATATTTCCATTATTTTCAAATATATTTTTTCATTTCTACTTAATTTGTAAACATAGAATTAGTTTTATATATTTGTGTAAACCATATATTTTCATAATTTAGTTAATACTATTCATACCATCCATTATGAAGGTTAGAAGATAACTATTATACAAAATAATAATATTTTAATAGTATGTCATGTTTTGTTTAAACTCAGTGTTGTGTATAATGAAAGATAAACTCAGTGTTATGTGTAATGAAATATAAACTCAGTGTTGAATGTAACACAAAATATCAATGAGATTAAATTTATTTGAAAAATATATTTCACAAAATCTCAGGGTGTTACAATCATCCTCCTTCACCTTTATCTGATGGAAACAAGTCCTAAGCTCAACCTTCAAAAAATACTTAGCTCCCTAGATTTGATCAAACAAGTCATCAATATGAAGAAATAAATACTTATTATTAATAGTAATTTTATTAAAATAAATATAATCAATTAAAATAATCATAGAACCATATTTATTTTTAATAAAAAAGAGGAGTACCCCATGGTGAAGTTTTAGGATATATGAAACATTTATCTAGAAACTCATGCAACTAATTTTTTAATTCTAGAAGTTCTACTTGAGAAATTCAATTAGGGGGTTTGAAAATTGGATTATCATCAGGAACTAATTCAATTATAAATTCAAAATCCCAATCAGGTATAAAACTATGAATATCATTTGAAAAAATGAAACGTTATTGTTTTACTATTAACACATCATTAAGATAAAGAGTTCCCTTATTTTCAATAATGTGTGCATGATAAATTTAATTTCTATTTTTAATAGTTTATCAGCTTCTTTGTATGTTATGGAAGGTATAAATTCATTCTTATATACAATAAGAAACCCAATTTAGAAAATAAATTCTTTGACTATGAAATTAATCTTAGCATGATAAATTGAAAGAAAATCTATACCCATATTAACCTAAAGATATAAAATGGGAAAGACAACAAGGTTTACAATGAAAATTATTCAAAATATAATAACAAGAATATCTTTTTAAATTCTTATTGTCTTAATACTACCCCTATGTTTTTTACCAAAAGTCCTAACTTTATTTGTTGAGGTGAAATTTTTATTTTACCTATAAATTTATTAGAAATGAAAGGATGTGTATACCCTGAATCAAAAAACTCATTAGCATAATCTAAGTAGACAAGAAATGTACCTATTACCACTTTTTTTGATGATCAAACATCTCCTGAAGTAGTTTCAAAGGATTTCATCATACCATTATGATTATTGTATTACTACTTCCCATCATTCATGTCCTTTTTTGAACACTACTGTACATAATGAACCATAAAATTACATTTAAAACACTTTACTTCCTATTTATAAAAATTATCCTTACTATTACCAAGATTTTTTCATTGTAATAATGAGCCATATGAACATAATTACATCATCAGAAGCACTTCCCATATTTCATAAGGAATTCACCTGGGTTATTTTTACCAAACTTATCACAAAATAGAAACTTGATTTTCTCACCTTAATATTTCCTTGATTAGTTATTTCCCATTTCCTTCCACCTGGAGCTATTTTTTTCTTGTTTTTATATAAAACCTTATCAATGAAAAACTCAATTTCCACCTTATTTTCACACCAAACAAGTTTGTTATAAATTATAAATTCATGGAAAGAGAATGTACTTTGATATCTTGGATTAAATCATGAGTAGAACTGAATAAGTTTACTATCAATATCCTAAATAAAATTTGGTGCACACCTTGTTAACCAAGTGAAGTTTGAATTATACACAACCACTGGATATTCCTCCTGAAACCTTAATTCCAAGAATTTTTTTCCATCATAAGTCAAACAGACTTAGGAAAATATTTCTCAAGAAAAATATTCCTTAATTTATTCTATTCAATGTTATAAATATATTCAATTTACATAGTATTATTAAACATTTTCCACAATCAATCTACTTAACATTCAAAATGGTAAATATCCAGAGTTACCTTTTGATTCTCTAAAAAACACATTACTTCAAATATATTTTCTAGATATTTTATCCATCAAACAGTCACCACTTGTTCAGAATATCCATTGAATATTGGAGGGTGTTGTCTAAAAAAATTCCCCAATATTTACAAGTTCTTTTATGATAGATCTGTTGATTATCTAGCATGGTTACCGCCATCATTTATAGCACATGTTAACTGATCTATCACAGTGAAAAACTACTTAGTTCCAATTCTAACCTGTCCAAGTTGTTGATTTGGATAGATATTGTCCTCATAATTCCTTCCTACCTCATCTTCCCTATTTTATTTGTAGAAAACTGTTATGAACAATAATTTTTTTGACAAATAAACATGAAATAATCAAATGATATATCATGATAATTATAATTTTTAAGGGTATTTAATTACATTATCCCAACCTCTAAAATTATCTAAACCTTTCATTTGATACCAAATATAAGTACCCAACCTTAATCATTAAATAATATTAAGTTTTTAGTAAATTATTTATTATATTACATTTGAGGACCTTTTTGGTTTATATTTTTTGAGATTTCGGTCAACACCCTTATATAAATAAATATTAAAACACATGGAGGAAACTTTCACTTAGTATAATTTTTTCTGAAAAGAAAAATTTTAAGGTAAAATAAGTTATCTTTTCCTGAAATATCTTTATAATTTTCATCTTGACCTAACCCTTATTCCTAATCATCCTTATAAACCTATAATTGTTTTAAACATAGGATGAGCACAAAAATATCCATAAAGGACATATAAAAATAAGGAAAGAAACTATTTAGTCTATGAATAATCATAAACATTTACTTTTTCAAATTAATAATTGATCTCAAAATAAACATTTTATTACCTAGGAAATCATCTTTACTGACAAAGTTTTTCATAAAACATGTCCTAATAAATATTAAAGTAAAAAATAAAACTCATAAAGTTTTCTTAAAAATAATGAAAATTTGTGATCAATTTTCAAAAAGGTTATACATTTCACCTATAAAAAGTAACATATACTTTCCTTAAAAAATAATCTCATTGATTACTTTTTTGAAATAATAATATTTTCATAAAACCCACAACAATCATTGATAAATCCTATAGGTAACTTGAGGCATCATTTTCATATCACCCTTGAAATCACTCTTACAAATGAAATAACTTTCATAATTAAAAATGGAATAACATTCACGGTCAAATTCCAACATAAATATTACCCAATTCATTGTAGGTATATCATGAACCCTCCCATACTTGGTTGATAATGGAACCACCTGTCATCATAAAAAATTCTCTATAACAATAACATAATCATTATACATGAAAACTTGCATCATAATTATATTCTTTACACCTATAAGGAAGCATCTAGAGGTAATTAAATATCCATTCCATTAATTTTTTTAAAATAATCAAAAAAATAAAAAATAAAATGGATGTTTTATTTGAAGAAAAAATAAAATCTTGTAAAGTAATCGAAACATTAAATAATTTTTATGGTAGAATTGAAAACCATTGATGTCGTTACGTTAAAATATAACATTCCTTTTGTTATTCCATATAAAATATCTACAAATATTTATTTTAAAAACATTTAAAAGAAAGTCAAAAGAGATATCAAATTTATTTTATAAATATTTTATCTCCATATAATTACATTAATAAAATAATTTTAATAATATGGACATGGACGAAAAATATGGAAAGAAGGTAAGTATTATTTTATCTTTAAATATTGATAATTATATTATAAATAAAATATTATTTTTGTTATTACAATTACATATACCATCCATGTTAGGTGATAATTAAAATTGAATCATATCTCTTTATGGAGGAGGTAATCCACATATACGCACGAATGATGTTATCATTTTTCAATGAATAGAAAGGTAGGAAGATATATGATATATTAATTTTATAAAATAAAAAATATGTCATTAATATCACATATATATAAATTAAATCTATAATTATAAATATCTATGAGGGGCAGTGATGGAAAATGAATTACAACGGTTCGTTAGGTGGTAGTCAACCGTACACACTAACAATGGTTTCATTTCACATTTGATGGAATAAAGAGATAAATATAGGTTATTAAATTAAAATAATAACCTATAAGTATATGGGATATAGTTATATTATTATATCATCATGTTTGAATATTATATTAAGGATGTTTAAGAATAAATAAAACTAAAATATTCGGTCAAAAGTTTTACATCTTCTTCTGAAAATCACCTTTGTTTTACACATCATCCCTCTAAGGTTTGAATTATCCATAAAACAATCACTCAAGAATGAGAAGGGGGATTATAATAAAGTATATGGTTGTTATTATCCTAAAAAATTCCTTTTATGCATGAATAAAGTAGGATAGGAGGTTCCCTTTTATAAGAGAGAGGAGGGGAATTTTTTGGAATTACATAAAGTATTAAATAAATATAAATTAATTTTCATATTAAAATGTCTAAAAATTGATATAATTAAAATATAATATGAGTACTAGTCTAAATAATCTCATACAATAAAATATGGAAAAGTTTAGGTGATTTTTTCATCCTTATATTCTGGGTTTAACCCCATATTAACCCTTTTGACACTTACCATAATAACAAAAGTTTTTTACACTAAAGGAGTCAAGAAAGTCACTATGAAAGGATAAAAAACCTATAAATGGATAATGATTGATATTACCATCCATATATAATTAAATTGGAATAAGATAATTTTTTTTTAAATTTTCAATCATTTAATAAAACATTATTTTTTATAAAATATCATTAATGACATTTTTGGAAATATTTATTTAATCTGACATTGAAAATAACATGAAATAAAAAGAATTAAAATATATTCCAATAAAAATTCCATAATATTTTATATTTATCTATAAAATTAAATTTATACTTTAACTCAAAAAAATAATGTTATCTTTAGAGTTTTTAAATCATTTTATTGATTTTTCTACTTCTTTCACAATTAATGTGTTAGTGTTTTGTAAGAATTTAATGTAATTATTTTATTGATACAAATTTGAAATAAATTACCATGATAAAAAATTAATTTATATTTAAAATTAATATTTATAACTGAAGAAACCTTCTTTTTATCCCCAATTCAAAAATTTACAAATAGTAAAACGATGTGAATAACATTTTTGAATTTTATTTACATAAAATATTATAAAGGTAGAAATCATGGATAAATGAAAAAAGTCCATATATTAAAATTTTGGATGATTGTGGATAAAATATAATCATCCAATAAAATAAGGTAGCTTTTAGGTATAATTTGTAGTCATTATCTTATTATTTTTAACCATAATTATCCTATTTTACTTTTACCATGGTAACAAAAAATTTACTAATGTTTCTATTCATAATGAAAAAAATGAAAGGAAAATATTTACCAAATTTGAAAATAATTATTATAAATTTTTAATTCATTTTTCAAGATTCAATTCATATAAGTGTCATAATTTAATATAAAATAATATATACAAAATGCGATGAAAAGCAGTTTTTCAGAAAAAATTCCTTTTTAAGTATAAAAATGTATTTATACCAAATTAAAGTATAAAATTCATTTTGAGGAAAATAATTGTATTAGTTTTAATTAAAATGAAGTAATTAAATTTTAAAATTAACCAAAAAATAACATTAATTTTTACATACATTAAATGAAAATATAGTTGTCAATAAAAATCAGTATTTTTCACTATTCGTAAAAAATATATCTTTTCAGAAAGTTTTAAAAAATAAATCCTAATATAATTTTGATATGATAAATTAAAAAATTAATTCATTTTAATTAAAATCCTATAATTTGTAAATTTATCTTTGAAATAAAAACATTTAATTCATGAAAAACCAAATTAGTTTAGAAATAATTTTTTTTTTCATTTTGACATAAAAATTACACAATATTCTTATAATGATTATAAATCTATAAAATATAATTAATTAATACTAATAAGTCATGAAAATTATTTATTCTAACATTACCTATGTTGTTATAATAAGAACCTATCAAGTGAGCTAGTTGTCAGTCTCATCAAGGATCACTCACTAAGTGACGCATCGAAGTATAATAATATAGGAAGAATAATATCAAGAAAAAGGTACGCATACCACTTCCTCAATAATTTGATAATCTCATTTTCCAAAATTGTATGTCATGGAACTCCCATACCTTCCATATCCATCAAATTCATACCAACACAAGCCTTATCAAAATGAGAAAGTCTGAGCTCTCAACCCATGCCAAACACTGAATCATAGTATCATCACAACTATACCCCATGCCACAACCATCACATCATAATCATACTATAACCACTACTATAAATAATAATTTTAGGGTATAATTAACATGAATGATAAAAACCTCACACCCTACTCCTATCATGTTTGAACCCCACTATAAACCACCTCATCCTTTTTCCAATCATCAACTCAAGTGCATTATATCAACAAGACATCACTACCTGTGTGTAATAACCTTTCTATGAAGAGAGAGTAAGGAATATGAGGTATCCATCCATTTTTTCTCGCTAACATGGATGTTTAGGGAAAAAACTCAGAAACCAAAACCTATGAGAGTCAGTGTAAACACATGACTAGGGTGGGGTGCGTATAGTAATCAAAAATAAAATATAATTTCTAGTAGTTACTCACAAACACAACCAATGGGTTCATACAACCAAAACACCCAACTACTACAACCTCCGCATTACCATTATTGAATGTCAACATCACTTCCATACTACTAACCAACCATCCCATCCCACTTGCCAAGTATAAAACTACACATAAATTTCTTAGTTCGAATTGAACCACATCAATTACCAATCATTTACATATTCATTTATCATATTTATACATTCTAATTAAACATATTTAATCCATTTATTATCCTCTATTAATTTAATTCCATATCCCAAACCATTTAGTCCAACCCATGTTCATTTAATTAGAACTTACCACTTTTAAAGCATTCCATAACTACTAGGAAACTACTAATCTAACAAAAAATGAGATAAACCATACACATATCTATTCCACACTTTATTCATCACTCATTATCACTATAGATCCAAAATTCAATTAAAACCATGCTCATAATTCCAACAATTATTCATACCATCACATCAATCAATTTCACAAGAAAAGGGGAAACATAAAAATTACTTATTTACACATAGCTTGTTCAATTACCATATTTAAATGATTTACCATTTTCAAGTGAGGTGATTTATATAATTTCATTTCATAAAAAACAATATATTCATAATGGATTTTTTTTCATAGCCAACAATATCCAAAACACAATAATATAAAATTAATATCATGAAATCAAGTAACCCACATGTGATTTATTCCCTTCCCCTTTTAATTAAACACTCTCAATTAATTTTATTCATTAGGTTGACTATTACCATCCACCTAAAAAGATAAATAATCATGATAATAACTCATATGCAAAGGAAAAAGGAGACAACTCAAATACACTACGTTGACTGGGGATTAAAATAGAACCACATTCACAATGAAAGAATAGGGAAATAAAAATCCATCAAGATCAAAGGGAAAATGTAGTGACCTGACCCTAGAAAGCCCGAATCATGTCGTGCTACCATTACATTGGTATAGATACAATTAAATCACATTTCAAAGGACTAAAAAGCTTAGTATTCTTGAAAAACTAGATACATACATGAGTCTTGTATTATAAATAAATACACAAATTACAATAAATTTTTTTGAGGATAAATTTATTATATCTAGTATATCCTTTCATATCTTTCATAGTACACTTCCTGGATTCCTGGGGAAAGGAAAAAAATTAAGTGTGATCTCAAATGCTCAGTATATTGAAAGAAATAATGAATCAATGAGAATAATCAATATGACAAGCTTTTAATTCAAGACACATTCCATGTGATCAATAAATAGGTAAGGAAGTATGTAAACAATATAGAATGGAAAATAACTAAAAACATATTCCATTTAAATAACTGGATAAATAAAAATCAATGTGTCAAGGTAAGAAAACAAAAACACATTCCATTTAATCAATAAACTGAGAATTCAATTCATCTATAGACTTTGTCACAGTGAAAATATCAGGGATAATAAATATTGAATCAAAATTAAGTCAATGCTTAATTATTGTACATAATATATAAGGAACATGAAAACATATACCATCAAGGCCTTTCATAAGACAGTTTAAAAATACTGATTGAAACCTATTTAATTTGTACAATTTATTTGTCTCATGATAACCTATTGATGCATCGAGGGTATATATAAAGTTTCGTCCCCACCCATCATTTCCTATCCAAATCATTCATTATATTGAGTAATCATATTAAGTAATAAAAAATACACCTTATAAAATATCCATATTGAATAAAAGATACAAATTTATCAATATTTAACCATATAATACAATAAATATCAAAGTGAATACCATATGTAAAAATGATATGTGTTTTAGGCAACAAACAAATCCATGATAAATGAGATGGATAATTAGGGAAAATTTAATGTTCAATAATCATAGGAAACTAAATATTTCAAGGGGGCTAAAACAAATCAAGGAAGTGAACATCAATACTATCCTTAGCCAAATCAATCATAAACCATCTAGAGGAAGAATAAGGATGGTGTCAGTATAAAATATCCCAAGTGGAGTAAAAAAAGGTTTGTTTTCATTGATGATTGAAAATACTATAAAAAGATCTTTCGAAAATATTCTTAAGGAAAATATCTTTTTCATTTGGATTTTTTTGAAAATCCTTTTCTTTGAAAATCAATTTTCATTTTTAAAAAAGTAACCTTTAAACATTAAAAGGAATCTTCAATGAAACGATGATGGGTAAATCCGTACAAGCCGTACAAGGTAAAAATAACATTCATTTTTCATGGTAAAAGGTTAGAAAAGTGACTTGTTTGGAAATAGATAAGAAGATTACTTTGAAAAAAAATTAAAAAAGAAAAGAAGTTAAAAATTTCTTTAATAAATCTTACTAGAAAGCTAATTTTTTTTTAAATTTTTTTATAAAACCTGGTTTTTTAGAAGAAAACAATTTCTCTTACTAAAGAGAGATTTGAAGTCGGGTTTTCTAAAAAACATTTTCTAAAGGATTCTAAGTACCGAAGAGTGAAAATGGTACAATTACTTGAAAAAGGTCCTAAAAATCCAAAGAATAAAATAGAAGGGTTTATTAAACAATGATATAACAATTCCATTAATGGGAATTCAAGTGTTAAAAATCCTAAAAAACTGAGATAGTGAAGTAAACCCTTAAAAATACTATAATGTTGATGTGCGAGTCAATAGATAAAAAAAGATTATGTGTGTCAAATTTAAATAAAAATAAAAATAATCATGCTACATGACCAACACCATGGCTAACCATGCTTTTTCACTCATTGTGGAACGTCCTTGAACTATAATTCCATCCCCACAACCAACCTCCAAGCACCTAATGTGAAAATGACCCGCACCACACCCCCACCATGGCATGGTAACCCTAAGAATGACTAGAACTCTCCCTTATCCTATATAAAACCTATAAACTCCCTCTTTCCCCCACCAATATCTAGAAAAACATAAAGGGATGATTTTTAGAAATTTGATCCCTCACACTACACCTTAATCCATTATAGTTTATGCATAGATATATGTGTTATATGAGTATATTCCATAACCTTAAGTCATTATAGTACACACATACAAGTATTCCATCATTGAGAGCTATTACATCCTATATGGGTACACATCCTATAACCATAAGCCACCATATCCTTGACATGTCCACATACTAATTCTTCATATAAAAGAGAGAGCAATGTAGGAGTCAACAACCATCTATGTCCTCAGAAACCTAAATATTTTGAAACAACCAAAACCTAAAGCCAAATTTAGGCATCAGATTCCCTAACCAAATCGAGTGGTAGAGCATAATAAATAACAGAACATGATGATATGTAAAACCCATAACTATACTAGGGAAAACTACCCAACCATTGACTCATTATAAAGATAGAATCCAATATCATGACCCATATTTCATCACTAAGGACTAGATAACCAATATAAATACACAAAATATGTATAATTATTTCATAACTATTTAATAATTTACCAAATATTTAATAATATATCATTATTACCAAGTATTGATACCCACACTCTTTTAATTATTTAATAGATCCCTGAATTCTATTAATTAACATAATAAAAACTGTCATATATATAACTAATCAATATTTAAATGTTTCAAAATTTTACATTTACTGAATAGTAATCTTTCAAGAACTATTCCCCATTTAGTTAATTAATTATTTTATTACCATCTAAGATTCTAGTCACTAGACACATCTATTCCCAATTCAAGGAAAATATACCCAAAAGGAATAATATATCCCCCCCAAAAAAATAAATACACTCATCTTAAGACAACTATCCACTATCACTTCCTACACTTTTTCACACTATTTATATAATCTGCTATCAATTACATCTGGATGAAATTATAAATATATTTAAACACAACTCAACTATTGTTGTATCACAAACCAATGTTAGGTTTATATATACCACACATCAAGGTTTTAATATTCTAAATATATAAAAATGTAAGTGAATCATACTTTAGAAATTATAAATAACAAAACAAGGTCCAATATACAGTCTATGTAACTTTAACAAAAAATGTGGGTTTTTATCAAATAAGAACCGAATGCATTCGATCGCTAATATTTATTCTCACAATCATTATCATTCCTTATCATCTTGACTACATAATTTTATTATGAGAAGGTTACAATAAGCAATGAAACCTAAAGAGACAATATCTAAAAATAATAAGCTATAGTCATATAATCAAAGTAGTTATCTATTAATATTAAAGATTAGTAAAATATTATGTGCAAGCAATGATCATCCATTTTAAGTAATTTAATGGTAGAATAATTATTCTAGTGTTCTATCTTTAAAAAAACTATTATAAAATGAATCTTGATTATAAAACAATAAAAATAAAAAAAATATTCCCACAACTATGAAATAATAGAACTAAATATTATAAAAAAACTATAATCACATGCGAATAATTCTACCCACACTCATTATCTTAAGTATTTCAGTGAACTATATTATACTTAATTTATAATATTCATTAATTTACCTTTTTTAATTTTCTTATCCCTATTTTAAAATTACTTTTACCATTTAATCTTGCGAGGCATGTGTGAATGAATTATGATATGACATGTTAATAATACACTATATAGAAAATATCAAAAGGCTCTAACATTAATATAAGGGAAACATCATCAATAAAATCATCAAAACCATAAAAAACCATATCCCTTTTTAATTATTTAATTTCCAAATTATTATATTATTTAGTTTGATCCCTAAAATTTACCCATTGGAAAACTAAAGCATGATACCCCCAAAATCATAGAAAAATAAAATAGATAATAGGAAGAGTGTTTACATAGATAATAATTTTTGAGGAACTATAGAAGTAAAGATCCTAGCATAATTAAAGGTTCTGAGAAAGCTCCCCAATTTCCTATTTGGTTTCAGAAAATTTTATAAAGAAACATAGGAAATAAAAAAATGGGTAGCCCAATCCATGTGTAGGTGAATTACCATAACCGCTTATTTTTATACAAATAAGGAACTGAAAAACATTAATCTTTACTACTGTAATCATAGTATTTTGATTCATTACACTATGGAAAACATGTATTTTTAGTATAGAAAAGGTAGTGAAAGACATATCTCTAAAATAAACCAACCAAAGTTACCTATGATATTGTACCCAAACCGATCTTCCATTTGGTTTAATGGGTGTTATTGATCCCCACAGGCTAAAAACTAGTGCTTGAGAATCAAAGAACCTCAATTGGGAATGATTTTTCCCAATAAGTCCATAGAAAAACAAGGATCCCCTCCTTAGAGTCTAACATGCCCATTATTCAAGTAATATAACCATGCACATATAAATAATAATAAATGAAATAAGCATAACCAAAAAAGGTACAAGTAAATGAATATAACTCATAAGTAATAAATATATCATCTAGAATGAATTTCTAAAACTCAATAAAAATAAATTTGGGATAGAAATACAATTCCAACATAAACCAAAGGAAAGAGTCTATAATAAGAGTGCTAACATGGAAACACACAATAGACAGACCAAGGATCCAAACATAAAACAAACACCATAAGAACTAGTCTCTATTCACTAAGCCAATAATTTATATTTTTCTACCATCATAACTGAAATAAAATCTAAAGGATAATCTATTAAAACCAAGAACAATCTGTTAAACATGTAATATTCTATATGTGAGTAGAAAATCCCAATAGGTGTCCTCCTCACACATATGAACCACCTTTAAAATGAAATAAATTTAATGTTAGTTTTTAAATATATATATAAATACAAACTTTCTACTTTTATTCAAAACCAATAAAAAGAAGTATTTTTTTTAAAATTTTCCCCTTTAAATGTAAGGAAGGCATGCATTTCAAAATGAATAATTCCTTTTAAACCTCTAAATAGAAGAAAGAAGTTTCCATAAGAAAAACCTTAATTTTAAAAATATTCCTTTTAAAAATAACACCAAAACATAATGGAAGAAACCTATGACCTTTCAAAGAATTTCATTTTAAAATAAGAAAACCCATTTATCTTTTTTAGTAGAAACATACCAAGGGAGGTAATAATAGAAAATTAACCAAAAAATAATCAAAAGTAAATCACTATAGAAATATAATTTCCAATTATATTATGGAATAATAAAGAATTCAACAATAATATGAACACCTAAAAGATCTAGGATGATCTATGATATTACTAAATAGAATCCATCATATTAGTATGCCTGATGAAACTTGACCACCCTAACACTCTAAATTGAACTACCTTAACCAATAAAGGGAGAAACTTCCCAAAGTAGAGAAAAATCATGCTTGGGGTCACTATAAGAGAAATGACATACACTAGTGCATTATATATTCCTAGATATCCCATATAGATAATCTTAGTCTCCCATAATGTATAAATGGAAGTGATCCATCAGATAATGGAAAAAGTAATGATATTACATAGAAACAATAAAAACTTTCACCTTTGGGAAAACCTCACTAAAGCTACACCCTTTTTCATCAAGGAAATTTATATATCAAAATTTTCTTTATAATAGGTAAAATTCCAATTATTCATTGAAAATAAATAATGGGGCACACTTTAAGGGTCTATTCATATTTAGAATTCCTTTTTTCTTTGGAAGTTCCAACCGGGACTTCGAATCATTGTTCACAAAAATAAATTTTTAAATACCTTTTTGAAAACTAACTCAAATAAACATAATAAATGTTGTTTAATCAATAAATGAAATAAATATAGATTTTTTTAGATAAACCACCTACACCCTTTCAAAGTAAAACCATTTAGAATGAACCAATCATGAATTTAAAGTAAGCACTAAGTGTGCTTAATTTTAATATAAAAATAGGTTTTGAGCATAGAAACATGAGGGAAACAACCCCCTATAAGTGAAATTCATAAAATATACATATTATAAATTTAAAAGAATATAAAAGGATGGTTTAAAAAATAATTGGTCAATAGTTTTAAATTTCAAGGATTAAACATTCAGTAACCTACCTCAACCAAGTTTCTTCCATGATGCATGGTGCTAAACCACAACAAACATGGAATGAGGGAACCTTAGAAGACCAAACAAAACTCTAAAAAGACAAAAACCTAATTAAAATTAATAAAAGACAAACCCTTTATTTCCAAACCATGATAGGAATATTAGATAAAGGTGAAAATATAGAATAAGAAGAGTGGGGTGATTCTGTAAGAGATTACAATGATGAACTAGAACAAATACTTGAACAAAAACCCATGGGAATAACTATGGAAGGAGGAGGAACCTAGGTAGGGGAACACATGGTATGTGAGAGATAAATTAGGGATTATAGAAGGTTATTTGGGGTTAAAAAAATTGAAGGTTATTAGGGTAAATTAGAGTTTTTAATGATTGGACTCTTCACATGGTTTGACCATAAGGTTTGTAAAACCATGCAATAACCATGAAATATTTATTGGGTTGACCTAAGAAAACTCATGGTTTTTCCACATGGTTGGGAAACCCATGCGTCAACCGTGTGAAATAGATCTGTTAAAATTGATGATACACTTGAACAGTTTCCACACAGTTTCTATTGATTGTTCACAAACCATAAAACATGATATAAAACCAAATTTATTCAAAAATTAAAATAATATTATCCCTAAACTCAAATTAAATGATGAAATACACTTTATAAATAAAATAATAGGAATAAAATAGGGAAAAGTGCAACAAATTCCCCACTGTAATGCTTTCTTACCCTATAAATATATGATATAATTCGTGGATGAAGTTAAAAAGGCTATTAAAATTCATTAATTATTACTAAATTCCCAAAAACCAATGAACACAATGAAATTTATCAAGATTAAACTCTTGAAACCAATCAACATAAATTACTTGATAAAAAATAGACATGTCCCCCAAATAACCTGAAGGGATAGACTCAACAATTATATTATTGAACATCAAAATGAAGGTTGAGTGTGCCATAAGAACTCCACCTTCCCAATACATGGGAAACCATAAGATATTCCGAATGAAACTACCATAGGGATTCATAAAAAAACTAAAATTCATCACATGTTAGGGTTGGGTCATAAAAATTAGACATCCAACATGGAAGTTATGCATCACTACCTATAAAATTAAATATGAAAATAATGATCATCCATGGTGTTATCCCCACCATTTATAAAATCTAATAACACACCGATTATCCAAATAAAACCAAGAATCCTTTTAACTAGAATTAGGTGGGAAGAATCTCCCCACAAAGGAAGACTCAATAATAATGGAAGGTTCTTGAGGGAACTCATTAACACCTAATGTAAGATCCTGAACTTCTTTAAGGTATGAACTTATTTAAAATTATGGTTTAAATGAATATAATATGGTTAATGAAGTGTTTATTGAGTCTATGTGGAGTCTCAAGGGTGTTCCATGGTTTTGAGACATAAAAGAGAGAGTGTGTGAGTGTGGGGGGGGGGGGAACTGGCCACCCAGTGCATGTTTCATGGTTGGTGTAGAATTAGTAATAATCGTGTGACTAAAACTTGCATGCTTGGGGGAAGGGTTCATGGTTTAAGAAACTATTCAAGGGGGAAGGAAAAACTATGTGGTCTCAGACAAATCCTTCCTACATGGTTAGTGCATGATTTTTTAAACTGTGCGGGTGATAATCCTAAATTTTATATATATTCTTCTACAACTTTTCCTTTTTTTTCATTCATTTTCTAGATAAGACACATAGTGAATGTACAATATTTTAGGAAATAGAGCTTCACAATATTCCAAGGAAGAAATGTAGAAAACCTAAAAAAATGGCCAAGTACAAGTTGTGATGGCCAAGTTCACATCGTGTACTTGATGATCACAGACTGCATCAATCCATGAAGCCAAGCCATGACCAACCATGAAGATTGAAGAAATTTCTAGTTCACATCGTGAAGCCCTCATACACACCATGAATCAAGTAAAAACAGAACCCCAGAAATCCATTAGGATTCAATGAAAAAATCTATCTATTCATGGGTTACACATTTTGAACCACCTATACATGATGTGAACATAGTCAAAATTAATTAATCCATGGAAGATCTACATGCCATGCTGGAGATCCTGGTCAAAATAACACGAATCAAAGGTTCATGGTGTGACTATTAAGTACACATCGTTTCCATTTTTACCTATTTAAGGAGTAGATCAACATTACATTTAGAGATGCTTGGATTATCTCTCTCTCCCTTTTATACTTCCTTCGAAATTCCCTTCTCTTTTCCCTCTTAAAACACTTTAGTTATTTGTAACTCCTTTACATTTTCAATCAAAGAGTCTTGGATTCATTTTCTTCAACACCTTCAATTCCCGTGTCATTTTATTTCCATTTCATTCCTTTCAAGTATGGTCTTATTTAAATTATACTTTCATGTTTATTTAATATCGTTACAACTTTATTCAATTCAATTACATTAGCATAGTTATTATGATTTCCTTTATACCTTTTATTACTTTAATGACCATCATAGGTAGTTAAATGCATCAGGGGTAGGGATCAAGATTCGATGTGTCTACAGGCTTAATTAGACCTCTAGTTCTGAACATTGAAAAACTAATTGGATTAGTAATTAGGATATAAAAAAATGGTCAAACCCCATTTGTGTGATCGTACCATGACCTTTGGACAATCAAACAAACAACCCTATACTAATTAGAGTAAACTAATACTATAACCATTGGCTTAGGAAAATTTATGCAATAGAAGCTGAACTTAATGTATTTAGAACTGTGAATTTCCTATTAACCATGGAATAGATACATCTTAGGTAGAACTAGAATAATGGATGATGGTTAAATAATGAATACTGCTTGCTTCATAGACTACGTAGTTTGGACCTTACCAAGATTAGAATTAGGATCACCTTTATATAGATACTTGGACTTGATCCTGACCCCTCTTTAATCAATTGAAGTAAAACCCAAAAATAGTTAGAAAACTCCCAAAATTTAGTCAAAATAGTAAGGAATCTTGCAAAGGATTCAATAAAAAATTTCTCCCCCCCATAAAACAGCATCCTCCTCTTGGGATCAACCCCAGACTTCTACTATAACACACCTGAGTAGTTAGTAAAGTTTGGGACACATATAAATTTCTAATCTGACATGCCTGTGTGGAAACAAATGACCCGCACGACTCACGTCAGTCAAATTTTGGCATCGTTTCCCGGGAGGCATCGCTATTTCTTTGTGTTAGGACTCTGGTCTAGATATAGTATTACCTTTCCCTCTTCCCATTTCCTTCATTTTTTGACACACTAGCATCTCTTATATTTTTCCCATGTGTGTACTAAGGTACCTTGACTCATTAAAGGAATCTTAAAGAACATTCCCATTTGGACTTTGATCCTGAGATTGAATGGTATCTCTCTTCTCTTCATTGGTCAGCGATGGCTGATCAATTCGACCCTACAAGACCAAACCCGCCAAACGCCAACCATCAAGTAATTCTGGTAGAACACACGATAATTAACCAGGAGAATACAATCATGGATTATGGATTTCCATCAATCCATGGTACGATCTTTATCATTATCCGAATTCCTATCCAAGCTCGTACTTTCAAAATAAAACCTAGACTCATTCATATGATCCAAAACATGGGCAATTAAGTGGTCTTCAAAGCAAAGATCCCCATGTACATATTGCCAACTTCCTAGAGGTATGTGATACCTTTTGCAACCAGGGAGTTTCTTCTGATGCAATAAGACTATACATATTTCCATTCTACTTATGAGATAGATCCAAGGACTGGCTAAAGAGTCAAGCTCCTAAGTCAATTACGACTTGGTCGAACTGGCCAAGAAGTTTTTTGACAAGTACTTCCCACCCATCCGGACCTGGAAGCTTCAGATGGACATTAAAAATTTCAACCAAATTGATGGAGAGTCTTCTTAGGAAGCATGGTACCGCTTTAAAGAACTAATTAGGAAGTGTACACATCATTGAATTGATATGTGGATACAACTCCAAACCTTCTATCAAGGGCTCCAGCCAGCAACACATAATGTTGTTGATGAATCCACTGATGGAGGTCTTATGTTCAAGACTCCCGAAGCTGGAAGATCCATTCTTGATGAAGTCTCTCACAATGATAATTTGTGGAAGAGTAATTTTAAACCATTAGGGTATGGAATCCACCAGATTGATGAGACCAAAAGGCTAGCAGGGCAAGTAGAAGTTCTCAATAAAAAGATAGAATCATTTCAGATGCCAACTACTCAACCCCCTCCTGCCCTGGTAATGGAATTAAAATCATGAGAGATGTGAGGTGGCCCACAACTATATCATGACTACAAAGATGGATATGATGAACCATGAAAAGATTAGAATTATGTCAATTTCAATTATCAGAACTGTTCATTCCAGCATCAACAATATTATCAGCAGAGGCATTCTCAACATCAACCTTATAACAATCAGGGTTATTTTCAACTGAGAGGTGGAATGAACCAATTCCAAGCTCAAGGAGCATAGGGTTATCTTACGATGAACCCTATATGAAGACCACAAGATAGAAAAAAACCCTTCCATAAATGAGAACAACAATTTCAGCCACCTCAGACAAGAACCCAGCAAGCACCTATGCAAAGATATTTGGAAAACCTCCTGACATCATTTGTTCAAAAGTATGATCAAAGAATGATGACCCATAAGACAGATATGAAAAACTAGAGAGCTGCTATAAAGAAACTTAAAGTGAAGATGGTTCAAATCTCAAAGACCTTATCTAATAGATTACCAAGAACTCTACCTGGTAACACTAAGACATACCCATGAGAGTAAGCTAAGGCAGTAGTTCCAAGGAGCAGATAGATTATAGACTTCCAACAACCCAAAGAAGAAATCCAGTAAGAAGAAGAGTAAAAAAAACAACTAGTACCTGATGTAAAAGCTGATGAAGTCAATCCCACCTTACATCATGAAAAATTACCAACAAAGAAGGAACATATACCTGATAAATAGAAGAAACCTATGTATATCACCCCACCTCCATACTAGCCACCTCTTCCCTATTTGGAAAGAGTGAGACAAATTAGTTAGGAATAATAATACAAGAAGTTTATGGATATGTTCAAGCAATTGCATATCAACATACCTTTTCTAAATATATTTACCATATGTCTATTTATGCCAAGTTCATAAAACACTTATTATAAAAAAAAAATGCAAAACAAAAGAACTAGGAGTCATCTCCCTAAATGAATAATGATTTACAACATTACAATAGAGAATTCCACCAAAGATGAGAGACCCTGGAAGCTTCTCAATACCTTGTGAGATAAGCATGTGCAAATTTGGTAGAGAACTCTATGATATTGGATCAATCATTAATCTTATTCCAATCAGTACTTTTCAAAATCTCGAACTCAAAGAGCTTAAAGAAACAATGGTATCTTTGAAATTAGATGATCGCTCGTTCAAGTAACTCCTAGGCATTCTGGAAGATGTGATAGTAAAAGTTGACAACTTCATTTTCCCAGCTGATTTCCTGGTGTTAGACATAGAAGAAGAAGGCGACACGACTATTATACTTGGTAGACCATTACTAGATACAGGAAAGACACTGATTGATGTGAATAAAGGATGTATCATATTCAGATTAAGAGAAGAACAAGGTGAGTTAAACCTTATTAGAGCTATGAAATAGTTAGATGACACTATGAATTATCATTCCATTTCTCTCACCCAGAATGGAGAAGATTATATGGATATCAATGAAAAAAGTGGCGACCATTTCATAAAAAAATAAGGAGACTATAACATCAAGGAATTCAAATTTTATTGAACCACTCACCAAATATGTTGTGCCATCATCTACCCCATCCATAATTCAGCCCCCTTGATTAGACCTAAAACCACTTCCCAGTACTTTAAAGCACTCATTTCTAGGATAATCTTCCACTTTTTCCATTATTGTCAACTCTGAACTATCCCCGTATTAAGAGGAAAACATGGATGATGTCCTCAAATGACACAAGTAGTCTATTGACCAGGGAGTGGTGAACATTAAAGAGATCAAACCCACTGAATTCACTCATATAATCTTACTCGAAGAGAATGCAATGCGAAAACGACAACCTCAGAGGTGGCTCACGCCACCCATGAAGGAAGTTGTCAAGAAATAGGTACTGGAACTCATGGATGCTGGAACAATATTTCCTATCTCAAATAGTGAATGAGTGAGCCCCCTCCAAGTCATTCCCAAGAAAGGAGGACTCACAGTAACATGAACAAATAACAATGAACTCATTTCCTCACACACCATCACTGGATGGAGAGTTTGCATGGATTACAAATGTTTGAACTCGACCACACAGAAAAAACCATTTTACCTTACCCTTTATGGACCAAATGTTAGAAAGACTAATGAAGCATGATTTATACTTTTTTTGGATGACTATTCAGGATACAATAAAATTGAATTCGACCCTGATGACTGGCCAAAAACCACATTTACCTTCCCTTTTGGTACTTTTGCATACATACACATGTATTTCAGTATGTATAACACTCCATCAGCTTTGAAAATATGTATGAAAAAAATATTTCATGATATGTATTAATAATTTATCTAAATGTTCATGGATTATTTCTCAGTTTATGGGAGATCATTCAATGTCTTTCTCAGCAATATTGAACTAGTTCTTCAACACTGTGAAGAAAAATTCTTGGTGTTGAATTAGAAAAAATGTCACTTCATGGTGTAAAGAGGAATAATAATTCTCCAAAACATCTCCATAGAAGGCATCGAAGTAGATATAGAAAAGATCAAAATTATCAAAGATCTACCTGAGCCATCCACTATTATGGTATCAGAAGTTTCCTTGGGCATGTAGGATTCTATAGACGCTTCGTAAAATATTTTTCTAAATTTGCACATCCTTTGAGACACTTGTTGTCAAAAGAAATTATTTTTAAATTCAATCAGGACTGCCAAAAATATTTCAATACTTTGAAAAACGACCTGATGACTTCTCCAATTATCATTTCAATGAACTGGGAAAAATATTTTCAGCTTATGTGTGATGCCAGTGAACTTGTTGTAGGATCTGTTTTGGGAAAACATATGAATAACATCTTCTGCCCAATTTATTATGCAATTAATAACTTAAATGAATCTCATATTAATTATATGACCATAGAGAAGGATCTCTTAGCCTTTGTGTATTCCTTTGAAAAATTATGTTCTGACCTTGTTCAATTAAAAATTATTGTTCATACTGATCATGCTGCCCTTCGATACTTGATGACCAAGAACGATGCAAAACCTAGGTCGATACGTTGGATTCTTTTACTACAATAATTTTATGTAATAATCAAAGATATGAAGGTAACAAAAAATGTCATTGCATACCACCTCTCTAGACTACCTCTTACCATCATCAAAGACAATAAGGCTAATATTGAGGTAGATTTTCCCAATGAGACCTTATTCAATATCAAGACCCAGCCTTGGTTCTATGACATAGACAATTTTCTTACGACAAGATTCCTCCCTCAATATTTATCTTATCAGTAGTGGAAAAAGTTGTTTTCAGATGACAAAAACTAATTTTGGGATGAATCTCTACTTTTCAAGTGTTATGCTAATGGCCTTTTAAGACATTTTATTCTAGAAGAAGAGGCGCATAATGCAATCAAAATGTGACACACATCGCCAACTAGAGGAAATCATTGAATTGAGCGCAAAATGGATAAAATCCTACAAGATGGATTTTTATGTCCCTTACTACATCAAGATTCCAGGATATTCTTCCACAACTATGATAGATGCCAAAGGATAGAAAATATTGGTAAAATAAATCAGATGCCATAGAACCTCATGCTGGAAGTTGAACTTTTCGAGATTTGGGGAATTGACTTTATGGGACCATTCCAAATGTCACATGATAAGAAATGAATTATGGTTTTAGTGGACTATGTATTTAAATGGGTCAAATCCAAAGAAATGGCTCATGAGACTGCCAATATAGTAATAAATTTCCTTTGGAGAAATGTGATTTCACATTTTGGATTTCCACAACTACTCATTAGCGATCGTGGAACACGTTTCTCTAATAAACCAGTGGGAATAGTGCTTCAAAGATACGGGATATTCTAAAATATTGGAACCCATATCACCCAAAAATGAGTTGGCAAGTCGAACTGTCAAATAATAGGAAAAGAAGATCCTTGAGAAAACAGTCAATACAAGCTGAAATGATTGGAGTCAGAAGATGGATGATGCATTTTGGGCATATAGAATAGATTATAAAACACCCATCAGCACCACACCATTTTGACTTGTTTATGGAAAAACATTTCATCTTCTAGTGGAGCTAGAGCACTGATCATTTTGGGCCATAAAAAAAATATAAATTTGATTTTAGACAAGGATGGAGAGGAGAAATTATTATAATTAACTTCTTTGTAAGAATTAAGGAATGATGCATATGAGAACACAATAATTTACAAGGAAAAAACAAAATAATGTCATGATCGATGGATTGAAAGGTGCACCTTCATCCTAGGGAATATGCTTCTACTATTCAACTCAAGATTGAAACTTTTCCCAGGAAAGCTGAAATCATGATGGTCTGTTTCTTATGATGATATGCAAGTTTTTCTGTATGGAGCAGTTGAAATTAAATGAGATGGTGAGCCACCATTCAAAGTGAATGGTCAATGATTGAAGATTGTTCAAGAACCATTACATAAGGGCTATGTCATCAACCTAACATTCAACTAATCTATAATGAATTCAAGATCTCAACTTTAAAGGAAGTGCTTCATGGGAGGAAACCCATAGTTGTTTTTGAGTTTTGTTTGAGTATTAGATTTTATAGTGTTTCATTACAGTACATTGTACATAATTTCATTCAATAAATAACATGGTCACCATTATAACTTACTTTTTCACCTGCCTTTTTTTTTCTGCCATTCAAATATTTACACCTTTGAATTAAAATTTGTTCGATAGTTCATGATTTTTTCTACAAAAAATATTTTGTAGGTTCATAAAAGTTCAATTTTAAGACAGATCAAACACCCCATGGTATACCACTCTATATCAGGGATCTCTCGATCCCCTATTTTTAAATTCTATCATCACTTCCATGTTAATTCAATTACAAAAAATCACTACCACACCACTCTCACCCATTATTTCATAGATAGTTGGGACACTGTCTCCTTTTGAGTGTGTGTGTGTGTGGGGGGGGGGCGGGGGGTTCTCATGATTTCACTAGTGATACACTTGATTTTTTCCTATTATCACTGTTCTATGAGACATTTTTCAAATTAACAAGTATGATTAAAATTTGAAAACCGTTATGCCCATGTAAATTAACGATAAAGTTAAAAATACAAATGTTAAGAACCGTGTTTCACCCCTGCTTAGAATTTTAGAATGATTGATGAGTTTAGAATTTAAATTCAAATTTAAAACTTTGAAATTATGATTAATTGACTCAAAACTTATGATTTATTCCCTTTGTAATTTCTAGTTTTTATTTTATTCTCATTACCTGAGAGGATTCTAAGACTTCAATCTCATTTTCTTTTCTGGGCATATTTCTAAGAGATACCTAAGACATGTAAACCTACTAGAACTTGCACTTAGATCTTATCAAAACGATGACTGAACAAGTGTAATTTTAAAATGATTGAGTTAGCCATTGATAGACATTTTACATGAGACCCACCTGGAATCTATCCTTCATTAAACCCATAGTTTCCATGATTGAATTATTAGAAGAAAAGCTATTTAAAGCCTATTTCCCTTCCTACCATGATCTTTTCACAATTATTGAAGATTATTTTTGAACAAGTGTGGAGGGTTATTCAAAAATCATGGGATGATTTCACTTTTAGAGATGTACAGAGCACTCACCTAACTACTAGGTTGTGATCCTTATAACTTTTTGTTGTATCCCATTCGTATTCTATTCCTTTGAAAAATTTAAAAGAAAAGAAAAAAATTGATATGGGGTGTGTACTAGGAGGGTCAAAAATCACCATTTTCTAAACCTATGAATCCCTTGAAGGATCATATGTGGTTAGGTGATGGATTTGAGATCTATCCTAGGCATAACTTTCGAAAAATAAAAAAAAGAAAAAGGGAAGGAAGAAAATCAATTCTTTATCGAATTACATTGTATACATATGGATCCAACCTGATCTGATGGAGTATGGACCTAAATCACAAGATGAAGGAATTTAGTCACAATTATCTTTTTTCATCTGCATTATACTTTAGAGATTACCCTCATTTTGAGCTTTATTTTCACATTTTACCTACCTACCAACAACCTCAGAGTCTTCAAAAGCTTATTGCTAAACTTTCTAAAGATTATTTTTATACCTTTCTTTACAAAGTGGAGATGATAGAAACAGTGAAAGCCTATGGTTGAGAACATGGACTTAGGGTACGATCATACCTTACTTACATTTTACCCTGAGTGATAAGAGAAAATAATGGTGATTTAAATTATAACTAGGCATATAGCTTAAGGAATAGTTAAAAGATTATGATTAAACGAATAATTTTTTTTGAAAATATGAACTCTGAGGCATGACTAATTTACTATGTAAGATTAAAACTGTAACTTTAGTACTTTTCTTCTTACACTTAATTTAATTACATGGACATAATATACATTTATTTCTTTAAAAATTTCTTATCCTTTTGAAATATTTGTTGAGATGTTTTTCTTTGAGGACAAGAAATGATTCAAGTATGGGGGGATTTGATAAGCCTAAATGTTATATATATTTTTCTGTCACTTTTCCATTGTTTTTCATTAATTTACTAGATAATGCACATGTTGGATATCCAACATTGTAGGAAATAGAGATTCACAAGATTCCAAGGAAGAAAGGTAGAAAAGCTACAAAAATGGCCAAGTTCACATCATGTACTTGATGATAATAGCCTAAATCAATCCCTGGATCGAAGTCGTGACTAACCATGAAGATTGAAGAAATTTCCAGTTCACACTGTTAATACCTTCTATACGTCATGACTCAAGTCAAACCAGATTTCAAGAAAGTTGTGATGATTCAACACAAAAAGCTAGCTGTTCATGGGTTACACGTCATGAACCACCTATACAAAACATGATAACAATCAAACTTCATTAATCTGCAGAGGATCTGTATACCATGCTGGAGATACTGGTCAAAATAACATGGATCAAAGGTTCATTATGTGACTATTAAGTACACGTTGTGACCATTTTATACTATTTAAGGAGTAGATCAATAACACATTCAGTGATTTTTGGATTAGCTCTCTCTCACTTTTAGACTCCCTTCAAAATTCCCTTTTCTTTTCCCTATTAAAAAAATTAGTTCTTTATAAATCCTTTACATTTTCAATCAAATATCCATGGATTAATTTTCTTTAACACCTTAAATTCCCACTTCGTTTCATTTACATTTCATTCCATTAAAGTAAGGCTTTATTTAAAGTATTCTCACATGTTTATTTCATATCATTACATGTTTATTCAATTCAATTACATTAGCATAGTTTTTATGATATCCTTTATCCATTTTATTACTTCAATGACCATCATAGGTAACTAAATGAATTAGGGGTAGGGATAAAGATTCAATGTATCTACAGACTTAATTAGACCTCTAGTTCTAAACTTTTCAAACCTAATTGGATTAGTAATTAGGATACAAACCAACGGTCAAACCCCTTTTGTGATACTGTGCCGTGACCATCAGATAGTCAAATAAACAACCCTATCCTAATTGGACTAAACTAAGACTATGACCATTATCATAGGGGAATTTTTGCAATAGAATATGAACTTAATGAATTTGGGACTGTGACTAGCATCCTAACCATGAAATAGTTACATCCTAGGTAGAACTAAAAGACTAGACCAAGGTTAACTAGCAACTACTACTTTCTTCACAGGCTTAGCAGTTAGGACCTTAGTAAGATTATAAATAGGATCACCTTTATCTAGATACTCAGACTTGATCCTGACCCTCTTTAATAAATTGAAGTAAAACCCAAAAATAGTTATAAAACTCCCAAACTTTAGTCAAACTAGTATAAAATCCTGCAAAGGATTCAATAACATATTTCTTTCCCCAACAGAATAGCATCCTCCTCATGGTATTGACCCCGAACTTATACTATACTATGCCCTAATAGTTAGTAAAGTTTAGGACACATATAAATTTTTAATCTAATGTGCCCATACTGAAAGAAATGACCCACGCGGCTCACATCTGTCAGCATGATCCCTAGTCAACCGTGTGGCCTAGTCCCCTCTTGTACAGAGGGTGGTGCATGGTTGGAACATGGTTTGGCCAACCGTATGACCAAACCATGTGCCCCTTTAAAAGTGGGATTTTGTATTTTTACATCTCAGGACTTAAATGTTCTGACTGGGCATTTTCTTCAATCTTCCTCCTTTATCCCTAGTGATGAAACAAAATGCCCGAGGATTCCCAAGGAATGATATCCTTAATTTCTAGGTAGTTCAGAGAATCATTAGGTGTGAATTAATGCTTCGGGTGGGTCTGACACTCATCTTTGATATATTTTTTGAATTATGGATTTTTTTAGCTTCCATTATTCTTCTGAATCACTAAAAAACTCTTTTTCTAGTGGATATTAGGTTGTGTATTTTAAGGGTGCTTGAATATAACTTAAGGGATATGGTTAAGCCAGCATTCATCTTCAGATTTGAGGTAGGTGGTCTACAAGTTATATCCCATAGTATTGATTTTTAGTTTAGGTTTATGTGGTTATGATATGGTGTCCTCTTATTTATAATTTTATGACTTTAGTATTACTTAGTAAGATGGTTCATTAAATGATGAATTCAATCCTTCATGATCCCATAGGATGTGTTGAGGTTGATTTGAGTGAGTTGAGGGCCACCCAGGGGGTGTGCCACTTCTTGAAAATGAATTTGAAATGTGAAGTGTATAATTGAGTTGTAATGACATAGAGCACATAATAAATGTGTTTACATGTTAGTTTGGGTTATGGAAAGAAACTAATGATAATTGAGTTTAAATTGATAACATGGAATAAGGGGTTGTTTGGAACATCGTGACTGGGTTAAATAAATTAAAGTGAATGTGTTGATTGAATTATGGGTTGAAATGGATTATGTAAATAAGTTAAGATGTGTGAATGGAAATGGGTTAATGGGTTAAGGCATGAAAATAAACTATGTATTGAACAAACAATGAATTGTGAATATTATGTGTGTGTCAATTTGAGATTGGATTTGATATGATATATTTTGTATATGAATAAGGAAGTATGTGAACATGGATTGGTTTTATGTGAGTGGTATTGGATTTGAGGATCTACTCACATAGGTCGGGTTAGGATGAGGCTCTAAACCCAAACCCCTTTAATGTATGGGTTAGGGAGAGGAATGAGGCTCTATGCCCCTAATGGTTGCACTTAATGAGACTACATGGATTGAGGCTCCAAGGTAAGTGTGATTTATTGTTTGTAAAATGTTTTCCCTAGTGAGATAGGGAGTTTGATTTGTCCCCTTATGCACAGTAGTTGACTACCATAGGCCGAAGTGAAATTAATGAAAATTCATAACCCATAGAATAAATAATGACGATGAGTTAAGTGAACTTATTAATTAGTGGCACCAGGTTTATCCCCTTTTATTTACCTTATTGTTCATTTTATTACTTTTATACACTATCTGTTTAGACGGTATATTTTATAGAAACTGTTGGTGGTGGACTACTGAGTTGTACTCACATCCTACTCGATCCACAATTGGGTACCTGAGTAGAGTTCATGCTTATTGGTCGGGACAAGGAAATATGACATATACTAGATGATTGATTTGGGACAAGGGTTGTGCATGGTAGAGGGATTTAGACTTAGATTCAGGACCTATTTTGGGGATTTATTTTTTTATACTTATTTTGGATTTCTTTACACTTGGAACTATATAAAATGACATGGAATATTTACTATTTGGTTGTGGGCTTGCATCCAGTTTTTGGAAATGATTAGTAATGCATGTTGTAGATTATTCTGTTTCCTTTATTTATTTTTTATCTGTTGTGGACCAGAGTCTTATTTCAAAAGGGAATATAAAAGAAGCTTCTGGTGGTAGATACATGATTCTAGTTGGAAGGTCTAGTGATTCAACTTCTAAGTGTAAAAGCACTGTTTTGAGAGCCTGCACTAGGATAGTGGTGTGAAGAGTAGTCAGAGAAGAGGGCCAGCCTCTTAGGGTGATGACCATGTGTTTTTCTATTAGTGTGGAAGGCCATTTCATATACAAAGTTAGTAAACTCGACCACTAGTTGAGTGATAAGCATGCAATAATATGGGGAATGTGTAGAGTTTTTTAAAGAACCCTCAATAGCTGGGTAGTGATGGAGGATCAAGGCAAATGTAGAGTGTAGGCAGGGGGTTAGTTACCCCATATCAGGCATGGAGTTAGAGTTCTATGGTCCGTACTAATCAGGGTGGCATATGTGGTATTCTGGGGTGAGAGTGCCCATATTTATAGGGTAGTGTAGCACCAGGAACTCAGGTCACTTACCATAGTAAAGGGGAAGTCTATCATTATTCAGTTTAGCTAGGACCTGGAGGTGGTGAGGCCAGACCATCGATAGTTCAAGGTATGATTATTATAGCTTCCATGAATTCTAGTGCTTTATTTGATATAGGTGCCTCTCATTCTTTTATATCTACCCAATTTGTGAATTTTTTAGGCATAGAGGTGGAACACATGTGTGGGGTTTTGTCGATAGATACAATGTTATGGGTGAAAGCAGAAAATATCTAATAATGTAGGGGGTGTGCTCTTTAGGTCCGTGGTTACCAATTCCTATGAGAATTTTTTGTTCTTGAGATTTATAACTTTTATCTTATTTCAGAAATGTATTTTTTAATGTTATACTTGGATCATATTGAATATTATCACTATACAGTAACATTCATTTCCTTGGAGGGAAATTCCAATGTCCATCGTGGGGAATGGGATATACGAGTAGGCCGTGCAGGGCTAATAAATTAGTAGTCGGGTGAACTCATAGCCCAATTAGATCATTTTGTGATTGATAATGGGGGATTAGAGTAAATTTTCCTTCCTCCTGTGGTGGACCAGTTTTAGGATTCATTTTCTAAGGAAATATTAGGACTGACACCTGAGAAAGATTCTAATTTAATGATAGAGTTGTTACCGAGAGTGGAGATGGTATATATTCTATCATATAGAAGGGCATTGGAAGAACTCCTGAAACATAAGAATTAGAGAATAAAGGGTTTATTCTCTTGAGTACATCCCCTTGGGGATCTCAAGTGTTGTTTTCCAAGAAGGATGATGGGTCCTTGTGGTTGTGTGTTGATTATAAGAAGTTGAACCAAATGATAGTTAAGAACTGATACCCTCTTCTTCAAATATATGATATTTTTGACCAGTTTTGGGGTTCTTTAGTGTTCTCAAAAATTAATTTAAGGTTAGGTTATCATCAATTGAGGGTGATACCATATGATACACCACATACTCCCTTTAGGAGCAGGTATTGGTTATATGAGTTTGTTTTGATGCCATTTAGGTTAACCAATGATCCAACTGTGTTTATAGACCTAATGAACCAAATATTTCATCTGTTGCTAGATTAGTTGGTATTTTTATTTGTTGATGACATATTGGTGTACTCAAAAATCCTAAAGATCATTCCAAACATCTTGATATCGTACTAATTACACTAAGAGATCATAGGCTATACGAAAATTTATACAAGCATAATTTCTAGATTAACAAGGTGGGGTCACATCATCTTCAAGGAAGGTGTGCCAGTGGACCTATAAAAAGGGAATATTTTGTATCTTGGGAGCAGACCAAGACTATTTTTGATATCTAAAGTTTTTTAGGTTTGGTGGGATATTATCAAATGTTCATCAAAGACTTTTCTTGCTTGGAAGCACCACCTTTGGGATTGACCAATAATGGAATCAATTCTAAGTGGTCTGAAGCATTTGATAATTATTTCTAAGATTTGAAGAGGTGGATGACTACTTCACCAATTTTGATCCTACCCAACCTGGGTAGAGAGTATACCATGATTTATGTTGCATCCGGTGTGGGGATTGGGCTAGTTTTGATGCAGAATGATCAGGTTGTGGCATATGGGTCATGAAATTTGATGCCTCATGAAAACAATTACACCATCCATGATCTTGAATTGTATATAGTGGTTTACACCCTAAATTTTTAGATTCATTACTTGTTGGGGGAGAGGTTTAATGTGTACACCGATCATAAAAGTTTTAAGTATATTTTCTCCCAAAATGAGTTGAATCTTCCATAGAGAAGGTGGTTTGAGGATATGCAATTATTTGATTTTGATCTGGTATACATGTTGGAAAAAAGAAATAGTTTGATAGATTCTTTGAGTCAAAAGACTTAAAATCAGGTGGTACATGAATCCAGTTTTGAGTAGAGGATGATGGAATTGTTTGATGAGATGCATCTAGAGGTACTTAATGGAAAAGGGAAGACAACCATTGAATCCTTAGAAGTTGAGTCTACTCTTCTGATTCAGATCAAGGAGAGGAAATATGAGGATCCAGAGCACTTGTATCTAATAGAAAGTATTAAAGGTGGGGTGTCACCTTATGGTTGGATTGTTGGTGATGGTGAGCTGATTTATGTTCGTGGATGTGTTGTTGTGACTACTTATATACGGTAATATTTGATGTACAACTTCCAATCCTCAAAGTTGGTGATGCATCTAGGCTCAACCAAAATGTATCATGACCTTTGTATATAGTATTGGTGGATTTGGATAAAGAAATAGGTGGCATGTTTCATGGAACAATGTTACACCTATCAGCAGGTAAAGGCCAAGCATCAATGACCATATGGCTTGTTATAGTCTTTACCGATACTAGAATGGAAATGGGATGACGTGATGATGGATTTTGTAGTGGTTCTTTTGAGGATGACTCTAAAGAGTGATATGATATGGTTAGTTTTGGAACGATTGTCTAAGGTGGAACATTTCTTATCGATTCGAGATACCTTCACCATTGACCATTTGGGTGAGTTGTCTGTTCAGGAGATAATGAAGTTGCATAGGGTGTTGTGAAAGATATTTTTATATCGTGATATACATTTTACATTTCAATTCTAGTAGGGGTTATAGAAATCAATTTGCACCGAGGTGTTTTTGAGCATGACGTTCCACCCTTATACGTATATGCAGTTAGATCGTACTATTCAGGTGCTAGAGGACATGTTTTGGGAATATTTCCTTAATTTTTTTGGATCTTGGGAGAATCACTTGGAACTTGTTGAGTTAACCTATAATAATAGTTATCATGAAACAATTTAGATGACACCATATTAGGTGCTCTATGATAGACTATTCATATCTTCATTATATTGGATGGAGGCTACAGAATTAGAGTTATTGGGGCTGAGTCTTGTGTAGGAGATGTCAGAATAGGTTCAGTTTATTAATAAATGAATGGATAAGAATTATAGTATACATAAGTATTATGTGGATTGATTATGATAACCTATTGATTTTTTAGTGGGTGATCACATGCTTCTTCGGGTGTCAGAAAGGTTGCGTCACCTAGAAGATTCAAAAACAAGGTAAGTTGGCACCCATGTATGTGGGGCCGTTTGAGATTTTGGAGGGAATCAGACCAGTGGTGTACCAATTAGATCTTCTATTGTAGTATAGTGGCCTGTACAGTGTTTTTCATGTGTCACAGCTTTGAAAATACCTCCCCAATCCATCACATGTAATTAATATTTATGACATTGATCATCAGGTTGATGCGTTCTTTGAGAATAATTTGATTCGTATTGCAGATCATAATGAGAAAGTCTTGTGGGGAAATACTATGACTTTGGTTTGAGTTCTATGGTAGCATGGTAAATTTCATGAAGAAACTTGGTCGAGGGAGATAGATATATGGTCCTAGTAGCCCAATCTCTTTTCTTTTTAAGATTAGTGATTCTTGGAAAGACCGGCTCGGGGATGAGTCATTATAAGGTGGGGAGGTTGTAAGATCCTAAACTTCTTTGTGGTACACCTTTTTTAAAATTTTGGTTTAATTGTCTTTAATATGGTTAATGAAGTGTTTCCCAAGTCTATGTAGAAGATCGAGGGTGTTACAAGGGTTTGGTACATCAAATAGGGGGGGGGGACTGACCATCTAGTTCATGGTGCATGATTGACACATGATTAGTAGTAACTGCGCATGCTTGTAGGAATGGTGCATAGTTTAAGAAACTATGTAAGTGGGAAATAAAAAACATGCAGGCTTGTACACAGCTATCTTGTATGGTTAGAGAATGGTTTTTCAAACAGTGCGGGATCCCCAAGAAATCGTGTAGCCTAGGCCTCTCTTGGAAAGAGGGTGTCAAATGGTTTGATTATGAGTTGGCCAACCATGTAGTAAAACCATGTGCCCCATTAAAAGTGGGAATTTACCATTTTTCCTCTAGGGCCTCAAATGTTCTAACTCTTTATTTTTCTCCATTATTCCTCCTTCAACACTACTGATGAACCAAAACACCCAAGGATTCCCAAGGATTGTTCTCCTTCATTTTTAGGACTTTTGGAGAACTGTTGGGTGTGAATTGAAGCTTTAGGTGAGTATAACACTATTATTTTCTTTATTTTTAGGATTAGGATTTTTATAGATTCCCTTATTATTTTGAATACCTAAAAACGCTTTTTCTATTGGACCTTAGGCTGGGTCTTCAAAGTTTTCTCTAATCAGACTCAAGGGATATGGTCAAGTTAGCATTCATCTTTAGACTCAAGGTAGGTGGTCTAAAAGTTATATCTCATAATCTTTAAGTTTGGTTACGTGTATGTGTATATGATAAGGTTCTATCTTCTTGATAATTTTAAACATTTAGTAGGATTTGGTAAGTTGGATTATTAAATGAGGAGTTGAACCCCTCATGATCCCATGGGATGCGTCGAGGTTTATTTGACCAGGTTAAGGGACACCCATGGGGTGTTCCACTCCATGGACATGAATTTGAAATTTTAAGGGTAGTATTGAGTTGTTATGACATAGAGCCCATAATAAATGTGTTTACATGTTATTTTGGGTTATAGAATGAAACTAATGAGAATTGGGTTTAAATTGATATCATGGCATAATGGGTTATTTGGAACATCATGAATGGGTTAAATGAATTAAAGTGAATGTGTTTATTGACTTATGGGTTGAAATGGATTATGTAAATGAGTTAATACATGTGAATGGGAATGGGTTAATGGGTCAAGACATGAACATGAACTATGTATTGAACAAATAATGAATTGTTAATATTATGATTATATCAATTTTATATTGGTTGTGATACGATATATGTGGTATATGAATATGGAATAATGTGCACATGGATTGGTTTTATGTGTGGGGTATTGGACTTTATGATATATGCCCATGGGCCGAGTTAGATTGAGGTTATAAACCCCATGCCTTTTAATGCACGAGTTAGGGAGAGGATTGCAGCTTTATGCCCCTAACAGTTGCATTTCATGAGACTACATGGACTTAGGCTCCAAGGTAAGTGTGATGTGTTGTTTTCAAAATGTTTTCCCTAGTGAGATAGGGTGTTTGATTTGTCCCCTTATGAATAGTAGTTGACTAGAATAGGATGAAGTGAAATTGATGAAAATTCCTAACCTAGAGAATAAATGATGATAATGAACTAAGTGAACTTATTAATTATTGGAACAAGGTTAATCAACTTTTATTTACCTTATTGTACTTTTTATTACATTCATACACTATCTTTTTAGACTTGGTATTTTCTAGAAACTGTTGGTGGTGGCCTACTGAGTTGTACTCACACCTTGCTCATGTCTTCATTGGGTAACCAAGTAGACTTCATGCTTGCAAGTCGAGACAATTGAAAAATCCCTATACTAGATGATTGATTTAGGACATGGGATGTGAATGTTAGAGGGATCTGGAATTAGAGTCCAAACCTATTTTGGGATTTATTTTGGTGTCTTTATTTTGGGTTTCCTTACACTTGGCACTATATGGCATGACACAAAAGATTTACTATTTGGTTGTGGGATTGCACCCAGTTTTGTGAAATGTTTGGTAATGCATGTTGTTGGTTATTCTATTTCCTTTATTTATTTTTTATCTATTATGGACTAGATAATTATTTTCAAAGAGAAATTAAATGAGGATTTTGGTGGTGGATGCATGGTTCTAGTTGGATGATCTAGTGATGCAACTTATGAGGGCAAGAATCACTATTTTGAGAGCCTCTATTAGGAAAGTGGTGTACAGAGTAGTCAGAGAAGAGGATCAGCCTCTAAGGGTGATGGCTAGGTGTTTTTCTATTACTGTGGAAGGTCGGGTCACATGGGCGGTCAGTAAAATTGACCACCAGTTGAGTAACGAGCATGCGACATGATGGGTAATTTGTAGAGTTTTTTTTAGAAAACATCGATAGCTGGGTAGTGATGGAGGATCAAGACCGATTCAGAGTGAAGGTAGGGGTCAATTATCCCATATGAGGAATAAAGTTGGAGTTCTACGGGTCAAACTAATCATAATGGAAGATGTGGTACTCTCAGGTGAGATAAACCATATATTTAGGGTAGTTTAGTAATAGGAACTCGGGTCGGTTCCCAAAGTAGAGGAAAAGGATACATTTATACAGTGCAGCTAGTACCTGGAGGTGGTGAGACCAGACCATTGATAGTTTGACTATGAGGGGAATCAATTCTGAGTGGTTTGAATCATTCCATAATTCTTTCTAGGAGTGGATGAGGTGGATGACTACTGCACCAATTTTGGTCCTACCCAAGTCAGGTATGGAGTATACCTTGTTTTATGATGCATCCAGTGTGGGGATTTGGGTAGTTTTGATGTAGAATGATTAGGTTGTGGTGTATGGGTCATGAAATTTGATACCTTAGGAAAACAATTACCCCATGCATGATCATGAATTGGTCACAGTGGTTTACGCCTTATAGTTTTGGTGTCATTATTTGTTGGGAGAGAGGTTTAATGTGTATACCAATCATAAAAGTTTTAAGTATATCTTCTCCCAATATGACTTGTATATTTCATATAAAAGGTGGGTGGAGGATATTCAATTCTTTGATTTAGATCTAGTATACATGCCAGGAAATTGAAATAGTGTTACAGATACTTTGAGTCAAAATACTCAAAATTAGGTGGTATAGGAATCCAGTTCTGAGTAGAGGATGATGGGGTTTTTGATGAGATGCATCTAGAGGTACATGATAGACAAGGGAATACAACCCTTAAATCCCTGGAAGTTGAGTCTACTCTTCTCAGCTGGATCAAGGAGAGGAAATATGTGGATCCAAAGTTCTTAGATCTAAGGTAAAGTCTTAAAAGTAGGGTGTCACCTTATGGTTTGACTGTTGGTGATTTTGAGATTGTTTATGTTTGTGGCCATGTTGTTGTGAATACTTGTATACGAGAAGATTTGATGTATGACTTCCATTCCTAAAAGTGGGTGTTGCATCCTAGCTCAACCAAAATGTATCATGACCTATGTATATAGTATTGGTGGATATGGATAAAGAAGCAGGTGGCATGTTTCATGGAACGATGTTACACATGTCAGCAGGTAAAGGCCGAGCATCAGTGAATGGGTGGTTTCTTATAGTCTCTTCTCCATCCTAGAATGTAAATCATATGATGTGATAGTGTATTTTTTAGTGGTTCTTCCCAGGATTCCTAGAAATAATGATATGATCTAGGTAGTTTTGGACTGATTGTCTATGTTGGAAAATTTCTTATCAATTCGGGATACCTTCACCATTGACCATTTGAGTGAGTTATATGTCCAGGAGATAGTTTAATTTCACGAGGTCCTGAGAATGATAGTTTAAGATCATGATCCAAGTTTTACTTCACACTTCTAGTAGGGGTCACAAAAAGATCTTAGCACATAAGTGTTTTTGATAATGACCTTCCACCCGAAGATGGATAGGCAGTTAGAACGTACTATTCAGGTGCTAGAGGACATGTTGAGGGAATGTTTCCTATATTTTTTTGGATCTTGTGAGATGCACTTGGAACTTTATAATTTCACCTATAATAATAGTTATTAGGAAACAAATTCTATGACACTATATGAGGTTCTCTACGATAGACCATGTATAATTTCATTATGTTGGATGGAGGCTAGTGAATCAGAGCTATTGGTGATGAGTCTTGTTCAGGAGATATCAAAACATGTTTAGTTGATTCAGAAATGAATGAATATGACTCAAAGTAGATAGAAGTCATATGTTGATTGATGTCACCAACCTATTGAGTTTTTAGTGGGTGATCACATGTTTTTTCGGGTGTCTCCAAGGTCAGGTTAACTAGATGATTCAAAAACAAGGTAAGTTGGCACCTAAGTATATAGGGATATTTGAGATTTTAGAGAGGATAAAACTGGTGGTGTACCAGTTCGATCTTCCATAGTAGTATAGTGGGATGCATAATGTTCTTCATGTGTCACAACTTCAACAATACCACCATGATCCATCACATGTGATTAATGTTGATGATGCTGAGATTCTGGTTGACGTGTTCTTTTAGGAGCATCTGATTCATATTGTGAATCATAATGAGAAAGTCTTATGGGGAAAGACCATGACTTTGATTTGAGTTCAATGGAAGCACAATAATGTTCAGGAAGAAACATGGGAGGGGGAGATGGATATATAGGCCGAGTAGCCCAATCTCTTTTCTTTGGCAGATCAGTGATTCTTGGAAAGAGTGGCTTGAGGATGAGGCATTATAAGGTGGGGTGGTTGTAAGATCGCAGACTTCTTTGAGGTACACCCTTATTTAAAATACTAGTTTAAATGTCTTAAATATGGTAAATAAAGTTCTTCCCAAGTCTATGTAGAGGCTCATGGGTGTTATAGGGGTTTGGTATATGAAATAGGGGGGGACTGGTCATCTAGTTCATGGTTCATGATTGACACACAATTAGTAGTAACTGTTCATGTCTGTAGAAATGGTTCATGGTTGAAGAAACCATTTAAGGGGGAAATAAAAACCATATAGGATTGTACAATGTCATATTTCATGGTTATATAATGGTTTTTCAAACCATGCGGGATCCCAAATCCACCATGTAGCCTGCCCCCTCTTTAATAGAGGGTGTTGCATGGTTGGCTTATTATTTGGCCAACCATGCAGCCAAACCGTGTTCCCTTTTAAATGTGGGAATTTACCATTTTTTTCTCAGGCCTTAAATTTTCTAACTATATATTTTTCTCTATTATTTATCCTTAATCCCTAGGGATTAAAAAAAACACCCTTGGATTCCCAAGGATCTATCTTCTTTATTTCCAGGCCCTTTGGAGTGCTGTTGGGTGTGAATCGATGATTCGGGTTAGTCTAACACTCCTATTTTCTTACTTTTTAGGATTAGGGTTTGTATAAAATCACATATTCTTTTGAATCCCTAAAAATGTATTTTCTAGTGGATCTTAGGTTGGGTCTTAAAAGGGTGCTCAAATCTAACTCAAGGGATAGGGTCATGTGAGTGTTCATCTTTGGAATCAATAAAGGTGGTCTACAAGTTATATCCCATTGTCTTTATGTTTGGTTTATGTGTATGTGGTTATTATATGGTTCCCTATTGTTTATAATTTGATTCCTTTAGTAGGATTTGGTAAGTTGGTTGATTAAATGATGAATTTAACTCCTCATAATCCTGTGGGATGCATTGTGGTTGATTTGACCGGGTTAAGGGACACCCATGGGGTGTGACACTTCTTGAACAAAAATTTGAAATTTTAAGTGTAGAATTGAGTTGTTATGACATAGATCCCATAATAAATGTTTTGAAATGTTAGTTTGGGTTATGGATTGAAACTAATGAGAATTGGGTTTAAATTGATAACATGGAATAACGGGTTGTTTGGAACATAATTAATGGGTTAAATGAATTAAAGTGAATGTGTTGATTTACTTAATGGTTGAAATGGATTATGTAAATGATTTAATACATGTGAATGTGAATGGTTTGATGGGTTATGACATGCACATGAACTACGTATTGAAAAAATAATGAATTGTGAATATTATGTGTGTATCAATTTGAGATTGGTTGTGATATGATATATGTGGTATATGAATATGAAATTATGTGAAAATGGATTGGTTTTATATGTGGGGTATTGGACCTTAAGATATACACCCACATGTTAGGTTAAATTGAGGTTATAAACCCCACCCCCTTTAATGCACGAGTTAGGGATAGAACTGTGACTCTATGCACCTAATAATTGAATTTTATGAGACAACCTGGATCGAGGCTCCAAGGTAAATGTGATGTATTGTTTGTAAATTTTTACCCTAGTGAGATAAGGAGATTTATTTATCCCCTAATGTATTTTAGTTGACTGGAATAGGCCGAAGTGAAATTGATGAAAATGACTAACCTAGAGAATAAATGATGATAATGAACTAAGTGAACTTATTAATTAGTGGCACTTGGTTTATCCCATTTTATTGACCATGTTTTTAATTTTATTACTTTAATACAATATATTTTTAGATTGGATATTTTTTAGACACTGTTGATAGTGGCCTGTTGACTTATACTCACACCCTACTCGAGCCACCATTGGGTACCCGAGCATAGTTCATGCTAGCAGGTCGGGACAAGGAAAAATTCCCTATACAAAAAGATTGATTTGAGACATGGGATGTGCATAGTGGAGGGATCCAGACATGGAGTCAAGACAATTTTTCGGTATTTCTTTTTTTTTCCTTATTTTGGGCTTCCTTAAACTTAGAATTGTATGACATGACATGGTATATTTACTACTTGGTTATGGGATAAGACACAGTTTTAGGAAATATTTGGTAATGCATGCTGTTGTTTATTCAGTTTCCTTTATTTATTTATTTTATATAATATGGATTACTCTAATAAATAGGGTATAGTCTCCCCACATACTCTATTAGACCCTCACTACCAGTCAAAATCCCCTTGCGCATGGGGAGGCATGCTTGAGGTCATTTAGAAACCTGGCTCAGGGCACCACTTAGTAGATCCTGGGTTGGGGATGTTACAACTAACCATACATAAATGAAATCACCAAATAACCAATAAAATATTAAACAAAATAACTCCCAATCAACCCTAAACATTTTACCCACATTAAAACATGGGAGATATACTAACTAAAATGAAGATAATCAAGGTAGAAAAATTAAGAAAAAGGGGGAGGTATAATTGATTTTTTTAACTAGAGACACTCCTCAACATTCACAATTATGGTATTTTGATTTGGGTCCCGTGAGAGTCACCTAATACCTCAATCTTTAAATACTAGCTCTTAGTGAACCCGACAGAACCAACACAACACTCAACTCAGTCACCATAGAAAACACACCCAAGACTACCCATGTAAAACCCATTAGAAGTAAAATATAATTACATGCCAAGAATCAAAAAATAATAATCCTATAAAACAATCAATATTCCCCATGGAATACACCAATTATGAATTTCCCTAAAAGATTTGACTACTATGAACTCGACAAGAACAAACATCAAAATCGAAAGTCATCACCAATAAAAACTAATTATCTCCTGGATAAAAAAAGAATAAGACCTCCTAGATACTAAATATACACTCTTCATAAACACCTTTCTTAGTCATGTTAAAAGTAATATAAAACATGAATCCATCCATTCATTTTTCCCAATTTAAATGAAATAGTCCCGATATAGACTATGAGATAACTCTAGAAACACACATGTAACATCCCAAGATTTTATGTTTTTTTTAAAATTAATTTAATTTTTTAAATAGATTTTTTATATGAAACACTGAGTTTAACTTGAGTTACATGCAATAATTAGTTTCTTTGATATCATGCATGACACACGACATTGAGCTTCAACGAACCATGAAATAATATTATTCTAAATATGACCATTATAACCTAACCGTTAAATAGGCGGATATAAATATTATCAAATACATTATTAAATATACATATAAATATCATACTAAATATAAATTTAATTATAAATTCTAAGTAAAACATCAATCAATTTTTAGTAATATAATTATATTCAATAAAAATATGTTTTCTACAAAAATGATTTTTATTGATATTTATGAAGAAAAATTATAATTAATTTATAGAGATTTTAAAAAATTTATTTGATAAAATTAAATTCATTTTTAAAATCATCATATCTAAATTAACTTATGGTGAAATTTTGGTATTTTTTAGAAAATATTAATTTTTTAGTGAATAGTGAAAAATACAAATTTTTGTAAAACTATCATGTATTTTTGATATATTAAGTAATTTAAATACAAAATTATGTTTTAAAGTATTATAAGATAATTATTTTTATATTTAATACCCTTAAAATAATTTTTAATTAGCTTTATATTGTATTTTTTTTAAATAAGCTTATTTTTGGGTTTTAGTGGGGTTTTTCTTTTAAAAACTATTTTGAAGTGCATAATGTACCTCCATTTTAATTAATTAAAATAATCCAAAATGAGGAAGGTTTTGAATGAAATTTATAAATTATATATCAATTAATTTTAATTAATATTCATACAATTATCATTATTAGACATTAAGTCAATATAAAATCTTATTTAGCTTAAAAAGTACACTTCTCGAAAACCCATTTTTCATCGTGTCTGTGAGTTTTGTTTTAAATTTAATTTTTGACACTTTTAGAAATTTTATTTTTTAAATAAAAATTTAAAAATTATATTAGGTCCAATTTTTTGCGTATTTTCTAAAAGGATTAATTTTTTATGAATAGTAAAAAATACTAAATTTTAATTGAAAATTTCTTTTTTGTTTAAAATATTTATAAAGATAAATTATATTTCTAATTGGTTTTAAATAAAAATTAGTTCAATTATACTTACATTAATCCAATTTATTTCATTTTAATCAATTCTATATGGAATTTTGATATAATTGTTTTGTAAACTTTTGAACATTTTTTCTTTAAAAATAAGCTTTCTCATCATGTTTGTGGGATTAATTTTAAATTAAAATTTTCCAATTATAATAATATAATTTATAAAAATTGATTCAATATTTTTAAAAAGAATAATATATATTATCTAATAAGGAAAACTTAAATTTTTTACCAAAAATGAAAAGTAAAAATAGTAAAAATTATTTACTGTGATTAAGGTAAAAATGGGTTAACCGGGGGGTTAAACTAAAAAGATAAGTGTTTAAAATGACATAAAACTTGTCCAAAACCCATCATATGGTGATATTTAAAACTTATCCCTTATATTTTTTATAATATTATATTATTGAATCCTTATTACATGAAAAAAACACGGATGTTATTCTTTATTTCAAAAAATTACAAGTCTGCCACTCACCTCACTTATAAAAGGCCACCCATTATCCTATCCACTTAATAGCTTAAAACCCTTTTGGTTCAGAAAATACATACTCAAATAACTTTTAAAAATCTATCATCTCATCCTATAAGACATATTTTTTTATAAATCTAACCAAGTAAGGATTTTGGTGCAAACCTAAGGAGGATACCTAAAGAAGCGAAACGTTCATCAACAAGCATTTTTGTTTTATTTCTTACACCCCATCATTAAATTATTATTGCAACATTAATATATAATTATCACATTATTTTCAATATATTTATACATTTTTATGTCAAGTTCATGGACTACGACCATCTCCACTTCCATCAAATGGGTTACAAAATCATCATTTGTGTGTATGGTGGACTATCGCCTCACAAAACAATGTCATTCATTTTTCCATTACCATATATCAAAGCTGGATATAATGGATTTATTATATATATATATTATATTTATGATATTATTATTCTTATTTAATTATTATATCACATATACATTCATGCTTTCTATTTTTTGGGAATATGATAACATCACTCGTGTGCACAACGAACTACTACCTCACGAAGGGATGTGATTCATTCAAGATTTAAATGGAAGGTAATAAGGATGGATTTAATTAATATATGTGAAATATATGGAATAAAAATTATTTTCGAATGATAATATATCATTTAATTTTATTTTTGTCAATACTTCAAGAAAATGGAAACATCGTTAATGCGTACTTACGACCAACCATCTCCATGAATGATGCATTTCATTTTATATCTATATCTTTTATAGATTACTATGAATAAATATATAAAAAATATATAGGATATTTATATCATGTTTAAAATTATTAATATTATGAAATGACGATCAATTTAATAGGACTAAAAATAACAAATCAAATCATATATGAAAATCCAAGAGGTTATTACCTAAAACATAACGTTAACATGGAATTGTTAATAAACTGTCAATAAAAGATCATAATAATATAATATATGGTATGATATACATATATTTAATATATTTATATTAAAATCATATTTATTATACAGGATCCTTTAACATGTATGACGAAAGTCAAGACTTAAGTTAAGGGATTCCCGTCACACTTTTATTTTTTTGAGATGCATGACATATTCACCATGTGTTTATTTTATGTGGTGTATATAATACCCATGATTTTTTTATTATTATTATAATTAATTTTTTTGGTATTTAAAAATCCATTTTATTATATCTCTTTTATGGGTTTTATGGTTTAAAATCTTCCAAAGTGAAGAGAGATTCTTTTCTCAATTTTCCTTCTTTAAGACTTACATTATGTTATGCGCCTATATTCTAGGTTTATATATTTTTGTTTTTAAATTTAATATCGTGAATTTATTTATATTCAATATATTTTAATTTATATTTTTTTTATTTCTTCATGTTTCTTACAATTAAAATATTCCAAAGTGGTAAATATTTTATTTTATAATCTCACCATCTATTAGGATTGTTTATGATTATGATTATGATGATAAAATATTATGATCAATATTTCAATAATTCTCATGAATTTTATTCTCCTATATTTATTCATGATATTTCAAAGTAATAGTGCCATTTTCTCACTCTTTTTTATTTAAAATAATTGAGAAAAATGTTTTTAAGAAAAAGTCTTTATTTCTCTCTTTGGTCATAAACCGTTTTTCCTCCAAAACCATGTTTTCTAAAAATATTTTATTTTTTTAACATTATTAGAATGATCTATTAAATAAATTTTAACCCATGTTTTTATTTTTTAAAAATTTTATTTGAAAAGAATCTTCATATTATTTTCCAAACGATGCTCGTTTGGATTTTACCAAAAATGTGAAAGGAATATTTGTTTTAAATAGTAAAACATGAATGAAAATTACCATAATCATGAACATTATTTTATTTGAATCTTACTTTATAAGTTTTCAAGTTATCATCACATAAAATGATTTTTAAAATGTTTTATTTTGATTTTTTTTTCAAAACATTATGAATATTTTCCTCAGGAAAAGTTTAAAATGATTTTGAAAAGATTATTTTATAAAATTTCATGTTTTTTTGATGAAACAGATTTAAAAAATGTTTTATGTTTTAAAAAGTGATTTTCAATGAAAATTTATATTCTTAAAGATACATTCCAAGTGATTTATATTTCAAAATTATTTTCTATTTAAGATGACATTATTTGATGTAACTTATTCTTTAATGGTGATATAAACCTAAGATACCATTATAATTTCTTAAATGAATTGTTATGATGAAAATATTTTTAAAAAAACACACTTATATTCCATGGGTTATACCATGAAAAAATGATTATGAAACCCATTTCTTTTTCCATGGGTTATGACATGATGAAATGATAAAATGATTATAAAACCTATCTCTTTTCCATAAGTTATAACATTATGAAGTGTTTATGAAATCCATTTCATTTAATGGGTTATGATATGATGATTTTTTTGATCTTGTGGAACAAATAAATATGGTTTTCATTATGAGATGGGTGGTACCTGTTTCTCCATCCAATGCTTTGGGTAAATATTTATATCTTATGAGAAATACAAGACTAGAAAGAGGAGAGAACTTGGTTCAGTATGGGAATTTGTTAGCTATGATGGTCTTGGGAGTGAACCTTGGATACAATAATGGTTTGGGGAGTGAATACATACCACTATGGTAGTGTTTTAAGTGATCCTTGATTACCATGGAAATGATTTTCTATGATTATGTGTATTCCATAATTCTACGTCTTATGTAAATTTTTTGCTCTCAGGGATCATGTTCTTTGATTTCCTTATGACTGTGTCTTATTAAGTACTAATATTTAGACCATGACTCAAGTTTATGATCTTTGATATTAAGGGTATGGTTTTCAATAGTTATACTCATGTTATTATACCCTTATGTTCAAATTATACTTATGTATCACCCTTGTTTTCCCTTTATGAGAATCTGAGATCACCCTTTCTTATGTTTCCTTTCCCAAGGATATAGATAAATGTTTTATATAAGTTATTTCTATGGATAGTACACAATGGGATGAAATTTAATGGATATATTGAATATCTTTCACCAAATTAGAATATTGTGTGACTAGTATCGAAATACACTAAAATACTATAGTCCTCGGGCATGTGTTTGTGTAATGTATTGAATATTGATATTAAAATATGTAATATCTATGTATGATAATCATGGGTTTCTATAGTTGGTATCATAGGAAAGGTTTATTTAACCTTTCGAAACTAGGATGGGAAATATTTAGTGAGATACCTGGGGATATTTCTAGGGATATGTCTAGGGATATCTCTAAGGATAAGTCTAAGGACGAGTAAATGTTTAGGAAAATGTCATGAAATTTTGTTAAAGGATATAGATAGTGGGTTCCAAGAAATTAAATTCCTATATGAATACTAAAAGTGTATGATTCTATGGAAAAAAGGTACCTAAGGGTAATAACTGCAAAAACGGTGCACTGAGCTGGAATCGATTTTCACCTAGTGCGTGAAAACTAGCCTTACTGTACACTTGGTTTAAGACTCCTAGGGGATATGTTTTGGAAATCAAAAACTATTTATGAAACATCATAAAGGATTTAAATAGACTATGACTATTAATAAACTAGTATAAACCGAAAGTGTCGTATATTAAAAATAATGTGTCATGATTTCAACATCCTTTAATAGATTTTTTCATGATTATGTGGTTCCCCACTATGATTATTATTAGTCACACTGTTCTTTTTAGGTTTTAGTAAATAGATGGAACCAGAAAGAATAATGTTAACATTGAATATGATGGATAATTATATGACTATTAGAAACCAAATTATATGATTAATGGAGATAAAGGTATTGTGATTATCCTTAATCATCTATCATGATATATGATTAACAACATGAACTTCGGTGAGATTCCAAACACATTGAATTAGAAGAAGATGGAATTTTATGAAAATTGATGTTGTAAAGGATATAGTGGAAAGAAGATTCAGATTACTATATGTAAATAAATCATGTAGAATAACCTCGAGTAACATCTCAAATGGATGGGAAGATGTTATTTGTTTGGAAAATAAGGTAATAAAGTGATAAATTTTAAAGGATTTTAATGTATTATGTGTGGGGAGAATGGAAATTACCCAAATCAATGCCCTAAACCAAGAATTAAATTATAGAATAAGGAAGGATATATTCAATAACAACCATATAAGTGAGAGGATTTATGTATTTATAAATTTTGATTCAATAATTATAATACATGAATTGTGAAATATATAATGATTTTTCAGTAAAGGTTTTACGTTATGGATTTAAAAAATATGTTGAATGATGTTGATGATCTAGAAAAGTGATTTAATAGAAATGTTATATTAATGTAAAAAAGAATATTAAGGTAAATATAACCCTTAATATGTTCCTGATATTGAGATAAGGAGGTTACAATAAAGAGATGATTGATTTGAATAAAGTTAATTGGATAATATTGATGACCTTGGAACTGATTAATGATTTGTAGACAATGTGGTTTATTTTATCTTTGACAGGGTTTACAAAACTATTGGATTTATGGAATATATTTAATAATATGTGATTTTATTCAATTAATATTTAAGCATGTACATTTTTGATAAGGTTTTATGGTAATTCAGGTTATTACCATGTTTCAAGAGAATACATGAAGGAGGTATTCACATGTTTGGTATGTGACAATTGAGATCTACATCATGATATTTGGGTAATTAATTTCAAGTTAATTTCAATAAATTTAGATATATTATTTATAAATTCTTTATTTTGAATGGTTTAAAAGGTAAAGCATTTATGGAGTGGTTTAAGTTGAATTTTTGATGAGGGTTTACAGATTAATGTATTACTTTACCATATGAATATTTATACATATTGGTTAACTTATGAAAACATTTTTGTTTTTGATAATAACTAGAGATATAAAGAAGGTATTATCTTTCTTTTATGGATATTATTTAGGGCTTTATACTTGAAAAAAATTCATCTCTTAGAGTATGAAATGAAGAGGAAATTGATCAAGGCACAACCAAAGGGTGAGACTGTGCTTATGAAATGGAATGAAATCAAGTATATATTATTTTGAAAATACATCAACATTAAAAAAAGGATCTTGAAATAAAATTTTAACGTCTTATAATCATTTTTGATGATATAAATGACCTTTTTTACATGTCTTTGGTTTATAGTTTTGTAGTTTTTAACCATCTCTGGATCACCCACTTTCTTATGATCAATGATCTCCATCACTCTACATAATTATTTACCCTTTTCTTACATGTCCAAATTTTTACTTCCCACCTATGTTATTATATGTGGAAACTAGTTATGAGTTAGTTTAAGTAACCATTATGTTTCCAAATTTCCATTTTTAAGGAATGTATTATTATTCATTTGTATGATGTGGGTTTTTGTTAAGGAATTTTCAAGTGCCAAACCTTTGATAATCGAGATGAATTTCGAGGGAAAAATTAATTTTAAGGTGGGGAGGAATGTAACAATACGATATTTTATGATTTTTTTCAAATTAATTCAAAATTTTAGATATCTTTCATTATACACAACACCGATTTTGGTTTGCGTTCCACACAACAATGAGTTTCTTCGATAGCGTGCCTAACACGCAACTCTAAACTTTAGCGAACCATGAAATAATATTATTTTAAAGATGATTATCACAACCTAGCTACTAAATAGAAAGATATGAATAGTATTTAACAATTTATTAAATATTCATATAAATTTTTTACTCAATATAAATTTACATTCTGATTCTTATTAAATAATCAATAAATTTTTAGTAAGGTAATTATATTGATCAAAAATATGTTTTTTTCAAAAATTATTTTTATTAATTTTTATGAGAAAATATTATAATTAATTTATAGATAATTTAGAAATTTTCTTTGATAAAATGAACTTAATTTTTTAAATCATGACATCTAAATTAACTTATTGTGAACTTTATAGTTTTTTTGAAAATATTGTTTTTTCAATGAATAATGAAAAATACTTTTTTTTTGTAAAAATATCATTTATTTATAAAAAATTATGTAATTGGAATTAAAAATTTTGTTTAAAGTAAAATAAGTACTATTGAGTTATATTTAGTTCAATTAATTATTTTTTAATCAAATTTATATTATATTTCAGTTCACGTATATTTTTGGGTTTAAAAGGGGTTTTTTTCTTTCTAAAAACCATTTTAAAGTGCATAATGTTTCTCTGTTTTAATTAATTAAAATAATACCTAATGGGGAATATTTTTTTATGATAATTTTAGATTTTTTATCAACTAGTTTTAATTAATATTAATACAATTATTATTATTTTCCATATAGTTAATATAAAATCATAGTTTACTTAAAAAAGACACTCTTCGAAAACCTTCTTTTTCATCATATTTACAGGTTTTGGTTTAAATTTAATTTTGGAAACTTTTGAAAAATTTATTTTAAAAAATAAAATTTATTTTTTTAATCATATTTTAAAAAATTATATTATGATGAATTTTTGAATATTTCTGAAAAGATAATTTTTTTTTACGAATAGTAAAAAATACTGAATTTTAATTTTAAACTGGATTTTTTTTTATTTATAAATATAAATTGTATTTTAAATTGATTTTAATGTAAAATGAGTTCAATTATACATAAATTAATTCAATTTAGGTCATTTTAATCAATTACATGTTGAATTTTTATATCAAATTTTGTAAGTTTTTGAATATTTTCGCTTCAAAAACTAGCTTTCTTGTCATGCTTCTGGGATTTATTTTGAATTAAAATTTTCCACTTATATAAATAGAATTTTCAAAAATATATTCCATATTTTTAATCATAATAATTTATATTATCTTACAAGTTCAACATAATTTTTGACTATAATGAATAGTAAAAATATTAAAAAACATTTACTATAGTTAAGGTAAAAATGAGTTTAAGGGGGGGGGGGTTAAATTAAAAGGAAAAGGGTTTAAAATAATCTAAAACTTTTACAACACCCATTTTAGGCAAATATTTAGTCCTTATAAATGATATTATCCGAAATAGTCCATTATTGGATCCTTGTTACATGAAAAATACATGGGTGAAATTCTTTCTTTCAAAAAATAACAAGTTTGCCACTCACCTCACTTATAGAAGGCCACCCCGTACCATCTTCTATTCACACATGAAAACCATTTTAGTTTGGACAATACCTACCAAAATCACTTCCCAAATTCCCTCCTATAATCCTAAAATCTTTTTTTGGACATAAATCCAACCAAGGAAGGATTTTGGTGAAAACCTAAGGAGGATACCCAAAGAAGAGGTAACATTCATCAACAAGCATTTTTTTGTTTTATTTCATTCTAAAACTCCTTAAATTATTATTATAACATTATGATATAATAAATTTAGGGTATTAAATATACTTATATTTTATTATTTTAAGGGTATGATCTAGAACCATCTCAACTTCCATTAAATGGGTTACAAAATCGTCATTCATGTATACGACGGACTACCGCCTTTCGAACCGATGTCATTCATTTTTTCAATTACCACCTATAAATGTTTGAAATATTTATTTATTTATTTTTTATAAATGATATTTATGATATCATTATTATTTTTAAATTTTTATATCACATATACCTCCATGATTTCTATTTTGTGGGAATATGATAACGTCGCTCGTGTGTACTGCGGATTACACCCTCACGAAGCGATGTTATTTAATGCATTAAATGGAAAGTAATAAGTATGTTTTTAATGAAAATATATGATATTAAATTTTACCTGAATGATAATATATAATTTATTTTTTTATTTAAATATTCCAAGAAAATGGATGCAACATTCTTGCGTACATATGACTTACCATATTCATGACTGATGTATTTCATTTTCTCCCTATATCTTTTACAGATTAATATAAATATATATATAATGACTATATGTGATATTTATATTATATTTAACATTATGGGGATTATTAAATCATGATCAATGTAAGAGGACCAAAAATAACAAATCAAAACATATATAGAAAAAAAGCGGTTATTACCTAAAATGTAACTTTAACATGGAATTGTAAATAAATGGGTAATAAAAGGCCATAAAAAATCATATATGGTATGATATATATAAATATTTTTATTTAATATATGTATAATAAACTTATATTTATTTTACAGTAGGTTTTAACATGTACGACGAATGTCAAGACTTTAGGTAAGGGATGTCCGTCTCAATTTTATTTTTCTAAGATGAATTCCATTTTCATGATGTGTTTATTTTATGTGTTGTATATCATACCCATGAATATATTTTATGGTGATTATAATTATTTTTTTCATATTTAAATATCCATTTAAGGATCTCCCTTTCATGGGGTTTACAATTCAAAATTTACCGAAGTGGTAAGGGATTTTTTTATCAATTTTTCTTCATTGAGACATACATTATGTTATGAACCTATATTGCATTGGATCTTTATATAAAATCTCTTTTACATGTAATATAATTAATATATTTATCCTCATGATATTTTAAGTTTCACATTATGTTATTTCTTCACGGGTATTAGGATTCAATGATACCAATGTGGTAAATATTTTATGTTACAATCTCATAGTCTAGTAGGATTGTTTATGATTATGTTTCTGCTAATAAAATATTATGATTCATATCTCAATAATTCTCATGAATATTATTCTCCTATGACAATTCATGAAATTTCAATATAATAGTACCATTTTAAAACTATTTGGTACTTAAAATAATTTATAATTTTTTAAAAAATGTGCCCTTATTTCTCTCTTCAATCGAAAAATATCTCCCCCAAAAGACATGTTTTCTAGAAGTATTTTTTTTTAAAATTATTAAAATTATTTATTAAAGAAATTTTTAACCATGTTTAATTTTTTTTCTATTTTTTAAATTAATCTTTACACCATTTTACAAATAATTATCATTTAAATTTTACAAAAAACATGAGAGTAATCTTTGTTTTAACGTGTATGACCTGAATGAAACTTGACATCATCATAGACATTATTTTAATTGAAGATTAATTTATATGTTTTAAATGTTATTTTTAAATTTTTTTATGTTTTAAAAATTGTTTTTAAAGCGAAAAGAATATTTTCCTCATGAAATGTTTTAAATAGTTTTCAAAAGAATACTTTTTAAGTTTTTAATTTTATTTTAAAAGAAAAGGATCTAAAAAATGTTTTATGTCTTAAAAATTTATTTTAAAATAAAATTTATCTTCCAAAACAAATTTTCCAAGTGATTTATCCTTTAAAATAATTTTCCACCTAAAATGACATCCTTTGATGTAACTTAGGATATATTGGAGATATAAACCAATGATTCCATTCTTATTCTTTCTATTAATGGTTATAATGAAAATATTTTTATGAAATCCATTTCTATTCCATGGGTTAGTCCATGAAAAAATATTATGGAACCCATATATTTTTCCACGGGTTATTCTATGATGAAATGATTAAATAATTATAAAACCTGTCTCTTTTCCATAGCTTATGGCATGATGAAATGTTTATGAAACCCATTTTATTTCATGGGTTATTATATGTTGAGTGTTTTATAATCATATGGCACACATAAATATGGTTTTCATTATAACATGGGTGGAACCTATATCTCCCTCCATTGAATTTGGTAGAGATTTATATCTCAAGAGATATACATGAGTGGAATGGGGAGAGAACTCAGTTTAGTAAGGGACTTTGACCACAATGATGGTTTTGGGAGTTAACCTTTATTACTTTGAAGGTTTTGGGAGTGAACCCATACCACTATGATAGCTATGAAAATAATCCTTGACTATTGTGTAGATGATTTTCTATACATCTTTGTATGAAACAATTACTTGTATTATGTCAATGATATGCTTTCATGGACCATGTTCTTTTATTTATATATGATGCGTGTCTTGTAAACTACCAATAAATGTTCCATGACTCAAGATTATAATCTTTGATATGCATGGTATGGTTTTAAATTTTTATTCTCATGTTCTCATACCCTTATTTTCAAATTATGCGTATGTATATATCCTGTTTTCCCTTACTAAGAATATGATCTCACCCATTATTATGTTTCCTTTACCTAGGTTATGAATGAAGGTTTTAGTTAGGTTATTTCTATAAAGTGTACTTAGTGGGTAAATCTTTAGGGGATACATTGAATATATTTCACCAAATTAGTATATTGTGTGCCTAGTCTCTGAAGGCAATAAACTACTATGGTCCTTAGGCGTGTGTGTAATGTGTTGAATATTAATATTAAAATATGTAATATCTATATATGATAATCCTAGGTAACTATACACCCCACTAAGACAAAATATCTTTGCAATAATTCCCTTTTTTGACTTTAAAACCCCCTCACCAAATTGAATGTTTAAAACTCATTTCATAATATAAGGAAACCTAAAAAAATACATTTTGAAACATTCTTTAAACGATTTTATAAAATAAAATATTTTTCAAAAAACACCAGATGAATGGTAAAATTCATTTTCAAGTAATCCATAAAAACATAAAATACAAAAATTCATTGGGAAAATCATTTTTACTAATTTGAAAAATTAAAATTTCATTTCACATCTCCATTATGAGTTAAAATATCAACTTCTTTACAAGTAAGTTCAAATATTTATAAAAATACACACTTTTTTTTTCAAAATACTACCCAAATTTTATCATAAAACATCAAATTTTTGAAAACAATCCTCAAGAATCAAATTAATCTTCTAATATTTACATTTTTATTTCAAATTCAAGGTGTATGAAAATCTATTTTTATCCAAAAAAATCTTCTATGCGCCTACCCATTATTCAAAATTCAAAACTTTTAAAATAATTTTTTTTGAAATGGTTATAAATTAAATTCTGAAATAAACTCAAGAAATTTTATAACTCTATTCATGAATGTTCTTAAAATATTTCACATAACCCCATAAGACCAAACCATTTTAAAAATTCATCCAATTTGATTACATCATCTAGAAATTACAACACCCACTCATCACTTCTTAAGAAAAAAATGAATATTTTTATTTAAAATTATAACATAAATTAACCCAAAACAATGTTAAGAATCCATGAAAAATGTTACAATTTACCTCAACGAAGTAATGAGGAGGATGAAAACCATTTAGAAATTAAAATAACCAAAACTCAAAAATTTAGAGAATTTACTACTATACATGGTTTGACCACATAGTCTGAAAAACCATGAACAAACTATGTGAGTCCCATTGTCATCTCATCTAGTCTTAGATTTCATGGTCTGCACATGGTTTACCAAAATGATCATAGTAACCGTGCACCCCTAGATCCCATCCAAATTTCTCTTTAAACCATGTATCATCATAAAAAAACTCACAAATTTTAAATGAAAAAATAAATTCTTGAATAACAATAAAGAAATTGAAAAAATATCTTAGAACAAATATTGAATAAAAGAAACTCATCCCGAACATCCTTGGTAACTCAAGCATCATCAAGAAAGCTGGTGATCAGGAACTTACACATGACTAAACACTTGAATTCAATGATCATATCTCTATACTACTAGATTCCAAAAAATATAAATTGTGTTTTGATACCATTTTTAATGATCCTACCCAATCTACTTTTGATCCAGTTACTGAGATGATCTACCACTAGGCTTTAAGGGCATTTTGGATCCCCATGGGCGGACAACTAGTGCCTGGGCATCAATGAACCACACATGGGAATGATTTCACCCTATAAAGACATAGATAACCAATAACTCCGACCCAAAAATCTAATATTCCCTTTCTGTAATTGGGATAACCATAAAAATATAAATAAATAGAAAAGAAAAATAGTAGAACTTGATAGGAGATAAGTAAATGATCATAATTCATAAATAATAAACAAAGTAACTGGAACAACCCGATAAAACCCAATATAAATAAAATTGTTCTATCAATATAATTATAATTTAATCTAAATTAAAGTGGTTAGAATAATATTACCAATATGGAATGATATTTAATAGGAACTAAGGATAAAAAAACAAAACAAAGACCATAAGAACCCATCTCCATGCGCCATGTGAATCACTCCCACTTGTTGCCACCAACATATCCAAATTTAAACCCAAATGTTGGTCCACTACAAAAAAGTAGAACTTACCAAAGATATAATATGATCGTTGTGAGAAAAAAAATCCTAGAAGGTATCCTCCCCACATCTCATGAACCACCTTTAAAAATAAATTCATTTTATGATAGTTTTTAAATACATATAAAAATGTACACTTTGTAATTTTATTCAAAACCAATAACAAATTGCTACAATTTAAAAATAATTCACTTTAAAAGTAAGGAAGGAATTAATTTTAAAATGAATCATTCTTTTAGAAACTTTTAAGAGAAGAATAAAATTGTGATGTGTCCTTAATTTGATAAATGTTTCACATCCATTTTGGGAATTTATTGTGTGGTAATGTCAAAATACACTTATAATGAACAATAATTTAATTTTGATCATTCTGGCTCTGAAATGTTAATTCTTTTAATATTTTTATGTTTTTTTATTTTGATTGTAAAAAAATAATTTTTTTTCTCCGATTTTATTTATATTTTAAAAATGACACACTAGTGATTTTTCAGTGATTATTCACTAAATATATATATTTTAATAATTTTTGATGATTTCAGGTTTTTGGATTAATTCTACCAAGTTCAATATTTTTATTTTGAATCTTATTTTTGGGAACATTTTTCTATGATTAATTACTAGATTTTTGAAATACATATTCACTATAATTATGTATCGATAAAAATATGTGCTAAATTAAACCTATTTTATATGGATTAGTTTTTACAATTATTAAATTTTTCATGAAGAAAGTATTTTAAATTTTCTATGTCGTACCTATGTATGTCTAAATTATAACTATATTTGTGTGAAATTAATTTTCATAGGCATAAACCTATAGTGTGTATGTATTTTTTTTTCCAAAAAGTGTAAGTGTTATCACCGACCAACATATGTGTGAAACCTGAGAAGTGTTTGTGTAAAAACAAACACAAGTAGAAAAATTTGTTAAGAAATCATGCTTGAGAATAGTGGTTGAATAATGAGGATGAAAGGAAAATATGATCAACCAAAAAAAGCTTTGTAAATCTATATGAAGATAATAAATCTCAACCATAATAGGGTAATACTTCAACTCTTATATATTGAACATGGGTTAAGGGAGATTGATCGAAATTTACTATTAAATCTACTCGTGAAAGGATATCGATTATCGATTGATGAAATATGAAACACAATGTCTTCTAAGAACCGATCAAAGATTCTAAGAGAATTTATAGGCTCGAAGTCCAAACACAGATGACTATTAGATGATCTTGACACTGTCCTTTGAAAATGAGTAGGCTATGAGTTGCTGACAGTGGTTAATTATAACCAATTGAGGTTAAGGTATTCTTGACACCACCCGATAAAGAAGCTACACCAACTTAAGAAATAAGGGAATTGGGAACTCAAAATAACAAGGGATGAATATGATATTGATGAGATTTGATAATGTTTATGGGTACCCAGTGAGATAGATATCACCAAAGATCTAAGAAAATGTGATCATATTATTTTCAATTTTTAGTTTTGAGAATACATTTGGGGCCATGAAGCTTTGAATCACTATAGTTTCAATGATTTTAATCGATGAACATTAGGTTCTCATTGTTAAGATTTAGTGAGATTAAAACAAATATAGGCAGTCATCCTAGAGGATGAAGAAGAAATAACATCAGATATAGTTGGATATGGAAGATGATGAAGATTATGAAACAAATTGTTCATCAAATGATTGGAATTCTCAAACATTAGAAATGGGATTAGTCAATGAGTGTCATCGTGTTAGTTAGAAGAAATACTTTCTATGAAACCAATTATGGATTTAAGGGAAAGATATTGATGAGTTATTAATGAACCACTACAAACCCAAGACCAACCAAAATAATTGATGTTTGGAATCAATGTTGAATAAAATTAATTTTTTCCTTGTCTCTATGTACAATAAATCCATAGATAAATCCATCTAAGTAACCAAGTATAACAGAACTTTGAATAAGAATATAATGGACACTAATAATTATGATTATACCATCTATAACCTCATCTTGAAGACAACTCTAGATAATGTTTTAGGGAATGAATCACTGGGTTGTGGTCAACTGGTTTAAAGACGTATAGATATAGAAGAAGTTGAATTCACCAAAGAGAATTTCAGTGGAATAAATAATACTAGATGGAATATTGGTAATCAATACATCAAAGTATGTACAAATGGCATGTGAATTTTTGAAACTTTTAAAACAAAGTGGTCAAAATTATATTAAAATCATATATTTTTAATAAAGGCCTAATAAAAGCTAAAAGGGATTCCATAATTCATGTGAAATGAAATTGAGGTGATGAAATTAAAGGGGATTATTGGGGAATATCCTAGAGACTACCAAAGGACTAAACCAAACCTAAAAATACAACCAAATTCCGAATTCTTGAAGCTAATATCATTTTTACCCATAATTAACCTATTTACTTTTAACTGTGGTAAATAAAAGTAAAAAGTTACTATTCACCAAAAATTATTTTCATCTCATTGAACCACATTTTACTTACTAACATCAACCGTGTCTATCAGATTTTCGAAATTCCACTCACATAAGCGGTAAAATTAAGTTTTATGAAAAATTCAGTTTTTTAACTATCACTTAATGGTTTCACTATTCATCAAAAATTGAAAGTTTTCAGAAAAATACCAAAATTTCACCCTAGGCTAATTTCGATATTCCGAATCCAAAAATGATATCCATTTTGAAAAATAAAATTTATAAAATTTTAAAAAGTGGTTATTACTATTCATAACGGCTAGTTTTAATAATATCATATCATTGTTTAGTGAAACTCGGTATTACGTACGATGCAAGCTATTGAGGAAGGCCGCGGTTGCGTGTAAAGAAAGCCAAGCTAGTGTTGTGTGTAGTGAAAGATTACTTTGATGATTTATATAACATAAAAACAAAATATTTCACATAGAAGTCTCGGGTGTTACATTCTACCCCCCTTAAAATGAATTTCGCCCTCGAAATTCGTCACTTTGTAAAAAACAGATGAGGATACCTCTCCATCATCATATCCTCAAGCTCCCATGTAGCTTATTCTAATTGGTGGTTCCTCCATAAAACTTTCACCAATCGAGTGGTCTTGTTTCGTAGGACTATTTCACTACGATCCAGAATCTCTATCGGCTGTTCTTCATAAGAAAGATCTTGCTCCAACGGTACAAACTCTGAGCTAAGTAAATGTGAAGGATCAGGTATGTACTTTCTCAAGAGAGATACATGGAACACATCGTGAACTTGATAGAGATTCGGTGGAAGTGCCAATCGGTAAGCTACCTTCCCAACACGATCCAGTATTTCGAAAGGACCGATATGTCTAGGGCTCAACTTCCCCTTCTTTCCAAATCTCATGACCCTCTTCCAGGGAGATATTCGTAAGAACACTTTATCACCCACTTCAAACTCTAGGTCTTTTCTTCGGTTGTCGGCATAACTTTTCTATCGACTCTGAGATGCTCTTATGTGTTGTTGAATAGATCTGACATTTTCTTCCATTTCATCAACGAGATCAGGTCCTAATAGCTTTCTTTCCCGAACTTCATCCCAGCAAGTTGGAGTCTTGCATTTCTTTCCATAGAGAGCTTCATAAGGAGCCATCTGAGTACTGGAGTGAAAGCTATTATTATAAGAAAATTCCACCAAAGGTAGGTGTTGATCCCAACCACCTTTCAAATCCATAGAGCAAGCTCTCAACATATCTTCTAGAGTTTGAATTGTTCTCTTAGACTGACCATCTGTTTGAGGATGATAAGTAGTGCTGAAACTCAACTCTGTATCCAGAGTATGCTAAAGACTTCGCCAGAACTTTGTGGTAAACCTCAGATCCCAATCAGATATAATAGAAAGTGGTACTCCATGCAATCTTACCACTTCCTTCACATATATCCTGGGAAGCTGATCCAGAGATAAATCCTCTCTAATAGGGATGAAGTGTGAAGACTTTGTAAGACGATCAAATATGACCCAGATAGCATTATTGCCTTTGGATGTTTTAGGAAGTCCTGTGACAAAGACCATAGTGATGTTTTCCCATTTCCATTCGGGTATGGGTAATGGTTGTAACATCCCCTTAGACTTCTGTCTCTCAGCTTTAACTTGCTGACAAACCAAGCATCGAGACACATATTCAGCAACATCTATTTTCATGCCATCCCACCAGAAGTACTCTTTCAGGTCCCTATACATCTTCGTGCTTCCAGGATGAATAGAGAATGAAGAACTATGAGCCTCATCCAGCATCTCCTTCTTTAATTCCGGGATGGGAGGAACACAAACCCGATTCCTGAACATTATTATCCCATCACAATCAAGGTTGAATTCAGGAACATTTCTCACCTTCTTTTGTAACTCGACATCTTATTTCTGTGCCTCTTTAATCTTCACATGTATAGATGGTTGAACATTCATTTGAGAAAGATAAGATTTTTCCCCTTCCATTATAATTCCAAGATCCATCCTTTGTAAATCCATAAATATTGGATCTTTTGTGATCCTCATCATGGATAAACTGGAATGGTCTTGTCGACTTAATGCATCTGCCACCTTGTTTGGTTTCCCAGGGTGGTAATGGATTGAGCAGTCATAATCCTTAATCAGCTCCAACCATCTTCTTTGGCGCATATTCAGCTCCTTTTGTTTGAAAATATACTTTAAACTTTTATGATCAGTATAAATATCACACATTTCACCATAAAGATAATGCCTCCAAATCTTTAATGCAAAGATTACCGCAGCTAACTCCAAATCATGAGTTGGGTAATTTTGCTCATGGATTTTCAACTGTCGTGAGGCATAATCTATCACCATATCATTTTTCATAAGAACACACCCCAATCCCTTCTTGGATGCATCACTGTAGATCACAAACCTTTCTCCACTACAAGGCAGTGTGAGCACAGGTGCACTGGATAAACTTCTTTTCAACTCCTTGAAATTCTCTTCACATTCCTCCGTCCAGACAAACTTAACTCCTTTCCGAGTCAACTTGGTGAGTGGATTAGATAATCGTGAAAAATATTTCACAAAACGTTGATAATATCCATCCAAACCAATAAAACTTCGGATCTCAGTTACTGTTTTTGGTCTCGACCATCTTTTGATAACCGTTGTTTTTGCTGGATCCACAGATATCCCCTCTTTTGAGATTATGTGACCCAAAAATGTAACTTTTTGAAGCCAAAATTCACACTTGGTAAATTTGGAATAAAGATTCTCATTTCTTAGGGTCTTCAATATAATTCTAAAGTAATCTTCATGTTCTTCCTTGATCTTTGAATATACCAGAATATCGTCTATAAAGACTACCACAAACTGATCAAGATAGTCTCTAAAGACACTATTCATCAAATCCATGAAGATAGTAGGGGCATTAGTAAGACCAAACGACATCACTATGAATTCATAGTGTCCATACCTTGTACGGAAATCCATCTTTGGTATATCCTCCCTTTTGACCCTTAATTGATGATACCCTGAATGAAGATCAATCTTGGAAAAGTATTGAGCTCCTCGTAGTTGGTCAAATAAGTCATCAATGCGTGGGAGAGGATATTTGTTCTTGATAGAGATCTTCTTAAGTTCTCGATAATCATTGCAGAGTCTCATTGATCCATATTTCTTCTTAAAAAACAGAACAGGTGCTCCCCAAGGTGACGCACTAGGGTGTATGAACCCCTTATCAAGATTATCTTGGAGTTGCTTCTTCAATTCCTGCAACTCAATTGGGGCCATTCTATAAGGTGTCTTTGAAATAGGCAAAGCACCCGGTACGAGTTCTATTGAAAACTCAACTTCACGATTTGGTGGAAGAACCGGTAATTACTCCAGAAAGACATCATCAAACTCCCGTACAATGGGCATATTCTTAATCGTGAGTTTCTCACCAACCATTTGAGATAAATAACCTTCATTTAGTGGAATCAAGACCCATAAGATGGAAGGAATTTCCACTAGAAGGTTATGTTCATCCTTGCATTGATAGACGATCATAGATTGATCTGGAATATGAAATGTGACTGTCTTTCTTTGGAAATTGATATTAGATCCATATAAGGAAAGCCAATCCATGCCCAGAATCACATCAAATTCCACTATAGGAAGGATCACAAGATTTTCAGGAAGCACTTTCCCACAAACTTCGATCGGAGAAGAATTATAAACTTTTTATGCAACTATTGTTCCATTAGGGGTTGTCACAAATAACTCATCGTCTAATTGTTGAGGTAATATGGTGATATCCTTAGAAAATTCTTCATAAATAAAAGAGTGGGTGGATCCAGAATCAAATAAAACATTTTCTACTTTAGAGTGGATGGTAAGTGTACCTTTTACCACATCGTTATCATACTCCACATCGCTGATAGAAATTGCATGTGACTTTCCTTTGTCTTTAGCCTTAATATTTTGTTGATGTCGATCATCATCAATAACCCTTGGATTAGGGCATTTATTAGCATAATGCCCCATCTCCTTGCACTTGAAACATTGAAGTGTAGTAGGTCCATTCTGTGTATCCCTTCCTTTGTTTGCATCATTAGACATCTTCTTCCCATCATTGCGGCATTCAAATGCCCGATGACCTTCTTTTCCACATTTGAAACATTTACTTGTCCCTTTAAGACAACTCCCTCCATGTTTCTTTTCACACTTTGAGCATAAGGGAAAGATCATCTTATTTTCAGTGTGCTCTTTATATTTTCCTTTTAATTCCATTTTCCTCTTCTTATCAAACCTATATGACTAATGGGTTACTCCAATCTCCATCTCGACTTTGAGAGCACATCGAACGATTTCCTCGTATCTATTAAAGTCCCTTATGGCTAACGCCCTTCGAAGACTTGATTTTAAGCCACTAAAGAATCGATCTATCTTACTCTCAGGTTGGATAATAATACCAGAAGCGTACCTTGAAAGTCTTGTAAAATTTGCTTCATAGGTACCAACAGATTCATCATCCTTTTGCTTCAGTTCAAGAAACTCTTTCTCCATCTTTGTTCGGAGAATACGAGGGAAGTACTTATTGAAAAATAAGTTCTTGAACTTGTCCCATTCCATGGACTCAATTTCATTCCTTTGCCTCGTATTCTTAATAAGATTCCACCATTGATCAGCATCACCTTCCAAACGATACACTACTAAGATGACTTTATCATGATCAGAACATTGAATAACTGAAAATATCTTTTCAGTAGTACTAATACATTGTTCAGTAACTAATGGATCAACAGACCCACTGAATTAAGGTGGACGCTGTCTCATGAAGGATTCAACAGAATGTTGCTTCTTCCCTTGCTCGTTTGGAAGTCCTGCATGATTCATAGCTTGATAAAGTTGTGTGAGCATGGCTATAAGATTTTGAATTCCAGCTCCCATAACTTTTGGATGCTCAGGGGGACAATCATTGCATTTCGCGTCACATTCCGCATTAACACGGTTCCTTCGGGTTCCAGCCAATGACTAAAACCAAGAAGAATGGTGTGAGAAACACTAATTATAATAGGAAAACCACATAATCAAGAATAAAATTTCACACTTAAGGTCTTATCCTAGGTTATTCATGGCCATTTCTAAAACACTAAGATTGTATTCTATGCTTAGACTTATCCTTAGGGTTCTTACTAAGGCTTTCACATCCTAGTTTCCAAAGGTTGACTATACCTTTCCTCTGATACAAACTATAACGACCTATACTTTACATAGATTGTTATTACATCAGAATTGAAGCATACTTATTAGAAAATTTAACAAAACCATAAAAGGATAGTATTGGTATAGTGTCTTTAGAAATTGGGAAACATAAACAACTGGTTCATAAAGCATCTACATTGTCTCCCATTTGTTTCATAATATCTAGAGTCCCTTTTGGCATATCCTACTTAATAACCTTCTTCCTGACCTGGGGGAAAGAAAACATACAAAAGGGTGAGCTCAAATGCTCAGTAAGGGTAAACAAAACAAAAATCAATCACATCATATTCATAAGAACATAACATTTTAGAAATCTTAACCTGCAAAATAAATCATAATTTCATAACATGAGATAAATTATAGTAGTGAAATGTAATCCCAATAATCATAACATAAAACATGAAACTTTGTGGCATACACACATAATAATAGATAATCATTTCTTATTAGTCAAGACTCATTTCCAAGACTATCTTAGTGGACAAAGTCCATTTATGAACTGAGTTCATTCCTCGTTTCAGTCCTATTTCACTGAACCGGTTTAACCTTCCGTTCCAACCATGTCTATCTCATGAGATATAAAATCTTTACCCAATGAATTGGAGGGAGATATAGGTACCACCAATCTCATAATGATACCATTCTTATGTGTGCCACAAAATAATAAACCATACATCATAGCATAACCCATGTAATAAAAATGGGAATCTTAAACATCATGGCATCATAAAACAATTCATATAAGATAAAGGAATTCGTAAAAATATTTCCATCACAACTTAATCAAATCCATGTAATAATAGGTATAGAAATAGAACCCTATATTATCTTATATGGAAAATAGTTTTGATAAAACACTTGAACTCCATTCTTGAGGAAAATATCCTTTCTACTTCAAAAACATTTTTCCTTTCTTAACATGTCATACAATTTTTAAACTAAAAGAAGTTGATTAAAAATAAACTTGAAAACTTGTAAAGGAATCTTCTTGGAAACAATGTCTTAAAAATCCATTCATGTCGTATAAGTTAAAAAAAACATTCTTCTCGTACTTTTTTTTCAGAAAAGTCAAAAAGTACCTCGTACAAAAAACGACAAAGGATTCCTTTCATATCTTTTACTAAAAACTCACCGAAGGGTAAAATTGGATTTAAACTATTTTAGGTGGATGGAAATAATATTACATATTGAGGAAACATGGATGTGGATGATAAAATACACCCCAGTAAATACCAAAGTATAAACAATCTCGGATAAAAATGAGATTGTGATATTTTCCTTACCTTAGGTCCGATTTGCCTCGTAAGTGTCCGAGCCTCCTGTATAATGACTGAAATAATGTTATTGACTTATTCTAGAATCATAATTATTGTTATGATATCATATATGGTCATATTATTAGCTTATTAGTAGTAATATTTCATTGCTACTTGTTATTCGGGTGTTTATAACTTTTTGTTCTTATGCGTGTTTTGTTGAATAAATTCTTATTCTTATCTTTAGGTTATAGATAAATCATTTGCAGAATGGTATTAATGTACTATATATCATATTTATTCATCCAATTCATTTATATAATCATTATGCAATGAAGATCATGTAGAACGAGTCGCATCACATCGTGGAGACAGTATTTCGTACGTACGCACGAGTGATGATATCGTTCCTATGATCGTGGAATTGTATTGGAGTGTATTTATACTATTTCAGAATCAATATCACTTTATAATAGTCATATATAGTCATTATTTACACCATTATACCCATCCAAGTAAGGTGGTGGTGGAAAATAGATTACACCACGGTGTGGAGACGGTATTCCGTACGTATGCACGCGCGGTGATTTCTTTTTCCGTAGGATGGATAGATGGTGAAATAGGGTTGTTTCATACTTATAATAACATATCAGTATATGAGTGATACTGATGTTATTACTTCATAATGAAACAAATAAAGAAGAAGAAGTGGAAGAAGAAATAAAGATGAAAGAATTGGTAATGGACATTACCTCTTCTTTGAAGTGCTTCTTTGAGACATCCTTTTAGGGCACTAAAATAGGTCTTTGAAGAAGACCAGAACCCTTAGGATGTTTTTAGGGAAGTGGAGAGGAGAAATTGGCAGGGGTTGGTCGAGATTGAAGGCTCAAAGTGGTGTGAGGAAGAGGGGGAGGAGGTGCCCTTTTATAAGGGAGGAGAGGGGCACCTTTGGAATAACAAAAACTATTATTTTATTATAAAGTCAAATTCGGTTTTAAATAGCTCTAAATTGATTTATTTCTAAGATAAGGTGGGGATGGGTCGAAATCCTCTCATCCAATATAATTTAGACAAGTTTAGGTTCCTATTTTAACCTTATCATTTAGATTTAACATTAAGTTAAATAATTTTACTTTTACCATGTCTTCTTGTGTTCTTATACTATAAGGTTAATAAACTTACTATAAGCAGCCAAACGAACCCCAAGTTGATTATTATTAATATATATAACCTTATATAAGTCAGTTGGCCAAAAATTAGATTTTTAGGAATAAAATAACAATTACTAATATAATATTTGTTTTAAAAACTATTTTATGTCAATTTTGAAACTATTTAGTAATTGATTTTTTTGAAAATCATAATAGAATGATTAGTTCAAAAAAAGTTAATTAAATCAATACTAACATGTCATGTTAACCTATTAAATTAGTGGAATTCATAAAAAGCCTCAAATTACATTTATTTGGCTATTTATAACATCAATTATGTCAATATTTCATTAAAAAGATAATTACTGCATCATCGTTGTGTCACAAATAAATTAATTTATTTAATGTCTAAAAATTATAAATAAAATACCATTATTTAGGAAAGATTTTTAGATTTCTAATGAATATTTATAGTCGATTTTATTTTATGTATAACCATATATTAAAAATGATTTTCTTATTAAACTTTGATTTTAACTATTTTAACCCTTCCTTAAATAAATTAATAATAAATGTCCTAATCTAATCCAAGTGGGCCTAAATGGTCATATTTTATTCCTGAGGTTGTTTTTGGTCGAATTACACTTGTCCAATAGAATTAGGACATGTGTTAGGGTAATAATAATATCATTTTTTCCCTTAATTAACCTATTTACTTTTAACCGTGGTAAATAAAAGTAAAAAGTTACTATTCACCAAAAATTATTTTCATCTCATTGAACCACATTTTACTTACTGACATCAACCGCGTCTATCAGATTTTTAAAATTCCACTCACAGAAGCGGTAAAATTAAGTTTTATGAAAAATTCAGTTTTTTAACTATCACTTAGTGGTTTCACTATTCATCAAAAATTGAAAGTTTTCAGAAAAATACCAAAATTTCACCCTAGGCTAATTTCGATATTCCGAATCCAAAAATGATATCCATTTTGAAAAATAAAATTTATAAAATTTCAAAAAGTGGTTATTACTATTCATAACGCCTAGTTTTAATAATAGCATATCATTGTTTAGTGAAACTCGGTATTGCGTACGACGCAAGCTATCGAGGAAGGCCACGGTTGCGTGTAAAGCAATCCAAGATAGTGTTGTGTGTAGTGAAAGATTCCTGTGATGATTTATATAACATAAAAACAAAATATTTCACATAAAAGTCTCGGGTGTTACAATCTCTCTCCAAGGATTCCAATGCTGTAGACAGTTCATCAAATGGATGTCTGGTTCGCAAGACATGACCTTTTAAGCATATTTTGTCCCGAGAGGGGTCCGGGTCTGGTCTGACCCGGTCCGATCCAACCCGGTTCGGGTCCGACCTGACCCGGTTCAGGTCCGACCTGCCGACTGGTGTGACCTACATGGGGTTGCATGGTATACTTCTCCTGAACAGTTTAAAGGAGCTATTCATCTCCTTTATTGGCAGCACCATGTTGTGCCACCTCGTCACCCATGGGACCCGCATGGAGTGGGTCCCCTGCATCGCCACAACTTTGAGCCATGTCTCCCTTCTGTGCATCGTGCGATGGAGTGCCACCTCCATCTCCGCAGATGGATTTTTCCAGCCTCATTTCCGGCCACCGTGGCACCGACCAGCGCCGCTCTTCCTCTGCGACTGATGATTGCCAGCCGCCGCCCTCGTCTGCCGGCACCAGTCACCATTGCCGCCACGCCATTGCCACACCAACGCTTCTTCCACAGGCCACTGGGAGAGCTCTTGTGGTCCTTTTTTCCTTCCAGACATGCCTACAGTCCTCTTAAAATGCCGCCTTCATTGCGTGCCTCTCGGTTTCAAGGTTCTTTCAAGTTAGAACAATCCGCCTCTGAAAAAATGCAAGGAAAAACAAGAGGCGGAGGGTCCGGGCCTTGTTTGTTTGGCCCGTGCCCTCCGCGTTAGTATTATAACAAGTGGAGGTAATTTATACATCACATTAAAATAATGATAAAACCCATTCAAATCCCACATAATGACCACACAAAAATTCAAGAACGAGGAGAAGAAACCTAGGAATTTCTTGAATTACAAGATAACCCCTACCTCAAGAATCGTTGGAGTCATCGTGTTGGTGGAAGGAGAATCCATGCTTTGACAAAGCCACCTGTATTCTTCGCTCCGGATTCATTACTGCTTGAAATTCCTTCTCCGTCAGTGTAAGATGTCGCATCACTTTTCCAGAGGTTCCTCACTTGAAGAAGCCATGCCAAAAACTCTATCCTGAGCCCCATTTAAATAGAGGGAGAAAAGGGTGAGTAATGCACTGATGAATTAATGAGATTCATTAATTGACATAATTAATGTGCCAAATTAATTACATGAGGGGTGGTTACTCCACCAAGGTGTAACTGAGAAATTAATATCCCATATTTAAAAGTCTGACCACCTCCGTGGTCCCTGCCACTGCCACTCAACATGTTGTAGGGAAAAAACAAATAAAATAACAATTATTATGTTATTTTATTATTTCCTTAAAAAGTCATAAAAACTATCTTTTTCACTCGAAGAACTATGGTCGAAGTTAAGCCTTCCTTAAGTGAATCCTAGCACTGCAGATTCAACAGTGCCCTTGGATTTTTAATCCGAGAACCAGTTCAAAAGATAGAAAATGCTGCTCGCGTGTTTACTGAACATACCTTTAAAAAAGTTAAAAAATTATTAACAGTCAACCTCGAACTACACTAGTCGTGGTTAGGCTCTGTATAAGGGTAATACTCCATCACAATCTCAATGGTACTCTCATATTTTCAACCTGAGTTACCATTTAGAAGTTAAGGGTTTTACAATTAAATAATTGTCACTTAATTATTTTATTTAAAGCCAAAAACTAACATCCACTAGTGCCCCGAACCGACTAAAGTTAGTATCTGCCTAAGGAAAGCATACACTCATGAGTTCAATGACGGTCTAAGATTTTTAATCTGAGTCACCATTTGTGAGTTATAAGCATTTGAAAAATATAGTAATTTTATTTAGTAATTTTATTTATAGTTATGCCGTTTTTTGGGTTTTCTCACTGGCGGCATGCGCCGACTAAATTTAAGTCGCGCATAAGGTAAACCCTCCATCTTGAATGCAACAATGCCCTCAGATTTCTGATTTGGGAACCCGATTAAGAGTTATTCTGTAACGACCCGAAATTTTGAATAAATCTTGTTTCCTAATTTTATGTGTTATTTTATTTTGTTTTTTATACTCAAAAAAATGTTTCATTTTATAACATGAGTATAATTAAAATGAGAGCATTGGGTTTTGACTGTTATATGACCATTGGTCAATATGACCCCTGGAAACTAAACGTTTTGATTATTGTCTCTAAATACAAGTAAGCTTGGTTAATTATTATAGAAAGAAGATTCGATGGCCTCACCCAGTAGTCTTGGACCGATCGAAGCCCATCTAACAGAACTTGGGAAAGAGGTAGCACCACTGGGCTTTGCTCTGGACCAAACCCAAGCCGAACTTCATCATGTGAAGCTAGAATGGAATCTCCTTTGCGAGAAGTTCAAACTGATAGAAATTACTACTTGTGCGATGTTAGCCGAGCCTCCCTCAGATTATCTCACCTTATCACACCTTACACTTAGGTCCTATGCTGGTGTGATAAGGGGCTATGTAAGGAGACCGTAACTGCCTTGTGTACTCCATTGTTTTAAATAAAAATTGGGATTTCTTTATATGATGAAGTTTATGAATTTTCAAATGACCAGATAAATATAGTATGCATATTTTTGAGGAATTTTAGAAAAAGGATATTTTAAAAATGTTTATGTAAACCTTAAATAATTAAAAATGTGTAATGATATTCAAAAAATGGTCTTCTACAATTATGCTCAGTACGAAATTTAAAATCTAATAAGATCAACTTAATTTTTGATGAATAGTAAATTATGAATAGTGAATTTATGATTAGGATTAGTAATGTGTCCAAATGGATTAGTAATCTCACTTAAAAAAATTATTAATATAATCTAGGCACCTTGATTAAGTAATGTGATTCAATAAAATGGTTAAATAATGATTTCATAAATTATTATTCAAGTATTAGTTTTTTCGAGTGAATAGTTTTTTTAATTAAAAAATTAAATTAGAAATATTTAAAAAATTATTTTTATAAAATGGATTTCATTTTTGAACTCAGAGCACCCATATTATGTTATGGTAATTTTTGGGGTTTTTTCTGAAAAAAATGAATTTTTGGTGAATAGTGTATTTATTTAAATAAATAAATTAAAAATATTTAGAAAAGTATTTTTATAAAATAGAGTTCATTTTTGAAATCATAGCATTGATATTTGGTTAAGGTGAAATTTTGGGATTATTCTGAGAAAGTTGAATTCTCGATGAATAGTGAAAATACAGTTTTTAAGTTACGGGTGTTTAATGACATAATTAAATGATGTATTAAGTATGTAATCAATATGGTCGACTTATGAATAGTAATATAAGGTCTGAGGTGTCCCAGGTGACCAATACCATGGGCAAGCCCATAGTTTTTCCAAAACCACTAATGAGGTGTCCCTTGGCCATTAATGCCTTGTCCCCTCACTTTCCCTATAAATACCAAGCCATCCTCTCATCCATTCGACTCCCCACTCTCCCCCAACGAAGTTCTGGTCTCATTACTTCCCAAGGAGTCCTCCTAAGGTGCCCCCAAGCCCTCAAGGTCCCAACCTTTGAGTTTTAAGAGTTACATTTTAAGGTAAGGGATCCGAACTTTCTCTTTCTTTTCAAGAAATCTCTTTTATGTAATTTCTTTTATGCTCCATGTTATTATCTTAAGGGTGTTATTTTATACTCCTATTACTTCCCTTTTCATGTTCACATAATGAGAGATCTTTTCTTACTCTCATTATTTCGTTTTATGATGTTTTAAGTGGCGCCGTTAGGCTGCCGAAATTTTTGTAACAGATTCTTTCTCCCTTCTTATTTTTCAAGATCTATTTTCATGTAAAGTATTTCAAGTTTTTTTTTATTATGTTGGGGTATGATCTCTAAATTTATCATACTGATATTTTATGATCATATGATGAGAGACCCCATTTGATCTTTTCAATTCAGTATTTTGAAGTTTTAAGTGGCGCCGTTAGGCTGCCGAATTTTTAAGTGGTTCTTCACCCTTCTCGTTTTGAAGTTATACTTTCATGTCAATTCTTTCAAGTTACTTTTTGTTATGTTGGGGTATGATCTCTATATCTATCATACTTATCTTTTATTACCATATGATGAGAGACCCCATTTTATCTCTTCAATTCTGTATTTTAAAGTTTTAAGTGGCATCGTTAGGCTTCCGAATTTTTAAGTGGTTCTTCACCCTTCTCGTTTTGAAGTTCTACTTTCATGTCAATTATTTCAAGTTACTTTTGGTTATGTTGGGGTATGATCTCTATATCTATCATACTGATCTTTTATGACCATATGATGAGATACCCCATTTGATCTCTTCAATTCAGTATTTTGAAGTTTAAGTGGTGTCGTTAGGCTGCTGAATTTTTAAGTGGTCCTTGCACCTTTCTCCCTTTTCAAAGTTCTAATTACATGTCAAGTCTTGAAAGTTCCTTTTTATTATGTTGGGGTATGATCTATATATCTATCATACTGATCTTTTATGTTCATATGACGAGATACCCTATTTGATCTCATCAATTCATTTTTGGTTGAAGTTTATGTAACGCTGTTAGGCTGCCGAATTTTCATAAGAGAAATCTTATTTTTGTCTTCCTTTCATGTTCTTCATTTCATATGGTATATTTTCAAATTTCATTACCATGTTCTTAAATCCCTTATATTCTGTCCCTCTACTGTTTTATGGGTCATTTATGAATGTTTGACCCATGTCCCCTCTCTTTTCAATGTTTTCTAAAAACCTTGTAACATAGCCGTTATGCTGCAGAATTTTCGTCTCAAAATGTCTCTCTCTTTTTTCTAAAGATATTTTATTTTATTAAGTGAATAATCAAAGCTCTACCTTCTATATGGGTATTCACATATATACCAAGATTTTCTATTTTAAATTCTGAGATTTACATACATGAAACCCGCTTTCCCTTTTCGTGGGTTTAAAGTGACGTAAAGATCATGTCTTTAAAGCTGTTTTTAAAACGTTATGATTATGAAATGAAACCCATTTATTTTATGCTATATGGGTAATTTATGAAATGTTTGATGATGATATATGTGGCTCACATGATAATAAAGGAAAATTTAAGGGTGCGCCCTGATAGCACTCCAATTCATTGGGTAATGATGTAACCACTAGAGATTATAGTTTTCACGATATATTGGTGAATAACCTTGGTAATTTTCAAATGACACCTTAGGGATGGAACTTGGTGATATGTTCATGATTGTCTATATTAAATGTTGCATCCACATCTTCAAGTTATGAAAAATGTTATTTTTATTATGATATGCCTCATGATTTCTTTCTCATGCCTTAATGTTCTTTTCATGACCTTATTGAAGTATCTCAAGTTCCCATGTAAAATGTTTCTCTTGTTTCCCTTACTGGGCCTTCTGCTCACCCTTTCTTTTTATGTATGTCCCCAGGTTATGAGATGCAGTAATGAACCTAGGATTAACATGAGGAGAAACCTTTCAAGTGTTTAAGATGAATCTTTTATGTTTTCATGTTTAATGTTCCTGGTTTCCAAGACACTAAACCTTAAAGATCCTCAGTTTTGTAAAATGTAATGAATGTTTATGTGATAAAAAGTCGGGATGATATAGTTGGTATCAAAGGATGGTTTAGTTATTTGTGGAAATTAGGATATGAAAACTCTAGGAAGAAACCTATAAAAATGTTTAAATATAGAAAATATTCCTAGTATTTTGGTGAGTATTGAGTAAGGGGTTTCCAAGAAAATACATCCCTGTCTGGATACGAGTAGGTAGAGGTGGCTGTAGCACAGATGTACATAGGGGTAAAACACGAAAACACCGCTTTGAGCTAGACTCGAATAGGAACTGGTACACGATAACAGGCCTTGCTGCACTCTTGGTTACGACACTCCCGGGGGATATGCTTTGGTAAATTCATAAGCTTAGTATGAACCATTGTTAAAGGAACAAAGATAAAATAAAATAAAGATTCACATTAGAATATATGATCATGGATAACCTAGATGGGAACCTAGGAGATCACAAGTTAGGGTATACTTTTCTTCTAAAAGTTATCCTTATATGCTTTCAGTTCCTTTTCATGATTATTGGCTAAGTACTTAAGCCCCTAATTATGCTTTCTCTTCTTAGTTAATGGTGGGAAATAGAAGAACATGTACCAACAAACAATGTGATAGGAAATGCGACAATTGTCGTATTAATATGACAGGGATGATTAGGGGATTAAAATATGATTATTATTTTAGAAGACGTTCACTATTTTGGGGACCCTATTTGATCGAGGTAAATAGATTACTATGGTATTTTCATTGAGGAGTAAGGTTGACTTATATTTTGAAGAATCGATGAATTTAAGGTGGACTTATAGTAATTTAGGTTACTTATGGGAATGATTAACCTATCTTGTGTAAAATATGTTTAGGTTAGATACTTTTGTTATTAGATGTTAAGAGTGGTTGATGTTGTTTGGAGATGAACAATGAAGTTTATTTTGGAAGACTATGTTATCAAATCCTTCTTGTATTTGGGTTTCAATCTTAGTTTGGTTTATTTTGAGGAATTTTAAGGACCGTTATTTATTGAATGGACTATGATGAACTTTGGGTAGTACCATGGAACTTTGAAGATTTAAAAGTAGTTTCCATTCCTATGGGATTATTTCTTTTTGAAGAGTTGTTTTACCTCACCCTTTATGTTTTTGGGATAATGTTTAAAGATAGAAGAAATAGATAGTTAATCTTTTGTGGATTATGTGATTCTCTAGAAGATGATTCTCTTGTTTTGGTGAGACCAAGTAGTTTTGAATTCTCATAGTTTGGAGAAAAGATTAGTTTTGGGTAGAAACTTATTAAAGGATGAAACTCTACATGAAGATAGGTATATTTCTTATGTTTTTGTTTTATATTGTAAATGAATTCCTCAAAATTATGAAAAGGAACGTAAAACAAAAACGTTGTTGGTTTACGTTTCCTACTGGGTAATCAAAGACCGTTTACACACATCATAAGTTTGGGATTTTCTTATGGTTAACTTTCTCCTAATCATGTTTTCTATCACTCTCCCTCAGAACTTGACCCTTTGTTTTCTCCTCCATGACCATGTTTTCATACATGGAATCCTAGTGTGGGCTAACTCGGGTGACCTCTGTACTTGGCTTTTTTCTTTTAAAGTAATAGTTTTACTGACTCCTTTTCCGATGTGGGACTTTCAATGAAATTTCAAAACCCAATTTTAAAAATTTCGAGGACGCAATTTCTTAAGGGGGGAAGATTGTAACGATCCGAAATTTTGAATAAATCTTGTTTCCTAATTTTATGTGTTATTTTATTTTGTTTTTTATACTCAACAAAAATGTTTCATTTGATAACAAGAGTATAATTAAAATGAGACCATTGGGTTTTGACTGTTATATGACCATTGGTCAATATGACCCCTGGAAACTAAACGTTTTGATTATTGTCGACCCCTGGAAACTAAACGTTTTGATTATTGTCTCTAAATACAAGTAATCTTGGTTAATTATTATAGAAAGAAGATTCGATGGCCCACCCAGTAGTCTTGGACCGATCGAATCCCATCTAACAGAACTTGGGAAGGAGGTAGCACCACTGGGATTTGCTCTGGACCAAACCCAAGCCGAACTTCATCGTGTGAAGCTAGAACGGAATCGCCTTTGCGAGAAGTTCAAACTGATAGAAATTACTACTCGTGCGATGTTAGCCGAGACTCCCTCAGATTATCTCACCTTAGAACACCTTACACTTAGGTCCTATGATGGTGTGATAAGGGGAAATGTAAGGAGACCGTAACTGCCTTGTGTAATCCTTTGTTTTAAATAAAAATTGGGATTTCTTTATATGATGAAGTATATGAATTTTCAAATGACCGGATAAATATAGTATGCATATTTTTGATGAATTTTAGAAAAAGGATATTTTAAAAATGTTTATGTAAACCTTAAATAATTAAAAATTTGTAATGATATTCAAAAAATGGTCTTCTACAATTATGCTCAGTACGAAATTTAGAGTCTAATAAGATCAACTTAATTTTTAATGAATAGTAAATTATGAATAGTGATTTTATGATTAGGATTAGTAATGTGTCCAAATGGATTAGTAATCTCACTTAAAGAAAGTATTAATATAATCTAGGCACCTTGATTAAGTAATGTGATTCAATAAAATGGTTAAATAACGATTTCATAAATTATTATTCAAGTATTAGTTTTTTCGAGTGAATAGTGTTTTTTAATTAAAAAAATAAATTAAAAATATTTAAAAAATTATTTTTATAAAATGGATTTCATTTTTGAACCCAGAGCACCGATATTATGTTATGGTAATTTTTGGGGTTTTTTCTGAAAAAAATGAATTTTCGGTGAATAGTGTATTTATTTAAAAAAATAAATTAAAAATATTTAGAAAATTATTTTTCTAAAATGGATTTCATTTTTGAAATCAGAGCATTGATATTTGGTTAAGGTGAAATTTTGGGATTATTCTGAGAAAGTTGAATTTTCGATGAATAGTTAAAATACAGTTTTTTAGTTACGGGTGTTTAATGACATCATTAAATGATGTATTAAGTATGTAATCAATATGGTCGAATTATGAATAGTAAGATAAGGTATGAGGTGTCCCAAGTGGACAATACCATGGGCAAGCCCATGGTTTTGCCAAAACCACTAATGAGGTGTCCCTTGGCCATTAATGCCATGTCCCCTCACTTTCCCTATAAATACCAAGCCATCCTCTCATCCATTCGACTCACCACTCTCCCCCAACGAAGTTATGGTCTCATTACCTCCCAAGGAGTCCTCCCAAGGTGCCCCAATCCCTCAAGGTCCCAACCTTTGAGTTTTAAGAGTTACGTTTTAAGGTAAGGGATCCAATCTTTCTCTTTCTTTTCAAGAAATCTCTTTTATGTAATTTCTTTTATGATCCATGTTATTATGTTAAGGGTGTTCTTTTATACTCCTCTTACTTCCCTTTTCATGTTCACATAATGAGAGATCTCCTCTTACTCTCATTATTTCGTTTTATGAAGTTTTAAGTGGCGCCGTTAGGCTGCCGAAATGTTTGTAACAGATTCTTTCTCCCTTCTCATTTTTCAAGATCTATTTTCATGTAAAGTATTTCAAGTTCCTTTTTATTATGTTAGGGTATGATCTCTAAATTTATCATACTGATCTTTTATGATAATATTATGAGAGACCCCATTTGATCTCTTCAATTCAGTATTTTTAAGTTTTAAGTGGCGCCGTTAGGCTGGCGAATTTTTAAGTGGTTCTTCACCCTTCTCGTTTTGAAGTTCTACTTTCATGTCAATTCTTTCAAGTTCCTTTTTGTTATGTTGGGGTATGATATCTATATCTATCATACTGATCTTTTATGACCATATTATGAGAGACCCCATTTGATCTCTTCAATTCTGTGTTTTGAAGTTTTAAGTGGCGTCGTTAGGCTGCCGAATTTTTAAGTGGTTCTTCACCCTTCTCGTTTTGAAGTTCTACTTTCATGTCAATTATTTCAAGTTCCTTTTTGTTATGTTGGGGTATGATATCTATATCTATCATACTGATATTATATGACCATATTATGAGAGACCCCATTTGATCTCTTCAATTCAGTATTTTGAAGTTTAAGTGGCGTCGTTAGGCTGCTGAATTTTTAAGTGGTCCTTGCACCTTTCTCCCTTTTCAAAGTTCTAATTCCATGTGAAGTCTTTCAAGTTCCTTTTTATTATGTTGGGGTATGATATATATAACTATCATACTGATCTTTTATGTTCATATGATGAGAGACCCTATTTGATCTCATCAATTCATTTTTGGTTGAAGTTTATGTAACGCTGTTAGGCTGCCGAATTTTCATAAGAGAAATCTTATTTTTGTCTTCCTTTCATGTTCTTCATTTCATATGGTATATTTTCAAATTTCATTACCATGTTCTTAAATCCCTTATATTCTTTCCCTCTACTATTTTATGGGTCATTTATGAATGTTTGACCCATGTCCCCTCTCTTTTCAATGTTTTCTAAAAACCTTGTAACATAGCCGTTATGCTGCAGAATTTTCGTCTCAAAATGTCTCTCTCTTTTTTCTAAAGATATTTTATTTTATTAAGTGAATAATCAAAGCTATACCTTCTATATGGGTATTCACATATATACCAAGATGTTCTATTTTAAATTCTGGGATTTACATACATGAAACCTGCTTTCCCTTTTCGTGGGTTTAAAGTGATGTAAAGATCATGTCTTTAAAGCAGTTTTTAAAACGTTATGATTATGAAATGAAACCCATTTATTTTATGCTATATGGGTCATTTATGAAATTTTTGATGATGATATATGTGGATCACATGCTAATAAAGGCAAATTTAAGGGTGCGCCCTGATAGCGCTCCAATGCATTGGGTAATGATGTAACCACTAGAGATTACAATTTTCACGATATCTTGGTGAATAACCTTGGTAATTTTCAAATGACACCTTGGGGATGGACCTTGGTGATATGTTCATGATTGTCTATATTAAATGTTGCAGCCACATCTTCAAGTTATTAAAAATGTTATTTTTATTATGATATGCCTCATGATTTCTTTCTCATTCCTTAAAGTTATTTTCATGTCCTTATTGAAGTATATCAAGTTCACATGTAAAATGTTCCTCTTGTTTTCCTTACTGGGCCTTCTGCTCACCCTTTCTTTTGATGTATGTCCTCAGGTTAGGAGATTTAGTAATGAACCTAGTATGAACTTAAGGAGAATCCTTTCAAGTGTTTATGAATAATGCTTTATGTTGTTTTCATGTATTATGTTCCTGGTTTCTAAGACACTAAACCTTAAAGATCCTCAGTTTTGTAAAATGTAATGAAAGTTTATGTGATAAAAAGGCGGGATTCTATATATTCCACTTTTTTAGAAAAACTTCTCATTCTTTCTATTTAAAGATTAACATTTTTTTTCGACAGATCATTCTGGGCACTCTGGGCATCAGAATCACATGCCATCAGATTTCGCAGTCTCAAACTAGTTCTTTATAAATAAAAAAAATTACATGAAAATTAAGAGAAGTTACCATGTAGGCTCTTTTGGGATACTTGAACAAGTTGGTGAAGTGACATATTGATTGGATTTTCTACCAAGGTTTAGTTCAATGTATAATGTATTTCATGTATAGAAGTACCATAGTGATCTTGACCATGTGATTTGCTGGGATCACATTGACCTAGAGCCATATTCTATGTTGGTTCTTTTGTTAGAACAAATTATGGATAAGTAATATAAAGTCTTACATTGTACAATAATTGGTATAGTGTAGGTTTCATGAAAACATAGTCCGATTCAATAATAAATAGGGTTTTGTGGAAAGAAAATGTTAGAGAAATGACCAAAACTCTACAAAGATAACCCTAATTTTCTAATTTTTGGGGATAAAAATATCAATGGTGGGGAGAAAGTTTCACCATTGGTTTTAGGAAATTGAAACTTTATTCTTGTATTCTAAGGATATATAATGATTGGGTTAAGTTTCAAGAGGTTATAAGGGTTTTTTTTCATGTTTTGTAGGCTTTCTTGGAGGTGCATGGTTTGATAACGGTTAGTGTAAACTATGAAAAACCTCTAGGAAGCTACCCAAGGAAAAGAAAAGGTCCCTGGGTAGGTACACAGCTGGAACACGGTTTGGCCAAACAGTACAGTTTCCAAGGGGAAAATTTGAGAGCATACTTTCATTAAGATAATAGATTATGCATGGTCGATGTGCATTTTTTCTAACCATGTGATCCAAGAATGCAAGGTATTGGTCTGAAGTAGTAACAAAAACATGGTTGGTGCATAGTTAACCAAACCATGCGGCCTAACCGTACAATGTGCATTTTCAGATATGAAAATTTTGGATATTTCTCTGTTTAAGATCTATTACCCCTTTTAATTTCATAATATCTTTTAATCCTAAATTCCTTTTCCTCCCATGTCTAGAGAGGTAATTACCTTTATCTTAAGGGAAAGATTTAGGTCTTTTCAAAGTTTTTGGAGATCTATATTCAATGGTAAGTCATCATTATTCATCATTCTTCTTAGATATCTTCTTCTTCCCTCTCTTGCAATCAAAGATATAATCAGATGGGGATATATCTATACCAGTTTATGTCAATCATGAAGAGATATGCCTGTTTTTATTGAAGGGAACAATATTTATGGTCAGATCTAGATGATCTTACTCGGTTTTTTGAAGTTGTTGTTCCATTATTCATTTTTACAAAATTTTAAGAGGTTTATGGATTTTATATTGACTTCACTTGATTATAACATGAAGGATTATCTTGAATTAATTTTTTTTATTGAATTGATTATAAAATTTTTGTGTGATTATTTTTGAAAACCCTATTTAGTGTTGATTTTGGAAATTGTGGAAAATTGGATGGTTTGGTGTAAATTTCTCTTGGTTATAATTTTAAAAACATGATTTTTAAATCATGATTTTGTTTTGTAACAAGTTAAATGGTTTTGGAAATGTTTTCAATAATTTTATTATTGAAATGTATTAGAATTGTTTTACTGGCATGGAATTTGGTATATATGGTTGGCATGAGTTCATTTTCAATAGATATGAACCTATGGAAAGGGCAAGCGCCATTATGAAAATTGGTAGTGGTTACCTTATGAAAACTCAGTAAATCAATTAGAGACCACTCACAATTATGGAATTTTCACCTAGGAATTCATGTGTGGATGTGTGGAATAATGGAATGGGTATACCAAATGGAATTGTTAAAGGTTTTAAAGGATTGTTTTTTTTTACTTTCCATGGAAACTATTTTTTCTTGTAAAACTATTTTTGATTTGATATAAACTAATTTAAATTGTTTTTCAAATGTTTTATATAAATGTGATAACATGTTCTGTCCTAATGGTGTGATTTGGGAAGTCATTAGGGGTATCTTACTTACTTTAGGCCCACCACCTACTCGGGAACTACTTTTCTTTTGCAGTTGTTATCTATCAATACACAAGTAAGGGTAAGGTATCATAGTTCTTTAGTGATTATTCTTGATACCTCAGTTTTGGATTGTCATATTGGATCTTAGATCATGTTGAGAGTTATTATTTGGATTTATCTGATTCCCTTGGGTTTTATTATCTTTGGTTTTACTTGGATGTTCTCTTGGTTTTATTTTTTGAGTTACATTTTTTACTCACGAATCATATAGTGGTTTTGTTATTATGGTTATCTTGATTTTTTTGTTTTAACTTCAAATGGAAAATCATCTCTTAAGAGTTTATGGATCCCTTGGAAGTTATTTCGATCTGTTTGTGTCTTGGGGATGTAACATATGGTCAATAACACCCACCAAAAATTCCTAAGCTAATGGGCGAGGGGATTGATGTTACAAAGATGATAAAGAATAGAAAACCAACGACATATGAAATGATTAGAATCTATAAAATTTGGAATTGGGATCAACCAATTAGTTCCATCATGATAGTGAGAAGAAAAAATTTCCCTGAAATCAATTATAAACTGAAGAGTGAGATACTGATGAGTCCTTCACAAACTGCTATAGACCCAATCCTAGCTGAACCAATTGAAGTTGGGAATCCAAGTTACATATAATGGATTTTTTCTAGTATTTGTGTATAGTAAATCCATGTATCATGATGTTAACGTCACCAAGTATAATAAAAATTTAAAGAAGAAAACAATGGAATCCAATGATTAAGAAAATACCCACTTTGACTTGATCTTGATGTTGGTTATGAATAAAGGTTCGAAGCATGAAGTACTGGTTCATGACTAGCTAGTTTAAAAACTTATATATATATATATATATGTAATAATAATTTTAATTCACCAATATAAAGTCCAATAGAATTAATAATACTAGGTATACTATTGGGCATTGAGACTTTGAAGGATGTACAACCAACCTGTGACTTTTAAATTTTTGATAAGGATGATTAAAAATAAAGATTAAAATTATGATATTTAATGGTGGCCAGCTGGAGTCTAAGAGGGACTCTTTTAATTACATGTAATGAAACAAAGGCATTGAAATTAAATAAGCTTCTTAAGAAGCACCTGTGACTATTAAAGGACTTTATTGTTCTTAAAAACACATTCATATTATAAATGCTTATAGCTGATGAAAGAGGAGAATGAACCTTTTGACTTTTTTAGTTAAACTAAATTTGAGTCTCCAAAAGAAGATGATCCATAATGAAAATAGAGATGAAGAGACTTGAGATTCATCCAAGGAGATGAAAATGAACTATGATGGATTGGAGTTGGTGTGCGACTGCATTCAAAAGAGGGGGGAACTAACAAATTTTAAGACCCAAAAATTTATTAATTCTAGAATAGAAGATTAGGGAAAATGGGAGATGACTTGATGTAGTGAGGTTCTAGCTATGATAAAATATGAAGCTAAATATTAAGTGGATTTCAACAGAGAATATCTTCCTATCCATATTTATATTTACTTTTGTTTGTACTATTACAACTTACTTCTTGAATATTATTATAATTGTAATGAACATGAATAGATATGTTATTATAGGTAAATAATGTGGAAATTAGTTTAATTATTTTTACCACTATTTCTCAAATTCTCATAGTGTGACTATTTGTTCAAGTTCTCCATATTAACTCCCCTGAGAATCATTTCTATACTTTTTGTGTACTGATGGGTGACAAAAGTTTATCTTTTACCTTTATGTAATTGACCATAATACATAATTTAGAAAGAGATAATGTATGACTTTTCTATGTGATAATCATTAATTTTATGAGTTCTTGGTTGAAAAACCAGTACTTAGGGCCAGGTTATTGAACAAAGTTTGATAAATATTAGACAGTGAGAAAAAACGAATTCCTTTTTTAATAGATTAAGTGAAATTTTGAATTATTTTGATGTAATGGAAATAAATTTTAACTAATTTATATATCTCTAATTCCCAAATTTATCTTTTGTTCTTCCATGATATATTTCCTTCTTAATTTTTTACACTTATATCTAGTGTTTTATAACAATTTTTTCACTGATTCAAATTTACCATTATCATTTTCATTATTTCCAATTATTTTGTTTCTGTTTTTTTTATTTTGTTTTTTTGGATTTTACACACCTATGTTATATATAGTTTAACCCTAATTATTGAAAAATTATTTATAAGTAGGTTATAAATTGTATTATTTATGATGTTCTACGAAACTTGATCAAATTTCCATAAGAAAATACATTCTCTAAAAATCCATCATTTTAAAAAATAACACCCATATAAGAGGGAAGAAACCCAAGACCTTTGAAGTTATTTAATTTTAAATAAAGAAAATCCATTTCTAATTTTTAAGAGAAACATGCCAAGGGAAGTTGTAATAGAGAATTAATCATGAAAAAATCACAAGTCAACCATCATAGAAATAAAACTTCCAAATACATCATGGAACAATTGAGAAATAATAATTCATGGGAACTCCTAGGATAACTGGGAAGATATTGAACAATATTAAACATAATCCATCAGATCACTACACCTGAGGAAAATCAATCACCCTAAAACTTGGAACTTCCTTACCTAGATTTACTGAGGGAAAAACTCTCCAAAGAAAATAAAAGACCTCATTGGACTCAACAGGGGAGACAAGTCCTTCAGTATTGTAGTATATTTATCGAGAATCCCATCATGCTATTCTTGGTCTACCATGATTAATAATGGGAGGTGAACCATAAAACAAGGAAAGTAACAATGATACTACATAATAACCATAATAAATCTCACCTTCAGATACCCCTCACTTAAGTGGCCCACATTTTTCTTAAGAAAATGTATATTTAAAAATATGTCATATAATAGGCATAATTACATTTATTAAATACAAATAAAGCATGGGGAACACTCTAAGGGTCTATTTAAATTAATATTTGAAAAATAAATCCTATAAAAATTATAAATTTAATTAAATAAACCAATAAAATAATAATAAATAATTTTATTAAAAAACCACCCACGCCCTTTCAAAGTAAAACCATTTGGAAGGAGCCACTCGAGGTTTTAAAACAAGCACTAGGTTTGCTTCATTTTTTTTATATAAATAGGTTTTGATAAAATAAAAATGAGGTACCCAACCCCCTTAAGATAAATTCATCATATATATATATATTATAAATTTAAAAGAACCTAAATTGATGATTAAGAAAAACAATTAGTTAATGGGATCATATTTAAAGGCTCAAACATAGGGAAACTTACATCAACTATGTTACTTCCATGACACACGATGTTAAACCAATAAAAAAATCACATGGGACCATTAAAAGACCTAATAGAAACATAATAGAGAAAACTAATTAAAATTTATCCATGATAAAACTTAGGATGCCAGACCATGATAGGGTTATAGGAAAGAGAAAATATAGAATAAGAAGAGAAGGGGGGGTCCAGAATGGATTTCCACGATGAACCAACATCAACACTTGAATTAAACCTATTGGAATCCCCATATAAGGAGGAGAAACCCTAGTATAGGTGCACATGAGTTGTAAGAGTTTATTTGGGGAGGATATAATATGAATGGGGGTAAAAACATAGAGGGTTATAAGGGTAAAGTCAAAATTTTAATTACCTAGACACTTTTCATGGTTTGGCAGCATGATCTAGAAAACCATTCACTAACCATGAAAGACTTATTGGTCCAACCTAGAAAAAATGAATAGTTTGTCCTCATGATTGGGAAAACTATGTGTCAACTGTGTGAAAAAACTTTGTTATAATTGATGAAACACTTTCAAAATTTCCAAATAGTTTATATAAACCATGAACCATGCTTTAACCCCCCCCATTTCTTTAAAAATTCAAATAATCTTAGCCCAAAACTACAGGTAAAGGATAAAAGGTACTAAATAAATAAAATCATTATAATTAAAATGTCAATGTGTGAAAATTTCAGTCTTGCAGTGATACAAACATTTCTAACACTATATGTGTTGTGTTTTTTTAATTTATTTTTAATTTATTTATTATTTTTTGTTTTCTCTCTTACTAGAATTTTTATTCTCTTCCCCACATTTTTAAATTATACACTAAAATCAATGTTACATTTATATTTATTATTATTTTTCAAAACTATTACTATAAGCATTTTTGTAATCTCAAAATTTGCCATTTTTCATAAATTATTTCTCACATTTTTAAAACGTTTATTACTAATTTGAATCCCATGTTTTATTTAAAAAATAATATATATTTTTTATATGAATGTTTTTATAATATATATATATATGTAATAAAAACATTTTTTAACATCATAATTTCTAATATATATATATATATATGATCACATAATATAAATAAATAATATATATATATATATTACATTTAATAAAATAAATGTTTTTGAAATTTTTTATAACAAGGTAATATGTATGCATTATATATTTTAAATGCATAAAATTACTTACATGTGAAAAATCTGAAGCATAAAAATATATATGTTATTTAATATTATATAGTTATGTAAGATACTAAAAATCAATGTCTAATATATTTAAATCAATAAAAAATAAATATTGGTAACATGTAATAAATTATAACTGATATTTAATATAAAACACTAATATAGTTTTTTTGAAAAAAAAATTAAACTCCAAAATAATATAATTACTTAAAATTGATAAAAACCTACCTAAATCCACGAAAATAATAGAAAAATATACCAATACACCCTTAATATCCAAAAAAAGACAAATGTTTTAATAAAATCTAGACCCTTACATCAGAAAATCATCAAATGATTATTGATATCAAGAATAAATATCAAACCCGAAAATAAATAGAATGAAAACATAGATAAACACCATGTGAGATACTTAACAAATAAGAATTTCTCTATAATAACAACACAACACTAAGAATTACATAGAATCACAAAATGAAAAAAATCATCATATCGAGTAATTATAAACTAAGTAAAACTTATGTTTACATATTCTGGAAATAGAAGGGAATTCATCATACCGTGCCCTACTTCATGACCCCACTCTACTCTTTGTCCCTATGGATGAGGGTCATCACATGGCTGTCCTCTACTAAATCCATATCCTCATGGTTGTTTTTTTATTAGAGGTTATCATTGAAATGTCTATAACTATAAAAATCCCCCAAATCTACTCTAACTAGATAAGAAGAGAAATAAAATAGGCTTTCAATGGAAATTTCCTATATAAGAAAATAAAATTACATATAATTTCTTGGATGGGATCTAAGAACTACATGCTCTATAGAAATTAGATAGAGAAGGATGGAACCATCTCCCCATGGATGAAGACTTTGACTAATAAGAAAATTGGGAACCCATGGACATATCTATATTATGTGGACCATTTTGATAAATCTCCTCTCATGTCTGTCAGATCCGAATTTGAATTTTCTCAATAACCTCCATCTTCTCCAGCACCTCAAGAAACACTGACTATGTGAATGTGGTGAAGTGAAATTAGATCTCTAGATGGAAAAACTTCTTAAAATCCTCCACATCAACCTCCTCATCAATCAAGTTATTATAAGTATAATGAAATAGGTTCTTAAAGAAAATTATGACACCCACCATGTCACTATTGCATTTATCTTATATTATTTTACAAGCTTGTAGGTTGTTTTAATGTTACTTGGATTTTAAACCCAAGACATGTAAAATTTATAGTTCTTTTCTTATTGTTCATGGTTAAGGTTCATAGTTATAAGGAAAACTTAAATTACTAGGAAGAACTATGTGGGTCCTTTGTGAGTCTAGGGTTTAGTTCATGGATTTCATCGAGTTAGGTAAATCATGTGACAAACATGCAGTTTGGATCCACCATTTTTAGTTCCATCTGGAATAGTTGGATATTTTTTTTCCAATTGGGAATCTTTTAGAAGAAACCCTGAAAGTTGGGATTTTTCTAGGTAGTTTCTTATGCATTATTTCCAAATAATTAGAAAAACCATTTGGTCTCACTAGGTTTTTAAGTTATTTGGGTTTTTTATATTTTTATTTTAATTAATTTAAGACCATTAAAAATTATAAAAACAATCCTCACTCCTCTCAAACCTCTCTCTTTTGATACACCCGCACTAGTATTCTCTCCACTATTTACAAAACACCCATAAGATAATCACCTCATGCATTTTCCTCCCCCTCCTCCAATTTTGACTAATTTTCCTTGAGATATTTAAGTGGTAAGTTTTACTTCCCTCCTATCCTATATTCACCCTCCCTCTATCACCTAATTTTATCTCTTCCATAAACCATAATTGTTGATGGATCAAAAATAGGGTTAGGTATGGGTTTAAAATAATTATTTTGTGTGTTTGTGGTTTAAAGGGCTCTCTCTCTTATTTGGGAGAATTTCTCTTTGAAGGCATCCAGATTTTTCTCACCGCAACTTGCATTTATCTTGATTGTCATTAGCCAAAGGAAATTGTTTATTTTCCACTTCTTTATATTATATGCCATTAATTTATATATTCTTGAAAATAATTTAGATATTAAATAATATATATATGTATGAAGCATGGGGGTCTTAGATATTTTAAATGCAGTTTAAACCCTTTTCCTGGAATGAGAATCCATGCCATGTGTTTGGAAAAATGATTCGTTGACTGTTAGAAAATTCTTATGGTTTTAAAAAGTGACAAAAGCATCAAATTGATACCTTAAAAAGTTTTATTGGATTAAATTACTTTTAACTCAATTTTTGGGTGTTTTAAAGTGTTTTAAACATATTAAATGGGATGTTTTAATTCTAAGGTATGTGATAACACTTTGTTTTGATTTTTAAACTCTTTTTATAACTTTAAATAATTTTTATATCATTTTTTTTAGATTTTAAAAGGATTTGGTTGATTTAAAAAGGGTTCATTATCCTATATGGCTTTCATTTTGAAACATTTTCATGTCTTTGAAGAATTTTAAAGGGGGTTTTAAAAAATTGTGTATTTTTAAATGATTTTAAGAATTTTTCTATCAAACTTGGTCTCAAGAGTAGATTAAGACAATTTTAACTATTAAATGGCTCTATATTCCATGTTTGTTTTAAAGATATCCCCCATTTTACATTTTATAGAAATGAATTTTCATAAATATGAAAAGATACCATCTGGAGCCATGTATGAGTCTTGTATTCCAATGGTGTCTTGTGATCCAATGAAAAGATACTTATTATTTATGCATTGTAAATATTTTTTATTTGTGTTGACTATGGGGATCATTTCTTGTGAGGTTGAAGGAGGTTAGGTGTGGGTTATTTCCAAATAATTAACATTTTATGCATGTAATTTCTAATTTCTCACCTAAATGCCTTTGTTAGGTGATGGGAACCCATCTAGCTAAGTGGGAGTCTATACTTATGATGAACTAGGGAGCCACACACTACTAGTGTTCCCCAATGGCATAAAATAGGGAATAATGGAGTGTTCTATTCTAATTAGGATGTGTACAAGCTAGTTGGGTGGTTGTGATAGGATAAAACATATAGTGTAAAGTTGTTCTATTGAGTAAACTCTAGGACATTCTCACATTAGGAATTAAGGTAGAGCCCATGACATATATTCCTTTGGTTAGTGGATCTATTTAGGGTATTTATATTTTTTCCTTTGATTAAATCCCCTTATGATCATAATATTACTCAGAAAATATGTTATTTTCATTTTAACCTTATTATATGGCTTGACATAGTGATTATTTATTGTGTTATTTCTTACTTAATAATGTGGTTTACTTTTAAAATGTTTTCAAAAGGATTTGAAAAATGTATTAAAATAAAAAAAAGGAAAGCATGATTTTATAATATATTCAAACTATTTCATGAAATGAGTATTCGAAAAGGGGTGTTAGTTAAATGTTTTAAAGTGGGACTTCAAAATGGGGTTTCAGATAAGAGGTTTAGGCCAAGGAAAAGAATTTTCCAAATAAATATTTTTATTTAATGAAAAATACTAAAATAGAGTTTTAACACACATTTGAAGGGTTGTTGTTTATTTTTGTAAATATTAATATTTTTTTTTATTTTTCTATTTTATTTCACACTTGAATACTTAGGATGTAATATGAAAGATGATACTTAGATTTATCTCTTCCATAAACCATAATTATTGATGGATCATAATATTACTCAAACCATTCGATAACAAAACACATGATTTCAAACATACTCTAGGAACTAATGCGAAACTGACATGTGTTTATCAACCATGTGGCCAATTCAGTCATGGTTACATATCCCATTTTTTTTCTATTTATACCCATTTACCCTTGGATTGTGTGTTTGTTAGGGAAAAGGGAAAATATTCATGGTTAGTCCTATGACATGGTGACATTTTTTTTTCTTTTGATGATTATGTTATGATTTTTTAATGTTATTATGCATGTGAGGTGAAATTAATTTTTAGGGTGAAAATTTAATTTTACAATATTTTTTTGGGTTTTAAAACAAGTAATTATGGGTTTTTTGTGAAGTGATATTGGTTTAATAAAATGTTTTGAAGTAGTTGATTTCATTTTGAAATTTGGAAAAAATTTACATGTGTTTGATCATTTTAAATTAAGTTAACATAGTCTTTGAAAATATAGTTTTACTATTTTAAGGGAAACCTAAGTTTCTTAAATTAGGATTTTACCCTTGGTGAGTGAATTTTGAAAGTGTAATTGATTTGAAAACCATTTCAAAAGGAAAGTGTGTGCATCATTTTGTAACCAAGAACAATTTTTTAGTTTTAAAACCAATTTGTGTTTGTTTTGAAATATGTTTTGGAAACATTTTGAAATTAACCATGATGAGAAAGGGATTAGGGTTTGAATTTATAAAACGGTTTAAATTTGGTTTTGGAGAAAGGATCTCCCAATTTTAACAGTATCTTTATTTTTAAAATTAGATTTTGGTAAAACCTTTTTTGTTTTAGTAAAGCATGTATTTTTTTTATCCCTTGTGTGATTTAGGATAGCTTGGTGTGATTTTTGGGAAATTACCAGGTGAGTTTCTATGTCTCATGTCATTTGATGTAAGTCTCCCAAAAAGGTCTAGTGTAAATGTAGAATTTCTGTTTTAGCGAATCTGACTCCTTTTAGTTAACACTTACTAGTATTGTTTGGGAGTTACATGTGTTTTTTACTATTTTGAGTGTTGTGATATGGGTTTATCTTTGGAAATGTTCCTTTAGTGACCCCCTTTAGGGATTTTTGGGTCTAATGGTTTAGACCCATGAACTCTGGTTTGATGTTTGGATCAGTGAGGATCATTTTTCTTGGTGAATCTTTTGTGATCTCTGTTGGATATGTTTCTATAGTTACTATTAGGGATGTTTGATGTTTGGTGAATGAGTAACCATCATTTAGTTCATCATTCATGTTCTTGGTTGTGTCTCTTTTGGAGGAAAATCCATTTTGGGATTTATTATCATTGATTTTAGAGTATTTTTGGCTTAATGAGGCCCTGGATAGTGTTTCTTGGGTTTTCATTTGGTTTTCCATTATAGTCAGTGTTACTTTTAGGAATTTTTTCATACATAATTATTTGATTCTTATTGTTTCCTTTGTATAGTGTGGGCCATATGCTACTTTTATTCATTTTTCTGGACATTTTAAAGAAATAGGGTGCATTCTTGGATTCTTGGGGTGTATTTTTTATTTTAGTTGGGATGTAGTGCCTCCAGAATATATTTTCCGTTATATTTAAAATGAGATGGTATTCCCGGGAGTTGGATTTAAACACCATCATTTTCTAGTTGCGAGCCTTATATTAGAGACCTATCATTTATTAATGAATAATTACTCCTATTTTTATACTCCTAGGTTTTTGGACACCTCAGGTTTAGTGATCCAATTTGTGGTTAATCAGGATGTTTGGTTCTTATAACTTACATGGGTTTTTTAAAAACAATTTCTTATTGTTGGATTTGGCATGTGTAGCTTTCAGATTCCCATTATAAGTTATGGGAATGTGGTTTCCTGGTGGAACTCTCTTGTGTTATGGGAAAAGGTTGAAAATATTTCCACAATTTTAGATTAATTCTAAAAGGTAGGGAGATCGATACTTGGTCATCATTTCTTTAAGGCCTTTCTTTGATAAATGGTTGTTCAAATTTTCTTGAGTATGATCAATTATTTGGTAATTTCTTATTTTATTGGGAGTTTTCTTAGAATTAGATTCCCTTTTTACCTACATGTTTAGTTAACACTTTATTGGGGAAGAAAATGTCATGGTGGGGAGTTTGTGACACCTAATATGTCACTTTAATGTTTATTTTTATTATTTTATGAACATGAAGGCTGTTTATATTTTTCATGGAGTTTCATCTTGAAACTTGGAATTTTTTGAGGTTTTATTTCTCTTCACATTTAAAGAATGTGGTTAGAAAAAAACTGTGTAGGTCTTGGGAGGCACTGTGTGGGCCCTTAGTCAGTCAAGGGTGTTGTGTATGGCATACACATAGTTAGTAAAACCATTTGACATGCTTGAAGTTTGGATATTCCATTTTTCAGTGTCACTTGGCATGGTTTTTTCAACTATGCTACAGAGAGGAATAACAATATGGTGTAGGGTTTGGCTAAGTAGTTCCTTGAGCATTTTTGGCACATGATTAGAAAAATCTTGCGGCCTCACTATGTGGTCTTCTTGGGTTTTTAAAAACATGGGTTTTATTTTTATATTTTTAATTACTTTTAATTTATTACCCTTAAAACATAAAACACTCACTTTCACTCAACCAACTACTATTTCCCATATAGAACCAACTACTATTCCACCACACTCTCCTCATATGATTCCTCTAGGAGAATCCCCTCACACAACCCCTCCCCAAAAAATTACTTCCTCCTCCGATTTTGGCCAATTTCCCTTATGATGTTCAATCGGTAAGCTTTCCATCCCTCTTATCCTCTATTCTATTTCCCTCTCTTACCATGTTTTTCACTTCTATAAACATTAATGGTTGATGGGTCATAACTAGGGTTAGTTATAGGTTTAAAATCATGAATTTTAGTGTTTAGGTATTATCAGGACTCTCTCTTTTGTGTGGTATACTTATTATTTTAAGGATAAATGATTCAACCTACCAAAACTTTCTTCTTGTTCACTTACTGTTAGTTTGAGGTATGTGTTTCTTTGTCATCACTTAATATTACATGCCTTTAATTGTGTGATGTTTGAAAATTATTTAACTTTTAATTATGCTTATATTTGTGACTCATGAGGGTCTTATCTAATTAAAATGTTGTTTGAAACTTTGTAATTGGATGAGAATCCATGACAAGTGTTTTTCAAAATGTCTATTTAGATTTAAAAGAATGATTTTGTTTTTAAAAATAAGTAGAGAGCACTGTATTGATGTCTTAAAAAGTATTATTATTTTAAATTACTTTTAAACCAAGGTTTGGGTGTTTTGAAAGTGTTTAAAACATATTAAATGGGATGTTTGATTTTAAATATATCATAAAACCCTTGTTTTGATGTGGAAACTCATTTTATAACCCAGGGTGATTTTTATATAAATGTTTTGAGATTTTAAAATGAGTTGGTTGATTTAAAAAGGGTGAATTATCCCATGTGGATGGTATTTTGAAATCTTTTCATGGATTTAATGAATTGAAAATGTGTTTTTAAGGAAGTGTGGATTTCCAAATAATTTCAAGAATTTCTTTACCAAACCAATTATCAAGGTTATATTTATACAATTTTAATAATGAAATGGATTGTAATTATTGGAATGGTTTTAAATAGATTTACCATATCACATTTTATGGTAAATGAGATTTCATAAATTTTTTTGAGACCCTCTTGATCCCTATGTGAACCATGTTTTCCTATGGTAGCTTATGATCCCATGAAAGGATGTTTATTACTGATACATTTTATATATCATTTTTTATGTTTATTATGGGGATCAATTCTTATGATGGTAAAGGAGGTGCGGTGTGGGTTATTTTATAATATTTTACATTTTATGCCTCTAATATTTGATTGCTCACCTCCATAATTTTCTTTATCCATGGGAACCCATGCAGCTAAGTGGGAGTCAAGAATTATACTATAATAGGGTTCTAGACACTACTATTTTAACGTCTACCATAAAATAAGGTTATATGGGGTGTTCAATTTAAATGAGGCTAGGTATAGGCTAGTCAAGAGGAGTTATATAATGAAACGTAGTTCAGTAAGTTAGCCCACTAAGATAAGTCTAGGACAATCTCACATCAGGTCCTAGGGTAGATCCCATGACATCTATTCATTTGGTTGGTGGATTTATCTTTTGTTATATTATTTCCACTACCATTCATATTATTAATTATAACACATGTTCTTTTCATTTTCTTGCTTATCGTATGGCTTGATTTGTTGTTTAATTCCTGTGTTCTTTCTTCCTACTTTGTGTGGTTTAGTTTTCAAATATTTTGAAAAGGTCTTGTGAAAGGTTTTTAAAGAAGGAAATAGGAAATAATGGGTTCCCAATCTCTTCAAGATGTTTTTTGAAATGAGCATTATAAAAAGTGGTTCCTGTGAAATATTTTAAAGTGGTACTTTAAAACACTATTTTGAAAATGTGGTTTAGGATGGGGAAAATCATTTTCCAAGAAATCTTTTTCATTTAAAGAAAAATCTAGAAATTTTTTTAGCACACTTTTGAGGCATTGATATTTATTTTTATAAATACTAACCGAATTTTTTTTTACTATATTTCACATTGTAATTCTTAGGATTTAATTTTAAAATGGCTTCTCAGATTCAGTATATTGTGGAGGCCCACTGAGTACTTATGTACTCATGCCTTTTTTATCTTAGTTACAAGTTCTTGGTTTAGTTTCCTGACTCCTCTTGAGAGAATTGATTTCTCTGAGGATAGTTTTATTTTATTCCATTTTTCTAGGTATGCATATGACTTTATTTTAGTAGGATTTTTTTTATTTTTCCTTGAATGGTCAACAAGTTTTCATTTAAATGATTAACTTTGTCCAATTAGTATTTTACTGTTTTCTATAAATGAAGGATAACAATTGCTTTTAATGGCCAAATAAAAGGAATCATATTAGTGTCTTTGCATCATAGAAGAGGGATATTGGGTGGTAAGGGAGGTTTTTGGTTCTCATTTTGTTTACCACTTTTATATTCTTTTTCTTATTTATTCTTTTCTGTATTATTGTTTCAGTGTGGACGTACAACATATAGATGGGACATGCTATTTTTTGTTATATTTATACTATCAAATTTAATATGATCATTATTAAAAATTGTTCCCAAGTGTGTTCTCATGATTTCCATGCACTAGTTTCAAGCCCATGGGGGTCAGAAACACCCTTTGGGTTAGTAGAGACCAATTCAGGAATCCTTTGTATAGATGGACCAGACAGGTTCGTTACACGAATTCTAAAAACAAACCAGGTAGAACTACTCTCATAGTGGGATAAAATATCCTATTGATGCACCAAAATCTAGTAAATGGGTGTAACTCAACTTAAAACCAATCATGAAATTTCTCCCAATATACTTCAGACTCCTTGTGATCACGGAGTTATAAAATCCACCGTTGGCCAGCAGATCTACACAACATACTAACAACCAATGAAATCTAGTTCACTTTCCTAGCATAGATCCGAGTAAAGTAAATACCTTTTTCCTACATCCAAGAATTGTTCAATTAAAATATAATAGATCCCTCATACTTCTATAGGCTCTGGTGATGAAACAGTTGAAGCATATTCCTCCAAGAATCATCTTTATCAACTTCAAATATATGGCGATCTATTGGCGCATCTTTCTAAACATCGTCTAAACAAACTCAATGAGAATGTATACCTAGAGTCATAATGATAAAAAATCATACTTTTATGGACTCCCTAAACCAATATTATTTAATATATAAGATTAATTAATTAATAATTATTTTACCTAATACACGTTATCTTCCCAATTAAAACCGAAAAGAAATAAATCACGATGAATGATCCTTACCTAAAGATCTACCATATAATAAACAATAATTATCTTAGTATGTTTAGTAAATTTAAGGTCCTTGCATCAGATCATAGGGGGACCTAAAATCCCATTTCCAAGATGGTATCCCTTTCTTACATTATATATTAAGTCCAATTGATAATATTTCAATACAAAACCTATAAATCCTTACTAGTGTATTTCCCCAATCTCCATACTATATCTCAACCAAAATATTTGATACCACTTTTCCATGAAACCTCCCCCCAATTAGTAACCAGACTGGGTTAGTAGTAAAGATTAGTATGACCCTCAAATCCCACCTCCAAAAGGGCATGAGTTAGAGACTAGAATTGAGGGTATAAAACATACAAAAAATGAGAGGCATTACCCCCAATATATCCAATTAATATTAAAAGAACCACAAAAAATTTTATATGTATATGAAACATAACAATCCCACACATGAATTTCATAAAATTTTGATATAAAGGAAAACTAGAAATAAACCATTAACCACTCCTATAATAGCGACCACAAACTCTAACTACTCACAACTATCTTCCATGAGCTAGAACATTCATCTCAATCACGAACTCAAACACAGGGTTTGAAATATATATATATATATCTATGGGTGGGTATAAAAGTAAACATATTATAATCCTCCCTGAAACCTCTCATGAAAATGTTGAAGAATCATACAAAATTCCTAGTGAATAAATAGATAAAAGAAACCATCATGTAAATTGGTAATATATATTACCAACCTTTATAAGTATCACTCACCAATCATTTCACCTTAAAAGGTAATGTAATGAAGAATAATTTATACAATAAGGGTACCCAGTACCACTTTCCCACTAAACTAGCTTCTATAAACCCCATTGACTTAAGTCATGGTTCTCTCATCCCCTACATAATCCATGTTGCACACCCATGAAAATATATCATATCCACAACCACATATTCTCAACCACATCATCATCACATCCCATATGTATAATATTTAGATCCATTACAACCCAATATAAATATGAACTACACCTTCATAAATTATTTCATATGTGTAGATACACATGTTATATGAGTATATGCCTAAAACTTAAACCTCCAAAGCCCATACATAAAATTATGATATAACTAAGAGACATTAAAACACATAAGGGTAGAAATCCTATAACCATAAGCCACCATAGACTGGACATGGCCACATACTAAGTCTATGTGCAGAGGATAGAGTGAGGTTTGGGAAGTAACTAACCATATGTATCCTCAACAACCTAGATAATAAGAAACACCCAGAACCTAAGGTAAAATATAGACCTCAATCACCCCATCCAACTCAAATGGTGGGGAATAAGAAATAATAAAAGATAATTATATATATAACACATAACCATACAAGGGGTAACTACCTAACCCATGATTGATTCTCAATATAAAATCTAACACGATGACTTAGATTTTATCACTAAGGTCTGGATAACTAAGAAACATACAAGAAAAAAGGTTCATTTATTTTATAAGGCTTTAATCATTTATTAAATATTTAATAATATATCATAATCACCAAAAAATTGATATCACACTCTTTAATTATTTAATTAATTCATGGCTTCCATTAATTTAAAAAACTTATTCCACTATATACTTCATTAATAACCTTAGTGTTTAATAAATTTTTTACAGACCTATAATATTTCAAGAACCATTCCCCATTTAGTTAATTCATTATTATTTTTACAATTTGAGGTTTCATACACCAGACACATTGTAGAGACCCGAAGCTTAACGTACATGGAAATTACATTACTTTTGCGGAAACTTAGTACATAAAAAAAATACACACACAAGGACCGTAATAGTTTAGTGTCTTTGGAAACTCGGAATATAATCTTCTAATCGTGGTGAAAGATCTTCAACATCTCCCATAAAGATCTTCTTTTTTCTATACCTAAAACCTTTCTTTATATCCTGGGGAAAAGAAAACATAAAAGGGTGAGCTCAAATGATTAGTAAGGGTAAACAAAAGAAATATCAATCACATCATATTCATAAGAACATAACATTTTGGAAATCTAAATCCGGAAAAAGAGATCATAATATCATAACATGGGATAAATCATAGTAGTGAAATGTAATCCCAATAATCATAACTTAAAACATGAAACATTTTGGCATACACACATAATCATATAGAATCATTTCTTAGTAGTCAAGAATCATTTTCAAGACTATCTTAGCAAACAAAGTCCATTTCTGAACCAAGTTCACTCCTCGTTTCAGTCCTGTTTCACTGAACCGGTTTAACCCGCCGTTCCAGCCATGTCTATCTCATGAGATATAAAATCTTTACCCAATGCATTGGAGGGAGATATATGTCCCACCCATTTCATAATGATACCATTCTTATGTGTGCCACAAAATCATAAATCATACATCATTGCATAACCCATGTAATAAAAATGGGATTCTTAAACATTGTGACATCATAAAACAATTTATATAAGATAAATGAATTCATAAAAATAACTCCATCACAATATAATAAAATACATGTAATAATAGGGATAGAAACAGAACCCTTTATTATCTTAGATGGAAAATAATTTTGATAAAACACTTGAACTCCATTCTTGAGGAAAATATCCTTTTTGCTTCAAAAACACTTTTCCTTTCTTAACATGTCATACAATTCTAAACTAAAAGAAGTTGATTAAAAATAAACTTGAAAACTTGTAAATGAAGATTCTTGGAAATAATGTTTTAAAAATCCATTCATGCCGTATAAGTTAAAAAAAACATTCTTCGTACTTTTGTTGGAAAAGACAAAAAGTACCTCGTACGAAAAATGACAAAAGATTCCTTTCATATCCTTTACTAAAAACTCACCGAAGGGTAAAATTGGATTTAAAAAATTGTAGGTGGATCGAAATAATATTACATATTGAGGAAACATGGATGTGGATGATAAAATACACCCTAGTAAATACTAAAGTATAAACAATCTCGGATAAAAATGAGATTGTGCTATTTCCCTTACCTTAGGTCCAATTTGCTTCGTAAGAGTCCGAACCTCCTGCATAATGATTTAAATAATGTCATTGACTTATTAAAGAATCATATTCATTGTTATGATATCATATATGGTTCACTTATGACTTTATATTACCCATTATTATGTAAATTAATGTTAAAGTAGTGTTTTGGGTAAAATCATCTTATTTATTGTACGTGTTTGGACTTGTTGTTCTTGATGTTATTATTACTTATATCATGATTTACTTACCTACAAAATGTAAATCATGATTTATATATCATATAAATTCATTATATATCCAGAATATACAATAATTTATAATAGTACATAACATATGGAAGTAAGAAATGAAACACACCGTTCATGGAGACGGTAAGCCGTACGTACGCATGAACGCCACTTTCATTTCTATTTCTTATTTTAATGGAATTAAAACATAATGATACATAGGTATATTATAATTCCGGTATAATATCATATATAATATCATTAACCACATCCTTTATACATCCCACATAAGTTATTAACGAATCACATCACTTTGAGGGTGCGGTAGTCCGCACTTCCTTAAATGAGATTATCGTATTTACCGACTATGGAAACCGTAAAGGATTTATATAATTGGGAATTAAAGAAGAATAAATAAATAATAAACATAATATATATTATATATAAATACAGTGCCGTCATAATGGCCACCATGAGAGGCGGTAGGGGAAAATCGAACAATCATCGTTTCGTGGGGCGTTAGTTTGCCATCACAGAAACATTATGTTCTTCATCCATTAGATGGAGGTGTGTGTAAGTGTAGTTCTAATACTTCTCATAACAACATCCTAGTATTTTTATGATACTGGTGTTGTCACAAAATAAAGGATTAAAAAGATTTTAGGGGTTGGAGAAGTAGAATAAAAGAAAACAACTTAAGAGAAACTATTACCATTAATTTTGGTAACTTTATTTGGTTTGAACCAAAAGGACTTCTTGGAGAGTCCTCTGCCTAATGTAAGGCTTCAAGGAGAAGGATAGGGATGTAGGGAGCTTAGTTGGGCAGAGTTTGGACGATCCAAAAGGCTTGATAGGTGTGAGGAATTGCATAGAAGGGGTCTCCTTTTATAAGGGAGTGGAGGGGCTCTTTAGGAAAGTGTGAAAACATTATTTTATTATAAACTTATCTTCGGTTTAAAGAGGTCCCAAACACATTAATGTAGAAGATAAGATGAATATTATTCGAAATAAAAGCATCCAGTAGGAATTGGACAGGTTTTGGATGATATTTTAATCATTTTAATTTTATTTATTTAATTCATTTATTAATGAGGTAAATACTGCATCATTATTGTGTCATAAATAATTTAATTTTTATGACATATAAAAATTATAAAAAAAATACCAACATGTAGGAAATATTTTTAGATTTCCAATGAATATTTATAGTCCAAACTATAATTTATATAGCCCCTTATAAAAATTAATTACTAAACGATATTTGTTAATTCCAATTTTGTCTTTACATTAAATTAATTAATCTAATGTGTCATTGTCTTTCATAAGTGGCTCCATGGGGTCCCAAAATCGACCAAAGGATGCCCATGGTCGGCCAATACTCATACAATAAGGTTAAGACAAGTGTCAAGGTAATTTTGAATTATTATAATATTCTTTTAACCTTGAATTACCCTATTTACCTTTAACCATAGTGAATAAAAAATTACCGTAGTTACTATTCATAATATCAAAAAAATAAAAGTAACCTATTAAAATAATTTGGACCCACTAATTCCAAATATGGAATCCATTTTTCAAAATTCAAAACACAGAAGTTGCAATAATTAATTTAAAATTAATCCCGTTGTTAAGCAAACAGGTTTTAAAAGTTAAAACATTGCCAAAGATTGAATTTATTTATCCTACGAATTCAAGGTAGAATCAATGCTAATGACATAAATTATATTAAATGGTAAAAATATATTCTATTTATACTTTAACATTCAATTATAATGACATAAATTATATTAAATGCTAATGACATAAATTACCATTCAATATTATAATTTAACCATATAAATTATTTTGATGAAAAAAGTTGTTTTTAATTAAAATATAGCGTGTTTTTAATATTCATCAAAATATAAAAGTTACCAGAATAATATGAAAAATTTATCCAAAGTAAATTTTCATTTCTTGATTCCAAATAAGAATTTTATTTTGTCAAATTGAACTTATAAACATGTCAAAAACCAGATTTAAAGTACGTGCTCCATCAAAAGGCGGAAAAACTGCATTTTTTGAAAAATACTTATTTTACCCAAAAAATTTATTTTGTTCTTATACCATGTTCTGGAAAATGTGTAAGATGAATAATAATGTTATAAATTCAAAATTTTGTTAATACTATTCCTAACGTCTTGTTCATAATAATATTATAATAATATATCGTTGTTTAGTAAAACCCGGTATTGCGTACAACACACGCTATCGAGGAAGGTCGTGATTGCGTGTAATGCAAGACAAGTCAGGGTTGCGTGTTGTGCAAGAATCCTTCGTTGTTTCGTATAACAGAATCAAACCATATTTAATTTATACATTGAATATATATATATATACTCAATGTTTCGTAGAATAACTATTATCAAAATTGTGTGTAACATGATCCAGGAATAGTGTTGCGTATTCTGCAAGCTAATATGGTGTTGCGTATAGAGCAAGGTAATCTTGGTGTAGCATAAAACACAAGACATTAATGAAATTAAAAGAATATTTTTCATAAAATCCCGGGGTGTTACATTCTTCCCCCCTTAAAATGAATTTTGCCCTCGAAATTCGTCGGGGTTATAAATGGTTTACTACTCGAAAGTTTGTTTAATAGAAACCCACATTGTAAAAAGAAATACCAAAACATGGATTTAAAAAATAAAGTATGAAATGTAACGGTTACCCAAATTAACTCATCACTGGGTTTCTACGTAGGAGAACATAGGTGAAAATATGGATATGGAAGAAAAATCTAACCATCAAGTTCTGATGGAGAGCGGTAGAGAACATGGCTATGGAAAAGCCAGCAATCACAAAGCCATAAATTGGTGACGATCTAAGGTACTATCTAATTCATTAGATATAAGAGCATTAGGACAACATTTTTGGTTTTCAAGATCATTTCCCTAAAGTTGATGAAATTGGAATTAGAAGAAATACTTTCGTGAATTTGGTATATTCTCACCGTTAGTCGTTCTTTGGACAATTTCCACTTCAGCTCTTAAATAAATGAAGTTGAATTTGTCATTCGTGATGTGTTAGCAGATCATGTGATAGAATGAGGGGTCATTCCATCCGTCTCAAACAAAAGGTTAGAAAAGTTATCAAAAAAATGCGTAAGTCCATCTATAGTGAGATTAATCATATATGGTTCCTAAAATGGACTTATACTTCTTATATTATACTGATTAATATAATAAAACTAGTTTCTACTAAACATGGACTTCCTGTAGGCCAGTGGTAGGTGATAATGGCCAGTCGCACTTCAGTTGTGGGTTCGATTCCCACAGCCTTGTCCGACGTGATGGGCTGTCTCCCGTCCTGCAGGTTGTCCTTTTTCTAAAGATATATTACTATAACATCCCATCAACAATATCAAAAAAAAAGATTTATACTTAAACAATACGAACTTATGTCCAACATAATCCATTCCAATCTTTAGGCTTATCTAAAATACTTCGGTCCAAGCTCATAGTATAAAGAAAATGATCACGTGAATGCCATCATTTATCCCCCATATATCATAAGATATATCTTGTTGGTAAAATTACAAATATGTGAATACCTTAATCATGTATTCTCTTGAATAATTAATACCCATTGAACCTTATTGAAAACATGAATGCTGTTAAAATTTAACTCTTTCCACATACCAAAATCCTCAAAATTCTATATACTCAAACCATGATATCACTTAGTCCTTATATCAATCATGAGCTCATGAATACTGTCAAATATTTCATTTTCTCATTTTCCCTTCATTATGCGCATATCATCTTTTTTTTTTCCAAAAATATCTCAATCACTTTCCATGGTTATCGGTACAATAAAATTATTGAAAACCACAATAGACTAATACATAAATATTCCAATATTCCACGATACTATATAAAACATTATTTTGGAATCCCATTACATAAACACTTAATCATTCCACCACATCGTTTTCATATTCAACATCGCCAATGGTGATCGCATGTGACTTCCCTTTGTCCTTTTCCTTAAGTGGTTGCTCATGTCGATCATCACTAACCCTTGGATTAGGGCATTTATTAGCATAATGCCCCATTTCCTTGCACTTGAAGCATTGAAGTGTAGTAGGTTCATTCCGTGTATCCCTTCCTTTGTTTGCATCATTAGACATCTTCTTCCCATCATTGCAGCATTCAAATGCACGATGACCTTCCTTTCCACATTTGAAACATTTACTTGTCCCTTTAAGACAATATCCACCATGCTTCTTTCCACACTTTGAGCATAAGGAAACATTCATCTTCTTTTCACCATTATTCTGAGATTTCTCCTTGAACTCCATCTTTCGTTTCTTGTCAAAACTATGAGATGGATAAGTAACACCAACTTTAATTTCTACCTTGATAGCACAACACACAATTTCTTCATAGCTACTGAAGTCTCTTATAGCTAATGCCCTTTGAAGATTTGGTTTTAAGCCACTGAAGAATTGATCAACTTTACTTTCAGTTTGGATGATAAATACAGATGCATACCTTGAAATCCTTGTAAAATTCTCTTTGTATATACCAACAGATTCATCATCCTTTTGATTTAGTTCAAGAAACTCCTTCTCCATCTTTGTTCTAAGAATACGAGGGAAGTACTTATTGAAAAATAAGTTCTTGAACTCGTCCCATTCCATGGACTCAATTTCATCTCTTGGCCTCGTATTCTTGATAAGATTCCACCATTGATCAGCTTCACCTTCCAAACGATATACTGCTATGATGACTTTATCATGTTCAGAACATTGAAGAACTGAAAATATCTTTTCAGTGGTAATGATCCATTGTTCAGCAACAAGTGGATCAGAAGACCCACTGAATTAAGGTGGACGTTGCCTCATGAAGGACTCAATAGAATATTGTTCCCTTATCTGCTCATTTGAAAGTCCAGAACGATTCATAGCTTGTGTAAGTATAGCAATAAGATTTTTCACTCCATCTCCCATAACATTTGTTTGTTCAGGATGACAATCATTACATTGTCCATTACATTGATCAACACGGTTCCTTCGGGTTCCAGCCATCGTCTAAAACCCAAAAAGAATAGTGTGAGAGACAAAAATCACGCTAGGGAAAATAATATAATAAAGGGGGAGTAACATCAACATCTAACATCTTGGGTTACCTTAATTCTAGTACTATAACCTATACTTATACTTAACCTTAGGGACATCCCTAGACATACCTTAGAAATATCTCTAGGGATCTCACTAAAGTTCTCGCATCCTAGTTTCCAAAGGTTGACTAAACCTTTCCTCTCATACCAACTGTAGAGACCCGAAGCTTAACATACATGGACATTACATTACTTTTGTGGAATACTTAGTACATAACAAAAACACACACACAAGGACCATAATAGTTTAGTGTCTTTTGAAACTCGGAATATAATCTTCTAGTCGTGGTGAAAGATCTTCAACATCTCCCATAAAGATCTTCTTTTTTTATACCTAAAACCTTTATTTATATCCTGGGGAAAAGAAAACATAAAAGGGTGAGCTCAAATGCTCAGTAAGGGTAAACAAAAGAAATATAAATCACATCATATTCATAAGAACATAACATTTTGGAAATCGAAATCCTGCAAAAGAGATCATAATATCATAACATGGGATAAATCATAGTAGTGAAATGTAATCCCAATAATCATAACTTAAAACATGAAACATTGTGTCATACACACATAATCATAGAGAATCATTTCTTAGTAGTCAAGACTCATTTCCAAGACTTTCTTAGCGGACAAAGTCCATTTCTGAACCGAGTTCACTCCTCGTTTCAGTCCTGTTTCACTGAACCAGTGTAACCCGCCGTTCCAGCCATGTCTATCTCATGAGATATAAAATCATTACCCAATGCATTGGAGGGAGATATAGGTCCCACCCATCGCATAATGATACCATTCTTATGTGTGCCACAAAATCATAAATCATACATCATTGCATAACCCATGTAATAAAAATGGGATTCTTAAACATTGTGACATCATAAAAAAATTTATATAAGATAAATGAATTCATAAAAATAATTCCATCACAACATAATAAAATACATGTAATAATAGGGATATAAACAGAGCCCTTTATTATCTTTGATGGAAAATAATTTTGATAAAACACATGAACTCCATTCTTGAGGAAAATATCCTTTCTGCTTCAAAAACACTTTTCCTTTCTTAACATGTCGTACAATTCTAAACTAAAAGAAGTTGATTAAAAATAAACTTGAAAACTTGTAAAGGAAGCTTCTTGGAAATAATGTTTTAAAAATACATTCATGCTGTATAAGTTAAAAAAACATTTTTCGTACTTTTGTTGGAAAAGTCAAAAAGTACATCATACGAAAAATGATAAAAGATTCCTTTTATATCCTTTACTAAAAACTCACCGAAGGGTAAAATTGAATTTAAACAATTTTAGGTGGATGGAAATAATATTAAATATTAAGGAAACATAGATGTGGATGATAAAATACACCCCAGTAAATACTAAAGTATAAACAATCTCAGATAAAAACGAGATTGTGATATTTCCCTTACCTTAGGTCCAATTTGCTTCATAAGAGTCCGAACCTCCTGTATAATAATTTAAATAATGTCATTAACTTATTACAGAATCATATTCATTGTTATTATATCATATATGGTTCACTTATGACTTTATATTACCCATTCTTATGTAAATTAATGTTAAAGTAGTGTTTTGGGTAAAATCATCTTATTTATCGTACGTGTTTGGACTTGTTGTTCTTGATATTATTATTACTTATATCATGATTTACTTACCTCCAAAATGTAAATCATGATTTATATATCATATACATTCATTATATATCTAGCATATACAATCATTTATAATAGTACATAACATATGGAGGTAAGAAATGAAACGCACCGTTCATGGAGACGGTAAGCCGTACGTACGCATAAACGCTACTTTCATTTCTATTTCTTATTTTAATGGAATTAAAACATAATTATACATAGTTATATTATAATTCAAGTATAATATAATATATAATATCATTAACCACATCCTTTATACATCCCACATAAGGTATTAACGAATCACATCACTTTGAGGGGGCGGTAGTCCGCACTTCCTCAAATGAGATTATCGTATTTACCGACTATGGAAACCATAAAGGATTGATATAATTGGGAAGTAAATAAGCATAAATAAATAATAAAAATAATATATATTATATATAAATACAGTTCCATCATAATGGCCTCCATGAGAGGCGGTAGGGGAAAATCGAACAATCATCGTTTCGTGGGGCTTTAGTTTGCCATCACAGAAACATTATGTTCTTCATCCACTAGATGGAGGTGTGTGTAAGTGTAGTTCTAATAATTCTCATAAAAACATAATAGTATTTTTAGGATACTGGTGTTGTCACAAAATAAAGGATTAAAAAAATTTTAGGGGTTGGAGAAGTAGAATAAAAGAAAACAACTTAAGAGAAACTGTTACCTTCAATTTTGGTAACTTTCTTTGGTTTGAACCAAAAGGACTTCTTGGAGAGTCTTATTCCTAATGTAAGGCTTCAAGGGGAAGGAGAGGGATTTAGGGAGCTTAGTTGGGCAGAGTTTGGACGAGCCAAAAGGCTTTATAGGTGTGTGGAATTTCATAGAAGTGGTCTCCTTTTATAAGGGAGTGGAGGGGCTCTTTAGGAAAGTGTGAAAACATTATTTTATTATAAACTTTTCTTCGGTTTCAAGAGGTCCAAAACACATTAATGTCTAAGATAAGATAAATACTATTAGAAATAAAATAATCCAATAGGAATTGGACAGGTTTTGGATGATATTTTAATCATTTTAATCTTATTTATTTAAATCATTTATTAATGAAGTAAATACTACATCAATATTGTGTCATAAATAATTTAATTTATATGATGTATAAAAATTATAAAAAAAATACCAACATGTAGGAAATATTTTTAGCTTTCCAATGAATTTTTATAGTCCAAAATATAATTTATATAGACCCTTATAAAAATTAATTACTAAACAATATTTGTTAATTGCAATTTTGTCTTTACATTAAATTAATTAATCTAATGTGTCATTGTCTTTCATAAGTGGCTCAATGGGGTCCCAAAATCAACCCAAGGATGCCCATTGTTGGAAAATACTCATCCAATAAGGTTAAGAAAAGTTTCAAGGTAATTTTGAATTATTATAATATTCTTTTAACATTGAATTACCCTATTTACCTTTAACCGTAGTGAATAAAAAATTACCGTAGTTACTATTCATAATATCAAAAAAATAAAAGTAACCTATTAACATAATTTGGACCCACAGATTCCAAATATAAAATAAATTTTTCAAAATTCAAAACACAGAAGTTGTAGTAATTAATTTAAAATTAATCCCGTTGTTAAGCAAACAAGTTTTAAAAGTTAAAACATTGCCAAATATTGATTTTATTTATCCTACGAATTCAAGGTAGAATCAATGCTAATGACATACATTATATTAAATGGTAAAAATATATTATATTTATACTTTAAAACCATTCAATATTATAATTGAACCATATAAATTATTGTGATGAAAAAAGTTGTTTTTAATTAAAATATAGCGTGTTTTTACTATTCATCAAAATATAAAAGTTACCAGAATAATATGAAAAATTTATCCAAAGTAAATTTTCATTTCTTGATTCCAAATAAGAATTTTATTTTTTCAAATTTAACTTATAAACATGTCAAAAACTAGATTTAAAGTGGGTGCGCCATCAAAAGGCGGAAAAACTGCATTTTTTGAAAAATACTTATTTTACCCGAAAAATTTATTTTGTTCTTATACCATGTTCTATAAAATGTGTAAGATGAATAATAATGTTATAAAATTCAAAATTTAGTTAATACTATTCATAACGGCTAGTTCATAATAATATTATAATAATATATCGTTGTTTATTAAAACCCTGTATTGCGTACAACACACGCTATCGAGGAAGGTCGTGATTGCGTGTAATGCAAGCCAAGTCAGGGTTGCGTGTTGTGCAATAATCCTTCGTTGTTTCGTATAACATAATCCTACCAAATTTCATTTATACATTGAATATATATATATATATATATACACTCAATGTTGCGTAGAATAACTATTATCAAAATTGTGTGTAACACGATCCAAGAATAGTGTTGCGTATACTGCAAGCTAATACGGTGTTGCGTATAACACAAGGTAATCTTGGTGTAGCATAAAACACAAGAAATTAATGAAATTAAAAGAATATTTTTCATAAAATCTCAGGGTGTTACACACATTTATTCCAAATTTATGGAAAATGTTACCGAAAATAATAATCTATCTATAAATCCAATAAATAGATAATAATAAAGAAAGATGATAATCTAGATCTCAACCTCTCGAATACATTCTAACACTTTTCTACAACTTCTATACAATATCTCCATCAATTTAATGAAGCTTTCATCACAAATTTATTTCATCATAGCTCAACCCACATCATATTAGTAACAAATTCCAGGTTTTCATATACCATTATATAAGTTTTTAATATTATAAATATATATACACGGAAGTGAGTCATAGTTAATCAATTTTAAACAAGAAAAATAAAGAAGGGATAATACATAGTCCATATAGATTTAAAAACACATGTGATATTTTAGAAAATAATAAACGAACATATTCAAGCACTAATATTTATTCACAAAACTAATATCATTCTTTACCATATTGATTATATCAATTCATTAGGAGAAATTTTTGATAACCAATGATACAAAAAACCCTATCTAACATTAATAAAATGATAATATATAATCAAATCAGTGATATAATAATATTAAAGTATAGTACATTATTTTGAATAAGTAGTGCTCATCCATTTCAATAAATTTAAAGGGAGAATAATTATTCTAGTGATCTTGGGTATTATATTTTTCATTGATTTTATATCTTTAAAAAAATTAATATCAAATTGAACATGATTGTCAAATAATAAAAATACATATGTGAATAACTATACCACTATGAAATAAAATATCCCAATATTATAAACAAAACCATAATCAAATGAAAACGATTATACATTTGATTATTATCTTAATAATTTTTGTGAATAATATTATACTCAATTTATAAGCTTCCTTAGTTTACCTTCTTTTCATAAATTTCATATCTATCTTTTAAACTCAATTTTACCATTTAATATGGTAAGACATGAATAAAGGAATTTTGATATTGAATATTAACATCATAATACCTTACAAAAATCCGAAGGAACTAACTTGAATGTCATGAAAATAAAAAAAAGAACATATCCAACAACATGAAAACTCATATAACTCATTAATTATTTATTCTACAGATTATTATCTTATTTAGGTTGATCCATGATATTTATCCATTGGAAAAAAGAATCCTGATACCCAAAAAATTACAAGAAAAGTGAGATTATCCATCCCACACCATAATTGAAGATTAAAGATGAAGGAAAAAATATTTTTTCAACACTCGGATGAAAACTTGAAATTGTACGTAGTATAGGGGTGATGTTGTGTAGGTACATGCGATGAACCAAATATTTAACAAAACTAATAATTCATGAGAAACTACTGAAGTGGTGGGCATGGACCAACTAAAGGTTCTTCTGAATCTCCTCACATTCTTCTCTAGTCATAGAGTGTTTGAATAATAAATATAAGAAAGAAAAAAAGGAAGGGGTAGCCTGATCCATGTATATAAGTAGTCCCACAACCATCCATTTTGATAAAAATAAGAAACTATGTAAAATTAAACTTCACCACTAAAATCACATCATATTAATTTACAACACTATGGATTACCTACATCCATAACACAATAAAGGCAACATGATAGGGATTTCATTCATACAACAATACAACCATTCTGCATGATGCATGTGTCATGTTGATTTATTTTACTTTTATTTAATTATTTTTTTCCTATTCCCTAAATTGTGATCGACTACCCATTTTAAACAACACACTGTAATTAATATAGAAGTTCCCTTTATCCAATTTTTAAAATATTAGATCAAATGTTTTTTAATATCATGATTTTCCTTAAAAAACTTATTTAACAATTTTACAAACATTTTTTACTAATATAAATCTAATGTTTTTTCAAAACATAATAAATTTTTTATATTATAAATTTTTATTATATATATATAATATTTTTTTAAAATAACAATTTCTAATATATATATATATATATTACAACATAATATACAAAAATGTAATGTATATATATATATATATAATATTATATTTTGTAACATAAATTCTTTGTAATTTATGATGACAACGTAATATATATATAATATATTTTATATGTGTAAAATTATTTACATGACAAAAGTTCAATGTGTAAAAAAATATATGATATGTAATATTATTTCTTTTCATAAGATATTTAAAATCAATGTGTACTGTGTTTAAATAAATACAAAATAATTATAAGTACGATGTAATAAATTATAACTGATACGTAATATTGGAAACTTAGATAATTTTTAGAAAATATATTATCCTCAAAAATAAAATTATTACTTAAAATCAATAAAAACCTACCAAAAACTCCGACACTACTAAAAAAAATATCGTGACACCTCGACATTCAAAAACTGATAAAGTCTCCAAGAAAATCTGGACCCTTAAATCTATCACTAACTTACCAAATTTAGATATCCTTATCAAATGTTATATAAATAATTAAAAAACTATACATGATGGAGAAAGGAATTTGAGTTATCAAAAGATCATCCCTTGATAGTTTCATTGGGATAGTTCTCCACTTTCATGAAGTTAGAAAATCATTACGGGAATGAAGGGGAGATATGATGATAATACAAGAAAAATATAAATGAATATATTTAAATTAGTATTACTATAAAAATTAAACTATGTAAAAAAATACTAATCTTGATATTAATAATCCTTTATATAGTGGACTCCCATTTCTATTTATATATTTCCTCATCCAATTTCGTTTTTCACTAAGTAGAATCAAGTAGGAATTAGTTCACATGATCTCAATTCCCCTTTCTTGGATCTTTTTCAATGTGTATTATACAATGGTTATTTACCTAAATAATTTAGTTAATATATATAATGAATATTTGATGGTCCCTTTGGGTATTATATATATTTTATGTGGAATGGATTCTTCGTCAATGTATATGGGTTGTTTGATCCTCTTATCCCTTTATAATTGATCAAAGAAGCTTTGGGTGACTATAATCGAGTGTAAATGGTGTCTTTATTTCATAGTGTTTCATTGGATTGTGAGTGCATGTTGAGGTGGGAACACGATCTCAATTGTGTACTTGTGACTTTATTGATGATTTGATGGAATGTTGTGGTGGGATGCATGAAAGTGTTAAGAAATTTAAAGACACTGGTGTTCTTAATTGAGAGAGAGTTTGAACAACCTGATTTTACTTTATTTAGGTATTCAAATTTCTTACAAAATAGAGTATCATAACATGGGGAGCATTGGAAGGGATTTGTATAATAAATTGGGAGTTAAGATTATATTGGGATGATAATGATATATAGGTTTCCTATGTGAGGGTTTGTTGGACAATTGGTATAGCCTTGTGGTATTTATAATTGTTTTGTTTGGATGAAATATTGTCCTAGTTTTTTGACATGGTGTCTTGAGGGTTTATAAGGACCGATTAACACTTAACCAATGAAGTGGAAACAAAGTGAAAACCCATAAACCCAAGATTGAATATTCTCAAAACTAAATTCATGTAAACATAAAATGAAAAAATGTTCTACCTTACATTGATAATTTCAATAGAATATATATTCATCATATATGATTGAAGAAGATAACTTATAGATAGACGATAGACTCCATCCAATATGGTGTATCCACATGATGATACTGAATCACCCATCGCATGAGAATGACCCTCTCACCTCCCATGAAATACTAATGCCCTAATAATTCAAAAGATAAGGAGTTATAGAGATTCATGGGAATAGAGAATCAGACAAGGCTTGGGAAAGATCAAAATCCTACCTTCTTGATGGTAATGACCCCTTTTATAATCCCTTGGGATATTCTAGAGTCACTACCACATTTATTAATTAGATACAAAATGCATAAGTAAAGTTTCAATCTTTTATGCACCCTTTTCATAAATTCATTTTTTCAACCTCCCAGTGTTTCATCTTATGAAATGATAATACTCAATTATAACCCACATAAAAAAACACTTGAATGTTAACAGTTGACATTCGAATGCAATATTAATTATAATTCCATGTTAATCATATTCTGTAATTAACCCCCACTACAATATCGTTATATCATTTGATATGATTAAACATGGAAGAAACATGATATCAATATATCCACACATTAAGATATTCCTTTATCATACCATATGATTTTTCAAAATACACATAATATGGGAAAGGATTTAGGGCATATCCCTATCAATATACCACTTTCATTAAAACCTCATAGGATTATTGACATTTCACCTTATATTGTATCCCATACAACAACTTATGAAACCGTATCCAGAACATGTTTTGGGTATATTCCCAAACACTTTTAGAAAGATATCATTAACTACACCATGTATCATAGCATATGTAATACCTTATGTATAAGCATATAAAATTATTTCTGGATAAACTACAATACACTTTTATAGCATCTATTTGATGTTTATAATATCAATCCGTATTCAATTAACCAAAAATTGTAACCCCACGAGCCTTTGTATCATTGGAAAACAAATATAAATTCAAGAACTCATAAATTTAAGAAGAGATCAGCCTTTACCAAAGAATCAATACTACTCACAATATAAGGGTATCTTGTGTGATCTCCATCAAAAAAATGTATCTCTATACATGTATCCACAAGTTGAATCGCATGCAAGTATGCATGTTGTTATGATCTATTTGTCTAATAAATTGAGTTACCATGGGAAAAAAAGTATGTTAATCCCATATAGATACATATAAATTTCCAATTAATTGATTATATACTAGTCTAGTAAAATAATACATAACATTCCATTCACTATTATGGATGATCAAATCATATTTCCCTCATCAAATATGTAAACACATCACATATTATCTAGATACAACCATAATTTCTCTTACTCTATCTCAATCGAGGACCTAAATATCATACTCTTCATATAAGAGGACAAATCCAATCTTGGATAAGCTCTAAATGATCACATGATCAACTACATACCCAATCACCTCTTAATTAGCTAAGACTCATGTATTTCCTAAGAAAGTTATCAAAGTATAAAGGTTATCATTATAAGTATCTCACCGACTATTTGTATTAAAAAATCCATATATAAAACATACACACCTAGTATATTAATTTCATATTATCTGAAACTCCATATAGTATATAAGGGTGGTCATTCAATACACAAAACTCCTTTCATACCTCAAGATCATATTTTATATGTCTATAAAAACTCTTACTTATAGAAGAATTAATATTTCATCCAAACATATAATATAACAGCCTTGAAATATCAATCCCATAATTATATTATTAAAATAAAATACTACAACACACACACACACTTCTATAACATTTTATAGTTTTGAGTTTTATATAATTAAGAAAATATATTACATAACACAACCCATATCTTTCCAACCTAATGAAATTTTTTCCTAATATTCCAAACCCTTTAAATGATAAACCTAATTTATCCAAGTGTAGAACCTTATAACCAATAAAGTAACTTCATTATCTTTCCTACTCATCTTTTAGTCCAATAAAATTAGTTTTAAAACATGACATGAGCACAAAAAGCTTAGTAAGTGGTATAAATGAAAGGGAAATCATGTTATTCTACTGAAATACTTGAAAACCTTTGAATAATATTTATTTTAATCATAGAATATTGAGCTCATTTAAAAAATAATTTAAAACATATAATAATTTTCTTTACTCAAAATAGTTTCATAATGAAAACTCATAATCAACCATCATGAAATGAAATAATTTTCAATGTTCCATGAGAATAAATGAAAACTTTTGAAAAAATTAAATCATTAAAAGATTATAAACATTCCTTAAAAAAGATATATTTACCTTTAAAAAGATAAAAGTATCCCTTTTCTCATAAAATCAAATTATGGTTTTATAAAATCCAAAAATTTCCTTTTAAAACCCACAAGAAATTATATATATACCATAAAGGAATCTTGATATATTATATTCATAACCCTTTTATTAGAATAACTTAACCATCTATTTCTAATAATCTATAACGGAATAACTTAACCAACTAATTTTTAAATCATTTTCTCAAGATAATAAAAAAGTACCCAATGAATTGTAGAGAAATATCACGAGATCACTCATCATCATATATAAATCCTATGTACCATGATTTTAATAAAACATTTGGAAGCATAAACTTTTCATCATAAAACCCTTAATTTTTTTTCATGTTATAAACAAAAAACATTTTAACCAACCCATTATTGAAGGTTAACTTTAAAATAATATATAAAAAATTATTTAAGATCATGGAGAAGAGAAATTAATAGAATATAATTAAAATATTGTGGTTAGTAAATACTTTAAATATAGTATTTAAAATTTTTATAGGAATAACACCACATTACATGTTTAATAAATTTTATTTTATAAGAAATAATTTATAAAATAATGAAAATAAAAATTAGTTTAGATAACCATAAAAACCTAAGGAAGAGTATTTTTAAATAGAACTAATGAATATGAAAGTAAAATCTGATCATACATAAAGAATTAAGAAAAATAAATACATTTCTCAATTTTGTAAATTATACTAAAAAAATGGGCTATATCCATGGGTTATATCTATAGCTATAGCCCATGTGACTGTGGCTATATTATATAGCGATGGTCACAATGATTCTGGGTATTATTGGAATTTGTATAGCCTCCTAGTCAATATCCGTGTTCCATGAACTTGCCTATACCCTATGGAAATAATTTTTTCCTTGTGGATCCACCTATAGCCAAAGATAAATGCTTATTGCTATAAGATTTCCTGAAAAAAATTCCTAGTGGGTTTCGAACCTATGTCTCTCATAGAACACTAAATTTTATTTACCACTAAAATACAATGAATATAAACTATATATATACGTTATAATTTTCAAATATATTTTATTATCTTTATTGAATTAATTACAATTTGTTCTGAGAGTATAAGGATATTATCACAAGAGACTATGCCCATGGACATGGGTTTCCAATAGACATATGGTAATTTCCACCACACTCTTGTGTGGAAATATTTTTCTTATAGTGGAAAAAGTACACATATAGACACAATAATTTTTTCCTCATGGATATAAGTGACCTATATACATGGGAAAGCTTGTCCTATGGCTATAAGCCTACAAATATAGGTCATTTTCCACTACTAAAATAAAGTAGATGTCAATAGAAAATGACCAAAAGAAATAATATAAGTATAAAGAATTAATTCCATAAAATAAATAATATAGACAATAAATAGAGAAAATATATGGGGTTTTAGAGATAAATATCATAAAATTCATCCATATAGAAATTTAGATATAACAAATCTTGATTTCAAAGTGATATTGGAAATAAAACTCTTATATAGATTGTTACATATAAAGTAAGAATATATTATGGAAAATATAATGTTAAAGAAATGTAAATCCACATAAAAAGTGTAAATAAAATATAAAATAATAATAGGATATAATTAATATAATTTTAGAATAATATAGTAAATAAAGAAAGGATATAACTTAATAAAAGAAAATTAAGTAATAATTTCCTTACCTCGAGTCCCGACTCACCCTATACATTATCTAACCTCATGAATAATAAAAATATATTAATTATTTAATTGGTTAAAAACCCCTTTTATATTCATTTACTTATCATTACTCTCATTAGTTCATTTATTGTCATGTTTTATTCATTTACTAAATTATTATTGTTCACATTGGTCATTTTGAGGTTATTCGATATATAATATCCAAAATGGCTATAATACAAATTTAATGGAAAAATGTCTTTGTAAAATGATTCCATATTCTCAAGAAGTTTCATGTTATTATATCCATATCATTAAAATATTAAGTAAGTTTATTAGGTTATTAAATAGTTACCATTATGAATATCTTCCTCGATAAGATTGTTTTTTACAGTTAGAAATGATTATGATTCTTCACTTATAATTTCATTATAATGGTAGATATTTTACCATTATAGAATCATAATCGTGAAATTAATTAAATATTAATTTTATATTAAAACATGAAATAAATTTTTAGTAATATTCATGAAAGGCATAATTTATGAAAATATATTCATTTACTTAGGTCGCGTAAAACTACCACAGTAGAAAATATTTTTTAAAATAGTTTTAAAGAAAAAAACCCAATAAATATATGTGTTCTATAAAAGAATTATCTTATAATTAAGATACAATTTTAGGATTAATTTATAATATTACTTATGTTATTTAAAATAGTATGGGGAGAGTTGAAATTAAAAGTCAATATTTTGGAAAAACCCTTCTTTTGATATAATAGTAGCTTATGAAAAAGAGATTGATTGGAGGTAATACGTGATATATAATAATTTTTGGATAAAAAGTAATATAATACCATTATAATGGAATAATTTCATAAAAATAATATATATTTAAAAAAATAAATATAAAGAATCATAAATAAGAAAGAGAACTTTCTTTGAAACCCTTACCTTTCACATTGAATCAGTTCCTTCAAATTGTGTTTAAACCCTTTTGAGAAAGTAATTTTAAAAATTTCAGAGAATTATAAACATGATAATTGATTTTTAGAGAGTTAGTTTCATATAATATAGAGAGAAATTAAAACATGACATGTATTTTAGAAAGTTTGTTCAGGAATCCCTTTATATGAAAAATTCGATGATGTTTTCAAAAATATTCAATCTTTAAGGGACAAGAATGTAATTTTAAAATGGTAAGTTTTTTATAAATTTAAAATAGATGATATTCTAGATTATTACCCATAACCACTAGACACATGATAATGTTTTTTTTATTTTTATTAATTGATAAATCATTTTAAACATTAATCACCCTTTAAAGTCATTTTTGGGATTATTTTCAAAATTGAATTTTAAAAAATATAGATAAATATGGAATTTGTATTTAAAAATTTATATTATATACAAAATATCATTTTCAGCCTAAAAATCATAGAAGAAAATAATTAATCCAAAAATTATCATTTAAATTATTTTTAAAACCATTTTTTTGACTTCTCCCATGCTTGTACAAGTGCTGCATCAATACTATTTAAGGTATTGAATAATTAAAATTTTATTTTATATTAAAAGTAAATTAATAATAGAAATATAAATTTTCGTTCATCATTATAATCATAAAAAACCATTCATAATATTATTTATTCTCATTTATATATTTATAGAATTTTGAAGATAAGAATTTTTAATTTTCTTAACTCGTGCCATAAATGGGTAAGAATTTAGATAATTAAATTACTATATAATTATAAAATTAATAAAAATATATCAAAATCAATTATTATTCATTATTTTTTTCATTTAATTTGATCATTGACTTGTACACTCTTCAATGTTGTCTAAAATACCCTAATTTTGACCTTTTAATGTTTTATAAGAACTACATCAGCTCTAATAAATGGTTTCATATTTATTATAACCTGATAATTAATTTATCAAAAATATCTGGGGTAAAATAATTTTTATTGAGTAAATAAACCTCTTTTTAATTGGGTTTATAAGGAACCCTTATATGAACCAAAGCCCCCAATCATTACATGGCGTGAATTCTCAGATGATAATGACCTGAAAGCCCAACAGAATACCAAAGGACCTAGGGGAAGACCTTTAAAGAAAACATAAGCCCAATTTATCACCCCAAAACTATCGAAATCAAATAATTTCAGACACTTATCACATCAATGCACTTAAAAAACATTCCTCATTGTAGCAAACCATCATCATTTAATCTTTACCCGTGTGAAATGATGTTAGCCTCCATCAAATTCATCACCTCAAATTTAACATGATAAGGAATACATCCATCCCACACATGGAAAACCTTGTGTGTGGAGGGATATTATATGGATTCCAACACACCTGCCACTCATCAAATCTTCCACCAATATAAAATGACTTTTTTTCCACACCATGCCACACCTATCATGTCAAAACATATACTTGAGTCACACCCCCATTCCTACCACCACAGTACTCTTTCAACAGCCTCCCCTCATGAGATGATGGCCTAAAGGCCTGATGGTGTGAATTACCACGATTCCCTGAAGGTTTAGTGGCCTGTAGGCCCAAATATGTGGTTTGGAAGCCAAATTCAGATGAATATCACTACCACTACATTACCCCGCTATAGTACCTGGACTACTATAGTGCTACAATACTACTATAATACCAAAAAATCCTTCCCTACCCGAATTAGATAATGAGAATTTGGTATAGGATTATAAGGTGTTTACCATTGGGGAATCACCACAAGTGTGGAAATTAATTTATGTAAATTTAATAATAGATAAATGATATTTTGGTTATAACATAATTTAACATACATTTTACATGTTTTATAAATATTTATGTCATATTTATATATCGATGATGTCATAAAATATATGATATTTTTAAAAATTATATTTTTTACTATTGACCAAAAAATCAATATGCTTTGAAAAATATCAATTTTTTACCTAATATAAGTTCTATATTACGAAATTGAAAATTAATTACATTTTATTAAATTTATATTCAATAATTTATTAATTTATATTTTAATTAAAACCATATAGTATATGGAAAAACAATTTATTTAGTATAAAAACTGTTATTTTTCTCAAATAGAAAATACATATTATTGTTTACTACCATCATAAAATTACATATATATTTATCATAATAATAAATATCAATATAAATCCATATAATTATTATAAATATCCATTTATAAAATATCCAATAATTTAATAATTCTTTAAATTGATTATAATGAGAAATAACTTTAAGAAAACATTTCTAACCATCAAATATAATACATTAAGAATAATAATTTTAAATTTATAAATAGTATATAATTTTATTATATAATATATTTTTTACCAGGAAGAAAATGTATATATATGTGTTATAAAATAATTATTGACTACATAAATATAATTTCATAGTGTAAATATTAATTACACATAAATTTTATATATTATTTAAAAATTCATGGGTTTTCATATTTTCCCATTAAATAAATTACATCCTCAAAATCATATCTTCTTAAAAAAAGTAAAAAGATCAATACTTCTAAATATTTGGGAATATATCTATTTAAAATTTTAACAATTCTTTAGTGTCTAATTATATAATACATACTTTCTATAATGAGTAATAATATTCTATAAGTATTGACCTAATAATAGATTCAAAATAAAAATATACTCTAACTATTATGAAAACAATTTATACCTTTACCAAAATCCTCAATTTCAATTATTGCATTGATCACTATGAGAAAGGGTTTATAATTTCAAATAATATATTAAAACATTTTCAAAATCCATTTCATGGGGGTGAAACATGACTTTGAAAAATAAAATTCAAAGGAAGCCCAAAAAATGGAACATTGAACTGAAATAAAGGTAATGAGATGAAACATGCAGTGGAAAATAAAATAAATGGAAAAAGTGGCTAGAAATACCTTTTATGTTTTTTAAACAATTTTAAAGAATCCCACATCAATAATAGAAATATAAAATTTTCCTTTAATTAGGGATAATATGAACTATAAGTGGTTCCAAAGAAAATATACACTTATCTTAAAAAACTAAGAAAATAAAACCTTTTTTTAAAGAAATAATATGAAAATAAAACGAAAATATATTCAAAAAATTGGTGGGGAATTATTCTTAACAATGTCATTTTTTCTGAAACTTGAAATTCATCAAAGGAGAAGAACAATAAATGAATATGTTTATTCCCAAGTGAAAAGGGAAAATATAATTTGACAAAGATAATATAAGAAAATATTCAAATAATAAATATTATGACTCAAGGAAAAGAGACTCAGTTAAGGAAAAATATTATAAATTTAGCGGCATATGAAACAAAATCATATAATAGATAAAGGTTTTAATAGAATTATAAATACCCTAAATCTTATGTAAACTATGATAATATATTAAAATGGAGAATTTATTATACCATTTCAATGTGAATTAGTGTATAATATAAATCATGATCTGAGGAATGATAATTAAGATAAAGAAACCCTAATGAACATCATAACTATAAAGTAATAGTCATTTGAAAATAAAATTATGATAAAGAAATATAAATCAATAGAAAATAAATAAAACATAATATAGTGATTATATAAATAAATAAAATTAGAAGAACGTATTCAATGAAGAGAGTATGTGAACCAATAAAACAATATTGAGTAAAAAAACCCTTTTGAACAATATAGCGTGTGAACTATAAATCCCTAAGAGAAGAAAATTGACCATCAATTCTTCCAAACTGATTGAAAAAGAGTAAAAAATTCATTCCATGATATTTTATTTGTTTCATATTGGAGAAAATAGAAGAAAAATACTTATGAATAATGGAGACTTAAAAATTAGACCCTAAAAACTGGAAAATCATAGTCACATGTTTTCCAAAAATAATGAACTTAAACTTTTTGTCAAAAATAATTAAACCTCAATAATCAACCCAAATATTCATTATAATTCTCTAAAATCAAAAATAGATTAATCATTTTTCAAAATAACTTGAATCACCAAGATATAAAATATTAATAAAAATAATTAAATCTTTAATCCTTAATTTATAAAATCACATACTACCTAATAATTCCTTAATTATACCATAATGATGTACTGTTCTAAAAAATATAGTGAATTTAATCCAAGATAAATTTAATCTCCTTTACACCAAATAAATTTTTAATCCCCAAATTTATTTATATTACTCAACTTATTTTCCCAAAATTAAATAACCCTTATCTCAAATAATCACAATTAGCATGGCATAAAATCACATAGAAACCCTAAAGGTTATCTATTCCTTTAAACTTATGCACATAAAATATTATAACCTTCGTCCAAAATAATACATTTACTAAATCACTCACTAACATTATGGGTTATATATATCAATCATGTTTCCTTCCTAAAACCCAATAATCAGCTCCTAGAATATCATTAACCGCCTTAAAATACAACTACATAAGGCCTCAAAAGGGTATCTTGCATTTGTAATATTATTACTCATAAACTTATGAACCCATAGTGATATCCATAATTCTTAAATTATCTATAACTTATGACATCATATCCTATAAAGTTACTTAATCCCTCCTCCGATTCCAATTATAATAGATTCGATATAACCATCTAATAATTACATGATTAATAGAATATAATGTAACACTAATGTCTCCATGAAGTTTTTAGATTTATTATTTTCAATAATTATGAAAATATATTATATAAAAAATAAATACTTTTCAAACCAATAATACATTTTTATACTATTCCAAACTATTTAAATGATACACATACTCTATTAAAGTCTAAAAGATCATAATATAAACTTTGACTTTATAATCATTCAAAATTATCATTAATCCCTATAATCAATTGAAAATATGGGATAAGAACATTAATATAAATAAGGGATATAAAATAAAGAGAAAAATATTTAGGGTATTGAAATACCTGAAAACCATTAAAAAATATTTCTTTTATACACAGAACATTAAGATAATATAAAACTCACTTTCAAAAATATAATTTGTTTCTTTTCTCAAAATAGTTTCTTAAATAAAAATCTTAATCAATAATAAGTAAATGAAATGATTTTGAATGTTCCTTGAGAAAACATGATTTTTTGAAGACTTTCAATCATCAAAATACCATAATCATTCCTTTAAATATAAACCTTTAGCTTTGAAAAACATAAAAATATCCATTTTCACATAAAATAAATTTCTTGTTCCCCAAAATGAAAATATTTTCATTTAAAACCCATAAGAAATTGTATAAATACCATAAAGGCATTATGGGAAATTATATTCATCAAACTTTCAAATCAACCTTTTAAATGAATAACTTAAAAAGATATTTCAAATAGCTAAAAAAAGAATAATTTAACTAGATAATTCCAACATCATTTTCTATAGAGAAAGAGTCATTACCAAATGAATTAGAGAACTATATCACAGAATAAATTGTTAACATATACAATTATAAAGTACCATAATTTTAAAAAAATTATGATATTTCATTTTTCATTATAAAACCCTTAAAACATGTTTAATAACTTAGAAAAAACCTTCAAAACAACCCTTAAAGGAAGGTAATTTTTTTAAATAAAATAATTTATAAAATAATTTAAATAAAAATGACTTTAGAGAACCATAAAAATGTATAGAGTAATATTTATAAATAAAACTAAATAATACAATGGGAAAATTTTATCATGTAGAAAGCATTAGAGAAGAGATTCCTTTCACACATTTGTAAATAAAGTAAAAGTAAATAGAAAATAACCTCAATAAATCATTGAATTATAGATAAATAATTCTATAAAATAAATAATATAAATATTAAATAGAGAAAATATAATGGGGTTCTAATAAAAAGAACATATGATTTCCCTCAATAGGTATTTATATATTTGATATATTTATTTCAAAGTGAGAAAAGAAATGAAACTCTTACAAATATTGTAACACGTGAAGTAAAAATAAATAAATGAAATTATTATGTGAAATAAATGTAAATCCACATAAAAAAAGTGGTAATAAAACATAAAACAATAATAGGTTATAATTCACATAATATTATAATAACAAAGTCAATGAAAAAAGATATAACTCAATGAAAGTAAATTTAGTTAAGAGCCCCCTTACATCGAGTCCCAAATCACATTAAAAACCTTTTAACCTCTTTAATAATAAAATTATATTAATTATTTACCTTATTTTTAACTTTTTCATTTAATTATTTTATTTTTATTCTTTATAATTCATTTATTATCAAGTTTTATTTATTTACTAAATTGTCATTGTTCACATCAGTCGTTTTGAGACTCTTTGGTTTAAAATGTATAAAACTAATGTAGTATAAATGTAATGGTAAAATATCATTTTAAAAAGGTTCTATAACCTCAAAAAGTTAAAAGTTATTTTATTCATTTCATTCAGTAAGAAATTAAGTTCTTTAGGTTATGAAATAGTTACTATTTAAATTTTTTTTGTCGATATGCCTGTTTTTGATTGTTAAAAATGACTACAATTGTTTACTTTTAATTTCATTATTATGATGGATTTTTTACCATTATAAAATCATAATAATGAACTTAATTGAATATTAATGTTATAATAAATCATGAAACAACTTTTAATATTATCCATTGAATATTTACATTCATGAAGACTTCATCATTTACTTAGGTAGCTTAAAACTATCATGGTGAGTGATGTTTTTCAAAAGAGTTTAAAAGAATTAAAACCTAAAAAATATTTGATATTTAAAATTATTTATTATAACTGTGATATATTTTTATTATTAGTTTTAAATATTACTTATTCAATTTAAAAGTGTAATTGGAGAATTGAAATAAAAGGTCACTATTTAGGAAAACCCACATTTTGATGTAGCAACGACTTATAAAAAGGAGACCGATGAGAGGTAATAGGTGATCTATCATAATTTATGAATCAAAATGATTATAATACCATGATAATGGAATCATTTAATAAAAACAATATAAATTTTAAAGTATTTTTATGATATGGAATCATTCATAAGAAAGGATAAAAAGTCTTGTAAACTCTGACCTTGACCTTTCAATTGCATTATATGAATTGAGTTTAAAGAATTTAGAGAGATGGATTTTAGAGAGGCAAGAAATTTATGAATATGGAAAATAATGTTTAGATATTGATTTGGTTATAATATAGATAGAATAAAAAACATGACATTTGTTTTGGAATAGATATAATGAGTCTTTTTTTTATAATCAAAATTCGATTACATTTTAACAAATATTAATTATTTATGGGTCAATAATGAAATTTTGAAATGGAATGTGGTTAATAAATATATAATAGAGATAAAAAAGACCACCACTATATCCAATGGACTAAAAATAACATTTTTTGATATTTTATTAATTTATAGATCATTTTAAACATTAAATAAACTTTATTTTCATTTTCTGGGTTATTTTCATATTTTGGATTAAGAAAAATAAATTTTAGATATAAAATTTTAAAATAATTAATAAAATATAATTTATATCTCTAAAAATCATTAAATATAATAATTTAACCCAAAATTATTATTTTAGGTATTTTTAAAAACTTTTGTTTTGGATTTTCTTATGTTTTCACAAGCTTTGTATCAACAAAAAATTAAATGTTATGCATAATTATCCTATTATTTATTATTAAGAGTAAATTTTTAATATAAATATAAATTATTATCTGTAATTTACATTATATAAAACACTCATAATTTTATTTAATCCTATTTGTAACATGATCGAATTTTTAATATATGAATTTTAACTTTTCTTACGTTGCACAAGAATTGGGTAAACATTTGGAAAAATAACTTGTTATATTATTATTATAAAATTATAAAATATAAACAAAAATAATTTATTATTACTAATTTTTATCACTTAAATAAATAATATCCTTTTTCAATTTTTAATATTATCTCAAAGAACCTTATTTTGGCATCCAATTCTTTACAAACACCACATAAAGACCAGTATACATTTTCATACTTATCTTGACATAAAAATTATTAATTTTAATTGAATAATACTTATATAATATTTTTTATATAATATATTGTATTATTCTATAAGTTCCATAAATATTTATGTCAGATTTATATCATGATGATTTCTTAAAAGATAAAATATTTATAAATACCATATTTTTTATTGTTCACCAAAAAAACAACTTTCTTAGGAAAATATAAAATCTCCACCCTAATCTAATTTATAAATTATGATACCAAGAAGTAAGCCCATTTTATCAAATTAAAATTCTAAAATTTATAAATTTAACTCTTAAATAAATCCATCTATTATAGTGTAAAAAAATTTATTTTAAATAAAAAATATTCGTTTTCTCAAATAAAAAACATATCCATGTTTCATATCATGATGAAATTATTTATATGCTTATAATAATAATAATAAATATCATTATAAAACCATATAATTATAAAAAATATATATTTTTAAAATGTTCAATAATTAAATAAATATTTAAATAGATCATAATAAGAACAAATTTTTAACCCTTAAATAAGGCATATTTTCTATCATATAGTAAACATAATAATTTTAAATATATAATGAGTATGTATTTTTATTACATAATATTTTTTTGGAAATATAAGAAATATATATATGTTGTGAAATAGATATCTATTGAATAAATATACATTAATAGAATGAATATTAATTAAACATAGAACTAGTATATTATTTAAAAACAACATTAAAAAATGACTTTTTTTAATAATAGTAAGCACTGAGCCCCTTGGAATAAAGCGAAGCAAAGTTACAAAAGTTGAGATTAAGGGATTTTACATTTGTTATGGATTTAGAGTGGAATCATTTCATCAGGCATTATGTTTGAGTAGATACATCCTTCAACATTGACCCCCTTGTTTGCAAGCCCATCAGAAATATAGTTTTCTTCCCTATAGGAGTGAGTGGTGAAGTAGTTCATATGAGAAAGTCTTCCCAAGAATTTGACCTATTTTTTTCTCATCTTACAAGATAAGTGTCATTTCCTCTTCTTATTTCTTGCACAATAGTGGAGGAATCACATTCTAACCATATGGAGCACCATCCTTATTTTTTAGTTAGATCAACAGCCATGATCATGCCCATAATCTCAGACTCCAGTGTAGTGAAAAGACCACAAAAACTATACAAGTATTAAATCTCATATCCATTGTGATCTCTAAATATTTCACCATACCCTGATGGACCTAGGTTACCCCTAGAGGCTCTGTCTGTGTTTCATTTTATCCAACCAGAAAAAGTGGATGTCTAAAATATATCCATGGATCCACGGGGGATGGGGAAATTACCTATAATCCAAAGCCATCTGAGTACCAATAATTCAGTCAATGGATTATTAGATTTTTTCTATGCAATGTGTTATAAGATTTCACTGTAGCGAAGATGAACCCCATTTCCAGTTCAGCACTAAAGAGCACCCTACTATGGATAATATCATTCCTTATCTTCTATATAATGTGAGGTAGTTCAACATAGGTAGATTGAAGTAGGATCATGAGCTTCTTTGAGAGGGAAGCGTTGTGTATTTCTTCATGAAGGGAGAATACCGAGTCTTTTTGCTTCAACAGAATGTCAAACATTTGGATAACATTATTTCATAAAGAAGATTTCATTTTGAAGATCCTAAATAGATGATTCACATCCTCTCAATGTTGATTACATATCACACATTTGGAGCACAGAGAAATACCAATTTTTTGATGATTCAGACCCACTGAAAGTTTTTTTAATAGCATCCTCCATATAGGAGTATAGTTGGAGGGGGACATCTATTTATTATTCTAACCATTGATCCACTAGATCTACCAATGTAAAAGGTTTTTATAGAATCTCTTAGAATCAATTGTTCCATTTTAGAACCCTTCCCAAAGGAGAAAATCCTCTTGATTTATGAAATCATAGTTTCCAACAATTGAGATAATGTCATCTTGAACTGAATTCATGCTTTATAGCAGGTCTATGATTCTTACGTTCTGATGAATACCACTTCCCTCATTAGTAACCCTATTATTAAGGGGGTGACCTGTCTAGTTGTTATACCATAACTGTAAAGAGGAATGTGTACTAGAAACCCATTGAGAATATGTGATTAACTTTTGGAAAACTAGTTTAATTCTAGGTCAAATTTAGGTCTCTGGATATCTATTTTTTCTTGAGAGGAGCCTATCCATGAGTTTTCTTCTAAGAAGTTTTTGGTTAGGACAATTTATTTTGATATTCTTCTATATGTACTTAGCCTGTAGGGATTGATTGAAAAACTCCAGATTTTTTATCCCCAAGCCTCCAAGTTTGTAAGGAAGGTAACACTTTTTCGATAAAGCAGTGATGATTTTATTTTCCTAGATACTTCCACTCTATACAAATTTTTTAATCATTGTGTGAATATTTTTTAGGAGAGTTACTTTCTTATGATAAACCATAAACTTTTTGACATGTTTTGATATGAAAGCATTCTTGACAAGGCATATGTGGTCTGCCATTGACAGTGATTTCCATTTCTAGGAGGCTAGAGTTCTTCTGATCCGATCCATTATATTTGAAAAGTGAATTGCTAAAGTTTTTAAACCTAACAAGGGAACAACCAGGTGGGAAAATGGAAAAGATCCCTCCTTGAGTACAAATTCATTGGTGAGACGAACCTTTCTTGATGTTGTAATGTTATTACTAAAGTAAATAAAAGACTTTTACTAGTTGATTACTTGACCAGAAACATTCACATAATGTTGGAGTGCCGATATAAGATTATTTAAAATCCTTCTATCTCCCTTGGTGAAAATGAAAATATCATCAGCATATAAAAGGTGGTATGGAGAAGAAATACCACAGCCGACTCTAATGATCTTCAAGTCACCCATATCCACCAAGTCCAGGAGGAGTTTACTTATGTAGTCCTCTGTAATGGAAAATAAAATCTATGATATATCCCTAAAAAATTGAAATATTATCCCTCCCCAATCTCTACTTTTGTGAATCACCTTCTCTGTATGTCCCTCCAAAATCTTTTCTCTACCCTCCCCTAAACTGGAGATACGATACTTACTCCAACACTTACAATTTATCACCAAAGTTGTCACCCATATCATAATTTCTTTACCCCTAATTTCTTACAATGTATTTATTCCTTTCTATAATAAAGAGGATATATAGAGATCACTATGGAATTTTACATGTTTTTCATTCAATTAGTCATCATTTAAGACTATTCATAGGTATCTAGGTCCTCTATCCATGGTTAAGAACTTTCAATCATGGGTATTTGATGTTTGAATTGAATTTAAATTATGGATTCTATGATATTTAGATGAAATAATTTTACTTTATTTTGTTTTTTAGTAATTTTTAAAATACCAATTGTAATTTTCTTCAAAGTCACTTCAGTAATATAAGGTAAGTCTCAATAGTTTTTGGTGAAATTCTAAAATTATCATTTATATTGTGTTTATAATGGGATGTAAATTAACTTAGTATAGTTATATTGAATTCATTATATGGAAAAATTATTTTAAGGTATTGCATAATTGCTAGTTTTTTTCATTATAACATTAATAATTCTTTTTTGAATGATTTTACTTTCTCATATTACTTTTTTATAACATCTCAATTTAAAACAATATTTTCCATAAATTACTCTGTTAATTTCTCTTTTTTCACCTAGATGATGCAATTGATAAATTACCTCTTTTGAATTGTCATTGTCATGTTTCTTAATTTCAATTGATATGGATATGTGTCTCAATTTTTATTTTTCAATAAATGAAAAATATTCATTTCTTTCAAAATATATGTTTTTTGGCTATAAGAAAAAATCAATATTATCTACCATATATAAAAAAATCATCCTACTAATCTACTTGAAATCAATTACTAAGATGTAATTTTAGTTGTCCTTGAGAAACCCACTCACATGAATACTTTCAATCCAAGAATTTTCATTCTAAAAAATCAAATTGAAATGTTAAAAAATAGATGAACATGAACCTTTGATAATATTAAAATCCTAAGAGCCTCATCCATCTTGGGAGTGCTTTCCAATATTATTCCCTTCCAAGGTTACCTTTGTGATGAAATTAAAGGTAAATAGTGTGCCATGATCTACTACAGTAGGAAAAGAAAAATACAATATAAGTTAAAAAGAACACATCATGACACCCTCCACAGTAGGAAATGAAGTGTTTCCCATAATAGGAAATGCTACTTCAATTTATGAAACTGTTAGGCCAACTCTTCTAAAATGAAAATAAAGTGTCATGTAATGACTTAGTTCTAAATTTTATAAATTTTTATTGATTAAAATATAAATTATGTTCTTTATAGGGTTGAACCATTCTTCCAAACCACCTAACCCCTTCACCATAAGAGAAAAAATCGACACCAGATAGTAATCTATCAATATGATATCTAAAAGAAATCAATAATGGGTTGTATTTTTCCCTCATGAATGAAGAATTTTATCTATATGTATTAGTAAAATTCCCATTTATCTTTCATATTATTATTTCCTAAATGAATGAACTACCACAAATGTCACATGATTCCACAATTGAACAAAGTAGATTGTATATGTATAAATAAGTGAAAATGATATAAAGAAAATGTGGTTATAGAAATATTCCAAAATAACATTAATAAAAATACTCCAACAACACAGTTATTGATTTTCAACACTCAAAAAAAAAATAATTTCCATTCAATTATTTTTATGACATAGGCCCTTATTAATTTATCATTGTATTAGGGAATTGATTATGATAATGATAAAGTGACCCATATTTATGGCATTAATATCGTAGTTCTGCCTTCGGTTGAACATTATTTCAATTCATATTGTTAACCAGACTCTTTATTTTTCATTGGAAATTAGATGGTTTGTTCCCTCCTTCACCACACATAAATTATCTTCTAGTTCCTTAAATGAATATCTGTGGATCTACTTCCAAGATTATTAGAATATAATTTTTTTATCTCATTATTTTTCTAGTATTTAACACTTGAAGTTCTATGACATGACATCCTTATTTGATGCCTTGGGAAATTCAATAATGTAATATATTTTTATCATAATATAAGATAGATAATTTTGTAATGAGCCATATTTTTTCATTTATTATTTTTGAATATTGTCCGGATTATTCTCAAGACTAGGAACAGAGACGACGCTTGATTCTAAGACCCAAAATAAATGTTTAAAATATATTAAATATATTAAATAACATAAGATCATATTTTCCATGAAAATTTGTAATATCATCTAAATGGGGGATTAGATCATAAATATGAGGGCACCGTTAAGTTCAAAATGTGGTTTTACCTTAGGGACAAGATAAAATTTATCAGCATGAGTTTTTATTAGAAAAGTAATCATGGGATTAAAATGAATAAAAATAATTTAAATGTTGTATTTTATTTATTCTATGAGACAATAACATGACTTATCATTTTAATTTATGGTTATTGTGAATTCTCATGTTTATTCACTAAACCATATAGATCCAGAGAACCTTTGGAGATCTATTTAACGAGAATCCATAGGCAAACAAGAACTAGATTGGGGATGGAATATCAGTGTGAAATGGAATTAGAGGATCTCACTAATGAAAATTATTTTTCTTCATTCCTCCTTAGTGATCAATCACTATCAAGGTTATAAATTTGTTTATTTGGATTTCTTCCCCGTTATTTATTACTATGATTAACAAGAATCAATCGAGCAATGGATTGATCCACAAATCAGTCTTATTGCAAAATGAGTTTAATTGTGGGAGGTTTTCAGGATATATTATTATTATTATTATTATAGGTTCTTCATTTGTCCTTATAAAAAAATAATAAAGGCCCAAAAAATTGCTGAGTTTCGTTCCAATTTTGTGTGTTTCTTGGTTTACTCCATTTGTTCTTTGCTTGTTCATCTCCAGGGATTCATTTTCTCGGCGTTTCATAAAAAATACCAATGAATTGATAGTTTCATAGTTGTATCTTGGTACAACGATTTGATATCATAGATACAAACTTTATATGGAATAACAATCATGGGATAGTAGTAATATCATGAAAATCATACAGGAGTTGAGAACCTCAATTCACGATGGGCATACGATGATGAAATGGACAAAAAATTAGTGTTTATTGAATGATTTTAAATGCCTAAATCTGTTGAGAATCCAAGAAGAGGCTTGATCAGAGTACATCTGTATTTATAGGAATGATTCAAAACATGAATGGGGGATAGAGGTGTGGGATACCACATGGAGGAGGGATCTGGATTTTTAGAAAATCATGATCTACATGGCAAGTATTTTTGGGACAAGCAACATATGGGACCCCTAGTGCAACAACGAGGATTTACATGTGATTTTAAGGATCAAACAATGTGTTACCCCTATCACACTATGTTTGATGCCTCACCTAGTGGCTCTACTTGTACCCTGGAGGGAACACAAACACAAGATAAAGTACATGATCCAAAAAATTCCACTCCCACATGGACATGGCAAGGCCCGGAGTATCCTATTATAGCCAAGTACTTAGATAGAGGCTGAAGAACAAAGGCATGGTAACAATGTGTTTGTTTAAAAGAACACATGTATAGTCTATTTACATGGGATGGACCTGGTGCCAAAGAGACACAACATGTACTATAAGTACATGTTTTCTACTCCTTCAGAGAAGCCTTGGATCCCTTATGCTCTGTATCTTGGATATGATTCATTAAAGTTCATTCCCTATATCCATTTGCTAAGTGTTTGGATAGAATTATACCGTATAAATATAATAGTGACCCATTCAGTAGAACATCTTAGATAGAGTTGTTGTAATCCTTCCTTGACGCATATAATTAGACCCTCTATCATCTTTCTTTCTCTTAGTGGAGTTATTGGTATCTTCATGATTGACACAATACAGGCTTAAATACTTTACTTTTTAAGCTATTATATATTGAGTTGTTGGTATTCCCCACTACCTTAGTTGTGATCCTCATCTGTATACCATATCTCTTCTTATTTCTGGGATATAAATTCGATGGAGAAAACCAATGATAACAACCTATCAGAAAAACTTCATAAGTGTCATTTGACTCATGGATTGTGTTCTCCCAAATAAGGGCTATATAGAACCTTCAGGCATGAATCCTAGGATAGAATTATGGTTGTGACATTACCTTGATATTTTGTGTATTTTTTTAGTATATATGTATGTTCTCGTTATATTTTATTTTGAAATATACCTATCTAGATCTGATTACATTATTCCTATTATATGTTTTTTGGTTTTAGGGTGCTCTACTATGTGTGGCTATAATCACTCCTACATGGTATTTTAAAACACACATCATGTCTTGTAAAAATAATCAACATTTTGAAAGAGCCCTAGAGGGACCGGTACAAGGTGTTTCTTAATTTGATTGATAGAGCGAGGTTTGTTCCTAAAATTATCTTGATAATATTACCCATCTATACTTTTAGGTTTGACTTGTTTATAAACTCATTACGGTGGGAGTGTATCTGGACTTATTTATTATTGATTTCTTGTAATCATTCTATGGTAGTGGGATTTTTACGTATGCTTTCATGGTTTATCGATTGGATTACATTTCAACATTGTATGTTCTTGGAGATGTGTGTGTTTGGACATTTACATCAGGATAAGGCCTCCCATGTTAGTTATATGCTTAATCAACACTATTCAATAGCACATAGCCTATTAGAGGTGGGAAATGGGTGTGGAGGAATGGGCCCTATTGGGACTAGTTGTGACAGGGAGGTATCGTAGGAGTCGGTTCTACATTAGGACCAGAGTCTATGAGATTGGTTTGAGGAAACCGTATTATGTGTTTTATGTCAACTTCTAGGCTAGGGATTCAAATTTTGGTGTGGTGTTTTATATATCCCCACACCAGGACACTGATCACCTATCATTTGACTCCGTATATGAGGACACTATTTGTTGGGAAAATAATTGTACATGCATCATATAGGAATGGGTTGGGTTTTTCATATCCTTCTTGAGTCAGTTCATCAGATATACTAAAGTATTATGGTACATCATGTATATTTTATGATACCTCTATGATGTATAATTTGTAGGAATCAGAATCCCGACCATGAAGATGATCCCCTTAGTTATGAGGCATTGATACACGGGACTATTCTAGAGGTGTTACCTTCAGGTGGTGTACAATCTATACCACTACATATAGTTAGTAAGATGGTACTTATAGTAGTAATGTGTGAGGTGCATAGGAGAATAACACTTCATGAGTTTCAGCGGTAGAAACCCCTCAGGTTTCAGTGTGAGCATGACCCATAGGTTACCGAGGACTAGCTTGAGGTAGTGAATAATTTTTCTATCTTGTCAGGACACCGATAGATCAAACGGTGGTTCTGGTAGAAAACCTTATCTGTGGCTCTAATGGAAGGTTGTTGGGTTTAGTGAGCTAGTAATATGATGAGGATACTCTAGCATGGTCATAGTTTGAGTGAATTTTCATAGAGAATTTATTTCTATATATGTTGAGGAATGCACAAATCTAGGAGCTTCTAATGCTCTAGTTGGGTGGTATGATAATAGATGAGTTTTCATAGAGGTTCAAAAAACTCTCCTGGTAATCGATGGATATGTTCCGTGATCAGTTCTTCTGAGTATGGACTTTCTAGAGAGGAATTTTTAGAGACATATGATCGAGTTTTATACCTCTATGTATTTCGACATATGTTGGGGTTATGGAGCGAGCTCTGTTAGTTAAGAGTTTCTTAGCAGATCATATATAGATAGTGGTTACTGAATATGGGAACACATGAGGATAGACTTCATTATAAATGAGACGACATTAGTATCAGGGACCTAGATGGGTGAAATGTTTTACGAGGAGGTCCCAAGATTAGGGTTATATGGTTTAGAGCTCACAAGATGGGTCTACTCAGTCTATAGAGAGGTGGTTCTACTCATGTGACATCATGGGATATATTACATGAGACTGGCCAACCTACCTAATGGCTGACAGGGAGGTAATAGATGGGCCACCAAGGAAGAGTCAGCAGTAGGGGATGATAGGTTCATCGGGGGTCTTAAATGGAAGAGGAGCTATCAAATCAGTTATAGGTGGTAGGCACTTTGAATTGTTACCACCACCCCACCAGGCTAATCCATTCTAGGCTTAGGGAGATGTAGGACAGGGGAGGGGGTATATAAATGCATTTGAGGCATATAAACCAAGGGATTTAGCTATGATACAAGGTAAGATATATGTTTTTCTACCTTATTTTCATTACTGATAGAAATAGGGTTGATTCACTCCATTCTTTCCACATATATAGTTTGAGACTTCGATATTCTTATTAAGCCCTTGGCTTGACCCTTGTGGCTGGGGACTCCTACTATAGATGACTCAGTGATCACACACTTATGCCGTCAGGGTTACTTGACCCTTGGATGTGATAGTCTCTATCTGTATCTCTTTATAGTAGTAACGAGACCTCATGACATCATATAAGGCATGGAATGGATATCTATAGTTCATGACCACAATGTATATTTTAGGTAGAGGATGAAATGTGTCCATAGATATGGGACAAGTTTTTTCTTTATGAGTGAAATGGGAATTCTAATAGAGTAGGATGGAAACATGCATAGGTGGTGGTATCCTATTACTCATCTGTTGGATAACATGAACCTTGGTGTATTGGATGTTATGAGTTTTCAATTCCCTACAGTTGTGGAGGAGTATGAAGAAATATTTCTTGAGGATCTTCTAGGCCCACCTCCCTAAATATAGATAGAATTATACATTTATGTAAAGCCTGGTATGACACTCATATCTATGACAGAATATTAGATTGATTTCATTGATCTTCATGAGATGAGGGTTAAGTTAGAGGACTTACATTGGATGGTCTTTGTTAGACCCAATGTTTCTCCCTAGGCAACCATATTTTTGTTCCTCAAAAAGGAAGATGATATATTGAGGTTATATGTGGACTACTGCTTCTTATACCAGGTGAGCAGGTAGAAACCATATACACTTTTAAGGATTGAAAACATATTTGATCGGTTGAGAGGGGAGTTTTGGTTCTTATAGGTGGACCATAGATCAACCTATCTCCAGTTACAAGTACAAGATGATGATATACCTAAGATGTTATTCTGATGTTTAAATGTTAACTATGAGTATTTGGTGATACCTTTTTTCATGATGAATGTCCAAGCAGTGTTTATGGAGCTCATGAACCATATATTTCCACTCTTCTTAAACCGGTTCTTGGTAGTACTCCCTGACGATATCATTATATACTCAGTATACGAGTAGGATCATGAATGGCACTTGAGGATAGTTATGGATGTAATCTGAGAGCTCTTAAATTATGCGAAGTTCATGATGTGTCATTTATAGATTTAGGATAACAACATTCTTGGACATTTTATCTTAGTTGATGAAATAACAGTCAACAAGAGGATGTTCAAGGAAATTTTAGCTTAAGATCAACCCAAGATGTTGATGGAGGTGTGAAGATTCCTTGGGTTTCTAGGATATTACCATAGATTCATACCTAAATTCTCTAGGATATTATCTCCCATGATAGATTTGACATGAGTGCGGAATCCATTCATGTGGATGAAGAGGTTCCATCATTCTTTTATAGAGTCGAGGAAGAGATTGATGAGTACTCACATCTTGATATTTTTGAAGGAGGGTGTCGAGTATATAGTGTTATTGGAGGCATCAAAAACCAAACATGGTTTTGTTCTGATGTAGAAAAAGGTGGTGACTACCTAGGGAGAACCTCATTTGATACCACATGAGCATAACTCTATGACCTTTTATCTTTAGTTAGAAGCTGTTGTATTCATACTAATGATGCCATGACACTACATCATGGGTGAATAGTTTACCATCTATTATGACCCGAAGATTATTAACTATGTATTATCATAGAAGGATCATAAATGGAGACAAAGATAATGAATATTTTTCGCCTAGGATTATGAATTCATGATTTTATATAATTCATGGAATGAAAACGTGTTAGAAGATGATCTTAGTAGGAGATCTTATTCAAAGCTTTTGAATGAGGCATCAGTGTAGTTGACCTTGTTGTAGTTATCCTTAGTGGACGAAGATAGAATATCTTACCTCTCATTGGTGGTTTTCACTCCTCTACTTTTGCAGTGAGTCAGGTAGGCACAACTTGAAGATTTTGACTATGAGAACCTACATACTTAGATATCCTCTAGACATGATACTGATAGAGTTTCTTAAGGGGGAGAATATCGTTCTTTTTAGAGGATTCATGATGGTACTCGGGATGTTATGGGATTCTAGTCCAAGATATTTTCAAAACTATTATTTAGAGGTACTGACAAGTTTTGAAAAGTTATACTAGGACCTACAACATCTCTTTTGCTGGCCATAGATAAAGAAATAATTTTTATAGTTTATCTATCGATTCCTTACTTGTCATCAAGTGAAGGATGAGAACTATGTTCTAGTTGAAATAGATTAACCCAGTGAGGAGAAAAAGTGGATGCGGGAGGAGATATCCATGGACTTAATGATGGTCTTACCATGTACTTCCATGGGACATGAAGTCATATAGGTGACCATAGAACAACTCACCATGTCAGAACACTTCCTAACAATTCAATAGTAGAGTACAGTAGAGAGCCTGGAATGCCAATATGTGAATGAGATAGTCCTACTACATATAGTTCCCTAAATGATTATTTATGACCATTATTCTCACTTAAAATCTCAGTTATGGAAGGGATTACAAGAGGAGTTCGGGTGTCAGTTATGTTCGAGCCAGAATTTTCACCCCCAAACTAAGTGAACCATTTAGGTTCTGGAGGACATTCTACTTGATTTCATGTAACAATTTGGCATTATTTGGTGGGATTAACTACCAATAGTATATTTTTTACAAAATCTATTACTATTACACTATAGGTTTAGAACTCTTTGATTCAATGTGTGGGTGACCCTACATGTCACTTATTTCTTTGATCGACCTAGGAGAGTCATCACTTATGGGCGCTAATTTTCTATGATCTATTATGGAGGAGGTGAAAATCATCTAGGAGATAATAAGGACTGTATGGATCAGAAAAAAAGACTTATGATTACCGACAATAGATACATTTGTTTTTCTAGGATGGATTCCATGAGTCAATATAGGTTTTACCTCGACATGGATTTTGGAGTTTTAACTGCAGAAATAACCTATCATTGAGATTCATTGGCCCTTTCAAGATACTATGAAGAACTGGCTTGGTAGTGTATCACTTATCTATATGAACACAATTATATTGGGTACACGATGTTGTCCATGTGGCACAATTAAGGAGGTATATGCATGACCCATCACATGTTATCAATTGGAGAGAGATTGACGTCAAGGATGGAGCTACTATTGTTGATTAACTAGTAGAGATCAAGGATCGTCATGAGAAGATCCTTCATGGGGGATCGATTAATTTGGTTCATGTCTGGTAGTAGCACGTGAATCTTCTAGAGGGAACATGGGAGTGGGAGGCTCAGATGCATTCTTAGTAACCATATATTATTTTATAGACACTTATTAAGGCTTATCAGCAAGTCAATCCCCATGGTATGGAGAATTTAATCACTTATATTTTTCCTTGTATTATTTTGGATATTTTATAAATTATTTTTAAGACCAGGATCTAAGAAAGATTGTGATTCCAAGTCTCTCTATTCCTAGAGAAATGGATGGAATATATTAAATATATTAAATTCCATGAACATCAAGTTTTTTTTTGAAAAAGTTGAATATATTCTAAATGGGGCTCTAATTAGACATATAAGGTCACTGTTGAGTTCAGAATGTGGGATTTTCCTTAAGCATGAGATAAACATTGTTTGTGTTGGTTGTTTAGGGAGAATTAATCACCGGAATAGAATTTCTGAACTAATTTAAATAATTTATTTTATTAATTCATTGAATAAGTGACCTTGATTATAATTTTATTAAATCGTTATATTGAATTTTCTGGTTTATCTGTTAAACCCTAGAGATCCATAGAAACATTTGAGAAAAATCCATGAGTGAATGAAACCCAGATTGGGGATCGATGATCAGTGTGCAAAAAAATCAGAGGATTATATTAACAACAATGACACAAATTTATTATTCATCAGAAATTGATTCAAATTGAGGTTATGCATTTGTTTTATTTCTCCCCCATTATTTATTTATATAAAAAACAAAAATTAATAGTTTAATGGATTAATCCTTAGATCGGTCGTATTGCGGGTTGGGTTTACCTGTGTGGATTTATTGGAAGATATTTTTATTTTTTATTGGTTCTTAATTTGTTTTCAAAATAGAAATGAATCTAGGAAAATCAAACATGGCCAAGGTTTGTTCATCTTTTATGTGTTTCTTGGTTTTCTCCCATTTTTCTATGTGAGTTCACCACCCGGGGTTTGTCTCCCTTGTGGTTCAAACCAAATACAGAAGAATAGTCCATCATACACCAATTTATTGGAAGACACATTTGATATCTCATATCCAAAACTGTTATGGAATATGGATATTGTGATGGAGTTAGTAGTGATTGTATTTGAACAGATTAGACACCCCCGATTCGATTGGGGGGGGGGAGACGATGATGTGAACCAATGACAGGTATTTCTTGAATGGTTTCAAAGGCTTGATTTTGATAAGTAGCCACAAAGAGGGTTGAATGAAGTAGATATGAATTTACTAGTATGATTTATCGATATAATGGAGGTCGAAGGAGTGTGAGACCATGTGGAGGAAGCTTATTTTTTTTAAAAATCCCAATATACCCAACATGTATTTCAGGAACACACATTATGTGGGACCTATACCGCAATGACTAGGGTTTTTGAGTAAAGTTAACGATCACATGGCATGGGAACGTTTTCACATGGAATGTCATGCCTACCATAGTAGCTTTACATGTACCTCAGTGGGTACACAGATAGTGATAGGAGTACACAATCTTGGAGATGCCATGTTCTGCCACATGGACATGACCAGACTTGGTGTACTCGGGTATAATCATTTATATGGAAACAAGTAGAAGTACATGGAAATGGGAACACCATGTACATTTACATACACATGGGAATGGGTTGTTTATATGGGTATTAATCGATGCGAAAGGGATACACCATATACTACTAGTACATTCTATTTACACCTTCAAAGAAGCCATAAAGTCCATTTCCTATGTATCTTATCCAAGTTTCATTAAGTGGTGTTCCCTATATCCATTTCGTAAATGTTAGTATTGAATCACATCCTACACATATGATAATGATCTCTTTAGTAGGAACTCTTGGATACCGTTATTAGAATCCTTCCATGAGGCCCTATGTTAGATCCTTCATCATCTTCATTCCCTAGGGGGAGTTCATTGAATCTTTATGACCAACACTATGTGAGCGTCGATCCCCTACTTATCAGGTTATTCCAAATTGACTTTTTGGAATACACCATGGCCTTAGATGTGATCCTAATTTGGGTATCATATCCCTTCATACATCTATCATATACATCTGATGATGATACCTAATAATAATGACCTTTAAGATGGACATAATTTGATCTATTTGACCCGTGGGGTGTGTTATCTCAAAAAAGTGCTACGTGGAACCTTCGACCAGGAATCCTAGGAAAGAATTATGGTTGTGACTTTTCCATGAGACTTTGGGTCTTTATTATTATATATATATATATATATTCTTCATATAAGTATTTTATTCATATACCTATGTAGATATATTTATTTTCATATTGATATATTTGTTGGGGTTTTAGGGTGTCCTATTGGGCATTATTATACTCACCCCTATATGGTATTTTTTTGAATGTGTCATGTCTTCTATAGATGATCAACCCTTTAATGGATTACTAGTGGAACTAGGACCATGTGGTGCTTAGAAATCTACATAGATCACAGTGTCTTCATATGGTTATCTTGATAGAATTCCCAATATATAAATTCAGGTTGGACATTTTTCATACTCTATAGAGGGATTGTATTTGGACCTATTTACATTCCAGTGCTCATAGTAATGCTCTAGTTTGGGATATAGAAATATTAATTAATGGTTTATTAGTTGTTTTGTATTTCAATGTTTTATAGGATTCGAGATGTGTGTGTGTGTATAGGTACTTTAGGCTCATGCTTCCCATGTTAGTGATATTCCTACTCAACACTAGTCACATGACCCTTGCCTATTGGAGCTATATTTGGGAGTCACTACATGGGCCCCATTAAGATGGGTTGTGACACATTTAGAATTTTCATAATTTGTATAAATTATATTCCCATTATGTTAGGCATCTCATTAAGAAAATAATTACACATACCTTCACATTGGTTGTTAGTATTCATTCTCCTACTTCTCATTGTTAACTAGACAGATTAAAAGAAACGATATGGGAATGAATTAACATACCAAATGGAAACATATAAAACTAAAAGTAATACCTTTTAAATGATATGTATGTTTTGAATTACGGGCTTCTAGGTTCCAATCACCATTATCTATGGTAATAATTCCAATTAGTTTATCTGACCTAATAATTCATTCATGTCATTCAAAATGGTTCATAAAGAGTTTATGAATTTCCAAAGAATCACCACTGTCTTTCTCAAACTAGGTGAGGAGTATGGCCTTCTTTCATATAATAGGTAATGCTCGAGCCAATCATGCCACACCTTTTTCAATTTTATTACCCCAGGATGTGTCTGTTCTAGAATCACATGCACTTGTAGTATCCACACAGGGGTGTAATTAATCGTATACCACTCACTTTATACTTCACCAATAGTTATGGTAATTTTTCTATACATAGTATTATCCTTAGACTTAACTATATTTTTCTCATTAATGTGTTCTCATACTAGTTCCAAAGGCTAACTAAATATTTCTTTTGATACCAAATATATCCACTTAATAATTTTATACATACTATTACATGATTTTTAGACTTAAATAACCATTAACACAACACAAGTATTATAAAGGCCTAGTTTTTTTTGGAACAATAGGTTATAAATACATAAAATTAACATAATAAATGAAATACTTGTTTTATTCTTTATATTGAGGTCCAAAAATCCATTGGATCTCCCAAATATTTTTAGGATGACCTGGGGAATACATGAAATAAAGGGTGGGAAAAAAATCCTAGTAAGTGAATAAAAATGATAAGGAATAATAAAAAATGAGCCAAAGGTATAAAATAACATAACATCATGGTATCATGAGTAAAATCATGGTATTACAAGATCATGTGAGATAAATAGAGAAGTTACATGAGTAATAAAATAGTAGCTTAATATAAGAATTATGGTATCATATGATCATGGTATCATGTGACTATGGAAACAAAATAAAATAAGAAATAAACATAATTGAAGGCTATCTAAGAATAAAACATCATATGGTGGATAAATTCCCATAACGAATTAGGTTCACTCCCTAATCCCACAAATAACATATCATGCGACCAAAAAATTACCCAATGCATTAAAGAGATATATAATTCTCATCCCACCCATTAAATACATTTGAAATACATGCATACATGTGTCACTTAATGATATCAATAATAACACTTAAACATACGAATTACCAATTGAAAGAAATGATTTGTATAATAACTTCTCATAATATAAAAAATAGATTCCTTAAATAACTAATTTGAGATATGGCCACAAGGGATGTATTTCCATTTCAAAAGAAAATTTTAACTATCTAGGTATAAATTTTAGTTAAATCTATATAAAATTTACAAGCATTACATAATTTTAATGATAGAGAAAGTGAGTTAGAGACAGAATTTTCATAACCCAAAGAAAATGATGGGTAAGAAATATCCCCTACCTTTAGTATCAAATTACTTTTCACATATTTTACACTCCTATATAACAAATAATGTTTTATTATATATATTTTAAAAAAACAATAATTATATATATCATACCATATAATATGTTCTTATGACCTTTTATTACATATTTGTTAACAATTCCTTATTAAAATAAAAATTTGGGTAATAACTAATTTGTTCTTCAAGTATGTTTTGATTTTGAATTTTTGGTCCTCTTACGTTGATCATAGTTTCATGATATAAATAAATCAAACCATTATATAAATATAATATATATTCAGTATGTATGTATTTATAATAATCTATAAAATCTAGAGATTGAAAACTAAATACAACATTCATTGAGATGGTAGGTCATACGTACACATGAACATTGTTTCTATTTTTTCGATGACCATGATGGAAATAAATGTAATTATATATTTATAGGATTATATATATATATATATAATATATATCCTATTATTTATTCAAATACCCTTACAAAAACTATCTATGTGATACCGTAATAAAAATGAATTAATTCGCTTCTCGAGGTGGTAGTCCACAATACACACAAACAATATTTTCATTTATTCAATTGTTGGTAAGGTAAGAAAATATATGATATATTTAATTTAAATAATAATTAATATTTCATTAATATAAAATATAAGCATAAAATTAATTCTTATTACCTTCCATGTGAATTTTAACTGAAAAGAAAAATCACATTGCTTTATGAGATGGTAGCACGCTCTATACACGAGCGACATTATGAAACTTCATATGTATATGAAAGAAAGAAGGTATATATGATATTATAATTATAAAATTTTTATTATTGGAAAAATATAATATATAATTATTATATATCTCATTATATGCTTCTGTAGGAAGCATTGATGGAAATCTAATTACTTCAGTTCATGAGGTGATTCGTCAACATACACACGATCAACAGTTTCATTTCCCATTTGAGGGAGGACAATATGGTTGTATGTAATGAACATAAATTAACAAAATATTATTATATGTAAGATAATAAGTTTATTTCATCATCATAATTTAAAAATTTTTAATTAGGTTGAAGAATAACAAATATAAAATGATCGGTTAAGGACGTTACCTCTTTTCTAGAAAACATCTTTTGATTTGTATCAAAAGCCTTTATAAGATAGATTTCTGAAAAAAAGGATTATATGATGAGTTTATGGAATTAGGTAAGTTATTTGGGAATGTATTGGCCTAAAAATGTGTTTTTCAGTGTTTAATGGAGAATAGTGGGGTGATATTTAATAAGTGGGAGAGAAGACACACTTGGAATTATTTGAAAAGAAATAATTCCACCGACATTTATTTATGTAAACAAGTAAAAAAAATGAATAATTTTATACCCTTAGAAGATATAAGGTCTAATTAGGATTATAAAATAGGAATTATACCAGATGTGGGTCATTTTTAACCCATATTGTGTGAATTTAACCCCCTTGATAAACATGTTTATCTTAACGATGATAAATATTTTTTTATTTTTTTCACTATTTATTTTGGTCAAAACATAATTTTAAATTCTTAGATAATTTTAATTATTATTATTACAAATATTGAATCCATTTTTTAAAATTCAAATCATAGTTTTCAAAGAATTTAATTGAATCTTCATCCCACAGATATGTTGGAAAAACCGTTCTTCATATAAAGCATTTTTTATGGAAATGAATATCTCATATTAACTATATGAAAAATAATAATTATTAGATTAATTTGAATTAATATTTATAGATTTATAATAAATAAATTTCATTTAAATCATTCATTATTATGGTTATTTTAATTATTTCAAATTTTTAAACATTATACACATTAAAATAGTTTTAAGAAAAAAAGTGTTTTAAATCCTAAAATTAAACATCTTATAAATATGATTTAAACATTATTAATTGGATTAAATATAATTAGATAAAAATATAATTACATTTAAATAATATTTAAATAATAATGGGACATAATTTATTAAAAATTGAATTTTTTTTATAAAAATATGTATTGTCACAATTCACTGAAAAGGAAATATTTTCAGAAAAATTCAAAAATTTCACCATAAATAAATATAGATATTATTATTTGAAAAGTGCTTTTCATAAATAAAATTTTATAAAATTGGTGAAAAAAATATATTTAGATTATGTGCATAAATCACAACTAAACCATTTAAAAAAATATATATTTTTTTCTAAAAACAATTCATTTTCTTTCAAATAGTTCATATATTACTCATAATTAATAGAAACCCATTGAATTTATATTATAAATATATAAACCATATATGTTTTATAATTAATATTTTTTATTCATACCCACCAACTTAATGGATGGTTATAATGGTCATATTTAAATAATAATATTTTAATAGTGTATTGCGTTTCATTTAAACCCAATGGTTCATTCATCACAAACTATCAAAGAGATTGAATTTATTTATAGATAAATATATTATAAATTATTAATTTTTAAACTGGTTAACTCCCTTGCTCTATCCTATGAATACAATTAACATTACCCAATACATTAGTGATCTATAATTTAGAATTCCCATCTTATAATATATATCAAGCTCCCTCATTGTATAAAATGTATTGAGCTCACCCGTCATATAAGCTGTATCGGGCTCAAACGTCATGTAATCAGTATTTGTATCTACCACTGTATAATCTATATCAGCCTATGATATTCAGAAAATATAATTCTAAACTACCAAATCACGAATAAATCACTTTATTTATATACCAATTAATCATAAAACCCTTGAAATTTTTTTATACATATATAATTTTTCTTTCAATATCGATATACGATTTACTTTAAAAACCCATATATTAGAAAAATCATAAAACAAAGGAAAATATGGGTTTTATTTGAATAAAACATTAAATAATATAATTTATGAAAAAAATAAAACAATGGTTATGTTAGTATGAAAATATATTGAGGTCGTATTCATTAAAATAGATCATTCATTTGTTTCTAATTTCAAGGATTAATAAAACATTCTATAAAAAACTCATTTAGAAAAAATTGAAAAAATAAAAAATTAATATAAAATATCATATAATTTTTTTGATTATCTATAAAAAAACTCAATAAAACAATTTCAAAATTATGGACATGGAAATAAAATATTTTAAAAATAAACCTTTAAAACATTTAAAATGATGTTTTAAGTTAAACTGTCCCATACCTTGAGTCTGACTCATCACGTACATTATTTATATTCATAAATAAATTAGTTATGTAAATTGTTTAATTAAATAATTTTATTTCTTAGTATCATTATTAGTTTTATTTTATTTAATACCATATTATATTCAATTACTTAATCAATTAAGTTCACATTTGGCGTTTTGATGATATTTAGATCATATGTCCAAAATGAGTTTTGTATCATAACTATGGTCAATGAGGTTATTATTTCATTACCCATAGAAAAATAATCATTTAATTTTTAACATTTTTATATATTAATTATAATTTTATATCCACCTCTAAAATATGGTTATTAAATATTAACTGTGTTAGATTTGTGGAGACGGTAGGCCGTACGTACACAAGAGAAACATTTCCATTTTCAATGTTAATTATCTAAAGAAGGTAAGTATTTTATTTATTAAAAATTATAATTATATTCTTAATGTCATATTATTTCATTAAATACACTTATATATACCATCCATGTGATGTGGTGATGAAAAATTAATCACATAAATTAGTGAAGGTGGTAATACAAACTTATACATGAAAGTTGTTATAAATTTTCAATGACTGGAATGGTAAGAAGATATATGATATATTAATTTATTAGAATGATAAATATGTCATTAATATAATATATATTCATTAAATCCATCATTATAACCAGTTGTAAGAGTCAATGATGGATAATTAATTACATCGGTTCATGAGATAGAAGTCCATCATATACATGAACGAAAATTTCAAATCCCATATACGAGGAAATGATATGGATATAGGTAATGAAATAATAATTAAAAAATATAAATATATGTAAGATGATGGTGTTTTTATTTTTTAATGTTTTACGATTGTTTTAAGGAGGTATAATAATAAATAAAACTAAAACATTCAGTTAAATTTATACCACTTCTTCAAAAAACCACATTTCCATTACACCTTAATCCCTCTAAAGTTGGTATTATGAAAAACATAATACCTCTATAATTTATCAATGTATTTTATGAACATAGTTGGGTAGTTATTTTATGAACCAAATGGATCATGATGTGTGAATAAGAGAAGAGAGGGGGAGTCCTTTTATAAGAGAGGGGAGGATATTCTTGGGATGACTTAAAGTATTGTGTAAATATAAATTATTTTTCATTGAAAAAATGATCTAAAATGATATAATTATAATATATCATGATTATGTGTTGAAAAAATAAGATATAAATTTTTTAACAAGTTTAGATAATTTTATCACCCTTATCAATTCATTTTAGACTCTGTTAACTATTTTGAAAATTATGATGATATTAATGTTTTCTAATCGTTAGAGGTCAATAAAGTAAATGTAAACAAAATGACCAATAAATGGACCATAGATGATATTTGAAACCTTATTTCATTCACTTTTATAATGATATTATTTTTAGGTGTCTTAAATCATTTAATAAAAAGTTATTTATTATAAAATATATTTAATGTCACTTTTAGAAATACTTGGAATATTGTAATATAATATGATTATAAATCATATAAAACGCTTCAAAATTTATATTTATTTTAATTTAGTGAGGCTAATATACTAATATATTCATTAAATAAAATTTATATAAGTTTAAATGTCATTTTAAATATTATCCTTTTGTTTAACCCCATTAGTTTACAAATTTTAACCTTAACTACAACAAAAAAAATTCAATATTAATGTGTTATAATTTAACATATAATGTGTTAATTCGAACATAAATGGAAAAGAGATGTTATTTTAGACAATTTATAATTTGAATTTTTCTCCTGAAATATTTTTATTATATTTATATAATTTAATAAAATATTATTTAACATGAAATACTTTTAATGACATTTGAAGAAATATTCACTTAATTTTATTTTGAAAACAACACAAAAACAAAGTAATTATTATTTATTCATTAAAAATATACAAAATATATTATATATATCTAATTAATTTATGTAATATAATTATTAATTCAATTTATATAACTTTTTATATTTTTAAAATCATTTCTGTTATTTGTCTACTAATTGTGTAAATATTGTGTCATTTTTGAGTAAGAATTTCAGTAAACTATTTAAATAATAAAAATTATAAATAAATTACCCTGATAAAATAATAATAAATATTTAAAATTAATTTTTTCTAACTCAGCATATGTTGTTTTAATCTATCTCATAAAATATTGTATATATTAAACACCAGATAGTTACATTTTTGACTTTATCCATTACTTAAATATTGTAATGGTAAAAATCAAGGATAAATGAAAAAAATGTCAAATTTTATAATTTTGTATGATGAAATAAGAAATAAAATCATCCAATGAAAATAATTCAAGTTTTATGGTCTTTTTTAGTCCTTTTTATATTATTTTTCAACCTTAATTACATGATTTCCTTTTATGAAGGTGACAAAAAATTACTAAGGTTACTATTATTAATGGAAGAAATAAAACGGATCTATTTAACTAATTTAGAACTTAAGATTCAATATTTTTAATTCATTATTTATGAATAGATTTATATAAGTGATATAAATTAATTTAAAATTTAAACGCGAATTGTGATGAAAAAACAATTTTTTTTATCAAAATTGATTTCTATGTATGAAAATGTTTTTATACCAAATACAAGTATAAAATTCATTCAAAATACTATAATTAGATTAATTTTATTCCAAATTTACTAATTAAATTTTAAAACAAATAAAAATATAATTCTACAATGTAAATCATTGAAAATAAAACATAGTTTTCAATATAAATCTGTATTTGTCACTATTCATTGAATAATCAAGCATTTCAGAAAATTATAAAAAATTCATACTATGATAATTTTGACATATTAGTTTTAAAAAAGATATATATTTTTTATGAAATTAAATATTTTAATGTTTTACAAATTAATTATTACATTCTCTAATACTAAAGTAATAACAATATTTTTTGAAGAAACCGTAGTTTTAAAGTATAAAATAAATTTACAAAAAAATGCAGTGATTATTTACATGGGATTTTTCAATATAGTTTTATTGTATAGGAACTATATATATATTTGAAAAATTATTTAATCAAATTCATATCAGAAAATTTAATGACTAGGTTGTGGCATTCATATTTAAAAAATAGTAGTTCATGGTTTGGTTGGGCTTGTTGTTGTGGTTGTACATGCTATAAAACATATCTTATTTCTAAAATAATTGGGCATTAAATTATACGAACTTTAATAAATTTAATACTCACAATTTGATCTTGATATTAGGTAAAGAAGGGTTCAACATTTGAGGATACATTTGATGAAACCTCACATCATAAAAATGGTTAATAAGACTTCATCATGAAAAGAGTGAAAAATAAATACGAAGGTCATATGAAATAAAAAATTCTATGTTTTATACAAGAAATAATTAGTGGAAAGTGAGGATATAGAAATTGAGGAGAAAAATAATGTCTAAATAATCTTGGTGAGTATTGAGGAATACTAATAACTAGAAATTGAATGATCAAGAGAAAGTTGATGAAAACAAAACCATAAACCAATGAGGTTTGAAAAAGACAATAGACTCATCGTAAATGAAGGTAACAAGATTATTTTTTATTTAAATTTCATTTTTCTTTTGTTTAGGAATTCCTTTACCATTTAGGATAAGAAAATAAGTAAATATACTAACATGAAATGTAAAATTTCATCTTCTAATTAATTTCTACAACAAACTCACCATTTTCTCAAATGATGACTATTCTAAGTAAAATTTTCATTCCCAAAGAACTAAAATATACTTCTAACCGATAAAAAAATGTCTAAAAGTATAATAATATATTATTAAAATCATAATACATTAAAATTAAATTAAATGGTTAATATAAAGAATGATAATTCCCAAAATTAATATGCCTTCATATGAAAAAATACAACATTAATCTCCAAAATTCTTCAATAACTCCCAAAGGTCAACATAAATCATTCGATAGATAAATAACCATAAAATTACTTAAAATAACCTTGATTAATTTCAATATCAATAAATTAGATGTATTTGATAAAAAATTCTTATGATATTAATTTAACATTTATATCGTTAAACATTGTTCAAATATGAATTCATACACCTAAAATGTGTATGCCCTAATCATATAATCACTAAAATATGGTAATAATTTTTATCAATAATATTAATCACCATAAAGATACATTAAAATCAAATATACTTCCCCATGATAATTTAATATTTAATCAACAAATAAAATCCGATCTTATTCCAAAATATTTTTATATTACTTCATCATATATGTTTCCCCAAATAGTGAACTTTTTTCTAAATAATGTTTATAACTTAATCAAAAAATCCATTATCAATCCCATGGTTATATATTGGATAGATAGTATCTTCCCAAATATAAATAACCCATAATTTCCTCAATATCAATGATTATATAATCTTTAATGTCATCAATATATTTAAACATAATTCCAAAAAATGCATAGTTTATCTTCCAAAAATAATTTTTTTCACATGTTAAACATAGGGGTTACATTGACCTAAAACAACTATAAAAACTCAATAATTGTCTCCCAATGTATTCTCATTATATAAAACCTGAAATAGTTTTTCTATGACTTAAACATATGATCAACCTTAAACATATAAACCTATCATGGTATCCATAACTATTAATTTAACCTCACAAGAAAACATTCTAATATCCATAGTTATCTAAAACTTTCCTCTGATAACAATTATAAGGACACATCCCTAAAAAATTAAATAATTTAATGTCTATAGAAAATAATTCGATTTATCACACATTATGGACATTTATAGTTCTTTATTTTATATAATTAGTTCATAACTCTTAAAAAATAAACGTATATATTACAAAGTGGACACTTATACTCAATATCCATTTTCCCACAATATGAAACTTTTAAAATATAATACATTTTCTTTTTCTGAAAAATATTCATGATAGTAAACTTTACTTAATCATTATCCTTAACCATCCTAAAACCTGATGATTTTTTTAAATATGGGATGGTCACAAAAATACTAGTAAGGTACCTATAAAAAATTTGTTAGTCTAATGGAAGATATGATAAACCATACAATGATTACCATAATTACAATATTTTTTGCGCATATGAAAAAAATCCATTTCAAGATAAAAACATTATTTTTGGTCAATGGAATCCATTAAAACCCATAGTAATCAATTAGACTCCCTTTTAGGAATCTTGGAGCATTATATTCATAATCTGTGTAAAAAATAACCCAAGCCCACTTAAATCCGTATGAAAAGCCTCCCTGATTAACTCACTCATATATACATATCAATATAAGAACATTATCTTATTCATTAAATATATATAATGGGGATCACCCATAATATATGATATATCAGTTTCTCCCATTTTATAAACTGTATCGGGCTCACCTGTCGTATGAGTTGTATTGGGATCACTCTTCTTATAAGCTCTATTAGACTAACCTATCATGTAATATAAATCTAGATCACCCATATTATAATCTATATTAGACTCAAAAATTAATCACATTTAATTTTCAATTACCAACTAATGAATAAAAAATTTAATGTTTTCAACTTCTCATCATAAAACTCATTTAAACCCTTATACAAAACACTTTTGGATATTTAAATACACTTTACATTAGAAAATACATTTTTAATCCAAAAATAACTATAAAAAACTAAATTAGTATATTTATTTGAACTATAAATGAAATAATGTAATGTAATAAACCATAAAATAACTTTTGTGGTGGTGGGATAATCTGTTGATGCCGTATATGTTAAGATAGAACATTCATTTTGTCTTTTGTATGTAAATTCAAAAAATTGGAAAATAATAATACTTTTGAAAACCATTTTTAGAAATTAAAAATTTACATAAAATTCCATTAAAAAATATCCATAATTTTTTCTAATAATATAGACATTTAATACAAATATTTAAAAATTAAATCATGAAAACATTTATAATGAGGTTTTATGTTAAAGTGTCTCTTTCCTCTAATTTGAATCTCCATATACGTTCTTTATCATCATGACAAATTGAATTATTTAAATTATTTAATTTACTAATAACATTTTTTAGGTTTATTATTACTTTTATTTTATTTAATACCTTGTTAAATTCAATTAATTAATTAATTAATTAAGTTCAAATCTAGTGTTCTTGTGATATTTAGATCATATGTCCAAAATGCATTTGGATGGTTGATTATGGTTAATGATGTAATTATTTTTACATTTCTATAATAATAATGATTATATAATTATCAATTTTATATATAAATTATAATTTTTAAAAAAACTATGATCGATGGTTCTGAAAGATGACCAATGTTGTAATCATAGACACTGTAGGTCATACGTACGCATGGTTAACACATCCATTTTTAAAAGATAATTATGGAAGGAAGGTATGTATTACTTCATCTTACCATAATTATCATCATATGATAAATATCCTATTATTTTTACAAATAAACTTATTTATACCATCAATGTGAAGAAAAATAAATCACATTGCTTCATTGCGGTGGTAATCCTGATGTACACAAGAACATCATTATTATTTTTAAATGAATGGAAAGGTAATAAAACATATAATATGGTTCATTTCCATAATTATAAATGTTTCACTAATATCCTATATATAAATTAAAACCAGAATTATGAATTTCTATAAGAGGTGGTGTTGGAAAATGAATTACATCGGTTTGTAAGGCGGTATTCCACTATTCACACAAATGACATTTTTAACCCATTTAATGGAATAGAAAATGGATATTGGTAATTAAATTAAAATAATAACATCTATATATAAGGATTATACTTTTTGTTATTATTTTTTAATCTTGTAATATTATTTGAAGGAGGTATAATAATAAATAAGGAAAAAAAGATTCGGTTAAAAGCTATACCTCTTCTTTGGAAAAGAACAATTTATTTACACACAAATCCCTCTATGGTTGGTATTATTCCTAAAATAAAAACTCTAGAATATGATATGATGTTTTAAGAAGGTATATTGGTATAAATTTTAGAAAAAAATGGTGATTTAATGGTGATTAAGTGAGGGGATGAGGTTCCCATTTATAAGTAAGGGGAGTGTATTCTATGATTTTCATTAAGTATTAAATTTATATAATTATTTTCTTGGTAAAATGGATCTAAATTGGTATAATTATAATATATACTGTGAATGTGTACAAATAATCTAATAAAATAATATTTAGATAGGTACATGTAATATTTTCACCCTTATCTATTTGTTTTAAACCCTCGTTAACAATTTTGAAAATTATAATGACAATAATGTTTCCAAAAATCAAGGTGTCAATAAAGATACTATTAGAAAAAAATAAAAAATAAATAGAAATATTTTTTATGATAAACCATATCCCATTAAATTTTATTAATTTAATAATTTTATTAATTGTTTATCATTTAATAAAACAATTTTTATTAAAAAATACCATTAATGTCCCTATATTAAATGCATGAGATATTAAAATATAACAGGTGTCTAAATCTTGTAAAATTGTTCAATAATAATATGAATGTTTAAATAATTATGATTTTATATTAATATATTAATACAATTAATTTTATATAGTTTTAAATATCATTCTACACCATTTATTTTGTCTAATCCCTTGACTAACCAATTTTGACCTTAACAGTGGTAACACCATTTTCAATATTAAATGGTTATAATTTTAAATATTAAGAGAAAAAATTATCACAAATGTAAAATGGAAAAATTTTCATATCATTTAGCATCATTATTATCCAATTAAAATATATTTGTTTTTATTTTTAAATAATTTAATAAAATATGATTCAATATAAAATACTATTAATTTAATTTTTAGGACTATTCACAAAACTTGACATTCAAATCAACATGAAATCAAAGTAATTAAAATTTAATAATTTGAAACATACATAATATGTTACTTTTATCTAAAGAATTCAATTAATATAACAATTAATTAAATTTTTATTACTTTTATTATTGTTAAATTCATTTATTTTATTTTTCAACAAATGAAATAAATACTAGGTCAGAAATTTATAAGAATTTAAGGTAATTATTTCATGAATAAAAATTATTATTAAATTACCATGATAAAAAATAATTAACATTTCAAATACATAATTATAACCTAATATAATTTATTTTTATCCCTATCCCAAAATATTAGAGATATTATGTATAAGAGATTGATATTTTTGACATTATCATTTACTAAAATGTTAAAATGGTCAATATCAAGGATAAATGAAAAATGTCCTATTATGGAATTCATTATGATTATGGTTAAATTATACTCATAAAATGAAATAAATTCATGTTTAATGGTCATTTTTGAGTCAATATAATATTATTTTTAAGCCTTAATTACCTGATTTACCCTTATCGAGGTGATAAAAATTTACAGAGGCTTCTATTTATAATGAGAAAAAATAAATGGGAACTATTTGAAAATTTTAAAAACATTTATTTGAAATATGTAACTAATTTTTCAATATTCAAATTTTAGATGTGGTATGAATTAATAAAATATTTAAATTCAAAGCACGATGAAAAAATAGTTTTTTCCAAAAAAATTTGTTTTTAAGTATAAAAATATTATCTCTAATAGAATGCAGAGTTATACCTATGCCTCCATACCCAATGTTTTCAAGAAATATGGCTATATATTTCCTAGATATAGGATATAGAAATGGGTATGAAGAACCATTGGAATAGACAATGTTATACCACCAGTTTTAAAAAACTGTTGGAATAGGTTAGGCAAGACCAATATTTTTTAAAAACCATTTTTATATCATTTTCATATATTGGGAAGCTTAAAACCTCCCACTATTTACCCATGATACTCTATTGTCATAATTCCCATCTCACCTGAGTGAGTGGCCACCCAGCGAGCGGTGACCTCCTGAGTGAGTGGTGACCTCCCATCTCCATTGAAGAACTCCTCTATTTCAATCGTTTTATGATTTGAATCTTCTTCAACGTCACATAAGTTAGTTTCAAAACAATATTCTCTTATTCATAGTATTTTTATCATTTTTATACATGATATAAAAAGTTTATATTTCAATTATTTAAATTTAAAACCCCATTTTGGATCATAAAAACCCATTTCAGCATATATATATATATATATATCATTTCAATTTTCATTTTTGGTTTTATATAATTTATAACTTTTTGGTTCATTAAATTACATTTTTATTCCATGATTTTAAATATTCTAATTAATAAAATTATTATTCAGGAGATTTAAACACTTATTTACCAATATTTTTAGTCACAAAATTATCTTATTCTCAACTACCTCATGTTGTAGGAGAAAGTAAGAATAAAGTAGAATTTATTTTGATTAAAATTCTAACCATACATAAAATTGTTTAATCACATAAGAGTATTTGTATTTCACATAAAAAATGTAAAAAATTACCATGAGAATACACCTCTCAAAGAAAATTCTAGTTTCATTTTAAAATTAAACATATGCTTGAAATGTCAATTGTGATTTACTTTAAATCCATTTAGATTTCTTGAAAACAGTCCCTTTCAAAATATGGAGTAAAACTTACATATATCCATAAGAAATAATTTATTTATTTAATAATAATCTACATAATTCAGTGAAAAAATTTTAATTTTAGACCAGTTTTAAACTATACATCCATTTGAAATATGTTTTAACTTATTTCAAACACTTTATGTATGAAGAAAATCCTCTTCAAAACATTCAAGGTGACGAAGTTAATTTTATTAGGAAAACATTTGACCACAAATACACACTAATTCCTTTTAAAAATAAAAATATTTGGGAATATATATACCATTTAGATAAACAAATATGCTTGAGGCTTATGTAAAGTATATTATCTGCACGGCATGCTAATATTAAACTCATTTACACAAAATAAGTATTTCATGATAGCAATGATGGTATTTTATTTCCAACATTTTCATAATTTTAACACATGACTAATAGTATATAGATTAACTCATTTTATTCATTAACATTTAATATAATTTTTATCAATTTCATATTTCCCCATGTCTTCCCTTCATGATTTTCATTCAATTAATAATTTTTAATAATTCATGTAGTGAATTTAAATAATTTGTAAAATAATTATTCAGTATATTTTAAACCATGGTATAACATTGAGAATAATCATGCTTAACACACCATAATAATAATAATAATGTCAAAAAAATAACACATATTCATAAAAATCACTTAGAAATATTATGTATGCGTTTAATAGTAACCAATCCTAGTACATCACATCACATCATTTTTTAAAATAATAAAAAAATTTAATTCATTTTTAGTACGACATGGAAGTATCTTGTATCATAATATTTCATATAACCACAAAATTATTTTAAAGAAAACATATTGTACTATAACATGAAGATAACATTTGAAAATAATGCATGTATCCCTATAAAATATCATACCCCACAATCTGTGATTTTTTTCCCTGAACATGTTATTTAAATCATGGTCTTATACTACCTAACTAGGGATTCAGTGATTTGGGGTTTTTGTTTTAAACTTCTAAAATGATTTTTCCCATGTGGAATTAATGACTCTATATTGGTAGTTCAGAAGCATATAATGATGGATTCTATATCTCCTTCAAGTATATAAAAGGGTTTCCTATTATCACGGTTGGTTGTGATATCTTCAAAAATTAATTATAGATTAAATTATCTAAATAATAAAATATTTCTACCATATTTGAAATCATAATGTTGAAATAATTGATATTATATGGCATTTCATCTAATCCCATATTCTTTAGATCAATCATTTTCATCGTTTGATTCTAGTTTTTTTCTTGAAACTAGTGGTTTGACTTTGTTTTGACTGTTGATTGAGTCTTCATAGTTACAACATTGGGTATAGTTTTTTAGTGTCTCAAAGTTATTAAATTAGTCCACCATAATAGTTAATTATTAAATTTTAGGGATATGCACCATTGTTTGTTATTTAGAGTAATCAGTTATAAAATATGTAATTTCTATTATTATTTATTTTTCTAGTTACTAGTATGATTTGATGAATTTCATTTTATAATTGGTTATAATTAATTTTTTAATTATGGTTTAAGTTTTTTATTAGAAGATAACATTTTTTCCATGTAAAATAATGGATAGAATCTAGATATATCTTACAGATCATATTTCACTAAGTTTCAAAGGAATTCAGAATTTATTTTAGATTTTTCATTTAACAATACATTAGATGGAGGTCATATACAATTTATATTTTATAATTTTGTTGTAATACCATGGTTAATATGGGAAAAAGTTAGTAACCATATAGTGAAAGCTATATTTCAAAGAAACTATTATGTTTTTTCACCATGTTGAGAGACACAATCTTCAATTATTTATGAACAAAAAGAAAGAAGTGGTGTAGATAATTTTATATTTGATCAGTTTCCATTTTTGTGTAATAATTAGAGAGATAGGATTCCATTGGAATAAGTAAATGATATTAATACACATGTGAAAAAGACTAGAGATGATGAATTTGGGATAGTGAATAATATAATTTATGTTTCCATAACTCATATGTATAATAAATGTACTAAAATGAAAAATAATAAACTATTAATGCAGTTATATCACGGAAAAAATGTATGGAATTTTTAATACATCCATTATTATATTGTTATATTTTTGAAAGAATTGCTTCCTGATGTTGTAGATATTCCAAAAGATAATTATAAGGAATGGGAGTTAATTAAGAAGCTCAAAATTTCTAATAATACAATTCATGCATTTTTGAAATATGTAAGTTTATTTTTGGGGTAAATAGGGAACTAATAAATATAAAGAATGTTGTACATATTGATGGAAAGAAACTCAATATGGAACACAATATTGTGTTTCATAGAAAGTAATGTGGTCTTTTCCATTTATTCTCAAAATTCAAAATATATTCTTATTTTTATAATTCGAAAAAATATTCAATGTCATGATGCTGAAAGAGTTAAAGGAATTTATGAGTTGGTTCATCCTACAGATAGATTAGCATGGAGAGAATTTGATTCACAACATCCTGATTTTTCAAGTGAGGGTTATAATGTCAGGTTGGGACTATCCTATTATGGTTTTAGTCTATTTGGTTAGATTCTTACTTCTCACAAAATGTGGCCTATTTTTTTAAAATTTATAACATATATCTGTGGACGTGAATGAAAAAACCTTTCACTTTATTGAGTATAATGATATATAATACTTCGGATCTATAAAATGATATTTATTTCTTCATACAAGCATTAATAAGAGAGTATAGTAAGATTTTGTAGATGGGTGCTTTCACATTCTATGTTACTTCCAAAAATATATTTCAGATACATGTTTCCCTTATATGGGATATAAATTATTTCCTTTATTATGCATTGATTTTTGGTTGGAGCATGAACTGAAAACTACCATGTCCAATTTTTATGAAAAATACAGGGTCTAGAAGGATTAAATATCATCATTGTATCAATTTCATGGGGAAAAAATATTCATTCCAATGAATCTTCAATACATGAAGAATCATATGAGGATTGATAATACTATTAACACTGAACAACTACCTCAACATTTTTTAGAAACTTATGATCGTAATGAGTTGAAAGATTTAAGTTATTTTATAAGGGAACAAAAAGATGAAATAAAACAAGAAGAATAATATTGACATTGAAGTAACATAAATTTAGAAAACGAGAAGTATATTTTCAAATTTTCCATATTTGTATACCAATTTGGTATGTTATTGTTTATAATTAAAAGAAATTGAGAGAAAATATGAAAAATGTTGCTTTCAATTGTTCTAATTATTAAAGGGAAGACCAAAGATGACTATAAATCTCTTAGGTACTTGTGGTATATGGGTATTAAACAAGAATTGAAACCTGTGTCTATGGTGAAAACAAATGAAATATTATATGTGAATTTTATGTGATGAAACAATTAGAGAAAAATCAATTTTTGGAAGTATTTTAGAATATTAGGGTTCTTCATATCTATTTTCACAACATATATAAACATGTAAAAAGAATGAATTTAAAGATAAAATATCTAAAAAATAATTATTATCAAATCCTTCATTAGGAATTGATTCCAATAGAAATTCAACATTTTCAATCCAATAATGTGAGGGTGAAAATGATTCACTTGTTATAATTTTTAGATCACATTGTCCAAAAAGATTATCTAATTTATTATTGATTAAAATTCATCAATAGGTTCCATTAATTTTGTGTGAGATGGAAAAATATTTCCTCCATAATTTTACTCTTGAATACTACATTTAATTGTCCAGATTCCAACTGAAACACTTATTGGGTGATCCATTTCTTTTTTATGGATGTATCTTATGAAAAGAAATATATTCATAATGAAATAATATGCATGAAATAGGAATTATCCTAATGGTTCCATTGTGAGCAGTTATCTGGCTCAAGAATGAATGGATTATTTTTCAATGAATTTATCTAATGTGGGAACAAGGTATAACCATCCAATTAGAATTAAATATGAGTATTATGGGTAAATTTAGGCCTTATAATCATCTATTCCCCAAACAAGAGGAATTCATGTGTCATATATATTGTCAACATTGAGCCCTAAAGAGTTGGGTATTGCCCATCTCATAGTCTTTTTTAACTATTGTTTGTTCGATGATGATATCAAGTAAGTAATTTTTATATTTATATGTTATATAATACTATACAATTTCACATATACCATAAATGGTAATAATCATTTTATGTAGGGAATATAAACAAATTATATATAGAGTTCATCGATCTCCCCCTTTGAGAGGGATACAAGATCTTTATAGTTAAGAGTTTTCTATTTGTTTGAAATCAAAGATATGAACTATACATTAATTAAATTTAAATATATATATTCATTTAATTTTGTTTTTTATATACATTTCAGGTTTGGGGTGTACCTATTGACTTAATTTCACTATAATTTAGCGTGTTGGATTTTGGTCCCAATTCTTTGGTTCGTGAATTCAAATCTATAATAATCAATGGGTATAAATTTTTTATAATTGACTGGGTAGTGAAAATGAGAACCAAACATGATGGTTTTATGTTAAATGCTATAGTGGAATGTTATGACAGCACATTAGATATTCATCCCTGATATGAGTATGTCTATAATGAAGGACTTGTTGATAAAATATTTTCACTGTATTACTACTCACAAGGTTGAGTCACTATGATGAAATGTAAAACATTTTATTAAATAATGAAAAATGGAACATTTATTGATGAGTGTGGATTCAATGTGATTGATATGAGTCAATTATTTTCTACTAATGAACCATACATTTTGACGTCAATGTAAAAAAAGTGTTTTATGTGAAATATCATATGAGACCAGATTATATTGTCATTAATTATGTAATCTCAATACATATTTTTCTTGATGATGGGGATGAAATTAACCACTTTAACACCCCCATTGATGTTGAACAAAATATTACATTTTATGATTCATATTGTCCCACAATGAGAGTTGATGTTGAACTTGAAGTAGTGGTGAGTAATATATAGAAGCAACTACATGTGTTCACAGTTTATTCAGTTTACCTTGATGTGGTTTCTTAGGCTGGTGTTAGTGTAATTAATTTAATTTAGTTTACGTTTTGAATGATATGATTTTTATTATTTTTTGGTTTTTTGGAATTTTATTATATTTATTTCAATTCAAAAATATAGGTTTAAAATGGGATTTAATGAAATGTATAAATTGGTTTCAAATTAATGTTACTAAATCCTGTTAGGACATTTTTTATGACGTATTTTACTTTCAATTTGAATACATGATTTTAAAATTAGTCCCTAAAAGATTAAAATTTCATTATTATGAATCTAATGAAAAATACATAAGAATTATGAAGGAAGTGATTGTTTGATGCAAATATATAGATGAACAAGCATGTGTTTCCTCCTCTGGTTCCATTAGTGAGTATAATAATTGTAATATTTTTCTTATTTATTGCATATAATTTCATCTTCATATTATTTTTCAGTTTTTTAGGGACATCCAGTTTGAACATAGTTGACTCCACCTCATCCTACTACCATGGGCCTGAGCGGGGATGCTTCTAGAAATAGACAAAGATCCCGATCTACCCATTTCTACCCAGAACAACCAGAGAACTCCCCATCTACCACAGCATTCCATCTTCCATGTCAGCCTCCAGGTATTTTGACACCCATGCCTCCATCATCATCTCATTTATCCTATTATTACCATACCATGTGTGTGTCGTCTCTAGTGATGTTCCCACCAATGCATCCATTATCATCCCATTTAGTCTCTTCTTCCCATACAATGAATATTCCTCCCCTAGGTATGTTCCTATCCATGCCTCCATTGTCTTTTCATTTAGCCTATTCATCCCATACCATGTATACATTGCCTCCAGTGATGTTCCCACATTTACCATTTTCATATCCTTTGATGTATCCCCAAACTACTACCCATTTTCTACCATGTATATACCACCTACATTTCCTATTATGCATCCAGGATCTGATGATTTTGTTCCATAAACTCCCACTCTAGTGCATGTAGATCACCCTTGGTATACGTTGGAATACACACATCCTTCAAAGACTACTGATCCATGATATCCCATAGATCCATTAGACATTATCGAGTAACCTACATAAGGTTTTTTAATTATAACTATGTCAAATTATATCACAACATTTTTTTAATATTGTATCACGACTTAATGACATAAAGAAAAAATCATGCCGATAATGATAGGTAAAAAATTATGTTTTGATTATAATTAAAACCAATGGAACCAGGGATGTTTTTTTAATATTGTATCAGGTTTTTTTTCAATGGTATCCACTAGAAGTCAATGCGGGCACACTCATATATTAGAATCCAGGAATCACTAAAAAAAATTAATGTTTGATTATAATTAATAAGAATAGATGATAGGTAAAAATGGCTGGAAGTTATAAGTTCCATGGAAAATTTATACAAGTACCATGATTTCATTCTGGTTAAATCGACCTTAGGAAGACACGCCGATAATGACATAAATAAAAAATCATGGTTAGAGATATGGGTAAAAAAAATTTATAAATATATATCTATATTATTATTATATTTATATAAAATAAAATTTTTGTTGTAGATATATTTTAAGTTTCTCAATGGTGAAGTAACTATGGTTTCAAAGTTGATGGATCTCAGGGAGTTATGGCGATCATGTAAACATGAGTTATATATTTTTTGGAGGAGTTATGTTGTTTATGATTTAAAGGGTGTACCAATATTCCTGGACTTCCCAATAAAAAAATATCATAAAATGATCACATAATTGAATACTTTTGATTTTAAGGTATTCTTAATATTTAATGGTTTCCATATAAAATTTAATTCATACTAATTGTATTGAATTTTACATTTTAGGATGCATAAATGAGAAAAAAATAACAAATATTCAATCATGTATCTACAATCATTAGGGCACACTAAAATTCCTATGCATGAGAAGTTCCATGGACATTAATATTATTTGGTAACAATATGTTATTAATGGAAAACATCTTATACATATGGAATCACACTTTTTCTAGATAATCTCTATGTCACGGACTAGCCTAGGTACCTTGGTAACCCAATAGCGGATCCGGTCTGGACATAACCTAATCTATGTTCTTGATCCTCATCAGCTAGTGACTAACACCAAGCATCATAAAACATACAACATGGAATAATTTCTACCACAAAAACATAGAATCAAAGATAAATTATAGAATGCATATCTATAAGAAAAATCCACTGGGAGTAAAAGTAACAAATAACAAAGAGGCATAAAATCCAATGTTCTATAACCCATTGTATTAAACAAGAAAAATATCGCAAAGGTCTCCAATGACACACCACACTATGTCCAATGATCCATAGGTGGATCCACCTCCAAAATATCCCTTCCATTTTCTCACGCCTGGAAGAAGAATGTCCACAAACTCCCGAAACAAAATGAAGTGTGTAAGCCTAATCCCAGTAGGATACCACAAAATATTGTATAAAAGATGCCAAATATAGACTATCCAAAGAAAAACTTCAATTTTCAAAATAAATAGGTTTGGAAATTTAAAATCACATTTAAACAAAACAAGATATACATTTTCCACATGATAGAAAATACATTCAAAGAATAGGATTTTCTTTACAAGGGGAGGAAGTTTTTTAACAAAATTTCTTAAGTAAAAAATTTATATAAAATAGTTCATATAAGTTTATCAGGCATGTAAAGTAGTTATAAAAAACATTGGTATAGATTTATATCTCAAATATAAATAATTAATTGAGCAACATGGTCATCTGCCGAAAGGTACAATAGTATTTACCCGCTATTGGATTTCGCACTCTCTATGTGAACTCAGAAAATTTTATATACACAAGTCCCAATGACACTATCTAAAGGAGACTCATCACAAAACCATCAAGAATGTGACCTGGAACATGTATGTTTTAGATCATTCTCATAGCAATAAGTGTATTGAAATAACTCACTAACTACCTAAAGATTTCATGTAGTATTACATGATTGGTGAAATATTTTAAGACTATTTAAAATATGATCAATCCCATTATTCTATTTCAAAAATTACAATTTCTTTCTTTTTTAAACAAAAATAGGTTTTATTCAAAAACATTCCCATTTCACAAGAAAAACCCACTAGGTTTCTTGAAAAACATTTTAATCCATTTAAAAGTTTTAAATTCATTCAAAACTAATTCCATCCGCTGAACCATTTTTTTACCAATTAAATTCAACCATTCAATTGAAAAAATTTCCATAAAATCCACAATTTATATTCAATAATTTAAATCAGAAAACATCCATTAACCCACCCCAATTGAATGGAATTTGGGTTTCCAAAATTTCAATTCAAAAATCATTTCAAATCCTCCAATTTATTGGAATTTATTTTATCAAATAAATTGAAAACAATATTAAGAAATTGATGTTAAATAAGTAATTGAAATCAATCAATCAACACAATGGTAATAAATAAGCAATGTTGGGATGGAAAACCCTACCTATTTCCCAAAGAACGACTCTCGTAATGACACCCGTCAATGAGGATGAATGTGAATGAGATCTCAAAACTCAACCTTGAAGGAAGATAAATCACCACATGACATAGATTCCTAAATATATAGATAATCTATAAAAAATACAAGAGATGAGAAAGAGAGGAACTTGAGGAATGAATGAAAAAATAGATAACCCTTACCCGAGAATTACAACACAAGTGGAGCAATTATACAATGATGATACGATCAAACTGGAAGGAGGGGTTCCTCTGAAAAATTCCTAAGAAGGGTCTAGGGTCAAGAGACAAGAGATTTTAAATAAAATGGACTGAGATGAACTACTGATCGTTCATTTTAAAATGAGACACGGCCAGTGTCATGACGTGTACCTCAGGGCCATGATGTGTATTACATGATGGATATGTTATTCCAAAATAGCCATCACCTCATATTAAAAACATAAATTTAACCCTTAAACAATGTGTACCTTAACTATACAATGTGTACCTTCTCACAACACGATCTCCCAATACACGACATGATCTCCAAGATCATCACATGTAACCAACACCAATAACATGACATGTACATCAGGTACACGACATGTACCTTTTGTTGAATTTGAATTAATCCTATAAAAATTACATAAAATGATTTTTAATAGAAATCCTACATAGAAAATGTAGAAAAATTACCTGATCTAGGTAACGAGATGTTATAACCTCCCCATAATAAAAACTTTCTTCCCCCAGAAAGCCTATTAAGAAGCTTCCCTACTAAAGAGATGAGGATACTAATCTCTCATCAGTACCTTACATTCCCATGTCTTGTGACTATCAAAGCTATTTTTCAATAGTACACAAACCAAATGTATTGTCTTCCAATGAAGCAGAATGGTCTCATAATCACTAATCATGTCTAGTTTCTCAGTCAAAGATAAATCTAGCATGATCTCAAGATCACTCCATCTGAAAATGAGATATAGGCCAGATAGATAAATTCTCAGCTGCGATACATGGAACACATTATGTATTGACGTCAGCTGTGGTGGAAGCTCTTAATGTTATGAAAATTTTCCCACCTGATCAACAACCTCGAATGTTCCCGCAAGTGAGGAGAAGGCATCCATTGATTCCCAAGTCATCGATGCCCCAACCAGGGTGAAACCATTAATAACACCTGATAAAAACTGAAAACTCCAAAGCTCTATGATGTTGATCAACATAAGACTTATATCAACTCTGTGTTGTCAACATCCACTAATGAATCAGCTAGATCTTTTTTTCATCTTCTGTACCAGGCTTGGTCCAACCAATGAACTTTCACTATCCTATGACCAAAATAATAGAGATTTACCAGGATGACCATGAAAGGCCTTAAAAGGTTTCATTCTGATCGTGGAATACTATCTATTGTTGTAATAAAACTCAACAAGACTTAAGTGATCATCCCAAGCCTCACCGAGGTCAAGAACCCATGCACAAAGTATATCCTCAACAATCTCTATAAGTCATTCCACCTGGATATTTGAATGTAGATAGTAGGTCATGGTCAAATGAACTCAAGATCCCAATGTCTTCAGAAGGCCTCTACGAAAGAGAGATGTGAGAAAAGGATCCCTATCAGATACTATTGAAGATATAACTAAATTAAAGAAAACAGTCACTTTCATATAGAGATTTCCCAACTCCTTAATATTGGATGTATCATGACTGAGTATAAAGTGAGCCAAATTTTCTAGTATATCGATCACAACCCATATTTCATTATTATATCTCTTAGTATAATTGAACCCAACAAAAAAGTCCATAGAGATATCATCCCACTTCCAAGTAGGGAGTGGACGTGGTATAAGAAAACCTGAAGGTTTCTTGTGCTCATATTTCACATGTTGGCTCCTATAGCAATGAGAGAAAAACTCAGCAATGTATTGTCTCATACCTGTCCACCAGAATTACCACCTCATGTCATATAATAAATTTTTTGGTTCTGAGGTCCACATCCCACTGAGATTTTTAAAAATCCCCCATCATTTCCCTTATTTCTTCTAACATGAAAACATTGAGGTTCTGATAGCATTGAACACCCTCTTTTGATAACGACCACTGAGAAATTGTCTTCCAACCATAAAGGGATTATATATTTCTATATAACTCATCATCAAGCTCTTGATCTTGAAGAATCATCTCGAGAAGAGTAGAAGTCAAATAAACCCTAGCTAATGAAGCATCAACCTCATCCTCCTGAACTCGAATATGCAACTGTGAAAAGAGATCCATCAAATTCCACTCTTCTGAAGACTATTTACCTACTTGGGATAGAAGTTTAATGGTCAATTCATTAGAAAAAACAATCTATTTCCCTGGGTTATAGGCAATGTTAATGTCAAAATACTATAGGTACTCTACCCAACACCACTTCTAAAGATTAAAATATTTTTTAGAGAAGATATATCTCAGGCTTTTTTTGGTACGAATACACCATAAATGTTTCTTCAAAAAGGTAGTTCCACCAACTTTTATGTGCGTGCATCACAACAGAAATTTCCAAATCATGGGTAGGATAATTCTTCACATGTGGAATAATTTAAAAATATCTATATAATACTACATGGTCACCCTTTATAAGAACATAGAAGAAGACTAAACTTGATGCATCAAAAAATACCACATAGCCCTATGCTACTTCGGGAACAGTTAACACCAATGTAGTTGTCAACATACACTTCAGCTAAAAAAATAACTCTGAATTTTAGCATCCCACACAAACATCTCCCCTTATGAGTCAGAGCAGTATTTTGATAACCCAACTTCTATTAGTCATTCATGAACCATCGGTAATATATGGCTTATCCCAAGAAACTCTAAAACATGAAGACATTTAACGGTTTCTCCCACATCAAAATGACCTTAACCATTTCAGGATCAACAAATACGACATGTTCTGACACCATGTGTCCCAATAATTTTACTTTCAGAATCCATAAATCACACTTTGAAATATTGGTATAAAGGCAGTGATTTCTTACCAGATTCAGAAAAATTCTTATATGTTTCTGAAGATCCTCCTCAGAGATGGAATAAAAAATAATTTCATCAACAAATACTGCCACAATGGTATGAAGATACTCATCAAATATATCATTTTTAAAGTCCATAAAAATAGTAGGGGTATTTTTCATACCAAAGAAAAAAACAAGGTACTCAAAGTGTTTGTACCTGATTAAAAAGGTTGTTTTTAGAATGTTATATTCTTTTATCCTCAACAAATAGTTACCATATTAAAGGTCGATCTAGGAAAACCATTTAACCCCTTTTAATTGATCAAATAGATCTTCAATCCATGGTAACATATATTTTTTCTTTATAATAAAATGATTGAGCTTTCGATAATCAACACATAAGTGAAGGGAACTATCAACCTTCTTAGTAAAGAGAACTAGAACTGACTAAGGTGACACACTTAGATGAATAAAGCCTTTCTCAAGAAGATCATCCAACTGAGACTTTACATCTTTCATCTTAGATGGTTCCATTTAGTAAGAGGGGATAAAGACTAATTGAGTTTCAGGCATTACGTAAATAGAAAACTCAACCTCTCTCACCTGTGGCAGACTAGAGAAACTCGAATGGAGCACATTGGAAAACTCAGTGACAACTGGAGAAAGATCACTACCCATTGAATCTTTCCCCTGGTCAAAAGAAAACACTAATATCAATTTCCCCAACTCTGGAAAAGAGGTATAACTCAGCTTTAACATGGGTCCCATTCTCCTTGGAAAATAACAGACACACCACTAGGTGTAGTAATGTATACCCATCAAAGATAACAATTAATCCAACCTTTGTTATCAATGAGCCAATCCATCTCAAATATGACGTCAATAGATTTCATATAAAGAATAAAAAAACCATGATAGATCAAATTTTGATAGAGATAACACAGAAGCATGAATATGGAGACCCATCTATCTCTTCAGACCAAGGGGTGTAGTAATATCTATTTCAAATATAGTTTCTCCATATGAAGATTATGAAGGTTAACAATATGGGTTGAAATAAAAGACTGAGATGCACCAATATCGAAAATAGTAGTCAATAATGATGAATAAATGTTAATGGTACCTCCCACAGTCATTGGACTCGTGTCTGCTTCCTCTGGAGGATCTTACACTATGTAATGAAGCTTCATTCCAGATGCTTGAGGATAGAACCCATTTTAACATGAATCATTTGATTGAACCACATTTTCATTAGGAGATAAGGATTCTTTCCCACTAAGTAGAGTAGAGAAGTGATGTCAAAACCTCTATAATTTTCTTGAATATCCATAGGGGAAATAGATCATGGGTGCCCCCATGAAAACCCTCTAAGAATTTCCTAGATTTCCACACTAGTAGAATGTCAAAGAACATTCTCATAAAGCTATAGGTGGTATAGAATGACTTCGACTTTTAGAAAATAAATTCGGATCATCATGCTTTTTTTCCATTAAAGGAACCAATGATGCCACTAGAAAAAATAGGAAACCCCATTATCCCTGACATGCCATCCTATCCATCTTTACCATCATCGCCATATCTAGCACATAACATAAGTGAGAAAATTCAGTAAGAAAACATGAGAATGGATATCTAATTAAAGTCCCAAATCGAAATGTTGAGCCTTCATCCTCTCATTAGATACTATCTATGGTTCAAACTACTCCATATTAGAAAAGTGATTTGAATACTGAGTCACAATTTTGTTGGAATGATCAATCTTGAAGAACTATACATACTTAGAAAGAACCATGAACTCTGGATAGAACTGATTGGTGAAAAGAACTTTGAAGTCTATAATCTGTAATCTCTCATGCTTCTCTTCCATCACAACCATGTTCCACCATAACCTACTTGGTCCCTCCGTCTCGAAGGTGGAACACTTCACCCTAATCACATATGGTATCACCAAGAACTCAAAAAGATTCTCTATCTTCCCCAACCATTCCTCAACATGTTGAGGATCAGGGGAGCCTTTAATGATTAGTGCCTTCTATCGAAGTAACTCTTCAGAATGATTCTGAAGAACCACCCCCTGAGGATCCACAACAGGATCCTGAGTGGGAACTGGAGGTGGTGTATGTCCTAGATCTTTATAGTGAACACAATCATCTCAACCAGATTTGGATCAACACCAAGATTTGTTTGTTGATGTTCACCAGGATCCTTTTATTGTATCTGATTCATATGTCTTCTCGGAGGCCTGATTCTACACAACATCTATATATAAAATAAAAACATTAAATTTAAACTCAAACGGATTAAGAAGAGAAAATATTCTCAACATAAGGGGGATACAAGATTTGGATTTCAACCTACCCAAATCTATATCGGCGAAAGTCTAGAAGAAATCCACAAGTCATCATTCTTTAACCACCCCTGGTGACTTAAGGTTTATTACGGTGAGTGATGGCTGGGCACTCAATCGAAACCACCTTTTATGTCCTAACCTGATTTCAAAAATGCACACTGACTTCAAGAATAATGTTGAAACCCCTCCATCTAATACCAACGAGGGCCTGCTGATAGCACAAAAACCCAACCTTAGCATGGTTGTTGGGTCATGGCCTACATGGTTCCACCAGTTGCCCACTAGACACATCGTCCCCACCTCGGGGCCACCCACGTGCCAGAATGGGTTGTCTGAATAATGGAAGTCTCCATTGGCCAACACACAACCTTCCTAGTGTGCTTTTCCCTCACTCACACACACCCTATGAAAAAACCCAAGAGCTCACCCATTCTGATCACTACTCTAGGCCATGAATGCTTAACACTGGAGATCTAATTAGGCAGGTTCCTGGAAAAGAAGGGTCGCCTTTTTAACATGAGCCATATAATTTACTACTTTAACCCTCTATCTTTCTGGTTTGTTAAATTAACCCCCCCCCCTTTAGAACACAACGCCCTTGTTGTGGGCCCTTAATCTCAACTGAGGCGGTGCACCACACTGAAGGCTGGGTACCACCCTTCATACCAATTTGTCATGATCCAGCCTGGGTACCCTGGAAACCCAATAACCGAGCCGGTCCTGACCTACCATGAATGGCGTTCTTAATTCTAATGGTTCGACGACTAGCATGATGCATCAGAAAATATATAAGTGAGAATTATTTCTTCCACACAAACATAGAAAGAATGATAAAAGATAGAATGCATATCAATAGAAAAACTCCACTAGGATTAAAAGTACCAGAATACAAAGAGGCATAAAAGCCAAAGTACTACCACCGAAATTAGTAAACAAGAAAACAACCCCAGGGTCCCCATGGACACCTCTCACCAAGTCTAGTGCTCAATAGTTGGATCCACCGCTAAGAGATCTCTTCTCTTTTCCAGAGCCTAGAAGAAGAAAGTTTACAAACACCTAATGGAAAAAGTAGGGCATGAGCCTAAGACCAGTAGGATACCACCAATGGTTCCATAACATATTCCAAATATATATTATCCAAATAAAAACATCAATTTTCAAAATAAATAGGTTTGGAAAATTAAAATCATATTTAAATAAAAAATGCTATACATTTTTAAAATGTTTAAAAATACATTCAAAGAACGATATTTTCATTACAAGAAATGGTACATTTCTATAATAGTGTATTATGTAAAAGATTTATATAAAAAAGATTTTATAAATTCAGCAAGAAAGTAATGTAGTTTAAACAAATATTGGCATACATTTATATCTCAAATATAAATAAATAAGCGAGCAACATGGTCGTCTTCCAAAAGGTATGATAGTATTAAACTGTTATAGAATTCCTCACTCTCTATGTGAACTCATAAAAATGTGTATAAACACATCCCTATGACACTGGCCAATGAATACTCCTCACCAACCCATCAGGGATGTTACCCACCGCATGTATGTTTTAGAACGTTGTCTTAGCCTAGAGAGTATCCAAATAACATACTAAATACCTAAGAATTTCATGTGATCTTACATGATGGGAGAACGATTTTAATACTTTTTAACATATGATCAATCCCATTCTTAAATTTCAAAAATGACAATTTCTTTCTATTTAAAACCAAAATAGGTTTTATTCTAAAATATTCCTTTTTCACTAGATAAAACCACTAGGTTTCTATCAAATCATTTCAATCCATTCACATGTTTGAAATTTATTTAAAACTAATTCCATCATTTAAACTGTTATTTTTCCAAATTAAATTCATCAATTCAATCAAAAACATTTCCATAAAATATGAAATTTAAATTCAACAGTTTAAATCATACAATTTCCAAAAACACACCCAAATTCAATGGAATTTTGGGGTTTTCTAAATTTCCTTGCCAAAACAAATTCAAATACTCCAATTAATTGAAATTGGGTTCTTATCAATGTAATTGAAAGATATATTAAGCCATTTAATTTAAATTGGAAAATGAAATAAATCACGAAATACAATGGTAAAAAATTTTGAAAGTAGGGATGGAACCACCTACCTATTTCCAAAAGAATGAATCCTGGAAAGGCAACTCTTAAAGAGAACGAAGGTGAAGAAGATATCAAAACTCAACCTAGATGAATGATACAATAACACATGAAATAGATTCATCAATCCTTATATGATCCATCAAAAACTCATGAGAGGAGAAAGAGAGGAACTTGATGAATGAGAGAAAACAAGAGGGAACCCTTACATGGGAATCACACCGCAAGCAAAGTAACTATTAAAAGCTGATCTGATCAAACCAGAAGGAGGGGAGCCTCTATGAAGTTCTTAGGAAGGGTCTAGGGTTGAGATAAAAAAGGTTTGTAATGAAAAGGATTGTTTAGAACTACTCAAAATGCATTTTAAAACTAGACGTGTGCTGGGTCACAACTAGTACCCCAGGGTCACAACAAATAGTCCATGCTGGATAAGTTACGCTGAAAAGCGCATTGCCTCAGATTAAAAACTGATATTTGACCCATAAATGATGTGTAACTTTGGTACACGACATTTAACGACTCACAAAATGATCTCTGAGTTCACGACATGATCTCCCAGTTCACGACGTGCAACCAGCACGAAGTACACGATGTGCACTTTAGGTATATAGCATATTTTTGTTCTGTAGTCTGTAGTAAACCTAAAAAATTCACATAAAAGTATTTTTAACCAAAATGGAACATAGAAAAGGTGTAAAATATAACCAATCAAGGTGACTATATGTGAAAACATATACTTAAAATCATAATGGAATAAATAATGTAAACATACTCTTCTTCCATTTTATAGTTGTGATATGCAGTGAACATTTCATTAATCATAATATATTATATCTCTTATTTCAGTTCTTGCTGATGAGTTTTCATGGTGTGTGATTCCATGTAATTTTTTCATAAATTTTTATCTAGAAATATATTTTTATGTTATTTAAAAAATAGTTGATGCACTAGATGTGTATCTAATTTAGTCATTCTTTTTAACTTCAATCTCTCACTGAGGCTACTGATTTGGATTTGGGGATTCTATAAATTTATTGAAATATCAATTTAGTACTGTAATGAATAAAAGAGTATATGCCTATTAGAAATTTTTTCTACTAGGGTAATATTAATTTTTAATGAATGTTGGTATTGTTCATTTGGATTTTATTTCCATTTTCAGTACCTAATAATAGATGATATTTATGGAATGTACATAATTAGTGGATAAAATTATAATGTTTTTATGATTATAATTTATTTATAAATTTTTTACCAATGTTTAACACATGTGTAAATTTTTTAATTTTTATTCATTCTTAAATAATTGAAATTTATTATTGTGAAATATTATAAAATATTTATTATTTTAATATATGTATACTTATCAACACCATTTTTAGCAAGAATTATTCTAAATCAAAGGGATTGAAGTGAAATAAATGCGTAATCATAAGAAAAGATTGTATGTTTTTATTTATATTTAAAATATTTATATGAAATTGATAATTAAAAATATAGTTCATATTTTTATCTATCTTCCTTAGAGGTCCTTGAAGATAAATAAGATGGGAAATTTTGTCCAAATGAATATTTGATTCAGGTATTAGGTGAGGATCCTTATGAGAGAGTTTGATGTTGACCTAGGAAAAAGATCATCCCCATTAGGTATTGACCCTCATCTGGATCTTCTCAAAATTTTCAAAACCTTGAACATAAAAATTCAGGTTCAAAAGTAGTTGAGGGAAAATCAAGCTTTAAATGGACCTGAAATAATTCAACTAATCAATGAAAACTTCCTGAAAGCTATGCCCTTTATAATTCTATCACTTCCATCAGAGGCTTATATTACTATTGATTCATATATTGTATCAATGAACAATTTAAATGATACCATTTTTGATGAAAATGATGGTCTGAGTGGCTGTCAAGATAATGGTGGTGGTGATAATGTTTCTAATGTTGTTGTTGTTGATGAGGTTGATAATGATGGTAATGTGATGTAGTTTATTTTCTACATTAGATGATTCTATTGGTGATGAGGATTTTGTGGATGGTAATGAGGATAAGGATGTTTATTGATGGGGGAGGTATTGATCCTCAACATCTATAACTTAGTAGCAATGAGACATGTAGAAGATGTTTGATGACTTGAATTGTTTGGTTGTTTAGATGTATATGTATTTTTTAGTATGGTAAATTGTTTGAAAATTATTTCAAGAATTTGGTCAAATGATGATGATAAATTATTTTTACTACACTTAGTTTGTAAGTTTTGTTTTTTTATTTAGTGGTTTAGGAGTTGGAATAGGTGCTTCTACTACCAAATGGGGACATCTACCTATACCCACGGTTTAGAGAACTATAGGTATAGATATATACCCATGGTTTTAGTGAAACCTTGTGTATGATAAAATATATAGGGGAAGTACCCATTCCTCCATTATAAATTTCTCTAAAAACCCATGGGTATATCTTATACCCATGGTTTTAGAGGCTATAGAAATAGTTTCAAACCATGGGTATATGATGCTTTTATAGTAGTGTTTCATACCAATTTAAAGTATAAAAATTCATTAGAAAGACTATAGTTGGAAAATGTTTATCCAAAATGAACTAATGAAAATTTAAAACTAATTCCAAATAAAATTTTACTTTGGAAATCATCTAAAATAAAATATATTTTTTGATAAAAATAGGAATCTCTTACTTTTCATTAAAAAATGAAAATTTTTATATAACTATCAAAAATTAATCCTATGATAAAAATGACATGATGATTTAAAAAATATATATATTTTTTGAAAATTAAAAGTATAAAATTTATATATGCTAATTAGGATATTCTCTAATAACAATGAAATAAGAATCATTTTTGTAGAAATTTTTTTCTAAAGTATAAAATCACTATACTAAAAATTGAGTGACTATTTATAAAGAATTTATCAATATATTTTTATTAAGTAGGAAAATTATTTATATTTAATGAATTTGTTAATTCTATTAATACCTCCAATTAATAACCACTCTTATTCATAACCAAAAATTTTATGGCTAGATTATAGTGTTTATATTTAAATAATAATATTTTATGGTTTGTTTATGCTCAATAGTGTGTGTCGTCGATGCTGTCAAACCTAGTATTATTTTTAAAATCTAGAGGGTTACATAAAACATCAATAGAATTCAACTTACACAAAACAAAATTCAATATGAACTCCTACAAATAAAAAAAAGATGAAAACCCTCAAATCATTCTTATGAAACCCCCCTTAATTAGTTATTTTATTGAATTCCAAATAAGTTTTTAATGAAATAATTGTATTTTAAATACTTTTTGAAGAATCTTAAATTATTTTACTATAACATTAAAATAATTTTAATAGTTTTTTTAAAATATACCCATCCTATACAAGAATAGAACATTCAAAAAACATTTTACACATCCAAGTTATTTCTATAAATCACTCGATGAACTAAACCAAAACAATATAAACAAGTAATTTACATCCAAAATCACTTCATTTTAGATCTAAGAAGATTAAACATAATTTAGGAAACTAATTTACATTTAACAAATGAAAATTCATACAATATTTATTTCCCACCTTTATTTTAAAAATACATTTATAAAATATCCCTTTTTAAATCTTAATAAATTTTCCATATCCAATTGAATATCCATCAGATTTTGAAATCATTTCTCAATTTATGGAATTCGGAATTTTTAAAGGCAATGTAGAAATTTTCATTACAAATCCTATTATAATTAAATAAAAAATAAAAAATTCACTCTTGTAATAAACCCTTTTCTCTTGTAAATTAATCATACTGAAGAATACAAAAAAATTAAAATTATCAAGAAATTTTTATTGAAAAATATGAAAAATTAAAAAAATCTTATGGTTTAGTTGAATGGTCTAGAAAACCTTCTGATAACCTTATAAAGTCTACTAAATATTACCTATAATGGTCTCAAAGGGACGTGAATTGGTTTTCAGGGTATCCACAGTAAACATGGGATTGTATGTATATTCTAATATTGCACTTAAAAAAAATGAATTTATCAAAATAACCGATAAAACCATAATATGAATTAGGAAAACACAAATAAATAATAGAGATATTTAAATATAATAATAATTTAAATCTATTTCTAAGACACTCCCATGATGAATAATAAACCATATCACATCATGATAGGTGGTGAGAGGTTATGTAATGGGGAATTATCTCTTGATTCAGGACAATCCTATCTCATGTCTACCATTACTCCCCAAATAATAACAAGTCTTTGATTCCATTTTTTCTTGAACCAACAGTGTATACCCTTGAATATGATACCCAATCCAGCCCATGACATGGCCCCAAAGGTAGTTTCGATCCTAAAGGCATGAAAGTAATTCGACGCATAAAATTTACTCTATTGGGAATCATTTAACCTAATAGGAAAATCAAATAAGGTAATTATACATAGAAATATAGCATGACCATTTTATATGTTGGAAGACGAGGCCCAAAAAAATATTAAACTAAATAATAATTTTGATGTTAAACAAGGAATAAACTGATTAAACTATATGAATAAATAAAAACCATAAAATAATAAATGCATCAAAGACATACCAGTATTATAAAATTCTATATTACAAGTGAGATATGAATACAAAATAAGGATAAAAAAATAAGAAATCAAAAGGGTTGACACAGTAAAAGTATCTAAAATTAAAAAATACCAAAATACCCATTTCCCTATGCATGTGAAACATATTTACTTTCCATCTCCAAAGACCCAAAAAATTTGGCGTCCAACTAATGCATCCATGTAGAATCAGTGATAAACCTGAAATGTAATAGGAATGAGAAATAATTTCCCAATAGGTATCTCCCACACCCCATACATAATCATTAAATATATATCCATTTCATACTAGTTTTGAAGTACATATGAAATGTATGTCTTCATATTATCATTTAAGTAAATTAATAGATTAATTTCCTTTTATAACATACTATTTATATAAATTCATATATCTTTTACAAGTAAAATAACTGTATATTCCTTTTTAGAATTAAATGATATAAGATGGAGGGAAATATTTTTTTAAAACTAAATTTATGTAATCCAAAATCCATGTCACAAAACAATATGCATATCTACAATGAAATCACAAGCATCATCATTGGACCCTAGGATCCTAAAGGAAATTCCTAGAAAACCTAACATAAAACCTATATACATGGGAACTAAATATAGAATAACCTACCATAAGACTCAGTATCACCCTACCTAAAATGAGTATGGGGGAAATCGCCTAGTCCGAGAAATTGTTTTTCTGTGGGTCATTAGATAGATAATGAAAATAAACTAGTGTAGTATGTGTACCAATATTTCACACATAGATACCTAGGTTTTTACAAGACACATATATAGATATCAGCTAACAAATTTTCATTTAATAATAAAATCATATCAATAAGAAAATAACTCATCCGCATATTTGAACACTCTTCATAGTAGAAACCCATTTTAATTATGAACTAATAAAGAGTTTGTATACACCTCCCTTTACTGGGGAAAACATGACTCATAATTTCCACATTTACATTTCAACAAATATCTCAAAAAATATGAAAGGGAATCCTTCTTTTTTATCACCATTATAAATCTATTTTATAAGGATCCAATTAAGACATGATCATATTCTATTAGAAAACATGTTAATAAAACACATATTAAAAAAATCATATATACATAATAAAGAAACTATATTAATTGATGTGTATATAACAACCTTTTTAGATCCAAATAAAATAATGACTAGGAAATAATTCACATTACATTTTTTAAAACAAATACACATATTTTTATGAGGAACTTCCTTATACGATCCATTCAGACATTAAATTGAACACTAGGTGTTCATGGAATACTAAGAAAAGATATAAACCATAAAAAATAAGGTAATGTAATTTAAAATTCAATGAATTTCCAATAAAATATATACCCATTTTGAAAAATCTATAATATATACTTAATTTAATTTATAAAACACTTAAATCAAACCTTAAAATTTAATGTGTAATCATGGTCATAAATTTAATACTTTATTTATGGATAAAACTAACTCAAATTTATCACTTACACTATTAGTAGTATAAATTTAATATAATAGTGAAATAAATTCTTATAATGAACATGAATAAACCCTAAATCAAACAAAAACAAATAAATTATGAGTAGAAGGAAAATCATTTTTTGATGGGACCATACAAATTAAAGAAGAGAGGATAAATTAAAAGAAGAAGAGAGAACAAAGAGTTCTAGGTGCAGTTAAATTAAATAATAAAAAAAATAAAATTATTAAATAATATCAATAAGTATGTATTAGGAGAGGAAGAAGGGGTAGATACACTTTAAGGATGATGGAATCTAATGGTAAAGAGGAAAACCCCAAATGGGTTTTACATTTTAAAAGTTGAATATGAGAATCACATAATTAAAAACATGGGTTGAAACATTCAATGGTTTGAACCTAAATGAAACAAAGTTGCTATCCACTAATTGGTATTACCAAAAAACAAATTCCTCATCCACTACGGCATGGTTTTCCACCAATATGGTGATGAAGTCTCTTGACCAAGATCCCTTGTGCAGACTCCCTAGTCCACAACACAACATATCCCAATCAAGTAGAAAAAACGATCCCAAGCCTCATGAAAATATGATTTATCTTCTAACACTACAAAAAATATCATTTATCACAACAAAAATTTATAATTTATTTATCTTTTCAAAAATTCATCATCTTCGATAGCTTGTGGTGCACACAACATCGGGTTTAAACAAAACTGAATACTTCATTAAGTTATTATTATTTAAACATGACCATTATAACCTATCTATTAAGTTAGAGGGTATGAATAGGAATAAATAAATTATTAAAATTATTATTTTTACATTTGTATAAAATAAATTCAACATTTATCTATTTATTAGAAATAAAATTATAATCATATGAAATAAAAAGAAATTACTTCTAGAAAACTGTATATTTCTAAAATGTAGATTAGTCACGATCTGAATAGAAAATTTAAAATTAATTTTTTACTCTATTATAATATTAATTTTTAGAATACAATTATATTTTAAATCTTTTTATTGAAATTAAAAGTGTGTAAATATTTTTTATTTTTTAGAAAATATTAATTTTCAGTGAATAGTGAGAATATAGTTTTTTTATAAAACAGACATTTATATTTAATAAATAATGTACCAATAATATTTTCATTTATTGTAAAATTATCATAATTATTATTTATTTACATTAATTATAATTAATTACATTTGAATCATCTTTATATTAAATTTTAGTATATGTTTTTTAGGCTTTAGAAAACATTTTTCTGAAAATATTTTTATAGTGTATAATGTTTATCGATTTAAAATAATTAAAATTAACCATAAAAAGAATTATTTAAATAAAATTTATAGAATATATATATATATATATATATGAATTTAAATTCATTTATTTTTTATTACATTTCATATAGTTATTATGAAATGATCTTTTGCTTTAAAAATAAATTTCTTGAAAACCCATTTCTTTGACACGCTTGTGGGTATAAGATTTAATTAAATTCTAACAATTATGAAAGTTGAATTTAGAAAAACTGGATTCCATATATTTAATCATAATAATTTATATTATCTAATAAAGTTAACTTAAATTTTTACCATAATGAATAGTAAAAAAATAATCATTATTTACCACATTAAAGGTAAAAACAGGTTTACCCGGGGTTAAACTAAAATTATTGTGGTTAAAAGAGATCCAAAATAAGTATAATTACTATTTTATAATCATATTTATCCCTTATTTCATATAATTTTACTAATTTTTCTCATTTAGATTCAATTCGTTATGAAATAAAACATGGTTGGAATTATTTCCTTAAACAATTCTAAGCGTGTCATCACCCCCATTTATAAAATGACATCATATCCTCTCAAGTATACACTTAAAAACCCAGTGGTTAAAAAAATACATAAACAAAAAACATTCTAAATTCCCTCCCCTCATATTAGAATCAATTGTTTTTTTATAAATCATACCTAGGATGGATTTTGTGAAAACCAATCTGAAGAATATGTAACATCCTTAACCAAGAATTTTATTTTATTTCTTCATCCACTTAGCTAAAATATTATTAAACCATTATGATAAAATAAAATAAATATATTCAATATATTGATATTTTTTATGTTAATTTCCATACTGACAACCATATCCTCCCTCCCCTGCTCAAATGGGAAACAACACTGTTAATCATATGTATGACAAACCACCTAGTGAATCAACGTAATTCATTTTCCATAACAACATATCACACATGGATATAATGATTTATATATTTATTATATATGATCAATTTATTTATTAAATTATAATATCATATATATCTCTTATCATTTCATTCCACATAGAGTATGATAACGTCGCTCGTTTGTATAACGTATTACCGCCTCACGAAGCAATGTGATTTGTTTTTCACTTACACAAGATATGGAAGGTAATAAGAATTAATATAATGTATATATATAAAATTAATGAAAATTTAATCATTTTGTAAAGGAAAAATATTATATAAGTTTGTATCCTACCATCCATTGATTAAATGGTAATGTCGTTCGTGTGTATGATAGACTACTGCCTCATGAAGTGAGGTGATTGATTTTTTTACTCCAGTGCATGGATGATATATGTAAGGGTATTTAAATAATTTTTATGATATATTATATTATAATTATAATAATATTAATATATAATAATTATTTCTTTTTTTAAATCATAATCTTGAAAAAAATTGAAACAATGTTCATGCGTATGTACGACCTAATGTCTCCAGTAATGATTTATTTAATTTTCTATATCAATATTTTAAGGAATTATAAAAATAAATTTAAAATATCTATATATTATATTTATATCATTTTTATATTTATGTAGATTGTGTAACCTTGGTCAAATAAATAGGACTTAAAATACCAAAAACCAAATATATATGAAAAACAGAACTATTATCACTCAAAACATGCTTTTAACAAAGAATTGTTAACAAATGAGTATTAAAAGGTTATGAGTAAATCAGTTATGGTATGATATATATATATATATGTGTATGGTTCTATAATATATGTATAATAAACCTTTATTTATTGAATAGGAGGTTTGAACACATATTATGGAATTTGAGACATAAGGTAAGATGTCTTTATAACCCTCCCATTTCTTCAGGTTATTTCCATTCTCCCTAAAACTCACATTATCTCACATTAATTTTATTAAATTCATCTAAATTGCATATATATGTCTCTCACATGTATACCGATATAATTATCTCTTTATTTCAGGGGGTAACACCTTCATTATGACCATATCTCAAATCACTTATTTATGTAATCTCTTTTGATTATGTTAGGATACAAGATTATAAATCCCATTTCGTTCCATGGGGATTTATTATATTTATGAAATATAATTGATACCATAATTTAGTAAGAATATTAATATATATTAAATTAATGTGATGGTTGGATCATAATTATATATCCCTCTAATGGATTGGGTAAATTTTTATTTTCATGAGACATTATGTGTGGGATTAAGAAGTGACTATAATCCATTATGGTACTCTGTCCACCATGTGATGTTGTTGTTGTAGATAACATTGATATATATTTAAGTGATCTTTTATGTTATTACCAATTTCCTGTGTTTCCATGATCCTAATATACCATGATACTTATGTTATGCTACCATTTGATTACTCTCATTTCTTCTAATTTATGATACCATGTTATACCTTTGACTAACAAGCTATGATTATTTATCATATTTATTCCCTTACTGAATTTTGTTTCTAAATTTTTTTTTCATTTATTCCCCATGTTAATTTCGGAATATTTTTGTTCTTTAATTGATTTTAGAAGATCACTATAGGGAATAAAATAAGGATTCCATGTTTTATATTCCTTTTATGTGTTAATAACTTTGTCTTCCAAATATAATGTGCCTTTATGATCCTTATTTTGTATTAATGTATTGTTTTTGTATAGAAATAATTTAATATTATGTGTAAGAGAATTGGTTCTCTATATTTGGTATCATAGAAATTGATTATTTATCCTTTCGAACTAGGATGCGGAAACTTTTTTGAGATCTGTAGGGATAATTTTAGGTATAATAATAAGTGTAGAAAAATATCCTAACATCTTGGTGAAGTATAGAGATATAGGGTTAGGATTAATTAAATAGCTTTCTCAGTAGTAAGAGTGAATGTGGTTTTGATATATATATACCTAGGGGTAATACCTCTGAAATCCTTTGTCGGGATATACTCGAGTATTACTTGGTACCTAAAAACGGTCTTTACTATAGACCTAGTTTGATACTCCTAAGGTATTAGATATAGAAATTTGAAAAATATTTATAAACCATTATAAATTAATTTAATTAATTATTAAGTTACAAAACCCAATAATAATCATTACCGTATATAATTTTGTTTGAAATATAGAGGCCCTTAAGTCATAAACTAATTTTAATTTATATTTTATCCCTTATAAGTTTATAAGATTCCTTTTGTTATGTTAATTCATTCTCATCTAGTGTTTTTTAATATTTTTAGTCAATGGTGGGAAATTAGAGAATGAATGTAGAAAAACAATCTGATGAAAAATGTAATGATTTTCCTAACTAGTACCCCACCTAATGAGAATAGAGGTCAAGATTCTAGTGAATGTTCAAAATGATCTATCTAGAATTACAATCAACAACTGTATCATTTTTTAATGTATAAAGGAATCAAAGAATATAATTATGGAGTCTCATGGTTGTCAATATTCTAATGATGAAAAATAAATGATGATTGATTTTTCTACATGACAAAAATGTGGGAAGAGGTACCATGGAAAATGCATTAATAGAATTATAAGATGATTTAGGTTTGAAAAAGAAGGGAATAAAGAATCCAATTTCCAAATAAAAATAAATAGTTTGGTTAAAAAGATACACTGAAATAAATTTCAACCTAAGGCATCACTAATATTCCAATGTCATAAATGTGGGGAACTTGATCATTATTCATGTCAATTTCCAATTCCAAGGATTAATTCATAAGTTCATATGTTATGAAAACAAGTAATGATTAAAAATTGAATTTTTTAGCAGTTGGAAATCAAGAATCATATGGTTTAAGTATTTTATTAGTGGTATTCTTGTTAAAATAACAATGAAACATCTATGTATTATTCTGAAATAGTTTTTCTTTATGGATTTTCGAGAATATGTTGAATGATACTAATAACGTAAAAAGGAAATTTAATGTTGAGGTGATAATCTATATTGAAACACATAATCGAGGAAAATATAATCTTGCAGAGGTTATTAATTTTGAGGTAATTATATTCAATTAAAATTAGTTTATTTATGGAAAATAATGATATGTATAGAAAAAAATCATGGTTAAAAAATTGAATTGATGAATAATGTATTTTTGATGATGTAAATAAATTTCATGAAAAAAATTAAGTTAATGATTAGTTATGAACATTATTATCACATAAGTATTTCCATGGAACAAGAAAAAGGAAACATGTATTCTAGGCGAAAAATCATCGCATCCGCAATGACCATGACACTTGAACCCACAACCAAAGGGTGATAAGGGTAAACTGACTGGAACGATAATAAATGATATAGTGGTTAATATAATAATATTTTCACATAAATGTTTTGTTGGATACATATTATGTTTATTTTCGGAAACATATTATAGGATCATGTTTTTTTATTTTTGATTTTTCGATTTTGAGATAATTAATGAAGTTTTGGGAAACATTTAGTTAGGTTGGGATATATTTGTAATTTTAAAGTTTAACATAATGTATTATTTAGGAAAATTTTTAACTCATGCTTCGAACCTTCCTGGTATTATTTAAGAAAATGATATTATGTTTTTGGAGATGTATGTTTAAGGGACTAAGATAGCCTTTGAGTATAAAAGATTCTTTTTTGAAGAGTTTATTGAGGTTACTTGGGATATCAGTCTATAAATTTAATGAATTATGTATGTGAAACCTTTGGTTTTATTATAAAATTTTTGAGATTAAATTATTCATATTCAATTTGGGAATTATCTATGTTTTTACAAACCATTTGGATTTTAATAAATATATGATGAATTTCATGTCTCTCTATTATGAATTTTAGGAACTGTTAAATGTTATTTTTAGTGCTTTAAGGGAAAAAATATATGAATTGTATACTCATTTCAATAGAGGTAAAAGTGAATTAGAATTTTATCGAGTCACAAAAAAAGGATGAAATTGAGTGTATAAAATAAAAATATATCTTGTAAGAATATTATTTGGTGTTCTCTATCTTGATAGAAAAATAATCTATCAAATTTTGGAAAAAGATCCTGATAAAAAAATTTCTATTACCTTTATAATTGAATATTCAATGGTATTTTAATTCATCCCATATTTATGATTTTTTGTTGTTAACTGTCTCTTGATTATTCAATTTCCTATGATCAATAATCTCATTATCCCTCTATAATTATTTATTCTTTTATACAATGTCCATTTTTTGAAATACCACCAATTTTTTCCAACTTCAAACTCTAGATGTGTGTTTTTCCATATTATCTTCATATTTCAATTTCAGTATTTTATGTGTATGTTTTATTACCCCTTTTTTGAAATTTGTGTTTTCCATAAAGAAACTTTTTAAATCCCAATCCCTTGATTACCGTGTACGAGGTCAAATTTATAAGACACAATTTATTAAAGGGGTGTAGAATGTTAGCCCCCCCATAATTTAGAATATATTTACATTTAAATAAATTCAATCTCTTTAATAGCTGTGATGCACAAAACCCCGGGTTTAAACAAAACATGATACTCTATTAAAATATTACTATTAAAACAAGAACATTATAATATAGCCATTAAGTTGGGGGGATATGAATAGGAATAAATAAATTATTAAAATTATATGGTTAACACATGTATAAGATAAATAATATGTTTATCTATTTATTATAATTAAAATAATAACCCTTTAAAGGAAAATGAAATGTTTTTTAAAAAACTATATTGTACTAAAAAACATTTTAGTTGTTATTTTCCCACATAATTTAAAATTTTATTTTACCCCTTTTAAATAATTTACATTAGAATAAAAAAATCATTTTTAAAACTACTATATAAATATTAACATATGGTGAATTTTGGGACATATGAAAAAATATTACTTTTCCAATAAATAGGGAAAATCCATATTTTTACAAATTTTTATTTTTTAATTAATTATATCCAATTATTATTTTAATTTTTCTTAAAATAAATGAAATGCCCCGACCCCAGTTACCCAGAGACGGTACCTTATTACATAACATTAGAATGATCACAAGGAAATCAGGTCCTGAATGACCGATCAGTTTAGAATTATTGGAATTAAGATTAATACATAAGTTCAACATTACAACTTGAAAAGAAATACAACACTAATTTATTCCATTATAATAATCCAAGACTCATATATTATTCCTCCAAGTCACTCATAACTAAGTTCTTCATATCTTGGAAAAATGAAACATAAGAAAGGGGTGAGGTCAAACGCTCCGTAAGGGTAAGCAATATAGCTAAAGATAAAATAAATATTAGGCATGGTGAATAATTGAAAACAAATTCCTTTACAAATAATAAACATGAACACTTTTATGGAAGGAATATGAGATGAGTAAATAATTCCATAATAAAACATAGTCATGGGTATTGTATTAGTCGAATAACCACATGAACCATAAATATTATTTTCATAATGAGGGAATGTGTAATGCCGTACAATCTGAAAAATCTAGTCAAGACCTCGACCAAGACGTCTAAAAATGATTAAGGCCTCGACCAAAACCATATATCAAATTCGGAAAGGCCTAGGCCAATTCCACTTCTAGTTGTCTCATGAGACCTACGATGCACCAAGGAGCTATAGCGGGCTCCACCCGTCACATACTAAGTACAATACATTCATCATATGAAAAGGTTGAAACATAATATAAACATTCGTATTAAAACTAGCATACAAAATGTCAATATTTTAACCATAAACCATGAATGGTATAAAAATAACAAATCCAAAGTCAACCATATAACCAAACCTTCAACAAAATATGGAATATTTGTATCATAATGAATCGACTTCAAAAAAGTATAAAATCCATCAACAGATGTTGACATAGATGAAATCAAAACTATTTCACAGAAATATCTCTTTATTTTTGAAATCATTTAAAGTCACATAATTATAAAAGGAAACATAAATTTTTGAAAATATTCTTATAACCTTGTAAGGGAAGATTCATCAATTCTATAACGGTGGAGAATTACCACTCCCACCATATAACTTAAAAAAATTCATACATTAATTTTGTCGAAAGGGGTCATAAAGTACCTTGTTTGAAAAACAACGGAAAGAATCCTTTCAAAACATATAAGGTTAAATAAGGGTATAAATGACTTTAACCCATTTTCTATTAAATAGTAAAAATGTTTTGAAATACATTTTTAAAAAACACAGATGCGGATGATAAAGAGGTCCCAATAGATACTTATGTAAAAACAACCTCAGATAATAATGAGATTGTGAAATCACACCCTTACCAATTGGGTATCTTACGAAACATACACCCCATGAAAGACGGATCAAAAAATTAAGATGTAAATACCGATAAGTTAAATTAAATTACAAAAAATAATACAATCATGGGTAGTACATAAACTACCAAGAGGAAATAGTTGTAATTATAGAATGGATCTCACGTGAATGAGAAGTGAGATGAAAATACCTTACCTTGTTCTTTTCCTTGGTCGAGGGTAAGTTAAGCTCCTCTTCTTAGAGTCCTTCCTTTTGATTTGATAAAAAGGGCTCCATAGGTTGGATTTCTGACTAAATGAAGGCCTCTAGATTGAAGTGGGAGATGTTGGAAGGATATTTGGGTAGGGTTTGTATGATCAAAAGGCTTGATAAGTGTGAGAAATGGGTAGGAAGTGAGGTATTTATATAAGGGAGAGGAGGGGCACATTAGGAAAGTTTGAAACAATTATTTTATTATAACCTCATCTTTATTTTCAAAAGGTCATATATTCTTTAATAACAATGTTAATATGAATCATGGTCTAAATAAAATAATCCAATAAGAATTGGACCGGTTTTGGTTATTGTTTTAATATTTATAATCTTATTTATTTAAATCATTTATTAATGATGTAAATATTGCATCATTATTGGGTCATAAATAATTTAATTTATTTGACATCCATAAATTATAAACAAATATACCATGATGTAGGAAATCTTTTTATCTTTCAAAAAATATTTATAGTCAAAATGATAACTTACATAACCCCATGTAAAAATTTATTTACAAAAAGATAATTTTTATGTCATTTTTTGTCTTTACTTTCAATTAATTTATATAAAATGTCATTATTACTGTCATGCGGCTCCATGGGGTCCCAAATTCAATACAAGGATGCTCATGGTCAGCTATATATCAGCCAATAGGATTACGACACATGTTAGGATAATTTAATTTTGTTATAATATTATATATTTCCCTTATTTATTAGATTTACCCTTTAATCCTAGTAAATAAAATATTCACTAAAGTAAATATTTAAAATGTCAAAAAATAAAAGTTACCTATTTACAAAATCTGGACATTTTGATTCCCAATATGAAATCCATTTTTCCATATTCAAAACACAGAAGTGGAAGAAATTAATTTATAATTAATTCCCACTGTCAAAACAAAAAGCGTGTTTTTAAGAAATAATAACTATCAAAAGATTGAAACTTTTTTATGTATAGTTTAAATATGAAATTACATATAATAAACAACATTAGATTAAATGGTAAAAATATAATTTAATTATACTTTAAAACCACTGAAAATTAAAATTTAACACTATAAATTATTTTGATTTAAAAAGTTATTTTTAATTAAAATTTAGTAATTTTCACTATTCATAAAAATATGAAAGTTATCAGAAAAGTGATTTTTTTTCAAAAATAAATTTTTATGTATCTATTCTAAATAATATGTTTATTTTTTAAAATTGAATATATAAAAGTGTCAAATATTAGATTTAAAGAGGGTTCTCCATTAAAAGGCATTAAAATTGTTTTTTTTAAAATACTTCTTTTATATGAAAAAATGAATTTTTTCTTATATTATAGCTAAAAAACAAATAATATGGATTCTAAAATTTTATAGAGTATAAAATTAAAAATTCAGTTTATACTATACATAACCACTTTTTGAACGGCTAGTTTGGTAAGTTGTGGTGCGCTCAAACTCAATGTTGCGTGTTGCGCAAGTTATTGAATTACATTGAAGAGATAATGTACTATGAAATCTTGGGGTGTTACATTCTACCCACCATAAATAAATTGTATCCTCACAATTTTAAATTGTTCTTCAAAAAATATATGGTTAAAAATATAAAATACTTTTGTGGAAAACACACAATGGAAATAGGGTTAATAAAATTTAGACTTAATAAGATGAAAGTGAAATGAAAAGTTCACAACCAAATTATTTTCTCGAATATGAGAACATTGGTGGAAATTACGGACATATAATTGGAGGATAAATGTAAATATTTATAGGGAGTGATTGTGGTCATCAATCACAAAAAAGTGTACACTTGAGAGCCTCAAAGCCATCGATCTATGATGATCTAGAATATCATCAGTTCAACAAATCATACGGTATTACGATACACACATTTTTGTATTAATATCCCTTCCCTAATGTTTATGAATTAATTTCCTCATAGAATAAGATATATATATATATACTTGAAAACTAGAGTTTTATCCTCAAACTAATTTTTATCACAAACTCATCATTCACTGCAAAAGATAATAGAACTCAAAAATATTATATTTATCTTAAACGTGTAAGGTTCCAAAAATTAACACATACCATTTAAATGAAAAAAAATATTTTGTAACAACCAGGGAATTCCTGTATGCTAGTTGTAGGTAGTAAAGGCCTTTCACACTATGGTTGTGGGTTTGATTCCTGCAACTTTGTCTGACGTGACGGGTTATTGCCCGACCTGCAGGTTGTCCTTTTCCTCAAACTATAGTATTATAATATATTCCAAAACAATAATCATAGGAAATGTTTTAAGCTTTAGCAATACTATCCAAAGTTCAACTTAATCAATTCCAACCATTATAGTTATCCAAAATACCTGTGTCGAAACTTACAGTCCAAAATTTTTAAGGAAGGTAAACACAATGAAGATCTTTTTTTTTTCACATAATAACATGTGAATAACTTTATCATGTATTCTTTTAAAACATGGTAACACCCTGAATTACCATAAATCATTATTGATTACATTCATGCTCCCTTATTCCTTATAGAACACTAGATATACTCCTTATATCAATTTTTTTGGAATACTCCAACAATGATGAAATAAACAAACCATTAATCAGTTCCAAGGTAGTCAAGAATATCTAATATAATTTATCCAAATCAACCATCTCTTATTCCAAATTTACTACCTCAGTATCAGGACCATATTAAGGTTTATATTTCCTTGTACTATGTATTTTCCAAAAAGTTTAGATTGCTATTGAGTCACTTTTCATAGAGCCATATAATATCAAATCCTCAATGAAATATCACTGCAGTACAATTCCTTATTTATTTACATAATTCATATAACCAGTACATCATTGATACAATAATCAAATGAAATAATTCTTTAATAACAACATAAGAACACTAGTCATTCCTCTTAATACATGGTAGTATTATAACTTGATTATTATCCAATAGCATCATTTGTGATATACTCTGATGACTGGGACATTGATTCGTGTAGTATCCCAACACCCTGCAGATGAAGCATTAATCATTTGAAACATTTTTTTACCATTTTAATCATGTACTTGGTGTCCTCTTTCTCCACACTTATAAAAAAATCCCATTCCCTTAAAGCATTTACCAAGGTCGTTCTTTCCACAATTATCACATATGGGAAAATCCTTCTTTCCCTTCTTCCCTTTATCCATCATTCTCTCTTCCATACTATTATTCTCCTGCATCCCTTCAATGCCATAGGACTAAAAGAAATAGTTACTTATCTTATTAACACAATATACTATTTAATCAAATGATGAGAATACATGGGAGAATATTTCCCTTTTCAATGTTGGCTTAATACCATGAAAGATATGATCCTTCTTAATCTTTAGATCATGTGTATTGCTGGAGTTCTCATTCCTTCTACTGGGTGGCATTTCTGAACACTGTCTTACATTAGGTCAAGTTATGAATCACAATTCATAATTCCAAACTTGTAAAATACCTAACATAAATTGAAAATTTTATGGAAATAATCCATAATCATAAATTTTTATTCGTTGAAAAATAATTTACATCTAAATCCTTCATAATTTCTTGTAATGAAAATGTGAATTATCCTAATCATATCCCCTAGGAGTGTCGTAACCAAGAGTGTAGAAAGGCCTTTTTTCTTACATCAGTTCCCGTTAGAGTCTAGCTCAAAGCGGTGTTTTCGGGTTTTTCCTCTACGTACATTTGTGCCAGGGTCACCTCTACCTGCTCGTATCCAGACAGGGATGTATTGTTTGGAAAACCCAGAAAATCTCTACATTAACAAAACTCTAGGAAGTTCTTCTATACTAATCCTCGGAGTCTATCTTAGGGTAATGTGATCTAATCATAGTTTATCTAAATCTAGTTCCCATGGTTTATACTAAACTTCCTATAATACCAACTGTAACGCCCCGACCCCAGTTACCCAGAGTCAGTTCATTATTACATAACATTGGAATAGTCACAAGGAAATCATGTCCCAAAAGACTGACCAATTTATTATTATTGGAAACAAGATTCATACATAAGTTCAATTTTACAAGTTCAAAAGAAATACAACACTAATTTATTCCATTAGAATCATCCAAGCCTCCTAGATTATGCCTGAAAGTCACTCGTAACTAACTTATTTATATCATGGTAAAATGAAACATAAGAAAGGGGTGAGCCCAAACACTCAGTAAGGGTAAGAAATACAATAGAAGATAAAAGAAATATTAGGCATGGTGAATAATTGAAAACACATGCATTTACAAATAATAAACACGAACAATTTTATGGAAGGAATATGAGTTGAGTAAATAATTCCATATAAAAACATAGTCATTGGTATTCTACTAGTCAAATAACCACATGAACCATCAACATTATTTACATAATGAGGGAATGTATAATGTCGGACATTCTGAAACATCTTGTCAAGGCCTCGACCAAGATAACTAAAAATGATTAAGGCCTCACCCAAAACCATATATCAAATTGGGAAAGGCCATGACTAATTCCACGTCTAGTTGTCTCATGAGACCTACTGATACACTGAGGAGCTATAGTGGGCTCCACCCATCACATACAAAGTCCAATACATTTCTCATATGAAATGGTTGAAGCATAACATAACAATTTGTATTAAAACTATCATATGAAATGTCAATACTTTAATCACAAACCGTGAATGGTATAAAAATAACACATCCACAATCAAACATATCACAAAAACATCAATATAATATGAAATATTTGTATCATAATGAATCGACTTCAAACAAGTACAAAATCCATCATATGATGTTGACATAGATGAAATCAAAACTATTTGACAGAAATTTCTCTTTCTTTTTGAAATCATTTAAAGTCACATAATTATAAAAGAAGAATTTATTTTTGAAAATATTCTTATAAGCTTGTAAGGGAAGCTTCGGCGATTTTATAATGACATAGAATAACTGCATCATCCATATAATCAAAAAAAATTCTTACCTTAATTTTTTCGAAAGGGACGTAACGTACCTTATTTGGAAAACGATGGAAATATTTGTTTCAAAACATATAAGGTTAAATAAGGGTGTTAATGACATTAAACCATTTTCTATTACATAGTAAAAATGTTTTGAAATAAATGTTTAAGAATCACAGATGTGGATGATAAAGAGGTCCTTGTAGATACTTATGTAAAAACAACCTCGTATAATAAGGAGATTGGGAAATTAACCCTTACCGATTGGCTATCATACGAAACATACACCCCATGAAAGACAGATCATACAATGAAGATGTAAATACCCATAAGTTAAAGTATATTACATGAAGAATACAATCATGGGAAGTAAATACACCACACAAAAGGAAATAGTGGTAATTATAGCACAGATCTCACAAGAATGAGGAGTGAAATGAAAACCCCTTACCTTGTTCTTTTCCTTGGTCAAGGGTAGGTTAACCTCCTCTTCTTCGGGTTCTTCCCTTTGATTTGATGAAAAAGGAAACATAGTATGTCTTTATGACTAAATTAAGGCCTCTAAAATTAAGTGGGGGATGTTTGGATGATATTTGGCTAGGGTTAGTATGAGCCAAAGTCTTGAGAAGTGTGAGAAATTGGTAGGAAGTGAGGGCTTTTATAAGGGAAAGGAGGGGCTCTTTAGGAATGTTTGAAACACTTATTTTATTATAAACACATCTTCGGTTTCAAAAGGTCAAATATTCATTAATAATAATTTAAAGTTGACTCATGGTCGAAATAGAATAATCCAATACGCATTAGACAGGTTTTGGATATTGTTTTAATACTTATAGTATTATTTATTTAAATCATTTATTAATAAGGTAAATATTGCATCATTATTGTGTCATAAATAATTTAATTAATTTTCTGTCCAAAAATTATAAAAAAATACCATGGTGTACGAAATTTTTTTATCTTTCCAAAGAATATTTATAGTCGAATAGATAACTTATATAACCCCATGTAAAAAATTATTTACTAAAAGATATTTTTTTATGTTATTTTTGTCTTTACTTTAAATTAATTAATAAAAATGTCATTATTACTCCCATGTGGTTCCATGGAGTCCCAAATTAAACCCAAGGATGCCCATGGTCGGATATGTATCTGCCAATTTTATTAGGACACATTTTGGGATAATTTTATATTGTTATAATATTATATTTTACCCTTATTTATTATATTTACCCTTTAATCATGGTAAATAAAATATTTACTGATGTGAATATTTAAAATGTCTAAAAATAAAAGTTACCTATTTACAAAATTTAGACCTAATGATTCCAAATATGAAGTCCATTTTTCCAAATTCTAAACACATAAGTGGCAGAAATTAATTCATAATTAATTGCCTTTGTCAAAACAAAAAAGGTGTTTTTAATAAATAATAACTATCAAAATATTGACACTTGTTTATGTGTAGTTTAATTGTGAAATTACATATAATGACCAAAATTATATTAAATAGTAAAAATATAATCTAATTATAGTTTAAAAACACTCAAAATTATAATTTAACATTATAAATTATTTTTATTAAAAAAGTTGTTTTTAATTAAATTTTAGTATTTCTCACTATTCATAAAAATATGAAAGTTATCGGAATAGTTTCAAAAAAATTTCAAAACTACATTTTTATGTCCGATTTATAAATAAGATGTTTATTTTTTCAAATTGAATATATAAAAGTGTCAAATCTTAGATTTAAAAATTGTTCTCCATTAAAAGGCAGTAAAATTTCTTTTTTTGAAAAATACTTCTTTTATCTGAAAAAATGAATTTGTTCATATATTAATTCTGAGAAACACATAATATGGATTCTAAAATATTATAGAGTATAAAATTAAAATTCAATTTACACTATTAATAACCGCTTTTTGAATGGCTAGTTTGGTATGTTGTGGTGTGCTCAAACTCGATGTTGCATGTTGCGCAAGTTATTGAATTACATTGAAGAGATAATGTAATATGAGATTTTGGAGTTTCAAAATAAACATAAGTATTAATTAGTTATATTTAATCCAATTAATGAAATTTAAATCATCTCAGTACTAAATTTTAATATAGGTTTATTTTTAGTATTTTAAACACCTTTTTTTCTAAAAAACTCTTTTAATGTTTATAGTGTCTATCCTTTTTAAATAATTAAAATAACACATAATAAGGAATTTATTAAATGATGTTTACATATTATTAATCTATATATATTAATTAAAATTAGTACAACAATGATTACTTTTCATATAGTTATGATGAGATCATCTTTTGCTAAAAAATACATTTCTTCGAAACCGTGTTTTCTACACTTCCGTGGGTTTAAATTTATACTATATTATTCAACTTATGTGACTAGAATTCGGAAAAATTGATTTTATATTTGGATTCATAATAATTTATATTATATAATATGTCAATTAATTATTTACCATAATAAATAGTGGAAATTGTAAAAATTATTTATCGTGTTTAAGGGAAATTTTGTTTACCGAGAGTTAAACTAAAAAGATAAGGGTTTAAATGACCCAAAACTTTTATAGTTATAATTTTAGCGCCCTATTAAGACCTTATATCTTCTATTTTTCTAAAATGGTAAATTTTTTAGTCTTGTGGTCTGCAAAATACTTTTATATAATTATTTTATTACAAAAAATTTCCATGTCTGTCATCTCCCTCGCTAATAAAAGGCTATAAACTATACTTTCCATTCTAGACATCCAAAACCAATTTCAACATAAAATAACTAAAAAATAACTTCCTTAATTACCTAAAATCATACCATCAGCTTTTTGGGTCAGAAATCCAATATATAAAGGCTATTAATACAAACCAAAATATGTTTTTTGAAGAAGAGGTAACATCCTTAATCAAGAATTTTATTTCATTTCTTATTCCAAATCATTACAAAATTATTAATCCATGAAGATATAAAAACCTTATTATCTTATATATTCTAATATTTTTTAATTTAATTTCATGACCTACAAACATCTACTCATCCCTTAGTTACCTCATTTTAATGTTAATTGTGGCAACATATTTTTACCACTCATAAAGGGTTATAATTTTACATATAAGGTGAATATTGCCTCATAAATATCCAATGAATGAAATTTTAAACCATATATTATCCACCTTTTCCTATTTAAATTTTTTTTATTATTCTGAATGAATTTAATAATATATTATTTTAATAAAATATTGTTATTGTCATTTTTGACACAATTCATTTAATTGTACTTTGAAAACATCATTATAAAGATGGTAATAGAGGTGGAAATAGAATATAACAAATAAATAGATAAATAATATGTAGTAATAATATATAATTTTTTTAACACTATAAATAACCTAAATTATATTACTATACAAATTTTTAAAATCATTTATTTTATTTTTCTATTAATTGAAGATATATTATGTTGAAATTGTATGAGAATTTAAGGAAAATAATAATCAATAATTTTTTTATAAAAATTCCAACAAAAAAATAATTTCATTATGCAAAAAATAATCTTTAATATTCATTCATAACTTATTTTCGTCCCTATGTTAACATATAGTAGATATTTACACTGCTCGAAATGTAGTCTATACCAACGGTTTTGAAAAATTGGTATCAGATGGAAAACCATTGGTATAACTTATACCAACTATTTCCAAAACCATTTTCTAGTTAGGGGTTGGGATAGACCTATAACAATGGTTCTACTTTATCCATTGTTATAAATCACTATAAATATCAGTATCCTAGTGGTTTTAGAAAAACCGTTGGTATATATTTATACCAACGATTTATTAACTATTGGTATATAGTAGATTTTATCAATTTAAAAACGGTTTTAAAATATTTAGAATAGATTTTTAAAAACAGTTCTAGTAAAATTTTGGTAAATCGATTCATTTCAACATTATACCAATGTTTTGAAACATTTTCTATAGATTCTTTCCAAAATTATACATAGAAGTTATCCAAAATCCCCTCTATTGCATATACCTACATACAACACTAAAAACAAAACATAATAACACTTAAAATATCACATTAAAATAGTTGAATTTCCCAACCATGGAATGTACCAGAACATTGTATTCCCCATTTCAATCTTTACATGTCAACCACTCTTCCAATTAACTCATTTCAATTTATTTGGTGAAAACTTATAAATTTCTCAACTTTACATAAAATGATCAAAAATATTATAACATCAAGTGTTCAATGGAATGTTATCTATGACACCATGACAGAGATAAAAATTCTTATTTAGAAAGTGACATGAAAAAATGCTTATTTCTTGGGTATAAAATCTTTTTTACTTTCTATATGATCATTTTAATTTCTTGTTTTGTTTTTATAATTGATTGATGAGTTTTATACTTATAACACCAATGATTTTTTAGAATAGGTTATTTATGGTAGGTAATGATTTCTATAGATGTATATAAATGAAGGGTTCTAATTATATTGATTATAATAATTACTCAAATAGAGATTGAAGAAACCATCAGTGCATTTTTTCATGAAGGGCTCCATAACCATCACCCTGATGGTGAGAGACCAATCACCTTTAGAAAGTGGGAATGAGATTGGATACAAATGGTTTCCCATAATTTAAAGCATCAAAAGAGAATGAATTAATGTCACATGACTAAGAACTGGTATAATGACAATGAATAAGGTCAAGTTATTCTTTTATGAGTTTGCGTGTATGTTTTGGTGGATCTTGTGACTCACCGAAGGCTATTCATGTTGTGTGATGAGCCATATGGTATCCATTGAGAGTCTAATAATCTTCAATGTAATGGAATTATCTTCCATAATATTTTAAAATGATGCATCTATAGACACATACACAAGAAATTCCCTGAGTAGTGGAATAGTGAACACCACCATGTCATTGAAAATATGTAATGGAACGATAAGAGGGTGATAAAGTTATAATTTGGAAGGGGATACTAAGAGGGTCCATGGATATGAGTGGTTTTGGTAGGGTTGGTGGTGCGTGGGAAGAGTTTTTCATAGATAAGGATGTGTAGGGATGTGAAATATATTTGATACCATGTAAGAAGAGAATTCATAGAATACATTTATAGATAATGAAATAAAGGTGAAAGTATGACCACTAGACTAATCAATCCTTTGAATGTTTAATCACTTATTTAATATCCAATAATTACATTATAAAAAAGATGACAACAAATTAGAAAATGGTGCTCCAATTAAAACTATATAGTATTTAGGCTACCTGAGATAAGAAAAATTTGACCTACCAAATCACACATATATTAAGTCACAAAAAATTGAAAACATGAAATGTTAATTATATCAGTCAAAAATATAACGGATCAATTCGTCCCTTGTAACCATCATTTCCATTATCAGCCTCATCCTCGTACTCGTCATTCTATCTACCCCTATCATCATCCCCATACCCATCCCCATACCCATCCTCATACTCATCCTCATCATTGGCCTCATCTATGGTCTCATCATCACCCTCATCCTCTATATCTTCCATTTCCTCTCCATTGACATCTGCCTCAGTCTCGACATCATCTTTGTCCTCAGACTTTTCCTCACCATCATCATTGCCAGAAATGATATCCTCTTGAACACCACTAGAACTTCCTCCTAATGCACTATATATTGAACTCATCAATGAAATATATTAACCACAAGCTATGTTAACAGTGGATGTGCTGGACATAAAAAATTCACCAGTTTCATAAATTTTGTGTTTTCCAAAGAGATTGTTTTTCAACCTATGTGGCCCTTTTTAGCCTATTCTTCCCATGAATTAACTTGTTAGATCATGGTTTCACTATAACTAGTACCTGAAGATGTCCAATACCTCATCAGGACAATAATATTCCCATTCAGTAGTATACACTGTTAGGGTGTTCATCTCCCAACACCTAACATAAGTGATCCTTTGGCCCAAAATTGTCAGGTTCCTGGGCTTCAAGTGCGTCTAAAAATCCTATTACAAATATAAATGGATTATTAATCTACAAAATAGATATTAAATTTTGATATTAATAATTTAAAACTTATAATATGTTACTCCATGGTTTCATTAACCACACATCCATATTTTTTGCTTTTACTCAAGAAAAACAGTTTTTCTAGAGGCACATGTCTATAAAAATTCAATATTGTCCTCTTCAATGACATTTAATGTAGGAAACCATTATTAAAAATAAGTTACCAAAAATGAATTACATATCTATAATTGTATTTAAACGTTATAAATAAAATAAATTATGGAGTAAGAAATAGAATGTGGAAGTCCTAAAGAAAAATTATAATGCATCATCATATTTTCTTCCTCTCAAGATTTCACATCATAGTACGCCCTAATGTGTGGAGCAATATTTTAGCATCAATATTTTATTTGTTTTTTCCTGATGATTTATAAAAAAATTAAATAATAAAAAATATATTGTTAATGTGAAAACATAAAACTTTACATTTAAATACCTCAAATGTGATTTATACATTAATATTGATTATTGTCTGAGGAGTAATAATTTTCTGATATTGTTCTATCGAGAAATCATTCAAGAATGGTACCACCAATAAATCTGTTCCAACTCTAGAACACCGGTCAATATAAAAATAGTGCTTATAGGCTTGCCCAAGTGTCACCTAACTTCTTTATATGTGTTGGTCATGCACCATCACCATCAGGAAAATGAAACTGAAGATGACACCAAAAAATTAATTCATATAAATACAAAAATAATATTACATTAAATTGAACATATTTTTCCCCATATATGCGCCAAAAAATTATCTCTAACTTTGTTTGGAAACTATATTCATGAGATCGGGATGACATGAAGGATGTCAGAGAATTTGGAAAGAATCTCCAAAAAACTCTAACACTGATGCCCTATTTTTTAGATCGTTTGGTTGTCTTTGTTATAGCCCACCATCATCTTTGTGTGGTAGTTCATCACCATACGCATGAATGTATGCCCCCACCCGCACCCCCTCCTCTTATTAGTTGATGTATTTGTAATGATATAAAAACATATATTTTATCAATACATGTTATAAGGGAAATAAATTTTGTTAAATAAAGTTGTTAGGGTTATAAAATATAACTGTGGAAGTCTACTCAATAGGAGCTTCTAGATCCACTACCACTGATGGAACATCACCCCTGTACTGGTGGAGTGAGTCATAATGTATGCTCTGTAGGAACAGACTGTGTCAGATCAGGAGACGAAGAAGGAACGTAGAAGCCCGAAGAAAGAGAAGTAAATGATAAAGAAGATGAAATTGATGACTAGAAAACTGCATAATATAGATGAGGAGTGGGAATCATCATGTGATATGGTAATGATTAGTGAGGAGGTTCATAAGTAAAGGGTGGTGAAAACATGGGAGGCCTAAAAATTCAATGTGTCCCTAATGAAACAATGGGATCAGAATGTTTGGAAGATGGTATGTCAGTGGAAGGGACAATATCTAAAGGGGTACGGTGACTGGAGCGCCGAGCTCTTGTACACCCCACCCCCTGTACCACCAGCCTGAATATTGGTACCACTACTAGTATTCTCATCGAATAATTGGTGCCTAAATGGTGGATCCTAAATAGAAGTTTAAAATAAAATTAATCACATGACATTATACGTTATTGATATATATATATATATATATATTTGAAATAAAATACTCATAATATTCACTAGTGGAGAAATTCTCATCACATCCATTTGGAAATTGTTTTCCATAATCTTTTTTCACCACTTCTTCTTATATTATTTCATTTCCTTCATTTGAACGAAATTATGAATTTAAATAAAAAAGGATAACTACTATGTGACCAAATTTTTTTTGAGACATGCCTTATTTATCTTAGGTCATTTGGTTCATATTTTTTATTACGTAATTTAGCTATTTTTTGTGGTTGGTCGTTATTTTCATTGGGTCTGATTTTAATATTAATTATCTTAGTATTTCCAATTCAATTCAACTAGTTTATTATTAAAATTTAACTATTTTTGTTTTTTTGGTTTGGTAGGTCTGAATATAATTCAATTCAATATTATAAAATTTAATTCATACAAAACTGTAACTAGAAAATATTGAAAATGCACATGAATGTCTAGTTGGATATTTTTTTATCAACAGTAAATCAAAATGTATAGCACAAACATCCACAAATAATTTCGAGCTATAGCAACAAAGCTGAGAACATAGAAGAATGCTAATATATATTTCCAAGAATAAATTCATGTTCTCAATAAATCTAACAACTGAAGTATTAGAGTCATAATTTGTAATAAATTGATTATGGATAATGGGATAAGGTATGGTATCAATTACATCATCACCATCATCATAAATATATTATGGGATTACATAAACTGGGATACTAAATTCAGGTCAAAGATGATCATTGACATAAAAAAACATGTTACACCATTGATTCTAATACATATGGTTCATCAATATCTATAGTACAAGTCATGTCAGTAACATGAAATCCACAATCACTAGTAAAGGTTCCCTGCCTCATCATCGAATCAAACCACTGATATTTGATCACAGTTACTGGAGCATGAGAGTAAAAATCCAATATTATTATTTTCTCAAGGACTCCATAATATGCTACATTTTCAAAATGATGTCTATTATCTAATGCACTGACATAACAGTTTATTGTGGTTGTTAGCATTATATTATCATGTGGTGTTATCATATTCTTTTAACATTAAATGGTAATAAATCTATACCCATTGATCACAATTGACTTAAATTCACAAACCACGATCAATATTGGAAAAATTAACTATACCAATTGTTTGGAACCATTGATATATATCCTTAAATAGTTGGTATAAGTAAATTAAAAAAAATTATAGTAGAGGTTTGATCCCACAACCTGTGCATTATATTTCAAATACTTTACCACTATCCTACAATTACCTTTGAGAATATATTTGGAAATATATATAAATATTTATATTTATAAGGAATTTATATATTTATTTATTTGATGATATTCAACAAATTAATTCATAAAAAATAAGGGTTCATATCCCAATGGTTTTTCGAACCGTTGGGATAAATACCCACCCTTTCCCAACGCGTTTTCCAAACCATTGGGAAATGTTTTATCAAAATGGTCTTTTCCCAAAGGATTGTTAAAACCATTTGGAAAACCATACACATTCACCACGGTTTTTACAAACCGTTGGGAAAAGTGGTTTCAATGTGCAATTTTCCCAATGGTTTAGAAAAACCGTTGGGAAATTTGGTCTTAATGTGGGATTTTAACTACTGTTTGGCAAACCTATTAGGAAAGGGTATGGTTTTCCCAAAAGTTTTTCCAAACTATTGGGTAACGTAGTGTCAAAGTTGGCTTTTATCAATGGATTGGACAAACCTTTAGAAAAAAATGGGGCTTTTCTCAATGGTTTGGAAAAATCATTGGGATAGACACCCCATTTCTCAAAAAAATTTCCAAACCATTGGGAATTGTGGTCTCAAAGTGGGCTTTTCCCGATAGTTTGAAAAATCAATTGGGGAAGCCATAACCTTTCCTAATGGTTTTTCGAAACCATTGGGAAACATGGTCTCAAAGGGGGGATTTTCCCAATGGTTTAGAAAAACAGTTGGGAAAGGCATACCTTTTCTCAATGTTTTTTCCAAACCATTGGGAAAAGTGGTCTCAAAGTTGTCTTTTTCCCAATGGTTTGGAAAAACCATTGGGAAATGGTACCTATACAAACAGTTTATACAAACCATTGGTATATATGCATTGGTATAGGTAGGATTTCTAGTAGAGGGTATTAGGACCAAAATCCAAAACTATAATTTCCTCACAGATAGTGTCAACTAGAAAACTCAATACATGAAATATATAAAAAAGTATACTTAAATAAATATTTATGTTAGTTATTTATTACATTAATATTCAAATATTAAATTTCAACCAGGCAGAAAACTCATTGCTATGTAAAGTCTCTATCTATCTCAAAGATAAAGAATTATGCTTTCTATTTATTATTATTTTTATGTTCTATATAGATAAAAATAGAAATATTTTAATAGATATATACATTTACAAGAGCTCAGATACGATATAAATATTAAATTTATATACTTTATGTAGTCATCGAAAAAAATCACAACTGAACAACATTGTGTGATGTGACATCTCCTGCACTTCACAGAATAATGTTGTCAATATATATGATCTAAAAATTCTTCTTATTGGAGGATGTGACTGAAAATTGGGTTCAGTTTTCTCGTAATATTCTTCTTCATTTCTCATTGGTCTATTCATTCTCATAGTTAGATCAGAAAAATACATTGATCATAAATCCAATCATTTTGGAGCCATGTAACCATTCACAATATAAATTTCAAGATGGGTCATATTTAGGAAATAATATTTCAATGTTTACATATTTTATTCAGTTTGATAAATCCAACGAGACGCTACAGGTCCTCTAAGAAGTATTTTGGTTAACATATGGATATTTATATGCAACATGCCTGTGAAAAATGATGGAGGTAATATTTTCTCTCTCACACACAAAATTAATGGTGTCTCCGCCAAAATTTTGTGCAAGAAATTGAAAAATTATTAGCAAAATGATCTCTAAACCAATGGCACAAATGAATTACTAACACCCTTACATTACTGGAAAAAATCATGATGGATTCCTATTGATATCAAATCATTCATAATAATGTGATAAGACATGATTTTTCAATGATTTCAACTTCCACTCTCTTCTAATGACCCATTTTGATATATTCCTTGAATACCCATTAGGATCTTTAATAGTCTATTGTAATTAATTTTTTTTTCGAAAGGTGTCATACCATAAGAAGATTGTATAACCTTCCATTTATTTTCACAGATACACAAAGGATGCAATTCTAGGCTGGTCCGCCAATCCACCAAGTCTCTCTGAGATTGTAAATCATCCTTTGTCTTTTCCTGTAACATTTAGAAGAATCAAAATAAAAACCTCACGTATATTCATTTCAATGTGAATTATGTCTAATCAATGAAGTAAAAAAATTTATTGATAAATAAGTAAACTCAAAGAAGAAAATCCTCTTCTTCCAATTATAATAGGTAGCATTGGAATCATCATTTTTTTATTCTATATTTCACTTAAACCTTCTTGAATGAAAAACTAGAATGATTCTCTTCAATAATCACATCAGTTCCAAACATACACTGAGGTGGATTATCAGTCTCAATGGCATTGTAAGATCTTCTATGATTATTTCTATATGGATTTTCCACTGGAAATAATCTTCGGTGTCCCATAAAACTAAAACTATGGTGATATTTTTGTCTTCTGGATCAGTTATTATTCATTCAAACTGGGCATGATAGTTTTCCCTTAGTTCTCTATCTAGATATCGTTACATAAGTAGGAAAATCATTAATCCTCCACATAAGCGCATCACACATCTATAACATGTATATCTAAAATGAATTTTATGTGCACACAACCACATCACCAAGAAGTTTCAAATATTTTATTAATGGTTTCATGTTTACATATATATCATTGTTGAGATCAGAAGGAAAAAATATAAGTTTACTCATGACAGTGAAATGATTTTTCATTCACAATTTTGGGGGATGGTTATAAATGGGAATGAAAATCTCCAATGTGTTGTGAAATGTAAGAATATTACCAAATAGATTAAAATCATCACATGAAAGAACTAGTCTCACATTACGCACATTAGCTGCAAAACAAAGATATAGAGCATCATATCTCTTCCATTCAAATCCAACTGTAGGGTGAACCAACTCTTTATTATTCATCTTTCTCTCTATATCATGCAATAAAATTGTTATTGATATTTCATCAGACATGAAAAGATTCTAGAGTCTGGGGATCAATGGAATGTTCCACATTACAGTATGAGGCACACGAGATGGTGTTCCATCTAATTATCACTTCCATCAGAATTTTCTTTATTTTATAAAATCATTTCTTTCATCAATTTCCTCCCATAATAAGATGCAATCATTTGGGAAAACATGAATTTTGGTTTTTTGGAAATTCATGTTCTTCAACTAATGTCCATTTCATATAATGTTTAAAGGGGATATTAGCATCATTTAGAAGTAAGTCCTTAAACAAGGTAAGAATTTAATTGATGGAAGTATTATAATTCCTATACATGGTTTTACCATCAAACAATAGGATTTTAAATTACAGCCTTTTCATTTTACCACATTGCTTATATACTTCAATAATCACAACATCATTAAATTTTTCCACTCTGTCAACATCATCAATTTCATTGGACACATCATGTGTTACCTTATTGAAGTATTTTTGGGTATAAATCCTTTCCTTTTCATAATGATGAATAAACAAAAACTGTTCATATATCAAATTCTCCAATCCAGTCCCCTCATTTGGATCATCATCATTTTGAGATTCCATTTTCTCCCCATTGTGAAACCAGACATAGTAGTTTGTTTGAAAACCATATTTGGTTATATGTTAGCTAACTACTTCATGGGTCAAACAAGGTCTTATAACATAATCATAGCATGGGTAGTGTATGTGGACACTGTCTAAATTATTATAAAATGAGAAATCATTAAATCTCTCCAAATTGTTTTGAAAATTTCCTGATATTTGATTAGTGTCATACATCCAACTTCTATAAATTCTGTAGAAAAATGTAATAAGTCATTTCATAAAAGAAATAATAAACCAATGTATATTGAAATAAATTACTATTAAATGATGAAGTCTCATACACATTAGAGAAATATCACATAGGGGAGTTATTTTTATTCGGGCCATGATCATCGAGATTAGGACAGCCAAGTGTATGTAGTGGATCTAGTTTTTATTTTTTATGGAGAGGGACATCATCCATTTGAGATATAGTCTTGAAAATACCACTCTTTCTATTAATTATTTTGAAAATGGTTCTACTTATTTATAAATATATTCTAAATTTGTTTAGAATTAATTTATCATACTAGTTAATTTATAGTTTATTTCTCTCAATACACTCATTGGGAATAATTTACACCATCTTCATTGTTTCTTTGAGTGTCTTATTATAGCTGTCAGCTATGGACATTCATGGGGAATCATGTTCCAAAAAATTAACACCCTTGATGTGATAATATTTGTGGGTTAAATGAAAATAATTAATGCCGATATTGATTTTTATCAAAGGAGAGTATCATTCATTCCACATAAATAATAGAATTCTCTAATGAAATGTGAGAGGGAGGGTGATGTGTGTAGAGTAGAACTAGATTTGAGATAGATTGAAGATATAATATCACTTATAACAGGCTTAGAACTTATGGTACAACAAGTATTAGTCTCCCCTATTTCTTGAAATGTTTTACCATTATCGTAATGTATTTTTTGAAAACTTTTCAAGACTACCTCCATAGAGAGAAATTTAATTTTAGATGAAACTAATTGTTGTAGTGTAGCCCAAATAAATTTCAATATATCATTTGGAACTAGTTGAGTTGAGGTAAATCAATTTACTTCTTATGGGAATAGAGGTTGCTTGATTTAATCAACTACACACATCACCCTATTAGTCAGTGGCTATGTTTATGCTAAATAATATTGAACCATGTGACCATAAAGAATTTAAACCCTATTTTGGGGATTGTTGACAAGTTAGACCAATTGTGAGGATCATAATAGTTCCTTTTGAATGAATTATAGTGAGTGTATCATCATCTTAAAGTTATATTATGATATTTCAAAGAAAACATTTAATTTTAGATTCATAATGCATGACTATCATGACATTTTTCTTTGGATAAAAAGTTCTATAGTTTTATTTTTTTCTAACCAACAAAATCATGTCAATAAACCATAAATATAAAATAAACCAAGGAAAAAATAACTCAAGATCATATTGAATTCATCAATATCAATAAAAATTATTCCATAAAGATAAATAAAAAACAAACCATAAAAAAACCACAACCGAATACGATATATGGATTGTGTTCATAGTTGTGTCATAATATATAATGGGTAAAACAAGGAATATTGTAGTGAAATAGTATGAAAAGGTTAATATAAATTGTGGTAGATGACATAACTAGGTTACAACATACTGATTTGAAGGGTTAGAATAAAAATTACATGAATCAAAGATATATAACTGTTTGGGGTGTAGGGTTCACATTCTAGATATATATAGTTTATGTAAAATGTTAGAGTTGGAGTAAGTGAACCCGTGAAAGAGGGTTGGTGCTCAAGAAGTAGGGTTCATAGGAGGTAGCTCCAATTTTGGGAAATGATCTGTACTGGATGGAGGAAGTCATATTGAGTGTTTTCAGGGATTTTTTATCCCAATGATTTTTAAAAATTGTTGGGATTGAGGGTATATCCCAACAGTTTGTGAAAACCATTGGGATACATGTACGATGATCAAACATATCCTAATAGTTTTCTCAAAATGTTGTGTAGATCCACCATATATTGGTCCATACTAACAGTTTCAAGGAACTATTGTTATCAGTTCCTTATCCCAATAGTTTTTGTGAACCTTTGTGGTAAAGGTGTTGGTATAGGTGGGATTTCCACTTGTGGTTAAAGTAAGAGAGTGACTTTTCTTTTGTATTTTTCATTCCTTGAAAAGTATAAAGTCCATTTTCATGGATAAGTTCCCATTAAAAAATTAAATTGAAATCTCAAATTTATAATTTTATAATTTAATTCATCCACTAATAATTATTATGAGAATGGTGACCATAAGATTTATTTTTAACTTTTGTTTACCCAATTTACCCTTTACTGAGGTGATAAATTATACCATGGTTACTATTCAAAATCCCTAAAAATTAAAGGGAATGATTTACCAAATTTTAACCCTATGATTCAAATTGTAGACTCATTTTTTTGGAATTTAATTTATTTAAGTGGAATAAATTCATTTTAATTTGTGTGTTCAAGGTACACCAAAAACAAATTTCTAAAAAAATCATTTTCAAGAATACAACTGGATTTATTCATATCCCATTCCTATAAAAAACATTAGATTAAATTGATTTTTTTATTGAATATATAATATATTAATTACATTAAAATAATTTATGAAAAGTTATTAATTATATTTATTATGATAAAGACATGTTGTGTATATAAAAATATTATTTTTGAAAAATATCTACATTATTTTTTAATTGTTTTTATTACAATTTATCATTAATTGATAAGAAATGAATAAATTTTATACATGTGAAATACATACTCTTAGAGTAGTTTTTAGTCTTATTTATACCTACCAATCCAATTTATTGTTGATAATAATGTTTCAATATTATATTAGGGTTTGTTTCAACTCGATGTTGCGTGTGCAACAAGCTATCAAAGAAATTAATTTTGTTATATTGAACTATATCATAAAATCATAGGGTATTACATTATAACCCCATTAAAATAAAATTTTCACTTGAAATTATTCACTCTAAAATAAAAGGATTAGTATATCTCTATTTCATCCCAACCTTGGGTTCCCAAGTAGCTCCTTTGAAATTTTGATTCCTTTAGAGAACCTTAAACTGGTGAGTGGTCTTGTTCTATGACACTATATATCTATGATACTATAATTATAAAGGTTTTTCTTCATATAAATATAATTCTCTTGTGGGAATAACTCAATGTTCGATACATGTGAATGAATATGTAATTACTTCATGAGGTGAGATATATTAAATAAATCATGAACTTGAGATAGGTTCGGTGGAAGCACCAATCGATAAGCTACCATCCCTACATGATCAAGAATATCAAAGTCGAAAATATATCTATGGATTATCTTTTATTTATATTTAAATCTAATTATCCAATGGAATTGATAAAATCATAAAAATACCTTTTGACCAACTTCAAATTCCCTATCTTAATGAAGATTGTCAGTATAAATTGTTTTCAACTATACGAGGATCTTATGTGATTTTAAATAGATCTCAATTTCTCTGCCATTTCCTCATATATATTATGTCCTAATGGATTTATTTATTAAACTTAATCCTAGAATGTAGGAATTATACTCTTTCTACTATATAGGGTCTCATAAGCAGCCATCTAAATTATAAAAATATATGGTTTAAAATGTGACATACTATTAAAATAATATTTTTAAAATGATAGTTATCTCCAAGTCATTGGAATGATGGGTATGAATATGATGAACTAAATTATGAAAATATATAGTTTAAAAATTTATATAAAATTAACTCTTTGGAGATCATGTAATTACAAATGAAAAAACTATTTGAAAATAAAGAAAATCATTTTATGAAAAATGAATTTTTGGAACACAAGCATATTTAACATTAATAAATTAAAAAATATCATTTGGTGGATTATTTTAATTAAATGTATATATTATATATTAAACAAATTTTTTAACATTCATTTTATATATTTTATAGAGAATAGATTTGAATAAATATAATTTTATGCTTATAAACTATATTTTCTTTCTAAGGAGCAGATTTGTCTCCTTTTGAACGCCTACATTGATATTAATTATTTCCACATTTAGAAACAATTTTTAAACAGTAATATTTCATTTTAAGTAATCATATAAAAATTATCATAGGGTTATTTTTTTATTTTTTAAAAAATATTTATTTTTCAGTGAATAGTGAAACATAATGGGCTTTATTGAAATTTCCCTATTTATTTATTGAATTTATAAAGTTATTTTCTATTCAAAAGTTTCGTTAAAAATAAAATTACTTCCTATATATAATATCTAATTCAATTTATGTAATATGAATAATTTTCATATTAAATTTCGATATAAAAACCATTAAAACTATTGAATATTTTTATTTTTGAAAACCCACTTTCTTGTATCGTCCATGGGTTTAATTTTAAATATTTTTTCATATGTATGAATGGTATTTGTAAAATGGATTTCATATTTTTAGTCAATATAATTGATATCATCTAATACGGTCAAATTAATTTTTTACTATAAATAATTGTAAAAATATTAGAAAATTATTTACCGCGGTTAAGGTTAAAATGGGTTTACTTGGGAGTTAAACATAAAGGATTAGGGGGAAAAATGACTTGAATCTTTTAAAAAGAAAATTTTATTGAAATATTGATACCTTATTTCTTATTGTATCTAGAATGGTTCACTATGTATCCCCATTAAAACTGAAAAACCTAGGTACACATTTTTCTTTTAAAAAGTTTCATGTGTTCCACACACCTCCGTTATAAAAGGATGCCTCCTCTCATCCCATCTTCACTATTTGAAAAACTATTGGTTCAAAATATTACTTCCCAAATAAATTTATTTTTTTACTTTATATCATCCAATATTCTTTATTTTTATCATAAAATCATCCTAGGAAGGTTTTTTGTGAAAACTTAAGGAAGTTACCCAAAGAAGAGGTAACAATTTTCAATGAACGTTTTTATCTTTTTTCTTCTTATAATTCATTGATTTGTTACTTAAAATTATTATATCATAGCATTATTATATTATATATATTGATATCTCTTTCATCTAAGGGTATGACCGACATAAATATCCACTTCTATCAAATTGTTTATGAAATCAGTATTCATGTGTATGGTAGACTACCACCTCAAGAAAAAGTAACGTTTTCCCATTAACACCTCTAAAATATGAATATATTGATGTATTAATAGTTTATATACCTTATTTATCATATTAATATAATTATTTAATTATTATATCACATATACCTTCTTTAATTGCATTCTGTGGGATTACGATAATGTCACTCCTGTGTACGGTGGACTACCTCCCCACGATGCAATTTGAATTATTCACACTTTAAATGGATTGTAATAGAGATGTAATGAATGAAAATATGTGATATATATGACAAAAAATGAATATTTAATGATAATATATAATAAATCATTTTTTCTTTAAATCCATTGATAAAAGGAAACAGTGCTCATATGTACGTACGACATGTCCACTCCATAAATGATGAATTTCATTTTCCTAATATAACTCTAAAGGAATAATATAGATACATATATAATGAATATATTGGTTATTTATATGGTGGTTAAAAATTTGGACATGATATAATAATGATAAAATTAATAGGACTAAAAACATTGACAAACCAAAACATACATGAAAAAGAAACTAGTTATTAACTAAAAGAGGAATTTAATATAGAATTGATGATAAATGGGTAATAAAAGTCCATAAGTAAATAATATATGGTATAATAAATATTATTATGGTTATTTAATAGATTTATAATATTCACAATTTTATTATACATGTGGTATTAATGTATATGAAGGATTTTGAGAATTAAAGGGATTTTTGTCTCACTTTTTACTTTTATAAGACACATTCCACATTCATCACTTATTTGTTTTATGTGATGTATATAAGTAAAATTAATTTATTTCATGATTAATATATTTAAAATTATTGGTGTTCAAAAATATATTTTAGTATCACTATTTAATGGGGTTTATGGTTCAATAATTATTAAAACAGTTAATGATTTTTGTCTCAATTTTCCTTCCTTGAGACATAGGATATGTTTTTCACCTATTTTATTTTATAAGGAGTATATAAAACTAATTTTATTTATAATATAATGAATTTATTTGTTATCATTATATTTTTAGTTTCCCTTAATTTTACTTTTTCAGGGGGATTATTATTCAACGTTACCCAAGTGGTAAGGGTTTATGTTACATTATCTTCACTTATCAGCATTGCTCAAGATTATGCTTCTAACTGTGAAATATGATTATATATTACTAAATAACCTCATTTAATTATTTATAATAATGTTACTTATGTATAATTTTCTTTTTCACTTCATTTTACCCTATTTATGTACTCATGATTTGGAATTGTTTTTTAAAAAAATTGCCATTATATCTCCCTTCATCCAAAAACAAATTTTCATCCAAAAATATATTTTCTCAAGAAAATAAAAATTATTTTTAAAATTCATAAAATGATTTATTATATAATCCTTTACCCATTTTTAAATTTTTAATGATTTTTTTAAAGGGATATTTATATCATTTCCTAAAAAATGCATGTTTGGATTTTACCCATAATTTGAAAAGAATCTTTATTTTAACATGTACAACTTGATCAAAATTTCCCACCATTATGAAATTTTTTTATTGAATCATACATTATTAATTTTCAAGGTTTTTTTAATATAATATACTTTAAAATATTTTATGTTTTAAGAAACTATTTTTCAAACAGAAAATACAGTTTAGTCAATAATTACTTTAAATGATTTTTAATGATACTTTTATAATTTTTCAAAATTTATTTTGAAATAAAATTGTTTCCAAAACATTTTATGATTTTTCATTTTTTAAAAGTTAATTTTCAATATAAAAATAATTTTCCTCAATAAATATTCTACTTTCCATATAAAAAACATTCCATTTAGGTCAACATTTGTCGATGACACCTTTTCCTTACTGAGGATATGATCCAATGATTCCATTATAAATATTTCCCTAAATGTTTTATGTTTTTGATGTAATGATATTTATAAATATTTTTTCCCTTACATGGGTTGAACAATAAAGAAATTAATGTGAAATCTTCTTCTTTTGGAAAGTTATACTATGAAAAAATATTGAAATGATTAAGAAAAAGGTCTCTTTTCAAGTGGTTATGATATGATGAAATATTTATAAAACCCACTTTATTTCATGGTATATAATAAGATGAATTTTTTTTATATTTTAAAACACAAAAAAATTATTAGAATCATTTTATTGGTAGGACCTATATCTACCTCTAATTCATTGGTTAAATATTTATATCCCATGAGATAGAAAGCCCTAGAATGGGGAGTGAACCCAGTTTAGTAAGGGACTTTGTCCACCAGAATGGTCTTGGGAGTGAACCATAAAATGTATAATGGGTTGGGGAGTTAAACCTTTACATTATGATATCCATGGAAGTGATGCCTGACTATCATGGAAAAGATTTTATATACTTATGTGTATGCCAAGATTATATATCTTATGTAATGTTATACTCTCGTGGATCATGTTCTTTGGTTTTATTGTGATTCATGTATTTTGACTGCAAATATTTATTTCATTTCTCAAGATTTTTATATTTCATATATAGTTTATTATTTTAGTATGTTATATTCATGTTCTCATATCCTTATGTTCATGAAATTTTTATTTGATCCTTGAAATCTAACTTTCTATCCCTTATTGTGCATATATGATTATCCTTTATTATGTTTCATTTCCTTAGATTATGAAGAATGCTTTAAGTATGGGATGATTATAAATAATAATAAAGGAAAATATATTTGTGGGATATATTTAAGATATTTTAACAAATTATAAGATTGCATACCTCATCTCCAAAGATTATAATCTATTATGGTTTTTCAAACATATGTTTGTATAATGTATTGAATATTCATATAAAAATATTTATTATCAACAAATGAAAATCATGGTTCACTATAATAAGTATTAGAAGAAATTTTTAGCTAAAATTTGGATTATATGATTAGAAAATTTGTGATATCTTATGTACGTGTCTGATGATAAGTCTAATGATGTGTCAAAGTATAAGAAAATTTCATGGAATTTTGGTAAATGATAGGGAAAGTGGTTTCCAAAACATAAAATTCACATCTAGATACTACAAGAGGATATGGCGTTGGAACACAGGTAACTAGGGGTAATAACTCTAAAAGGGTTCATTTTTATTGACTTGATTGTCACTTGATGAATGACAACAAGCACAGTTTTACACCTAGTTTGACACTCCTGGAGGATAATCATTGTAAATTACAAAAAAACATTATAAAACATGAACAATTATTTAAATATATGGTTACTATGAATGGAGGAGGATAAATATAAGGTTTCATAGATAAAAACTATGTATTAATTATTTATAAATCATATAAGTGATTTTTCATGATTATGTGATATCCAACTATGAATATTGTTACTCACACTATAATTTTTGATATTTTTCAATTGAAAAACCCATGATGAGATGTATTAACATTGAAAGTGATAGAAAATATGTTGATGAGGATATAAAATGGACGATGATTAGATTAAAGGATATTGTAATTATTTTTAATTGTTCATCACATAATATGAATAACAACCTTAACCTTGACAAACTATCAGACTCACAAAAGAAGAGAAGGATAGAGTTTTCTGAGATATTGGGTGGTGGAGACCATGGTTTATAGAAGATTAAATTTCCTACTTATCAATAATTTTGGAATAGGAACTATAGGGAATGTTTCAATGGATTTAAAAGATGTTTTATGTGTGGGGAAAGAGGAAATCGATTAAGAATATTTCATGGTAAAATTAATAGTTCAATCAATCCAATGAAAGATTATATTGGTATCCATAAGTTATAATCAATGGATAAATTTTATAAATGAGGAAATTATCAGAACTATAAAAATATATTCCCTAGGAAGAAAACATGTGAAGAAAATTAGAATTGTTGAATGAGTAATGTTTATAATATAGATGATGAAGATTAAAAAAATGATATATAAATGGTATGGTTTGTTCTACCAATATAGTTTATATTAATCATAAGAATCATGATTTAATTTTCATTGACTAATGTTATGATATTATTCATTTTTTTATATTGTAGGAAAGAGGTATTAAGGAATAATTTTATGAAACCTAGTTAATGGTTTGATAAGGAATTGAGATGAAAAAAGTGTTTTTATATTGGAATTAAATAATTATGTTATATGAGTAATGAAATATGAAAATATTATTCTATATATGTTTTAAATTAGTGATTTTCAAGAATATGTTTAATGTATATGATGATAGAGAAATTTCATATAATGGTAAGGTGATATATAATGGAAAAACACATGATTAAGGGAATATAACCCTAAAATATTTCTTGTGTTATAGATAATAATGTTGGGATAAATAGACGATGGATATAAATAATGTAAATTAGATAGTATTGATGACCTTGGAACTGATAAATGAATTGTTGACAAAGTGTTTTAAGTAATAATTGAGGAAAAATATACCATTATTGGATTTATGGAATATATTGAATAATATATGGTTTTATTCAGGTAATGAGGAAGTATGTATGTTTTGATTAATGTTTTATTATAATTATTTTCATTATCATGTTGGAATTAAATATATGGCTAAGGTAGAAACATATTCTTTTTGTAAAAATTAGGAACATATTTATGATATATGGGTGATTAATCTTAAGTTTATTTTTTTGAAATTTAGTGACCTTATTTATAAATTTCAAATTTTGGAAGAATTAAGGTTAACCATTTATGAAATGGTTTAGTTTTGAATTGGGATGATGTTTTATAGATTAATGTATTATTTCACCAAATGAGAATTTATGCATATGAGATAACCTTTTCTAACCATATTTATTTGTTATAACTAGGTATAAAAGAAATAAATTATCATTATATTATGGATACTGTGATCTGTTAGTGCACTAGGAATAAAAAAAATCATATTCATTTATTGGAGTAACAAAAAAGTTGAGATTTTTTAAAGCCAAACAATGGAATCAATTTTTATTATAATACAAAGTAAAGTTAATCAATTGGTATATCGGTCCTTTTTAAATTCTCAGTCATTCAAGGATGGTATCCCATAAATTAAAACATCCACTAAACCTCCATTTGGATCAAGATGTGTTCCATGTATCTCTCCCAAGGAAGTACACACCTGATCCATCACAAGTACAGTACTCAGAGGTTGTATCACCAGAGAATGATATTTATTATGATGAACAACTGGTAAAGATTCTGGATCAGATAGAAAATGTTATAAGAAACAATATCACTTACCCAGTCAATGTTTTGTGTCAAAACCACTCTGAAAAGGATGCTATGTGAGAACCTGAAGATGTAGTGAGGCAGATGTATGCGTAGTTATTGGCACCAAAGTGATGAATTATAAAGGGAAAATCATTTTTGGGGGGTAGTAGAATGTAAGAACCTAAGATATTGTAAAATTTATTTTGTCAAATAAATATAATCTTTTTGATATTTTTCATTACATAATACACAGATTTAATATTATGTTACATGAAACACTCAGTTTACCTTTCATTACACAAACCATTCGGTTTAAACAAAACATGACATACTATTGAAATATTGTTATTTAAAATGATAGTTATCGCCTATCACTTTTGATAGAGGATATGAATAGATTTAAATAAATTATAAAAATATATGGTTTACACATGTATACAAAATTAATTTTTTGGTGACCAATTAATTTGAAATAAAAATATAAACTATTTGAAAATAGGGGAAATCATTTTCTAAAAAATTATTTTCTAAACAAAAACATGGTTTAACTCAATAAATTAAATAAATATTTTTTTTTAATATTTTAATGACATTTATATATTATATATTCTATAAAACTTTTAAAATTCATCTTATGTGTTTTATAGATAATAAAATAAATCCTATTTTATGCTCAAAAACTGTAATTTTTTCCAAAAATGTATCTTAGTAAACTTTTTCAAACCAAATTTAAAATTATTTTTTTCTGAAAAATATTATTTTTTATTTCATCTTATCAAAATTATACTAGGTTGGATATTTTTGGAAAATATTTATCTATTGAAGAATAGTTAAAAATAATGGGTTTTTATTAAAAACATTCATTTCATTTAAATAATGTATATTGATTTTTTCGAAAATGGTTTTAAAAGTAAAGATACTTTAATTATATATCAATGAATCCAATTTATGTCATTATAACAATTCTCACAGTCAATTTTGATATAAATTTTTTAATCTTTTGATCATTTTTCTCTTTAAAAACTCGCTTTTCTATCACGTATGTGGGATGAATTTTAAACTATACTATTCCACTTATTGAAATGGAATTTGGAAAATTGTATTCCAAATTTTTAACAATAATAATTTATATTATATAATATGTTCAACTAATTTTTTGACCTTAATTAATAGTAAAAAAATGTAAAAATTATTTACCACAGTTAAGGTAAAAATTGGTTTACTAGGGGGTTAAAGAAAAATGATAAGGGTTATAAACAAACAAAAAACAAGTCCAAAAATAATTCGATGACCATATAATGAAATTATATATTCTATTGTCTATAATATTCCATTTTGGTGCCTTTTTTACATGAAACAAAACTGTGTGTACAACTTTTTTATTTCAAAATTTACAAGTCTGTCACTTACCTCACATATAAAAGGACACGCCTCTGATCTCCTCATAAAATTCATTATTTTAAACAATTAATACCAAAATAAACTCTTTAATTAAGTAATATCATCTTTTAATCCATATTCTTTGGTTTAAATTCATCTTATGAATTGTTTTGGTGAAAACCTAATTAGGCCCAAAGAAGAGGTAACTTTCTTCAATGATCATTTTTAGTTTATTTATTCCTCCACCACCTAAATTTTTATTATAACATTTTGATATAATAAAATCAATGTAAACCATATAGTCTATTTTTTAAAAAATAATTATGACCTAAAACCATCTATAATTCCATCAAATGTGTTACGAAATCGTTATTCATGTGTACGACAGATGATCACCTTGCAAACAGATATAATTTATATTTCCATTACCACATATCACTGTTGGATATAATGATTTATAGAATTTTTATATATTATATTTATGATATTAATATACTTATTGAATTATTATATCACATTTACCTTCTTACTTACTATTCTTTTGGAATATGGTAACACCGCTTTTGTTTACGGTGAATTACCACCTCGCAAATCAATATGATTCATTAACTGGTTTCTAAGAAGGTAATAACAATGAGATTAATGAAAATATATGATATATATTACATAAAATGTATTTTATAAATGATAAATATTATTTACCTTCCTTTATTTAAATCTTCTGAGAAAATTGAAGCATCATTCACATGTATATATGACCCACTGTCTCCATGAATGGTGTATATATATTTTTTCTATAACTTTTATAAACTAAAATAAACATATATCTGTTGAATATATAAGATATATATGTCATTTTAAACATTTTGGTGATTATATAATCATGATGAATGTAAGTGTACCAGAAAAAACAAATCAAAACATACAGAAAAATAATGTAGTTATTAATCCAAATGAGATTTTGAAAAGGAATTATTATTAAAAGGGTCATAAAAGAAATACCTAAATTATATACTGTATAATACATATGATTATATTTATTTAATAGATTTATAATAAGAATATATTTATTATACGACATTTTTTAATGTATATCAAGGAATTCAAAACATAACATATGGTATTTATATCTCAATTTTTTACTTCTGTGAGACACATGCCATATTCATCACCTATTTTTTATGTGGTGTATATAATCCTAATTAATTTATTTTGTGATTCATCCACTATAATGTTTCTTGTTTTCACAAATCAATTTTATGCTATCTCTTTCACGGGGTTTACAGTTCTAATGTTACCAAAGCGGATAATATTTTTTTTCAATTTTCCTTCATTAAGACATATATTATGTCGTGAAATTATCTTCTTTTATGAGGATTATATATATCCCCTTTAACATGTAATATCATGAATTTTTTTATTCTCAATATATTATGAGTTTCACATAACATTATTACTTCATGGGACTTACAATTCAACGTTACCAAGGTGGTAAGAATTTTATGTTACAATATCATTATTTATTATCATTACTTGTGTTAATGCTTAAAATTTTAAATATTATGATATACATAACATTAAACTAATTTACTATTTTATTGTATGGTTATTTTTTCATAACCCATTTCCCTTCACATTCATCTCTTTATGTACTCAAGAGTTCAAAATAAATTTTTAATGAAAATTTTTATTTATTTCTCTCTTCGGTTCAAATCCCTTTTTCATCCAAAACAATGTTTTCAAAAAAAAATGTTTTAATGTTATTCAAATTATTTATTAATGAATGTTTTTCTATGTTTTACTTTTAACAAAATGTTTTTAATGTAATTTTATGTCTTTTCCAAAACAATTATCATTTGGGTTTTATCGAAAATTTGAATGAAATATTAGTTTTAACATGTACAGAATGAATGGATTTTAACACCTTCAAAAACATAATATTCCTTAAACATTTCATTATAAATTTTCAAGGATAGGTTCAAAGAAAATGATTTTAATTTTTTTTATTTTAAAAATGTTTTTTTCAATGTGTAAGGTTATTTTATAAAATAAATGTTTTGAATGAATTTTAAATATTCCTTTATTTTTATTCAAAAAAAAATTTGAAATGAATTTTTTTCCATAATTATTTATTATGTTTTAGCTTAAAAAAGTGATTAAGAAAAAAAATTTCTCCTAAATTGTTTCATGTTTATTTTTTTAAATAATTTTCCATCCAACCTGACTTCTGTTTATGTTACCTATGCCTTCATAGGGATGTAATCCAAGGATAAAATTCTTATGATTTATATGAATGGGTAATGTTTATGATTGTATGATTTTTATCAAAAGTATTTCTATTCCATGAGTTATACTATGTGGAAATTATTATGAGACACAATTCATTTCAGGTGTAATACTATGATGAAATGAATATGAAACTTGTCACTTTGCCATAGGTTCTGAAATGCTGAAACCATTAAGAAACAAATTTCAATTCATAACTTATGATATGGTTAATGATTTATGGTCTTATGGTACACATAAATATGATTTTAATTATCTAATGGGTGATACCTATATATCCCTCCAATGCATTTGGCAAAGATTTATATGTAATGAGATAGATTAGAATTTAATGGAGAGTGAACCCGATTCAGTAATAAATTTTGTATGATTTGATGGTCTTTTTATTGAACATTTACAACTATAATAGTTTATAGAGTGAACCCATTCCACTATGATATCTATGAAAATGTGCCTTGACTACTATGGAAGCAATATTATATGCTTATGTGTATATCTCTATTGTATGTCTTATGACAATGTTATGGTCTCATGGATAATGTTATTTTATTTACTTATGATTTATTACTTATGAATTTCAAATATATATTCCCTAACTTATGATTCTGATATTTTATTTATAGGGTATGGTTTTCATATGTTGTTCTCATGTTATCATACCCTTGTTCTTAGGTCATGCTTATGTAATCATTGATATATCTCTTTCTTACCCTTAATAAAAATATCATCTCATGCTTTCTTATATTTCCTTTCCCTAGGTTATGAATACTGGTTTTAATTAGTGTATGTTTATGAATAATACTAAAGGGGAATATATTTATGTGATATGTTGATGATATTTCACAAATTTATATGATTTTTTACCTAATCTCTAAAGACACTAAACTATTAGGGTCCTTTGGTATGTGTTGGTGTAATGTATTGAATATTAATCTAAAATTATTTAATATCCATGAATTAAAAATATTGATGACTACATAATCCATTTTCAAGATTCTCCTAATGTTGTTTCTTCGATTCCTACAACTTAATTGAGGCCATTCTATGAGGTTGAAATTGGAGAATTCCCATGTATGAGTTCTATAGAAAACTGAACTTCAATATTATAAGGAAGGGTGGTAAATTATTGTAAAAATATATAAAAAACTCCCAATCACTAAGAATATATTCAATATTTAGTTTTTCACTAACCATATGAGATAAATAATATTAATTGACCGAAATTAGGATCCACAGGCTAGACTTCATTTCTTTTAGAATTTTAAATTTATACTCACACCAATAAATGATCATAAGCTCATTTATAATATGAAATGGTACTTACCTTTCCAATAAAATTGTAATGGGGACTATATAAACAAATATAATCCTTGTTTATAATAAAAAAAATTCAACTAAATATATATAATCACAAGATTTGTAGGAAGCACTTTCCCAAAGACATCAATTGGAGAGGAACTACAAAAATAATATGTTATTATCATACCATTTTATTGTTTTAATACTAAAAAATATCCAATCATTGAGCTAGTTAATTAAAAATCAAATATGATATTAGTTGTTCTTGATTGGGTAATAAATGTAAATTTAACCATGTCATTATAATAATCTAATTTATCAGTCATGATCACATGATATTTCCATTTTTATTTGATCTTAAGATGTTAATGAAAATGATACTAATTATTAAAATTTATATTCATGCATTGGTTGGATTAATTACCCTACTACATTAATTTGATATATTAGAGCATGAGTGGTGCATTAGTTGTCGTCTTCTTTTCCTTCATTTCATTAACTATAATATTTTCTTCCGTTTGACATGCATCAACTTTATGACCCACCATTCACGATATAAATAACCTCTTAGTTTCTTTCATGAAATTCTATATATATTTCATCCCATGTTTTTGGAAAGTGGGTTTCTGAAAATTCTTTCTTACATTTAATTTATTTGAGTTTTCAAGAGGCACTATCTGTCATTTCTTTTTATATCAATGGGAATGATGGGAATCTAAAATTTTTATTTATACATTAAATTCACATCAAATGAATTTTTATTTGATACTAATGTATCTTAAATATAATTCCATTATAATACATGGCTATAAGACACTAATTATTTTTAAAAAATTTCATTTGAGGATAATGATTAAACCATAAAAATTCCTTTCAAGTCTTATAATATATTTTTTATCCTTTTTATTTATCTCATGTAATTACTTCTCCATCAATGTATGCATAATATGAAGAAAATTATTACTAAAAAATATTCTTATACTCATCCCATTTTAGGTATTAAATTTCTTTTACATTTTAATTATTATTAATAAATCTACACCATTGATTTGCTTCACCTTAAAACTGATAAATTACTGTGATTTTGTTTAGGTTATGATCATGAGAGAGAATAAAATATTTTCTCAATGGAACTAATCCATTACTCACTAATGGATTAAGAGATCTTATAAAATAATGTTTATGTTTCCTCATAAAAGATTAAATAGTACATTATTCCCTAATTTGATCATTCTGAAGCTCAATATAATTCATGGACTAAGAGAGTTATGTTTGAATAGAACTAAGATTATATATTGCAGCTCTAATAGTATTTTTTTCTCAACTGTTCAATCATTAAATTTTCTATCACATTCATTATTAAAACAATATCTTCTAGTTTTATCCATTGACTAAAACTATAAATAAAAGTGTAATCTTGAAGATATATTAATCATAATAAAATATCATATTATTATGAAATATTATTCATAGGATGTCTCAATCAAGAATCTTTCTTCTCAATTTGAAAGGCCTTATGTTTAAGATATTTATTCCATGGTTATTACCAAATAATTACAATTTCTTCCAATACATACACTTATCCTTAGTATTTTACCCAATTTTATCTAATACTAGACTCTAAATATTGACTAAACATATCCTCTAATACCAAATATAGTGACCTAAGATTTTCATGCACCACTATTTCATCATTTTTTAATAATGAATCAATAAATTCCTCAAATACTGGACCGATAACTATAAAGGTTTAGATTATTTAGATATTGGATACAAAATTTTCCTAATTAATGATAGATAATCGACATATCCAATAATGAAATACACACAAAGTAATCTTCATCGGCACACCCTAATTAAACCTTTCCTTATAAATAGGGGAAATGATATATAATAAAACATGGGCTCAGGTTCTTAAAAATAGTAAACACGAGAGATGTCAATATATGACCATATGAAAACATAAGATTATGATAATGGTATGAGATCATGAATGTTAGCTAAAATTTGCATACCCAATATATCATGGATCGTAAAAATGATTTGTGGAATAAAACAATTTCATTTCAAAATACATGAATCATAAGAGTGGAAAATAATTATAAATCCATCGTGAACCATAAGTACACAATTATTTAACCACTGTAGGTATAGAACAATTTCATATGACAAGGAAAACTACCAATACCATCAAATAATAGTGTATTTGGAATATCTATATGTTTTACATATCATAACAAATCAGGTATCAAAACCTGCACCCCATAGTGGATCATGCACATCAACTTTTTTCCTATTGTGGATCAAGAACATCAAAATTAATCCAATAAGTATCTCATAAGATAGAAAACTTTACCGACTTCATTACAGAGATATATAATTATGGCCCCAACCATCATTTAATTTAAACCATATATTTGTGTTCTATATGATCCTAGAACATTCATAATTTCTTCACATTATAACCTATGAGAAAATATGATTTTCATAATCATTCCATTAATTTTTAAAATAATAACACATAAAAAATAATTGGTCTCATAAACATCTCATAATCAAAAAAAATCTAGAGAAATAATAAGTATGGTATCAATGGATCATATCATTGGTAAGACAAAATTAGCATCAGTGCAAGTTATACTAGATAAAAATTCATTTAAAAGAATCCATGCAATATTTCTCAAGGAAAATACCCTTTTAACATTTAGATCACATATTTAAAAACTAAAAACATCAAAAATAATAAGGAAAGTAATTTCTTTGTAAGTAAACATGAAATATTGTAAATAAATCATCAAATCATTGAGTAATAATGATACTGTGAAATTCTATTCATACTATATAAGTTGAAAAAGCATTCCATCCACACTATTATAAAAATTCAATAGAACCTCATTCATAAAATAAAAATAAGATTTATTTTTATTTAATTAAAAAGTATGTCATGGGTAAAAACTACTTTAAACAATCACATTAGAATTTTAAAAAACAATATTGATATAATTTTTAGAAAACATTTTTTTGGATGAAAAAGGATTTTCGACCGAAGAGAGAAATTGAGTAGGATTTAATTAAAATAATTATTTTGATATCATTGGTACAAAATGTGTAAAAAAATAAATGAAAAATTTTAATTTTTTGAAATAAATGGAATATAATAAATACTAAATGGATTTATTATATAAGTATCACATACTTTTATCAATGTAAATTCAAGCCTAAAAATCCCGGTTAGAATATGATTTAAACATAAACCCATTACCTCAAGTACCACCTTTCCTCATTCACATTCAAATATGCTATATAATAAATATTAATTTATTATAAATCTATTTTAGAGCCTTATTATTATTATATATATAACAATTCCCAATTTAATTTTGACATATTATCACACATTTATTAACAATATGTTATTAAAATAATTATTCAAGGGGATAACTGATTTTTTATGTATGTATGTTTTAGTTAGATAATCCCAATCCATATACTTTAATCATGGTTGCATGAAAAATTTATTTAATAATGATATAAATATAATATATATTAATTATATATATATGGTAATCTATATTAGTTAGAAATATAAAAATATATTACTCCGATCATGGAGATGGTAGGCCATATGTACACATGAACATTTTATTCACTTTTTGAAGGATAGAGTGAAAGAAAGGAAAAGTAGTATTTCCTCATTAAATTATCATTATTATCTCAAATAAATAATATATATTAATGAAGTCAGTCCTTATTAATAGTAATTTAAATTAGAGATGAAAACAAAATCACATCCCATTTGTGGAAGTGGTTTTCCAAACATACGCACATACAACATTATCATGTTCCAACGATTTAGATGGTAAGAATATAATTATGATATTATAGAAAAATGGTCATAATTATATCATAAACATCATATCTAGACATTAAACTCATCATATTACTCTTCCATGAATAATTATGTTAAAAAATTAATTATATTTCTATGTGGAGCCGATTACTCGGACATGTTCCCAAGTGACACTTTTACTTACCATTTTATTAGAAAAATTATTAAGAATAATGGTTTAATAATAATAATAATAATTAATTATATTTATGATACATAATATATTGTGTTATGATAAATTTCATAGATTTTTATAAAGAAAATTTATAATTAAATATAAAGAGATTGGTTAAGGTGACTCCCTCTTCGTTGAAGCTAGTCCATTGGATATCCACATAAGGACCCTAGATTTGATCATTTTAGAACAATATTGTAACATACCAATTCAGAAAGCTGCCCAGATATTCCCCATACCCGATTGGTCACATGGCCTCAAGTGCATTTCCTCAAATGCCAGAGGCTGCCGACTAGTAGTGAGGGCATTGGGTGTGAGAGTGGGGAAACTATGCTCTCATTGGTAGAGTAACACAGTGGAAGTAAACAGATATACAATAGTGGGAGTAGTAAACAAACTAAAAAACAGTAAACAGCGGAAGACTGGTGAATGAAACAAATGGATCAAAAATATATTTATGATGCATGATATATATTTCTAGGAAATAATCCAAACAAGTCACAATTTTGAAATATAGTAAAAGGCCCAAGTACAAAGAAATGCAGTAAAAAGCTCCATAACATGACAAGTCGAAGCTTGGTCTCATGCTCTCTAGCTCCAAAGTGGTCATGTACCTGAAGTAGAAGAGCGCATGCCCTTATCTATACCTGCAATAATATAATCTTTTCGGGCCCAAAAGCATGGACCAAATCAGGTGTGAGACTAAATCCCAGTAAGAAAAAACCACGAGATCTGTGCCTAACAGCTAGTGAATATATGGTAGGTAATAAGTAAAAATGAAGAAGTAAAAAAAGTAATTAGTATTAAACAATCCACAGTTTCAAAGCATTTAGTTTCATATATCATGAAACAGCTAATCAAAGTAGGTAACGTTCTGAGTAGTATTCACAGCCTAACACTCTGGATCAACCAAACAAGTACTAGCAAGCAGCTAAACACAAATGGTAACCCTCTAGGAAGTACTCACGGCCTAACACCAATAGTTCAACCAAACTATACAAGAAACCCTCTGGGAAGTGCACTCAGTCTAACCCCTCTAGTTTAGCTTAAGCATAGACTCTCTAAGGAAGCACTCACCATAAATTCCCCCTATAGTCTCTCATCGGTAACTAAATTCGCTCTGGGAAAGAACATATGTCACATTCCCCCTATGGCCCGCGTCGAGGATCTACAAACACTCTGAAGAAGCACTTACATCAATTCCCTATGTGGTCTCACATTATAAAAGTAAACAGAAACTCTAGAGAAGCCCTTATATCCACTCTCCCTATGGTCTATTACACAAGGTTCTCACGACCCTGTGTAAGTCAAGAAATCATAGCAATGGTATTACCAAATTTAACCCTCAAAAACTACTTGGTTAGAAATCTACATCATATCTGTATGTCAAATAAACAAAACACTCCATCCTACAATACTAGGAATGGGAAACAAACAGGCATCCTAACAGGCTAAGAAAGACCAAACGATCATAAACAAACATGCATGATCAAACACCTCAGAAGAATATAAATTAACCCTATTTTCATTCAATTAACCTCTATTCAAGAGTACATGTGTATCAGAAAAAAATAAAGGGATAAAACAACAAACAAGCAATAACCCATTCAAGGGTATTGGGGACTTTTGCATATATAAACCAAATACTATCAATGGAAAGGCTCAAACCACCTACCTCGGTGTTGGAAGATCAGTATACAAGAATCTCAAGCCTTGAATCTTCTAAGATGACCATTTATCTACAAAAACACTAAAAACTCTCAACTAAAGATAACTTGAGAAAGAGGGGGAATTAGGAAATGAAGCGCTAAAAGAAGAAAGAGCTTACCCAGGTGATCCCAAAGCAATTGACGACGACCGACTCTAATAACGGACACTTGATCGGGGGCTCGGATGAAGATCATGGCCGTATGGGTTCTCTCGGACATACAAGGTCAAGAAGTAGATGGTTCTGTCTTTTAGACACGACCTCGGTGCATTTAATGAAAAAAAATAAATTTCACGGGGTGTACTTAAGAAATGTCAAAAAATTCCTATTTTTCTCAAAAACACTAGAAAAAGAAAAACATACCGGAAAAGAAGATCCAAGTTCTTAAAAACATCCACCCTTAAGGAAATATGTCCCCTAATTTACCTATCAAGGCAACATAGATGAAGAATCCTCAAACAGCTCTAGACACTGTGATCATACATCAGCCTGCCTCTCCCAGGTCTCGTCTAATACATTCTCGTGCTGCCATAGCACTCGTACTAGAGGAACATATCATCCAGGGAGAACCTTCGTACTGCGATCAAAAATCTAGATAGGATGCTCCTCAAATGAGGTTTCCACCTCTAACTCAACCTCCTCAGGTTTAATAACATGAGATATTTTTGAGAATTAGCATCAAATCTGAGAAACGTGGTAAACATCATGCATAGCCTAGTACCAATGAGGTAACTTCAACCGATAGGCAACTAGCCTGACTCTCTCCAATACCTCAAATGGCCCGACGTACCTGGGTGAAATATTACCTTTTCTCCTATTCCTCTTGTGTCCCAACGTCAGTGTGACACGTAGGAAAACCTGATCCCTGACCATGACCTCCAGAGGTTGTCTCTGCTGATCGGCATAAGACTTCTTTCGAGACTGTGCATTAACCATCTTCTTCTGAATCCACTATACCTGCTATGTGATCTCCTAGAAAAGACGAGGTCCCAACATATCTACCTCTCCTACCTCTAGCAAAAATAAGGGTGATCGAAATTTTCAACCATACAAAGCCTCATAATGTTCCATCGGAATATTTTCTTGAAAACTATGGTTATCGGAAAACTCTACAAGAGGTATGTGCTTCTCCCAATAACCTCCAAAATCCAGGATGAATGCACGAAGCTTTTCCTCAAGAACCATAGTCATATGCTCGGACTGGCCATCTTTCTGGGGGTGGTAAGCTTTACTCAGAAGTACTAGTATACCCAAAGCCTCCGGATGTACCTGCCCGACCCAAGAAGTAAAATGTGTATCCCTGTGTCAAAAAATGGAGTATGGAACCCCTTAGAGACGTAAAATCTCGCGGATGTAAAACCTTACAATATCATCCAAACTGAAGGTATCCTTGATCATAAATAAGCGAGTAACCTTCATGAGTCTGTCAACGACAACCCATACAACATCATTCCCTCGAGGAAACCTCAGAAAACATGTCACGAAATCCATCGCAACATCATTCCAATTCCAGTCGGGAAAGGGTAACTGCTTCAAAAGACCTGCTGGTCACTGAGGCTCCACCTTCACCTGTTGATAGGAGGAACCCCTCATAAAGAAACCATCAATATCTATCTTCATACGTAGCAACCAATACTGACGTTGTGGATCATGATACATCTTGGTGACACCAGGATGAACTTCCCAAACTGAGGAGTGAAAGTCTCACATCATCTCCTTGTGTATGTCTGCTGACACCTATACACACCCAAGAAAACACAAGATTTCATGCTTTCATATGGTCCATCAAGGAATAGGGTCCTCTCTTGAAATTCTTTCCCATAGGACTAGGCCTTCAGAATCTGATAGCTGACTCATTCACACTCAATCAAGAACAGTAGAGGTAACAACTATAGATGAAAGAAATGTCTTCCCCTACCTGTCTTCCACCTCCAAATGCATCTTAGAGAATAGTGCCATAAGCTATCACTAACGGCTGGCCTCTTGAACTACTTGTATCTGAGTCCTCCCGCTCAACACATCATCCACTATGTTGCCTTTCCCAGGCATATAAGCAAGTCAAAGGACTGATGGTACTCAACCCAACATCACTCTCTCAAATGCTGGTCATGCAGAGTGAAGATATACTAGAGACTTTTATGGTCGGTGAAAACCAAAAAATTCTCTCCCAACCGATAGTGTCTCCAACAACGTAAAGAAATTACAACTGTAGCCAACTCAAGATAATGTGTCGGGTAATTTCTTTCATGTGGCCTCAACTACCGAGATCTGTATGCAATGACTCCTTCCCCCTTCATAAGAACTACTCTAAGCCGGATACCTGATGAATCATAGTAGACAATATATCTCTTTTCTTTACTATGGAAAAACTAGTATTGGTGCTAAATTCAACCTCTCTTTCAACTCTTGAAATGCTGACTCAAAAGAATCAGACCACAAGAGCATTGAACCCTTCTTAGTGAGGCCCATCAATAGTGATGATATGCATGAAATGTCTTGTATGAAACTTCTTTAGAATCTAGCCAGCCCAAGAAATCATTGTACCTCAAAGAAGTTCTTTGGATTATCCCTAGAAACCACAGATCTAATATTCTATAGGTCCACTAATACTCATATCTCTAAGATAACATGACACAAGAAGTGAATTTGGTCCATCCAAAAGTGGTATTTTGAAAGCTTAGCATATAACTGATTCTCCATCAGTGTACTCAGAACAATCTCAAGATGGGTAGCATGGTCATGTCGAGTGTGTGAGTACACCAAGATATCGTCCACGAAGATCACCACGAAATAATCCAAGTATGGATGGAAGACTCGGTTCATGAGTACCATGAAGACTGTAGGCACGTTCGTGAGACCAAATGGAATAAACACATACTCAGATAGACCATAACTACTTCAAAAACCTGTAAGAGGTATATCAGATGGTCTAATGTACAACTGATGGTGGCTGGATCTCAATTCAATCTTCAAGAACACGCATGCTCCTTGAAGTTGATCAAAGATATCATCAATCCTCGGAAAGGGACGTTGGTTCTTGACTGTCAACTGGTTCAACTTATGATAATCCAAATAATTTCGGAGAGTATCATCCACCTTCTTCACAAAAAGGGAAAGTGATCCCAAGGAGAATTTCTAGTCTAGATGAAAAATTTAGCCTGCAACTCCTCCAACTCCTTCTTGAGCTCTTGTAACTCTGGTGTAGCCATCCTATAAGGAGGAATGTACACCGGTGTCGCTCCTGGAATGAGCTCAATAGAATAGTCTACCTCTCACTTTGGAGGAAAACCTAAAAAGTCATCCAAAAAGGCATCCCTAAAACCATCCACCACTGGAGGAAAGTCCATCTATAAAGTCCGTTGGTCATCAAGATAAAGACTAGCAATCTATCCCATAACTCCTCTCAACCCATGATGCTCGGGTCCCGCTCTACTCGCATGGACATCCCATTCCCCCTTATAAAGAAATGATCTGCCTTTTGTTGATGTGAAACTCACCCTATAGCGATATAAATCGACAACTACTTGGAAGGGAACTAACCAGTCCATTATGAGAAAGACATCATAGCTAGTCATCTCTAGGACATGAAGGTCCCATACGAAGTGACACCAAGCAACATTAAGAGGGAACTCCTTGCACTAGCGTACACTTGTTTTTCTTGTCCCCAACAGAGTGTCATGCGTCAAGACATTAGAAGAAGATAATATACAGAGACCAAGGCTCTACACAATTGAAATATATATAAAGATATGGGAAGCCCCTGTAATGAGAATAGCAAAAGCTAAATCTGGGGAAACAAGAATCGTATCTAGAACAGTAGAGTCTTTGGGATCCTTCTCCTGCTGGGTCTGCTCGACTGCAAAATTATGACCTACACCATTGCCTGGTGACCCTACCTGACCACTCTGAGCTAATCTACCCTGTTGTCATTGATATCTTGGTGACTGGCTACCACGGCCACGACCTCCACCTCGGTCAGAATGGATGAAAGAACAATGGTTCCTAGAATGATGAGAAACTGGGGGCAATGCTCCTAAATGTGGAGTCATATAAGAACCCCTATCACCAGCTACTGGTGAGAAGATTTGATAGAAATGATGTAGATGATCCATATTGTCGAAATATCAGTACTCCAGTAGGTCTCTAGGTAAATGTTTCCTCATATGCCCACTCTTCCCACATTGGTATCACACTATCTCGCTTCCATAAGAAGTGTCTCTCCTCCTTGGGTCACCATGAAAAGACCCCCTTTAGATCATCCTACTATTTGTAGGAGGGATACTAATTCCAGATGTTGAACCACCCTAGCTCACATCTCCAAAATACCTCAAATACTTCTCCGTGATCAAAGCCTTTTTGATGATAGAGGTGGTGGAAGTCAACCTAAAGATGTTCACCTAGAATCAGATGTCATGCCTTAGACCATTCTCAAACTTCCTTTCTAGGAATAAGTCACACCTCCTAGAATGGGCATGATGAACTGTAGCTCTATTAAATGAGAAGAGTACTCCATGGTAGAAAGAGTACCCTTTTCTAAACTCATGAACTCTTGGGATCGATCGAGCCTCAAGATATATAGATAGAAGTAGTCGAAGAAGGCATGATGGAACTCATCCCAAGCCATGACCTGGTGATGTCCGGCATGTGAGATCACATCCCACAATCTCTTGGTAGAATATCAATGAATGTACATAGTGACCATCAACCTCCTTTCTTGAGGTGTCTCCAGATGCTAGAAGATAGAAAGAATGACATCTAAACATGACTCTGAAGCCTGGGTCCATCCATCCCCTGAGAAAGTGGGAGGATGCTGCGGTTGAAAAACCCACGTCAACTCTTCCATTGATGGGGCAGGATGCGGTACACTGTGGAAGGTCTGCATGAACCTCATAAAGCCTTCTCGGAACTGTGCATCAACACCTGTGTCCAGAAGAATGGTTGGTTCCCAGACTAGCACTATAAAAGGATATACTAGAAGTCCTTGATCATTCATGTCCGGTGTAAGATCGTTTCCCTATAACTGGCATACAATCAGAGGATGTCTCGGTGGCATGACTCTGCAAGCGCACACCTTAAATCTAAATTATCAAGGACTAAAAACTAGAAGAGAAATGAGGGAATAGGTGAAAGAAATCATTCATGTTTTTTCAAAACATAGATACATGGTGTGTTTAATTCTTAAATGATGTGTTCCATTAAGCCTTTCACATGGGCGTGTACTTCTACCAAACATGACATGTAACACCCCATACACACAACGTGTTGTCCTAAAACATGACAGGCACTTGAATCATCTTCCCCTGCCCATGTTCTCTTATACGGATATGATACATGATTCTATTACAACAATACTACACGATGTGTTAGTGCCAGAAATGGAATGTGATAGAAAATCTTCACCAACCCGTGTTGTTAGATACACGATTGTTTACACGGCTGACTCTACACAACATGTTTTAGATAGACACTGCGTGTATTTGGAAGACTTCACTAACCTATGTTGTTAGTTACACAGACTGACTCTAGAATTACACTGCAAGGAATATTCAATCATTTCACGGGATGTATCTCATAATTTTATCCATATGTTTCGTTAGTCCCACGGGTGGACATAGGGTCAACACAGCACGACATGTAGAACTGGTACACGATGTGTTCCCCTAATGATTTACCTATCATGTGTCTCTGCCCACATGGTCTATGACATGGTTAGAGAGAACCCGAAATGTACACATGGTACATGACATGTTCTTATGAAAAACATTTTCTTCCCAAAATGAAGATCACATGACCTGTATTCAAAACTACATGGTATGTATTCCGGGTTTTTCTAGAGAGTAAGCATCATAAACTTCTCCAGAACCCAGAAAAACACTAAATAACCTTTAAGTACCAAATTCGGATCCATGAGGGCCCATACTCCTTGCGAATCAATGATTGGAATCTCATACATGTTATAGGAAAGGATAACAGTGCAATGATCCTCCATATTTTGGTCCATGAGGGCCCATAACACCTCAAGAACCAAAGTTCGATGTTCATTTAAAATAAACATTACACAATAAATTCTCTAAAAAAATGCATGTATTCTAGCAATACATCAATTACAAAATCATTCATATCTAGAACAACATATATCATGACATCATGCAATCGCTAATGCACCCTAAATGGCATGGCAGGAATGTATGACATGTGATTTCTAGCAAGTTCTTATATGTTGCATGAGATGGTATAACATTATCTCCTCAGGTTAAAACATAAATAGAACCATAATAACATAAAAAATAATAGCACAATACATGTGAGTCACCCAATGATGAAATTAAATCAACCGTAAAACTGTAATTCCAGAAAAACAGCAATATATGAGGTAAATTGGCTTTTCCATGTACACGGGTTAGCTACTCCCGGGCACAACTTATTACCAAGTACCTATTCCATCCTATCCCGGGATAAAGGATCCAAATAGTATGTCAATAAAAAAGAAACCCTTTGTTGCCACTTTGTAACATCCCGATTCTGGAAGCCGCCTAGAGACACCCCATACTCGGTTGGTTACACGGCCTCAAGCACATTTCCCCGAAAGCCAAGGGCTTCTGACTAGCAGTGAGGGCCTTGAGTGTGATAGTGGGGAAACTATGCCCTCATTGGCATAGTAACACCGCCGATGTAAACAGATATACAATAGATGAAACAGTAATCATACTAAAAAAAAGTAAACAGTGGAAGACTGATGAAAGAAACAACTAGAGAACACACATATTTGTGATGCATGATACATATGTCTAGGAAATAAGCCAAACAAGTCACAATAAGGAAATAAAATACAATAACCAAGTACAAAGAAAAGTAGTGAACTGCTCCACTTTACCGCAAGCCTAAGCTTGGTCCCATGCTCTCCATATCCAAAGTAGTCAAGTACCTGGAGTAGAAGGGTGCTTTCCCTAATCTATACATGGAACAATATAATCTGTTTGGGACCAAAAGTAGGGCCCAAATAGGGTGTGACACTAAATCCCAGTAGGCAACCACCGGGAGATCTGTGCCTAATAGTCAGTGAATATATGGCAGATAATAAGTAAAAATTATGATCTAAACAAGGAAGTACTCAAAATTAAACAATCCACATTTTCAATGAATTCAGATTCATATATCAAGCAACAACTAATCAAAGCAGGCAACCCTCTGGGAAGTATTCACATCCTAACCCCTGGTTCATCCAAACAAGTATAAGCAAGCAGCTAAACACAAATGGTAACCCTCTTAGAAGTATCCATGACCTAACCCCTCCGGTTCAACCAAACAAAATGAGCAACATTATGGGCATCACACTCAGTCTAACCCCTCTGGTTCAGCTTATGCAAAGAATCTCTGGGGAAGAACTCACTATCAATTATTCTTATAGTCTCGCATCAGGAACTAAAGGCACTTTGGGGAAGCACTTACGTCCCATTCCCCCTATGGCCTGTGTTGAGGAACTACAGACACTCTGAGGAATCACTTACGTCAATTCCTCCTTGTGGTCTCACCTCATATTAGTAAACTAACACAGTGGAAAATCCCTTACATCTATTCTCCCAATGGTTTATTACCCCAAGTTCTCATGGAACTGTGTAAGTCAAAAAAAAATAACAACACATATCAGCCAAAGTAACCCTCAAGAACTACTTGTCTAGAAATTTACATCTTATCAACAAGTCAAATAAACAAAACACTCCATCCTATGATACTAGTCATGGGAAACCAACAGGGAAGACTAATAGGCTATGGAAGATCAAATGGTCATAAACAAACTTCCATGGGAAAACACCTCCAAATCATAGAAATTAACCCTATTCACAATAAATTAACCTCTATTAAAGCATACAAGAATAGATGGAAAAATATAGGGCTAAAACAGTAAACACACAATTCTCTGTTCAATGGTATTAGGAAATTTTGGTCATAAAACTCAAATAATTTCAACAGAAAGGAAAAAACCACAAACCTCAATGTTGTGAGATCGTTATATGTGAACCTCAAGCCTTGAACTTCCCAAGAACACTGTAGATCTACAAAAATGATAAAAATAGTCAACCGAAGATTACTTGAGAAAGAGGAGGAATCAAGAAACGAAGCTCTAGAAGAAGGAAGAGCTTACCGAGGCGATCCTAACACAATCGACGGTGGTCAATTCAGATAAAAGACCCTTGATCTTGGGTTTGGAGGAAAATCGCTGCTATACAGGTTCTCTCAAATGAACTAGGTCGAGAAGTTGATTGTTCTGTCTCTCAGATGTGACCCCTGGTGCGTTTAATGAAAAACAGAAATTACACAACGTGTTCTTTATAAGTACATTGTGTGTATATGCCTTCACCGGCCCCCACATTAGGCTGTCTCCATGTCACCAGACATGGCCGTGTGTAGGGCCATTACATGGCCAACACTAGACTACCCATTGTAACCGAGTACACGACAAGTACTCATAAAGTACATGGCTTGTACTTAAGAAATTTTTAGAAATTCCTATTTTTCTAAAAAACATGAGAAAAACGATAAAATATCTGACAAGAAGATCTGGATTCTAACAAATATATCTTAATAACAATTTATATGTTTTTTAAAAGATAAATTTTTATTATTTTTTGAGATATAATTATCAACTTTGTGTAAATAATAGAAAATATTGGTTCCCTTTTATAGGTGATTGGAGGGGCACTCTTATAATTTCATAGAAGATGAAAATATAATATAATAGTTATATAGTAAAATGATTCCATATGTCTAGGGAATTGATTCTAAGGTAGGGTGGGGTTAAAATACCGTCCAAAAATAAAATTTTAAGGGTTTAAGTGGGTTTTTAAACCATATTTGGATTGTTTAACTACTTAGTTTACTAATTTTAACCATAACCACAATAACATCTTTTTCCACTCATAAAGGGTTGTAGTATTACATTTATGTTGAAAATTTTATCGTAAATGTCCATGTAAGAAAAAGTTCTGAACATATATTATCCAAACTATCATATTTAAATATTTCTATGATTTTTAATTAATTTAATAAATAGATTTTTCAAAAAATATTATTAATTTCATTTTTGAAAATATTCATTTAATTTGACTTTAAATTCATCATGAAAAAAATGGAAATTGATTATAATAATTAAACACATCACTAATATGTTTTATTCATTTATAAATTTTGTATAACACTATAAGTCACTCATATTATATCACTTTTAATGATTCTCAATTCATTTATTTTAATTTTTATTAGCTGAAGAAATATCTGGTTAGTATTTTATAAGAATTTAACATAATTATATTACAACATAAAATTATTAAAAAATTTCCAAAATTAAATTAATTTCTTTATTATCAAAATAACATTTAATATTGGTTCAAAAATTTCTTTTTTATATATGTTAACAGATGAGGGACATTTAAAATTAATAGGGTTACATTTTTTTCTTTTCAATAATTTGAAAATTATGTGGGTAATTTTCAATGAAAATTGTCCTGTAAAAATTTAATTTAGAGCCAAAGGGGTTATTTTAATTATTTCTTAAATCCAATAAGTATTAATTTGTAAAATGGTGATCTTAAAATTTTGTTTTTTCACAGGTTAACTCGATTTTCCCTCTACCTAGGTCATAAATTTTACCAATGTTATTATTCATCATAAAAAAAAATAGATCTACTTACCAAAAATTACCACAATATTAAAAATATTGAATCCAATTTTCGAAATATAATTTATCTAAATGGAATATTTTCATTTTAAAATAAGTTCACAAAATTAAATGAAAACCAAATTCTAAAATTACATTTCAAATATAAATTTGGATTTATTTCTATCTCATCCCTATAAAAAACTAGATGAATGATAAAATAGGTGATTTAATATTTAATATATAAAGTTTATTAAAAAAATTGACAAATATTGATTAATTTAATCTATTTAGACAAAAATCAAGTCTCACCAAAAAATGCTATTTTTCATAAAAAATATCTCCTTTATTTTCTATAGTTTTTTTTTCATTTTTTATTATTTGATGTCTAATGAATTAATTTTATACACGTTTAACCATTGTTTTTTATAATTTGGTTATTCTTATTCACACCCACAAATACAATAGATCTGTAATAATAATATTTTAGTAGTTTTTCACAATTAATTTAAACTTGGTGTTACGTTTACAACATTCTATGAAAGAAATTATATTCATTATTGGGAACTATATCATAAAATTTCAGGGTGTTACTCAGAGGATTGGTTATTAGTGGAACTAGAGACATTGGACACCAAGATTTATTGAGTGAGACCCAATAATATATTTGGGATTTAGAGAACTTTTGGGTTAGTTAAAAACTATCAATGATTTATCCATGACTTTTACTAAGTTATATCTTCATTGATGGGTCTGGATATAAAGGGAGTGAGGTTTGACTGGTCATATTCATGCAAGGTATCCTTTAGAGATATTATCTAGTTATTATGTTATACTCCAATCATGATCTTTCCTAATCTTGGAAAGGGGTATACATTATATTGTGATGCATCACATATCATATTCTATTTCATGATTATGAATGATTGGTGCATATTCTCTTAAGGATCCATGGATCTCAGAACACATGATCATAACTGTCTGACTTATGATTTTGAAATCGTCAAAGTGGAATTCACTCTAGGGTATTATAGAAACTGCCTAATGGGGGCTAGGTTTGTGTTTTGAAATGATCTTAAATGTTTAATGTACCTATACTCCCAACATGACCAAAATATTAGGAATGAGAGTTGGGTTGATTATATATTTATCAATCTAAATTTGGTCACTATAATAAATTTTATATTTATTTTTTAAATAAAAACTTTTTAAAACTCAAAAGGGTTTTCTTTTGGATTTTTTTTCAATAAGTCAGCTTGTTTAATATTAAACAAAATTATTCCACTTTTATGAATTTAGTTTTGAAAAATGGATTCCATATTTTTTATATTTATAATATAAATGATATAATAACTTAATATTATATGTTTACTGTCATTAATTATGAATGTAATAAATTTTTTTTACCATGTTTAAGGTAAGAACACGTTTAACAAGGGTTAAACAAAAAGGATATGGGTTAAAATGGCCCAAAAAATTATAATTTCTATTCATTCATCATATTTAGAACTGAAATATTATAGGGTTCTAAACGATTCCATTTTTAGCCTTTTATGATGAGAAAACATGGATATAATTCTTTATTTTCCAAAATTCTAGGTGTGTCCTCTCCTTTAGTTATAAAATTCCACCCATACCATCTATTTTACACACTTTAAAAAACCCATTTTTTCTACCAATACCAGACCAAATCATTTCCCCAATCACCACCCCAAATACTACAATCCTATGATTTATTACTAATCCAACTCTGATGGATTTTGGGGAAAACCAAAAGAAGTTTTCAAAAGAAGAGGTAACATCGTTAATTGATAATTTTTTATTTCTTATTCCAACTCCTCAAAATCATATTAAACCATGATTATATGATAACAGAATTATATAACATATACTAAATTTGTTTTATGTTATGGTAATGACCAAAAACCAGATCCTCCTCCCTAAATTGGGAAGTAAAATAATCTATTATATTTACAAATTTATAAAAAAATTAAAGAAAATATATCATATAATTTCTTACCATACCATCCATTGAATAAATGATAATGTCGTTCATGTGTACGAAAGACTATCTCCTTGTGAAGTGATGTGATTAGATTTTCAGTAATAATTTACAAGGAAATAATAAAGGATAAATTCAATGATTATATGTAATATATATGAAATTATATTTATTATATAAAATTAATATAAAATCCAATTTCTTATCTTTTAACCCATTAAGGAAATAATAATGTTGCTTGTGCATACGTACGACCTACCATCTCCATGAATCCATTTGGTTTTTTCTCTATGTTCAAAATTTAATAACAATTCTAAAGATGTATATAATTAAAAAATAATATTTATAAAATAAGTTAAATTCAATATAGTATAGAACTGTATCCTATGATCATGATATGGGGCTTCCATGACAAAACATTCATGATAAAACAAGTCATATAACACCTTAAGCAATAGTGATAATGAAAGATCATTAATGAATGGGTGAAAATAAGTTATAAAAGGGATAATATATGATATTATAAATATTATTATTAATATTTAATAAGTTAATAACATGTTTAAATCCACTATAAACTAGTTTAATGAGCTCTCAACTAATGGGATGTGTGATTTAAGGGGATTCTTACTCAATTTCCCTTCATTTGGTTAAACATAAACTTAATTGATTATATAATGAAAAGATTACGTGTGAATTTAAATTTTAAAGTATATGTTGTATTAAAACTTTTATTTTTGTGTATATAAATTTTTATTCAAAATCACATCATGTATTAACAGTCACCTAAATGATACAATAATTTTAATAGTATTCTGCGAACACTTTTTTCATTGAGACAATGTTTTTTTTATGAACCTAGTTTCTTTTATATATTATGATTAAATACTATTTTAATATTATATCATTAAGGCTTAATTATTCATTTTATTTTTATTTATAAACCATTTCCTTCTTTCATAGGTGTTATGATTCAAAAATTACCAAAGTTGAAAGGGTATATGTTTCAATCCCAATTTAATCGGGATTTTTTTTTAAATTTCAATTATTGGAAATTATTTGACAATTCATAATAAAAAACAATACATTTTATTCTCATATTTTTAATCATAAAAGTTTCATGTTATATTATTATTTTCATCTCTTCCGTAATTAAAAATACTTATAAAATGAAAATAAGGGAAATTGAATTTATTTTTCTCTTCAGTAGAAAACCCATTCTCTTCCATTCTAATGTTTTAATTCATTTTTTTAAACAAATTAAATATTAATATATGATATATTAAATTAATTTTGTTCAATTTTTTAATTTTTTTTTAAAAAATTAATTTTAATCTTCTTGTTTTTTTTAACAAGGCGCTTTTTATATTTTATCTAAAATGTGAACAAAATTATTGTTTTAACATGTATTGAAGGAATGATATTATAAAACACCATGAAAATTATTTTCAAGGACAATTTATTGTCAAAATTCAAATAATATTTTCAATTAAAATAATTTCCATAATATTTTTTTGAATTTTAGTTTTTATAAAATATTTACAAAATCAAACAATTATTTTCATTAAGAATGTTTTTAATATTTTTCAAGGTAATTATATCCATCAATGAAAAGAACATTTAATTTTATGGAATGATTATAAATTAAATATACATGTCCCCATGTGTATACATAGATTATTTTCACTTCCATTGATGGGGAAATATTATCTGTATTCTCATTTGTCAAATTTATTCATTATAGAATTTCTTTTGATTATGACACGAGTGAAGATTATGTACCCCATTTTATTTACATGGGTAGTTATTATTTTTATTCCTTATGATTTATTTCATTATATGGTATACATATTTCTTTTCATTATTTGAATTTGTTGTGTTGGACATAAATTAAATGGCCCTCCAATCCATTGGATAATGTTTTTGTCCCATGAGACAATATGTGTGGGATTAAAGAGTGAAAATAATCGATTATGGGGATCTATCCCCCATGTAATTTTATATTGGAAGTTTACATGGACTTGTGTTTATGTCATGTTTTATATCATGTCCAATTTTCTAGGTTTACACGATCTAATGATACCATTATATTTTCATTATTCTTACACTTGATTAATTATGCACCTTCTCTTTCATGATACCATATTATACCATTTATTTTCTAGTTATGTTGCATATCATGTTTATTATTTTATTGGTATTTTTACCTCACCCCATTTTCTAATGTATTACTATGGTAATTCAATGTAGATTTCGGAAATTAAATGGATTTTAGAATAACAATATTTAAAATTAATTAAGGATTTTATGTTTATTTTTGTTTGATGTGTTATGAACATAGTCCCACAAACACAGTAGGCCTTTATGATATATTTATTGTATTAATGGATATTTATATTTAATAATATCCAAATAATATTTATAAAAGGATTGGTTCTCCATTGTTTTTATCATAGGAAATTTGTAGTTAACCTTTGTACTTGGTTAAAAAAAATAGTGAAAACCCTACGGATATGTCTAAGGACATGTATATGGATAAAAATATGTATAGAAAAATATTATAGAATTTTGGTGATGTTTATAGTGAATGGTTTCCAACAAATTACATCCATGTCTAGAAACTACAAGTTCATATTGTTTTGGATAGAATAACTATGGGTAATAACTTAAAAAAGGTACATCGAGATTAACTCCATCATTACCAGTTACAAGAAAATGGGTCATACTGTACACCTAGACTAACATTCATGGGGGTATGAGTTGAAAATTTACAAGCTCTTCGTGAAACATTATGAATGTTTTTAATATATTATGACTGTGATTGAATAAAGAAAAGCCTATAGTGTCCTATATTGATAAGAATGTGTCATGATTTAGACATAAAGTAAATTAATTTTCATGATTATGTAGTTTCCCTATAGGATTATTATTAAAGATATTATAATTTTTGGTTTTATTCAACGGTCGGAATACATAGGAATCATGTGTACACTAAATCTGATGATAAAATTGGTGATTATGTGGAACGAAATTTGATTATTATTGGTGATAATTTTTTTTCATTATTCCTAATAAGATATCATGATATATGATTAATAACATAAACATCCAAGATTATCTAAAGAAGTCAAATAAGATAATGATGTAATTTTATGAAAGTTATTAATGTAAGGAACATATACGAAATAATAATTATCTTACTACATGTAACATCCCACCTCTCTTCATTTTCATGAGAAGGTGGATGGAAAATACATGTCCTTAAGTTACGCCCCTAAGGTGCCAAAGGCTGTAAATAAATGCTAAGGGTTCATTAACAGATGGGGGACACTTTTCGCTTTGAAAATAAAAAAACTAACTAAACTTGAAATAACCAAAAATCACTATAGGATTCACTATTACAATATAATACAACTCAATTTAATACCATTGATATAAAAAAACTACAACTAAGTACTACAATTAAAGACAACTAGAATTAAGTATACAGTAGATGAAAAACCCAATAAAACCTGAGGAATCTATAGACAGAGCTCCATAGGTCAAAACATGATCCCTAATACAACCCCATAAAACTAACCAAGTATCATGATGAACTAATAATGAAGTGTGATACATTACCTTTACATATGTCTTGATAAATGTTATTTGAAAAATCTCGAAAGTTCCAATGTAGGGGTGAGAAATGAAACTTAGTAGGCTTCAAAAAATGAATTCCCTGATGATGAAACTATGATATAACTTGTTAGCATATTTAGATAAACAATTTATATAAAAAATGATTTAAATAGTTTAGATCAAGGATAATAATTTTAGCACCAAAATAATTTTCCACACTAAAACAGTTTCCAAGGAAAAGAATCCAAACAATACTTTAAAACCAACATACCTTTTTGGTATACCCATTACATGATTCACCACACACCCACATATACATTATTCTATGACAGTTCCAAACTCATGAGAGATTTTCTATCCATCAACTAAGTCATCACAAAGTGTACAATCACCATATATCATCTTAGGTAAATACAGAATATGACATTTTCATATTTATTAATATTTGTGAAAAATATTAATTTTACATGAAAGGGGATTCTATGTTTAATGACATACCTAACACAAATGAATTGCTTTCTCTAATATCTTATGTTGCACAATACCTTGAGTCATACTGAAATAATAACAATAATATATTATTATTATTATTTTAAATAGTAGTTAACACCTTGACGTTGTATTGGAAGAAATGAACAGAACTAACCATATTAGGATTAAACATTTGTGTTAATTTTTTTACATTTATCCAATAAAATTTAGAGGCTTCAATTTGGAATGAATCCAATTTTATGCATAAATATTCTATTATTATTAAAAAGGCAGTTTTACCACCTTTTGATGGTGAACCCATTTTAAATATAGTTTTTTTTCACTTTTATATGTTTTTATTTGACAAAATAAACATCTTATTTAGAAGTGGGACATCAAAATTCACATTAGGTAAATTTTTGGTATTTTTTTGATAATGTTTATATTTTTTTGATTAGTGAAAAATAGTGCATTTTAAGTCAAAACTGTCTTTTCATCTGATTTAATTATAGGGTGAGATTATATTTTTAATTGGTTTTAAAGTGTAATTTGGTTATTTTTTTACAATTTAATCCAATTTTTTTAATTTTATGAAACTTCAATTTTTAATTATGCATAACCACATGTCAATATTTTGATAGTTATTATTTAGTAAAAAAATGTTTTTTGGTTTGGAAAACAAGAATTAATTTCTGCAACTTCTATATTTTGAATGTGGAAAAATTGATTCCATATTTGGAATCCGGAGGTCCAAATTTTGTTGGACCCCAAGGATCCACTTGTGTGTGAAAATGAAATTTAATTAATTTTAATTTATAAATATGGAAAAAATAACATAAACATGTATCTTTTTGTAATAATTTATATATGGGGATATATAAGTTATATTTTCGACTATAAATAGTCGTTAGAAAGATAAAATGATTTCCTAAATAATGATATTTTATTTATTATTTTTAGAGATTAAATAAATAAATTTAATCCTGACATAATGATAATGCAATAATTGCTTCTTTAATAAAGGTTTTAAATAAATGATATTTTAAATGTTAAAATAAATGTAACCTAGTTATTTTTATGCCATTCAAGAATTTTATGGATGATATATACATGTTATATTTTTATTTGTTAAGTTTTTTGAATCAATCAAGTTGTTATGGATTATTTTAACAAAGTCCTCATATAAATAGTGTCAAAATTATCATAATTCATATTTTAAAATATAAAATAATTTATTAAATATTATAAAATTTCAAAAAAATATAAGATTCGAAAATATAGTTATAATAAGGCTAAAAGTTTATTACATAATATTTAATTGGATATTTTTCATGTTTTGTAACTATTTTGATTCGCAAGTTGTTAAATGATTGATAAAACAGTAAGAGTAAAAAAGGGTTAAAAAATGTAGGGATTATAAAACATCCAAAACCAATAGCTGATTTTATTTAGACATATATTCATCATATATTTTATATTGCTAAATTGGGATTAATTTATACTTAATATTGAATTTATAATAAAATAATAATTCAAGATATTTCTTAAGTGTCACTCCTCCCTCTTATAAAAGGAAACCACCTCTAATGCATACTAACACCTCTCAAGCCCCATTGGATTGTCCAAACTCTACTGAAATAAGCTCCAAAAATCCCTATATTCCTCTTAGAATCTATACCTTGAGCATAAGGAAATTCAAGAATTCCATTTAACTTAAATTAAAAGGAGTTACCTGATTTGAGGTGATGTCTTCACTCAAGTTCCATTGAATTGTTTTTACTTTTCCACTCCCTACAGTCTTCTTATTTTTTGTTTACATAAAATCACCAGTATCCTCAATAAACTATGTTTTTTTAATGTACAGTATTCTAACTACACTTATAATGAAAAACATCTTATGGTTATAGAACATATTGTTTATGTGGACGAAAAACTACTACCTCAAGAAATGAGGATTGTTAAATCTTTTCATACCACCTCTTAAGGTGGCCATTATAATGGAAATGTAATTATATATGATATTTATGATATTTATATATATCTTAAGTTTATGGTTTCCATAATGGCTAAATAGAATAATTTCATTCGAGGAAGTATGGACTACCACCCCCTCAAAGTGATTTGACTTGTTCATTCCATACATGGAACATATAAATTATAGTGTTAATGAAATTATGTAATGTATATAAAATACTATATTATACTAGAATTATTATATACCTTTTTATCATTTAGTTTTCACTCTAAATACGAAAATGAAATGAATATATCATTCATGCGTAAGTACGGCTTACCGTCTCTACGAACAATGATTTTTCATTTCTTATATCCTAATCTTATAGAATATTCAAAATACCTATATAATGGATATATGTGATATATATGGTATCTAAATCATGAATAAAATCCAGTATATATTGGACTTTTGACCACATAGACACTTTATAATTATACCAAGTTCATTCTTGACTCAAGTTCAAAACATTGACAAAATGTCCAATATAAACTCAAATAATTAACTAATTATTATAAATAGGTAACAACGAAATAAAATGAATAATAAACAATAAAACCATTATAAAGCAAGTATAAATTAACATATGTTTATTATTCATGATATTAAGTAACAAACAAGTCCAGTCGAACACGAGGTAAGAGACATCATATCAATCTCCTTTCATTGAGGCATATTTTGATAATATACACTTCCTTATTTTTCACGGTGCACAATAAACCCCTTTAAATTTTACATTCAATCAAAGGGAATCATTTATCTATGAAGTGTTTTACTAAACGTCAAAAGGAATGTTTTTAATGTTTGTGATGATAATGACCTCTACGTCACCATAATCATTATTTGGATTCCTCTATAAGATTTAATGTTTTTAAATGGAAAAGAAATACATTATTCTATTATTCAGTGTTTTCATATGGAAAATGGTTTTTGAAATGGATTGACTATTTCAATATATTGAAATTATTTCATGTTATTGAAAATGATATTTTATTAGTTAAATGTTGATATTTCCAATATTTTATATTTTATGATTATATAATGGCACATGGAAATTTCAAAAGTGGTTATATAATAAATCCAATGTCGGGTGGTTCCATGATAAACCAAGGATGGGGGGTTACGTTATGACCTCCAATGCATTGGGTATGGATTTCTATCATATGGCTATTCCATTTATAAGAATGATTTTTTGAAGTCGCCTGTATGGTTATTCAATTTAAGTATGATTTTTTCCAGTGTTTACCTATTATATGTTATGTGTGATTTCTATGGGTTTTAGGTAATATTTTGGTTATAAAAGGGTAAGTAATGAGATTATATTCATTGAATAGTATTTACTATATCATAAAGTTGAAAAGTATTCATTATGATAAAGTATTAATGGTTTCATATTGTTTTGAATAACTAATAGTTTTCCTTATTTATGTATCAGTTACAGAGCTTTTTATGCTAATACCATGTTTTTGAAATGATTTTCTCAAGACATAAGGTGGAATAGGGTCAAATATGGGATAATGAAAAAGTCATGCTATTTAAAACATAGAACTAAACAAGTTTATTTTTTAAGAGGTTTTATTTTATGAAAAATGAATATTGTATAGAAGTGTCTACATCTAATATTTAAATTGTTTTGTATATGTTCTAACCTAATTCTATAAATCTCTAAATATAAAATTATCCTCAATGTGAATTATTAATATAATTCATGATTATGTAATGTTTAAGGCTAGGGCCTTATCGTTGGTATCATAGGTCGATTTAGATAAATTTAGGAGTTAGAATTTTGCTAATAGAATTTCCATAAAAGATTTTTACATTATGGTAAAACTGAAATGATATATAATTTTATGAGTACCAAGTTTCTTCATCAAATATATGTTTGTACAGAAGGGTTTTCCATAGAGTAAATAGTGCAATAGTGCTGGGAAGGCATACGTGAAGAGAATAACATTCCAAATGAGTATCCTGAGATGGTTGGAAATGGAACTGAATAGTTTTTTTTGTAATAGTGAATTTGACTCAAGCTAAAAATGGTGGTGGTATACATGAACTAGATCAACCCCATAGGAACATATCTGTAGTTCATAATTTCATGAAACAACATCCATCATCATTCAAAGGATCATTTAACTCTGTTCAAGCTGAAGGGTGTATCAAATAACTGGAAAAGATTTCTGATGTCATGGGTTGTACAGACAATCAAAAAGTAAGTCTTGTATTTTATTATTTAGAAGGAGAAGCAGATAAGTGGTTACAAATGGTTAAAAATATAAGGGACAATGAGGAGATTTATGCAAATGGTTGGGAATAATTAAAAGGTATGTTTCTTGAGAAATATTTTCTTAATGAGTTTTGACATAGGATAGAAAAACAATTATTGGAATTGAGGTATGAGGGTGACTTAGTGGTTGTTTATGAAGAATATTCCACTCGATTGGGAAGGTATGCTTCAAATTTCATTAAATATATTGATTGTAAGATAAATAGATTTTACTCAGGACTGAATTCATGATATCATAGAAAATTAAGCTCTCGTGAAGTCAAAAGCTACGAGAAACTTGTAATATGTTACAAGAAGGTAGAAATGGAGTTTTTTGATGATCTGGTTCTCAAATAGTATAAGAAAAAAAGAGGTCTAGTTGGCATGAAAAGGGAAATAATTCATCAAAGAAACCTGTAAGTAAGAAAATTAAATTTCCATCTTGTGAGAAGTGTGTTAAAAATAATCCTAGATATTTTCTCTCAAAATCAAGAAATTTATTCTGATGTTGTATGACTGGTAATTTTGATCATAACATTAAGGAAGATGATCATGCAGGGAATGAAAATTCAGTGGTAAGATGTTTTAGTTGCAATGTGTTTGGGAATTATGCCAATGTGTGTCCAAAGTTGATTACCTTGGGTGGAAACTAGACTGATCAAAAGAGGAAGGGTGTGGGAAAATATTTTTTTACTACTACAGTTGATGTGAGACCATCAAATGAAGTGGCATTTTGTAATTTTTTTTAGATTATGTCAATGTGTTGTTTGATTCAAGATCTACACATTCTTTCATTTATGAGAACTTTTTTTGATAAATTGGGAATTCCACCTCTGGAAATGAATCCATAACATATTGTAAAAACACCTGGGGGAAATAGTGAGGCAAATAGAAATTATAATTATGTTCTTATTCTTATTTGTGGAATAATTTAACTACAAACCTTTTAGTTTTTCCTCTAGTAGAGTTTGATATTATTTTGGAAATGGATTTGATTTATATTTAACATGCTAAGATTGACTATAGAGTTTTACGGGGTTTATTTTTAGATAGACTTTTAATTTGTGTAAAATAAAGAACCGTTATCTCCGATAACATATCAGGTAGCTGAAAAACTAGTGATATATGAAAATGAATTTTTCCTTGAACGTATTTCTGAAAAAAAGTAAATGGTCAGATTAATGATGTTCCAATAGTGAATGAGTATCTTGATGTTTTTCATAATAAGTTTTCTAGTATTATACATGATCAGGAAGTTGAATTTACTATTGAATTCGTTCTTGATGCAATGAAAATTTCAAAAACACCTTATCGAATGGTTCAAATTGAACTATTAGAGTTAAATAAATAATTGCAGAAGTTTTTAGATAAAGGTTTCATTTGACCTACCACATCACCGTGTGGTGCTCTAGTCTTCTTTGTTAAAAATAAATATAGTTCAATGGGAATTATAATTGATTATAGGTCCTTGAAAAATACCACTATTAAAAAAATATCATTATACTCACATCGATGATTTGTTTGATTATATTTAGGGAGATCCATATTTTTCATATATCTACGTGAGTTTAGGGTACCCTTAGTTGAAAGTAAATGAAGCAAGCATTCCAATGATTGAATTTTAAACTAGATATGGCCATTATGAATTTTTAGTTATGCCTTTGGGGTTAACCAATGAACCTGATTTAGTCATGGATCTTATGAATAAATTTTCCGTGAGTTCTAGGATATGTTTGTGGTTTTTTTATTGATGAAATATTTGTATATTCCAAAAGTAAATAAGAACATGAAAGTCATTTAAGGGTTGTCTTACAATCCTTAAAGGAAAAGAAAATGGAATGGGAAATTCAGAAAGAGTGAATTTTGGTTACAAAAAATTTCATTCCTCGGTCACATTGTTTCAAAAAATGTTATAACTATTAATCCTACTAAAACAAAAGTTTTTGAAGAATGGGAACGCCCCATAAATATAACTGAGATTCATAGTTTTTTGGGCTTGGCAGGCTGTTATAAAATGTTTTTTGAGAATTTTTCATGGTTATCTAGCCCACTGTAAAATCGAATAAGTTCATTTGGATAAAAGAATGTGATTATTTTTTTCAAGAATTGAACAGAATATTGGTGAATGCTCTAGTATTGGCATTACCTTCCGAATATGGTGAATTTTCAATCGACATTGATACTTTGTTGAAAGGACATGGTTGTGTCCTAATGAAGAATGATCATCTAATTTCTTATGATTCATTCCAATTGAAATCTCGTGAGTTAAATTACCGTAAAAATGATTTTGAATTATCTGATGTTGTTTTTTCATTAAAAATTGTGAGGCATTAACTATATGGATTAAAATATGAAATATATACTGACAAAAAAAGTTTGAAGTATATATTCACTAAGAAATAATTGAACATGATACATAAGAGATGGATTGAATTAATTAAAGATTATGATTGCACGATTCATTACCATATGGGAAAATAGAATAAAGTGGAAGATTCTTTGAGTTGAAAAAGTAATGCTACATTAACCATATTACATTTGGAACACGATCATTTGATTAACGATTTGATGAAATTTGGCATAGATGTTTTTTTTCAAAAATTTAGTTTTTTTGTTTCATGTGTCAATGAAATAATCTCTCTCAGATAGAATTAAGAATGTGTAGAAGGAGGAGAGTGAGTTGCAGAAAAAGGTAGATTTGGTTCAGAAGGGTATATTTCTTGAATTTAACATTGATAATTATTGTATTTTGAGATTTAGGGATACATTATGCTTGCATTGTGATTCACAGATGAAGAATGAGTTATTATGTGAAGCACATAGTTCTTTGTTTTTAGTTCATCCTAGAAGTACTAATATGTATAGGGATCTTCAGGAGTATTACTGGTGGGAAATAATGAAAATAGATATTTCTAACTTTACTGTGTAGTGTTTGACTTGATAATAGGTTAAACTAGAGAGAAATTTATCGAATGGGATGATTCAACCTTTAATAGTTCCAGAGTTGAGATGAAAAAATATATCCATGGACTTATTTGTGGGATTACCAAAGTCATGTCATGTTAATAATAAAATTTGGGTTATTGTTCATCGATTAACCAAATCTACTCATTTCCTTCCTATTTGAGATACTCTGTCTGAAGATCAACTTTCTCAATTTTATGTTAACAACGTAATCAGGTTTCATGAATTTCCCCTCTACATTATATCTGATCTTGATCTGAGGTTCACTTCTAACTTTTGGAAGGCCCTCCAAAAGTTTTTGGGTACTAAATCAAATTTTAGTTCAACTTTTCATCCTCAATCAGATGGGAAATTAGAACAAACTATTCAGACTTCGTAAGATATGTTTTGTTATTTTTAATGGATTACCCAAGTAGTTGGGACCATTATTTTCTTTGGTTGGGTTTTTATAATATTTTTTTCATTCAGGTATACAAATAGATTCATTTGAGACATTATATGGAAAGAGGTCTCAAACTCTATCTTTTTGGAATGATGTAGGTGAAAGAAAGTTCATGCGACCAGAATTTGTAGAAGAGATGGTAGAAAACATTAATTTGATTCATTATCACCTAAGAATATCTCAAAGAAGGTCGAAAAGTTATATGGATAACTAGAGGATGTATTTTTCTTTGGAGGTAGGTGATCATGTTTTTCTCAATGTTTCTCCCGGGAAAAGAGTGGAGTGTTTTCTTAAAAAGGGAAACTTGAGTCCGAGGATCATTGGAACCTATAAAATATAAGATAATGTTGGATAAGTGGCTTATATAGTGTCTTTACCTCCATTTTTATCCTAGGTACACAATTTTATTCTTGAATCAATGTTGAAAATGTGTATGTCGGATCTATCTCATGTTTGGAGTCCAGAGGTAGTTTAGTTGGAAGAGAGTCTTTCTTATGAGGATGAGTCAGTCTAGATTCTTGACTACAGAGAGAAAGTGATGCAGAATAAGGTGATTTATCAGGTTAAGGATTTTTCAAAAAACCATATGGTTGATGAGGCAACATGATAATCTGAAAATTCAATGAGGGTTAAATACCCACACTTATTTGATAAGTTAATAAAATTGTGAGGATGTAATTTCCCAAAGTGGGAAGGATGTAACAACCCATGTAAATAAAGTATATGACATTTTCATATTTATTTATATTTCTGAATTAAATATTAGTTTTACTTTAAAGGGGATGCTATGATCGATATCATATTCGACACGTATCAATGGGTTTCTCAGAAATCTTATGTTTCACACAAGGCTAAGTCATACTGAGAGAAATAATAATATTATTATATTAATATTTTAAATAGTAGTTAACACCTAGTCGTTGTTTTTGTGATAATGAATAGAACTAACCATATTATGAGTAAACATTTTTGTTAAATGTTTTTAAATTTATCTAATAAAATTTAAAGGATTAAAATTGGAATGAATCCAATTTTAAGCATAAATACTCAAATAGTTTTTTCAAGGTAGTTTTAACTCCATTTGATAGTGAAATTTTTTAAATATATGTTTTTTTTTCACTTTTATATGTTCAATTTGACAAAATAAACATCTTATTTAGAATCGGGATATCAAAATTTAGTTTGTGTAATTTTTTTTTGTATTTTTATGATAAAGTTCATTTTTTATTGAATAGTGAAATGTCCAACATTTTGAGTCAAAACGTTATTTTAATCTGATTTAATTATATGGTTTGATTATTTTTTTAATTGGTTTCAAAGTGTAATTATATTATGATTTTACCATTTAATCCAATGATGGTCATTGGAAGAAATTTTTCTTTTTAATTATACATAAACACATTTCAATCTGTTGATAGTTATTATTTCTTAAAAACACAATTTTTGCTTCGGACAACTGAAATTAATTTACAATTAATTTCTGTAACTTTTTTGTTTTGAATATGGGAAAAATGTATTCCAAATTTGGAATTAGGAGGTCGAAATTGTGTAAATAAGTAAATTTTTCTTTTAGAAATTATGAATCATATCTTCAGTAAATATTTTATTTCCTGTGGTTTACGGGTAAACCTGGTAAATAAGGGTAAAAAAAATATTATAATAATAATAAATTACCTTAAAACATGTTCTAATCCTATATTATGAGATATTTCCAACAATGGGCATCCTTTGGTCGATTTTTGGACCCCATGGAGCCACTTGGGTTTGAAAATGACATTTAATTACTTTTAATTTAATGTTAAGGAAAATATAACCTAAACATATATCTTTTCGTAAAACAATTTTTATATAGGGTTAAATATGTTATATTTTCAACTATAAATAATAATTATAAATATAAATATTTTTCCAAAATCATGGTATTTTATTTATAATTTTTATAGATTAAATAAATAAATTTAATTATGACACAATAATGATGCAGTGATTGCTTCGTTAATAAAGGATTCAAATAAATGATATTATAAATGTTATAACAAATGTAATTTGGTTATTTTTATTTCATCCAAGAATTTTATGGATATTAATTATGTTTTTTCTAATCAATCATGTTTTTATGGATGATTTAAAGTAGTCTTGATATGAATAGTGTCAAAATTGACATAATTCATATTTTAAAATATAAAATATTTTATTAAATATTTTGAAATTCCACAAATCTATGATTCTTAAAAATAGTTATCATATTTCTACAATTTTATTATTTTCTCTTTAATTGGATATTTTTCATGTTTTGGTAACTATTTTTATTTTCAAAGTGTTAAATGGTTGATCAAACGGTAAGAGTAAAAAAGGGTTAAATAACAAAAATATAAGGATTAAAAAATATCCAAAACCTAACTAATTATTATTAGATATTTTAATTTATACTTATATAAATATTATCTTAGAACTATCTGAATTTTGACATATTTATTCTCAAAATATAATTTATAATTAAATAATAATTAAAGACATTCCTTAAGTGCACCTCCTCCCTCTTATAATAAAACAAAATATCTAACCCTTACTCACACATCTCAAGCCCACATAGCTCAACCAAAAGATGTCCAAATAAGCTCCCAAAATTCTTATATTTCTCCTAGAAGCCTCACCTTGGGCATAAGGCAAATCAAGAAGGCATTTTAGCTTAAATCAAAATGAGTTACCTGATTTGAGGTAACGTCTTATCTCATGTTCCTTTCCATTATTTTTCATTCACCACTCCCTATTTTCTTATTTTTATTTGTTTAAAAAACAATACTAGTATCCTTAATATACATGGTAATATTTATGAGATGTATTCAAACTACACTTACACACACCTCTTTTAAATGGGTATAGAACATACTGATCCTGTGGACGACGAACTACTTCCTCACAAAATGATGATTGTTCAATATTCTCTTAAAACCTCTTATGGTGGTCATTATAATGGATTTGTTATTATATATAATATATATTATATTTATATTGTCTCCATACTTTGGTATTTTTCATTTAAATCATACATTCAGGGTTTCCATATGGGTAAATACAATAATTTCATTTGAGGAAGTGCGGACTGCCGCCCCCTCAAAGTGATATGACTCGTTCATGCCATACATGAAATGTATAAAGGATGGTGCTAATGAACCTATGTAACATATATAAAATATGATATTGTACTGAAATTATAATATACCAATGTATTTTTTAGTTTTCACACCTTTAAATTTGAAAAAGAAATGAAAGTAACATTCATGTGTTTGTACGACTAACTGTCTCCATGAACAATGCTTTTCATTTATTATATCCAAATACTATGTACTATTATAAATAAATATATAAATGATATATATGACATATATCATATCTAAATCATCAATATCATTTTGGAGATAATGTACTTTTGACCACATGGACAATGTATAGTTATAACAAGTTCATTTTTTTACTCATGTTATGAACATTGAAAAACTGTATGATATGAACTCAAATAATTAACTAATTTTCAATGAAAGGTAATAAGTGATATTAAAGGAATAATAAACTTTAAAAAGGATATGAAGAAAGTATAAATTAACTTATGTTTATTATTCAGGAAATTAAAGAACATACGAGTCAATTAAAACATGAGGTAGGAGCCTTCATCTCAATCTCATTTCATTGAGGCAGTTGGGATAATATACAACTCCTTCATTTACATGATGCATAATAAACCCCTTTGACTTCTAATTTAATTAAAAGTCAATATTTTATATATATTGTGTTTTACTAAAAGAAATAAAGGAATGTTTTTAACATTTACCGTGACAATGACCACTCTATTGTCGTAATCATTATTTAGCTTCCTCTATAAGCCTTAATGTTCTTAAAAGGAAAATAAATCCCTTATTCCCTTTTTGGATGTTTTCATATTAAAAATGGTTTTTGATATGTATTGATTATTTCAATATCTTTAAATTATTTCTTTTTATTTCAAATGAAATATTATTTGTGAAATGTTGATATTTCCAATGTATGATGTTTTATTATTATATAATGGTACATTGACATTTGAATGTTGGTTACATGATAAACCAAATGATGGGTGGTTCCATGATAATCCAAGGATAGGTGGTTACGTTATAACCTCTAGTGCATTTGGTATAGAATTCGTTCGTATGGATATTTTATTTATAGGAATTATTCGTGGAAGTAGAACGTATGGTTATTCCGTTTATGTATGATTATTTTCCAAGTTTACCTTTTATATGTTATGTGTGCTTTATATGGGTTTTATGGTAATCACTTGGTCAAAAGGATAAAAAATAATCTTTTATTCACTGAAAATTATTTACTTCATCATGAAGGTGAAAAATATTACTTCTGATAAAGTTTTCATGGTTTACATGTTGTTTTCAATAACTAATTGTTTTCTTTCCTTATGTATCCCTTACTAAGATTTGTATGCTCATCCAACATTTTTGAAATGTTTTTTACACAAATTATGGTTGAATAGTGTTCAGGATTTTATCAAGGAAAAGTCATGCTGTTTAAAACATGGAACTAAACATGTATCATTTTTAAGAGTTTTTATTTTTGAAAAAAATGGATACTACGTAGAAGTGTCAAAATGTAATATTCAAGTTGTGTTTTATAAGTTATGACCTAACTCATTAAATCACTAATCCTAAATATATCTTTAATGTGAATTATTATCATAATTCAAGATTATTTAATGTTTAAGGTTGTTGCATTATACACCGTGTTCCCTAAAGACACCAGCCCCTTATTGTAGTTTACATCTCTTTTTCACCCCAATGTCACATTCCCCTTATTCAGGTTGAAATCGAAAGCATGAACTCAAACAACCCATATATTCCAAAATAATTTAAAACCAACCTATTCAAACCAATTCAATAATACTATTCATTTGTTGAAATCCTTTCATAAAAACCTTTTAATAAATCTTAATAAAGCCATACTTTTATTGAAAAAATATCACTTAGATAAAAAATCCTAAAAATCCATATTTTAAATTAATTATTTTAAAATCATGAAAACAAATAAATTTGCACAACCACTTTTAAAAATTCCATAGTTCAATAAAAATCCAAAAAATTCTCAAAACAACACTAAAGAGAGTTTCTACCAGGATTTTCACACAGATTTCCCAATAGATTTCATGAAATTTAACCAATTTGAAACTAAACCTTCATATTCAAATAATAGGAGTAGAGATTGAAGCTACGTACCACATGAATTATGGAGAAAATGAAGAACGAGATGAAAATTACCACAAAACCTAGTTAAATCTATAAAACCCCCATCATATCTCATCCCTTTTAAATAAAAAAGACAAATATAACAATTATTGTCATAAAAACCATAGATATATCAACAAAAGACAATATATAAGATACCAAGAGAAGGAAAAGGTTACATCTTATAAAAACAACCAAAAATACAAAAATTGAGACTTTCCAAGGGATTAGGCCTTTAACACACCATGAAATGCATCTGGATTACTTCTAATTTAATGGGGTGATGATTTATAGCCTCTTGGAGGAGAAAACATCGAGTTATGATAGGTTTGGAAAAAAAAAATGGGGTTAATACTTAATCTCAACAAAGATCCACTTTTTTAGGATCTTATTTTTAAACTATGTCTCATTAGTAAAATGGATAATAAATTCCATGTGCTAACAGTGACCCATCCACTACCACAATAAGGACCTCACATGGTTGGACCACATGGTTTGAACAATTATGCACTGACCATGTATAATCCCACTGTCCTACTTAGTACAGTTTTTCGTAAGTGGCTGCACGGTTTGAAAAACCGTGCACCTACCCATGTGCCTTCCACTTAGCCTTTGTCTCACTCTTCAATGTTTACAATAGTTATTGTAGGGTTCCCAAAAATTGTGCTCAAACTATTCACCTATATAAAATCCCAAAAACAATCCAAAAGGTTTCTAAACTCTCACAAACATCTCACAAACAATTTGTATAAATAAAAAGCCTAAATTAAGGGTTTCAATCTTGAAACTGGTGGTGCTAAATTCTCCCCTCCATTGGCCTCTACATCCTCAAAAATTAGAAAATGACTACTTTCCTGATAGAGTTTGGGAAATTTTTTGACTATTTTCATTTCTTATTCCCATGTCTCTTCTGGAATATGACCATGTTTCCACAAAACCTCCACTAGAATGATGATTTTTTCACACAAGACTTTATCATTCATATAAAAAATCCACACTACCATGGGAAGAAATAATGAGTTTGACTCTTGGTCAAAAAGATCCCATCAAATCACGTGGTCCCGATCATTATGATACTTTTTCAACTGAGATACATGAATGAAATTGTGCACTATACTAAACCATGTTGCAAAATACAAACTATATGACCTCTCACCAACCCATTCAAGTATCTCAAAGGGGAATATTTATCAAGGAGATGACCTTTTGTACTTCCCTAATCGATGATGTCCATGCCATGGAGTGATTTTTAAAAACACTTGATCACTCACCTCAAATTATAATGACCATTGATAATGATCCACATATGATTTATGATGAATCTAAGACATCTCCATCAATTATATGATCAACTGTATCTTCTCTATTTTTTCGTAGACAATTCTCAACCCAACTAGTGATGTATCAACTCTTTCCACCCAACAAAGTGGAGAATGAAATGGATTCCCATAAATTGATTCAAAAGGAGTCATTTTTTAGAGTCCTAATAGATATTTTCATATGAGAACTCTAAAAATATTACATGATATTACCATGAGGCTAATGATCCCATTAAAAAAGCCCACGATATTTTATCTAATGTTTTTATATTCTTTTTGGACTGCCAATTCATTTGTGGATGATATGCCAGTCATAGACAATTGAGTCATAAAAAATGCATATAATAATTTCTAGAAATTATATGTAAACCCTGTATATCAAACTATCACTATCAAAACTGGAATTCCATTCCTCAGTACCACTAATCATATATATATTTACAATTAATCCACCATATTAGATTCATAAATATTTATTAAATGGGCTAACATTATGAGTCGATCCACTCTCACCCATATAGAATGATGTCTCCGAATAGTTCTAGGGATACCAATTATGAAATCCATAGTTTTCCTCCCCTATTTTACAAATAGTAATCTGCAATGACTGCAACAAAATTTTTGGTAGTTCATACTCTATTGTAACTTGCTAACAAGTTAATCTTCTCACAAAAAAACTCAGGCACATTTCTTTTCATGTCACCCACCAAAAATATGATTTAATCTCTTTATACATCTTTATTATTCAAGGAAGAACACCCCATTTTCAATGGTGGTAAAAATGAAGAAGTGGTTCTGAAAAATCCATTGGTATGACCATCTGATTTTGAGACCACAACAATGAACTCTCATCTAGCCTTCATTCTTCATTGTTCTCCTAAACATTGAGTTTCATCCTCATAGAAACACATTCTGAATTAGAATTGTATGCCCCTTTAACAATATCAACCAAATATGGGAACAAAAATAGAATGAAAAACATAACAACACCTCCTTCTTCACATTTTATAAACATATCATCTATGATCGACATCAACTAACATTGGTATGAAGCTTCCTTTTCGAACAAAGCATAAAAATATTTGATTAATTCATCAACCATTATATTTAATTTACCTAAAGTATATATCAAGTAATATTCAAACCATTGGAGGTACTCCATCTATCATCTCTTCCTCAGCTTCAAATACCATTATGATAAAATATCTTTCAAACTCTTATGATCCATAAACATATTAAATTTCTCCAGAAAGAGGTAATGATACCTTGTTTTAAAATCATGGATTATGGAATCTAAATCCAAATCATGCGTTGGGTAGTTCTTCTCATCAAACAATAATTTTCTTGATTCACATAAACAACATGATGTCCTTGAATGGGAACACATCCCAACCATGATCCCAAAGCATCCCATTACACAAGGTAGACTTTTTGAGATTCCATCAATATCAAGATTAGTGCATTTGAATGGTGAAATTTATTATCTTGAAAAGACTTTTGACATTCCACATCCCATTGGAATGAAGCGATCTTCCTTTTCCAAACTGTCATAGGTGAGTCGAGTTGTGAAAAATCATGAAAAATTTATCTATAATAACCAGTAAATGAAATAAAACTGCACATCTCAAATACATTATTTGGAGGTTTCCATGAGATAAAATCCAAAATATTTTTAGCATCTATATAATTAAATATTTTACAAATTACATGGACAAGGAAAAGTACCTCTTGTATCCCAAAATAACACATAGATAATTTGGGAAACAAATGACGATCTCTCAAGATTCCTAACTCTCTTGAAATGTTATGTTCATTCTCAGCCCTTGTAGTTCAAGACACTAATATTTAATCCAAAAATTCCTCCATAAAAGAGTATATATATCTCTAGAATATGAAATTCATCAATTATAAAATTTCTTCTCGTGATTTAATAATACTAAAAAGAATTGACACATACTCATTGTGGCCATAATTACTATTGAAATTTATCTTTGGAACATCCTCATTCTGAACCTGTAATTGTTGATATATTGATAGAAATCAGTTTTAGAGAAACATTGAGATCACATTAATTGAACTTATAGATCCTCAATGCATCGAATTGGATACCAATTCATTATCATAAATTGGTTAATATAATAATAATACACACGAAGAAGAAGAGTTCCTTATGCCTTTTTGACAAAAATATTGTGGCTACCCCTGAATATGTTCTCCGCAAAATGAGCCATTTTATTTAAAGATCTTAAAAATACACTTTTAGTTCCCTTAATTTTTTGGGATCCATCCGATAAGATAGAAGATAAATAAGACAAGTCACCAAAATGAGATCAATATTAAACTCAACTTCCCCCAAAGGTAGACATTTGAGAAATTATAATGAAAAACATCTAGGAACTGATTAACCACTAATGGAAACCTGATATTCTTGACCTATTCAATTGATTCCCATGTAAAACTTGCTAAATGGTTTGAGATCATTCCAACTGCTGGTTCCAATAAGAAAGTTTCACCTGCCATTACATTCTGGTCTCTATTTTAGAGAATCTAGATGCCATCATCTATCATAGAAAAACCATTTGGTTTTAAAAGTTGATTATAGAATTGAATGTTTTCAATGAATCGATTCCTAGGACTATTTTATATACATCCATGTCAAGCATAGAGAAGTACCATATCTTCTTTTCTCCATCAATATTTATAGAACATGCTATCCACATAAAGGCTCAAAATTATCTTTGACTAAGTGTAGTTTTTATTTTCAATAAAGAATGTATCATATCAACATTTAAACTCGAGAAATACATATAATGAGAAGTAATAAATGAATGAGAAGAATTCATATAAAACAATTATTTCATAAAGTTAGAATTCAAATGAATAATATCGGTCACCATAGAGGGTCTATATTGATCATCCATAAAAACATTTTTAGCTCTATATAATTTCTTTCTCACATAACTTTGTCCTCTATTTTGTTGTTGAGGTTTCACACAATAATGAGTCATTGTATTCCAAGAATCATTATAGTCCCCAAGTGAATCATTAATTCCCTATAGGTCTATGAAAAAAACAATATTTATAAAAACTCAATTGTGCTACATAATTAATTAATATGAGTATAGTTGCAGGTCACGGTTGATCTACAGAGATAGAGTAATTAATTAATTTATATTTTAAAGGTACTTAATTCTATTAATATGGAGAAATATTTGATTAAGGATAAGATTTTATTTGATTTTGATAAATCAATTTAATAAATCAAGGATTATTGATTGATTTTAGGATCAAATTTTAGAGTGTGTTGGGTTTTCTAATATCAGGGTTTAGGTGAAATTAGATTTAATAAAATAGGTTGGTTAATTCATTATTGGTGTTAGATTCAAGACTACGATGATCCAATAGTCATGGTACCTCCTCATTAATTCGATGGTACATTATTTCCCTTGGTCTGGTAATTTTGGGCGTTGTTGAATCAAGTTTTCCATAATACCATATAGAAAACTAGTTTCTCAAAAAGATGATAATGGTCATGCCTTCATTGGGGTGTTCAGTTGTGAAACTTTAATTATCCTTTTTTATTCAATTATCAAATTTCATGATCGAATAAAAAGTTATTGGAAATTTAATTTGAATTAAAACAAACCAAATACATGAATAAATGATATTAAACATATCCAACCCACCTTAAACCTTCTATTTAAATCAAAATATCATAAGTTAGGTTTACACCCACGTCATAGTGATGAGAGTATTAGAGAGGAGAAGAAAATAAAATGAAATCATAAATGAAAATAGGGATGAGCTCCTAGAGGGCACTGAACAATGTAGTTTCTCACTCCAGGATTTTGGTCTCTAGAATTAAAATTCCCCAAAAAGTGTAGGCTATCTATATATTTATAGGCATTAGAGGGGCTCTGTAATTAATGAATTTCATGAATATTTGGTCCAAATTATGTCCTCATCAGGTCTCACATAATATATTCTTTAAAAATTTAAAGATACCCTAAAATCAGGCACTTGAATCCCATCTCAGGCATTTACACGATGTGAAATATATTTTCACATCATGTAATCCTTTAAATATTTAAACAATGTGAATCCTAGCATATATATTACAAAAAAATATCTCAAAAAAATTCATTCCATTTAATTGTAATACATGACATGTAATTTCTATTCACATCATGTAACTATGTCACGAATTCTCCTGGGTGATTGCTTCTTCAGAAGATTCCATGGTGTGTAATTTAAATACATGTAGTTTAACATTTTTTGTCCATCTCTCCATCTTTTTATGTTGTAAAAAATACAATGTCATGCTACCTCACATTTCTCGCGGTGTGAAGTGTGTTTTTTTCTCCAGTATTTACCTCTTTTAATTTCATTCCCAAATATTCATTGTATGCTTCCTCAAAACCAAAAACAAGTTAAATTTTATAAATTTTTTAAATAATATTTATTTAAATAGAAAATTAAAAATATTAAAATACCTTAAAATATATTCATGAAATATTCTTATCATATCACCATAGATATCGTAGTTCTATTGATGAGAGGTATTCTTCTACCCTCATCGCATCAAAGAAAAAATTATTTGTGACAAATGAGAAGTTTCATGTACACTCACCCTTGGATCACTACAACAGTAGTGCTAATGATTACCCATCTAGTTTCAAATATGGAATGATCTAGGTGGTTTCATAAAATCTCTCTTCTTGTGTTGGAAACAACAACATTGAAAATATTGATCTTTTATCTGGGGTCTGGCATGTATATTTATCAATCCAATGATCTAATTCAGTGTCATCCCCTTACCATGGAAATTGGTGTCCCTCTTCTACATTCTCTCTGCATTATTGTTCCACTATTTCCGATAGGTATAAACATTATCCTTCCACCTGTATATATTGATATGTATTTTTCTACCACCATCTCTCAATCAACCATCTCGATATAATTTCCAATACAGGGCACACAAATCTTTGAGAGAACCTCCTACCTTAGAAACTATTCAAAAAATGATTGCCCTCAAAAAAATACTATTCGAAACTTTAGAAGAAAATAGAATAGATTCCAAAATTTATCTACATACTCTGTCACTGTGAGACTCTCCAATTTCAATATAAAGAAGTCTGTCATTATTAAAATTATTATTGTATAAGTATATAATTTTTTTTTGAAAAATTCCTTTAAATTCTTCCATTCTAGGGCTTGGTCTAATATATCCTTAACTTATAAATACATCTATTAGAATGAAATATTCTCTAGTATGCATGTCCCCAACAAGAATATTAGATGTGATGGTGTGACAAGGAAATCAATGATTCAATTCATCATGTTAAACCACACCTCTTTCTTCTTTAAATCTAGATCACCCCAAAAGATGGGTGGATTTTTCTTTTGGAACTGGATAGACTGATCCACTTTGCTCGGTTCATCTCATTTGTTCACTCTATCCTTAACATGAGAAGATTGGTCAATACTCTTAACAAGATATTGGTTCACCTGTGGATCTGGTAAAAAAACCTTCTCATTATCTTCCTTTGGTTGGTTTCTACGATTCCTACCAGGTTCCATTTTCTATACACAAAACAAATGCCTTAAGTATTACTCTCATGTAACTGTACACTTAATAATTTCAATTTTTATCACATCATATTATCACAACATTTCATTTCAATCTAAATTATTTTTCATATTCAACCATTTTTTAAAATATCACCATGATTTTTAATACCATACCATTATGAAAAAACTATTTCATTCCTTTTTCAAAATATCACTTTTGAAAGCAGCATTAAGAATTTTCAAAAATCAAAATGTTTGTTCCCAAATAATATATCATTACTCAAAACGAAATATGAACTCATGGTAATAATTAATTTTTTAAATTCATGTCATTCTCCTCTCATTGGGTATACCCAAGAAAATGAAACTCTTATTCCGATATGTGAGTCGAAAACACTAATGTACCTAACTCCCCAGTAACAATATGTTCAACATAAAAACGTTAGATACATATTTTTTCTCTACATTTCTAGTCCAAATAATCATACTCCTTTATACAATCACAACTCAAGGAATATACAATAATTTATTTAATCTCTAATACCTACAGAATTAGTGAACACTTGTTAATCAAGGACTAATCAATCTGACACAACTTTTTCTATAAATATATTTTGAAGGGCCAAGACTAATACCACTTGTAACATACCACCATTTTCATTGTATTGATATGGAAGAAGGAAATTATTTATCATAATGTGACATCCCCAAGGTGCCAATGGCTTGAAATAAATGTCAAGTGATTCATTAACAGACGGGGGAAAAATTTACCTTTGAAAATAAAACCACTAAACCAAACATTCAAAAACAAATAACCACTAAATGATTTATGAAAAAAATGTAAAATAACTCAATGAAATACCAATGATATCAAAACCAACTACAACCGAGTACCACAAAAAAATACAAAAAAAAGAAGGGTTCAAAATAGAAGACAATAAAATAAAACCCAAGGACTCTAATGATAGTGATCTATAAATCCAAACATGCTCCATCCTTCAACTACCCAAAATAGCCCATGTACCACCATGCACTGCAAAATAAGTATGATACATCACATTTTTTTCCTAATAAATGTTATCAACAAAATAACTAAAGTTACAAAGAATGGGTGAGTGATGAAAATTGGTAGGATTTTCCCAAATGAATTCCCTACTCATGAAAATATAATATAATAAGTTATGACATTTATATAAAAAATTTAAATAGTTTATATCAAAGCCAACCAGTTTAACACCAAAACAAATTTTCATAAAAAAATATTTCCCAAGGAAAAGTAACCCAATAATAATTTAAACCCATTTCAAATTCATTATTTTGAATATATATTACATAATTAACCACACACCTACACTTTTATTATTCCTTAATATTTATATACTCACGAGTGGTTTCTTGAACATCCACTATGTCTTTATAAAGTGGGAAATCTTTTTATGCCCCAATGAAAAACACCCCTTATTCAGGGACACATCCCTTTTGTACTCCAACGGTACAAACCCCATATTAATAGCTATGTTGAAATCATAAACTCACATAACCAATCTTTCCAAAAACCATTTCAAACAAACCAATTCAAACAAATTCCATAAAAATGTTCTTTTGTTGAAAACCTTTCAAAAAACTATTTCAATACACCGCAATAAAAACACAGTATTTTGGAAGAAAAATCAATTAAAATATTTACCAAAAATCCAAAAAATCGATATTTTAAAAATAAACATTTTAAAATAAAAAAAAACCACATTAGAAAACCACATTCCACAATTCCATAGTTTCTCAAAAATTCCACAAAATACTCCATCGATCACTAAGGAGGATTTCTACCGTGATTTTCACACAAATTTTATATTCAATTTGTATTAATTTAACCAATTTTAATCCTATTCTTCAAGGTCTAATAAAAGGAGTAGATAGTGAATCCACATACCTTTCGAATTATAGTGAATGTAATGAATGACATGGAAACACCCATAAAACCAAGTTAAATATCAAAAACCCCACCTTATATCTCTTCTCATATCATTAAAAAATCCAAATCTAACCATGATTTAAAAAAACCTTATATATATCTATATTAGACTCAATCTATGAAACTGAGAGACCGAAGAAGGTAGATCTATGAAAAAACACAAAAAACTACCACAAAAGGAGAATTACTAATTAAATAAGGCTTTAACACACCATGGAATACCTCCAGATCACTTCAAATTCAATGAGAAGTTGTTTTAAAATTGTACAGAGGTTAAAATATCAATTCATATATAGTTTGTAGAAATAACATGGGGTGAAAATTAATCCCAACCCACATCCAATTTTTTATGATCTTATTTTTATACAATGAGTGGTTAGTCGCACAGTTAGGAAAAATCATGTTTTCACTATGTGACATCTACTACCTCATGGAGGACCTCACATGGTTGGAACACATAGTTAGAACAACCATGTTACAACTATGAAACTCCCATTATCCCATTTATTATGGTTTTTCAATGGCTGTCACACAATTTGGAAAAATAATCAACTTTCCCGTGGAACTTCCACTTTCCTCTATCTCACTACTCACAGTTTTCTATAAGAGTTTCATGGGATCCAAAAAATATTCCATGACTATAAAACAATATAAAATCTAAAAACACATTCCAAAAGGCTTTTAAAACCTCCGAAACTTCAAAAAAATTTATATACTTAGATAGAATAAATGAAGGGTTACTTAATTGAATCAAAGGGTGAAAAACTAGATGTCAATAATGTGGGAAGAATCCCCTAGAGGAATATATCAAATAGAGGGGAAGAAATTTTATATATATAAATGGAGGTCATAGAGCAATAAATTTATAATAAATTCAATATCTTATATGTGGGGTACATAGGAATTATTTGAGTCAATGCCCTAAAATATGGTAATCCCCTAGACCAAGGAAGGTCTAAGGTCATATAAAATCATTGAAGTAAAAGGGTTGAAGAATTTATATATTATAATTCCAGAATTACGATGTAGAATTATATTTTACCAATGGTATTTTTTTTGTAATAATCAAGAAACATTTAATGGCTGTTTTAATTTTGGTACCATATTTGTCTTCATGTTTTATTAACTAATGAGTTCTGGATATCATCATATTTGACGTTTTTATGGTTGATTATAAGTTCAAAGACATAGAAACACCTTTTGAGTTTTCAAGTGAATGAATTTGGAGGTGACTAATGATAAATTAAGAGTTTTTTTGTTTTAGAGAATCATATTTAACCTTTTGGTTTAAAATAAAGGATTATTTTGGAAGAATACTTTACATTTTTAGAGATTTATGATTAAAATTTTTATGGAAGGAAACTTATAGAATGGATTCTGTTAAATATCTGGAGTTCATATTGAGGTACTAGAGATTAATTGAATATATTGGAATACTTGTCAAACCATTTTAGTTTTATTAAATATAAGATAAATATCTTTTTATTAATTTTGTGATTTTGTGATCTCTAATAACATTGTTATTGTTCTTCAACTATAAAAAAATTATACTTTAATAATCATAATTTGAAAAAAAATCAAAATTTTCTGGTGTAAATTTATTATATTATGAAATTATACTTATTGAGTAACTACACTTTCTCATTTTCTTAGTTTATATTATTATGTTATTCTTAAACTCTAGGAAAATGTTCTTGAAAATAAAATATTATCATATTTCCTTCTTATTCGTGGAATAAATTTCCAATTAACTCATCATTGTTTTATGGTTTATAGGTATATAAATTTCAATGGATCATTTAATTCCTTATTATCAATGACATTTTTCACTCTCTAAAACTATTTTCACTTTTATTCTATTTTCATATCTTTACTTTTTCACCAATTTTATCCTATTTAGAAACCTAGTATATATTATTTCATGTAGACTTCATAGTCATATTTCTATCTTATCAAGAGTGTGCTTCATTAATCCTTTTTAATAGGTGGGTTAAAATAGAATTATTTTAAAATTTTAAACCATTAATATTGAAATCAAGATTAAATTGTGGGGGACAAATTATTTTACTGGGGTAAAATTTAATTCCTTGAGAATTTAAAAGAATAAAATTATACTAAATATCATATTAGACATTAATCAATAATATTAGATGAAAATTTAACACAACAATAATTTCTAATATATTACTTTTTAAATAAATTCAATCTCTTTTGTAGCTTGTGATTCACACTACACTAGGTTTAAATGAATCATGATATTATTTTAAAATATTATTATTTAAACATGTCCATTATAACATAGACATTATGATTTTTGCTGTAAATAATACTAACTAAATTTTGAAAAATATATGGTTAAAAAATGTATAAAATAAATTCAACAATTATCTATTGATTATATATAAAATAATAATAATTTTATAGAAAAATAAATATTTTTTGAAAAACAATATTTTTATTAAAGGAAATTTGGTCATGCTTTGTGAACATAGATTAAAATTATTTATTAAAATATTTTGAAATTTTATTTCACAAAATGACCTATATTTTATAAATGATAATAAAAAAATTATCTTAGGTGATTTTTTTATATTTTTTTGAAAAGTCTCATATTCAATGAATAGTGAAAGTACTATTTTTATTACAAATTGCATTTTAGTTCAAAGAAATTACTAGCCATATTTTATTAATATAGTTTGAACTATAAAATTCAGTAAATTATATATTTATTAATCCAAATTATTCATTTGAATAAAATTCATAATTAATTTTCATGTAAAAACGTTTTAAACATTTGAATGTTTTTCCTTTTGAAAATTGTATTTTCACATGTCAGTGGGTTTAATTTTAAAATAAATTCTACCAATAATTTTAATTGAATTTAGAAAAAATTATTATATAATTTGATTCATCATAATTTATATTAAACAATATGGTTGACTTAATTTTTGAAATTAATTAATATTGAAAATAGTAATAAATGTTTACCATGGTTAAGGTATAAATGGGTTTACCATATGGTTAAACTGAAATGAAAGGGATAAAAAGGATCCAAAACATTTATAATTTATATTTTGTGGTAATATTTGATTATTATATTTTATAATGATCTAAAATAGTCCATTTTGGATCCTTTGGAAAATAATAACATTGGTGTAATGTTATTTCAAAAATTTTAGGTCTGTCCTCTCCCACAATTATGATAGGCCACCCTCTCCTATCTTTTACACATAGGAAAAACATATATGTTTGGAATATAACTTTTAAAATAACTTTTTTACTTCAATACCATCATCATATAATCCTTTTATTGATCATACGCCTGACATTCGAAGGATTTTGAGGGAATCCAAAATATGTTTTTTTTGTAATAATGGTAACATTATTAACGAAGAAATTTATATTTTTTATTATTCCTCATAATAAAAATATTTTTAAATAATAATGATATAATAAAATCATAATATTCCATATATTGATAGTTTCTTAATGTTTTGTTCATAACCTATATCTGTCTCCTCCTCCATCAAATGGGATATGAAATTGTTGATCGTGTGTAGGACGGACTACCACATCATTAAGCGATGTGATACATTTTTTACTTACGCATTACATGTAAGGTAATTAGGGTTAATTTTATGTTTATATATGATATTTAAAAATATTAATAATTTAATAAAATAAATAAATCATATTATTTCCTACATTACCATCCATTGGATATATTATCACGACATTTGTGTGTGTGGAGAACTACCACCTCGCGAAGTGTTATCATTAATTTTTATTATTGATTTATAGAGAAGATGATAAAGGAAAAATTTAATGATTATAAATTATAAATATAATATAATATTTTTTTATTTAAAATTTATATTCAATCCACTTACTTACCATTTAACTTATTATGGAAATGATAATGTCACTCGTTTGTACATATAGACTACTATCTCCATAAATCATTAGCATTTATTATCCATGTTCAAAATTAAATAATTTTCATGATGATGTATATAATAAAAAAATTATAAAAATAAAATTAATATCATTCTCTATATTATGTTACTATATCCTTTTTTCGAGATCCACAACTTCCATGAGAAATATTGCATGAGAAAACAAAGTATTTAACACCTCAAACCATAGTGACAATGAGTTTTTTTAAAATGAACAAGTGATAAGATTTTATGAAAGGGATCATATATGATTTTATAAATATTAAAAATTTTGTATTATAAATTATTAACGTATATAAAACCACAATATTATAGGTTAAATATTATTAAGCTAAAAGGAAATGTGGGGTAAGTGGTTTCTTAAATCAATTTCCATTAATTATGTTATACATCTACTTCATTGATAATATTATTATGAGATTATGTGTGAAATGAAATTTTATTAAAATAATTTTATTTATAATTTTATTTTAGTGGTAATAATTTTTCTTCACATAAGCCCCACTTCAATTAACTTTCTCCTGAGTGATACGACTTTGCAAGGGGTTCATCTCAAAACACATTTCTTTGAGACACATGTTCTTTTATTAAACTAGTTTCTTTTATATTGTTTATATAATAAACCATTTCATTTTATATCATTATTACTTTATAACTAATTTAATTTTAAGTTATAATTTGTTTCTATCATTAATTTGGGCTGTGATTTAAAAAATACCAAAGTGGAAAGGGTTTATGTTTCAATATCATTTTAATCGGGATAATTAATGCTTCAATTTATAGTGTTTGAAATTATTTTCTAATTTAATAATGAAATAATTAAATTTTATTCTATTTTTAATTCCTGATCATTTCATGTAATAGTACCATTTTCCTCTCTTGATAGTTATAAAAATATCGAGAAAATGTTTTTTTTAAGAAAATCGATATTATTTCTTTATTAAATCAAAAAATATATTCCCTCACATATCAATTTTTTATTTAATGTGTTTTTTTAAAAAATAATTATTCTTATATGTTTTATTGAATTTATTTTTAATCATATATTATTTTTCCCAATAATGGTTTAAAATGAATCTTCCTACCGTTTTCAGAATAATGTACTTTTAACATTTACCGAAAATATGAATGGAATTTCTGTTTAAAATTTTACAACATGAACAATATTTTCTACCATCATATCCATTATCATCCTTGGATCATCCATTATATATTTCCAATTATATTTTCAAAGAAATTTTTTCTCACAATATTTTTTAAATATTATTTTTTTGTAAAAGTGATTTTCAAAATTTAATGGATATTTTCCTCAATAAAGTTCTTAGTATATTAAATGTATTTTTATTTATAAAAAACAACCAAATTTAATTTTATGGAATGTTTATAATGTATAAATATGTCCCCCACATGTATACTTAGCTTACACTCCCTTTATTTCAAAAGGTATCACATTTCTTATTCACATTTCTCAAATTCCTTTGTTATGAAATTTCCTTTTATTATTATATGAAGAATGATTATGTAACCCATTTTATTTCAATTAGTAATTCATATATTTATTACTTATTATTTTTTTACATATGTGGAACACGTATTCATGCAACTAAAATTAATGTGATGGGTGGGCTTGTAAATATATATCCCTTTGATTCATTAGGTAATTTTTTAGTCCTATGAGATGTCGCTTATGGGATTAGGAAGAGATCCTAATCCCTTATGAGTCTTCGTAAACCATCTCATGTTGTCTTGGTAGTTAGAATTGAATTATTTTTATTTCAGGTTTTATATCATTTAAACTTTCCAATATTCCCATGGTATTATGATACCGTGCTCTTTACGTTATGCGTCCACTGGATTAGTCACATGCCTTCCCTTTTTTGATATCTTGTTATACCTTGGATTCACATGCTATTCTTCCTTACATGATGGTTCTCTTACTAGGTTTTTTAGATCACCCCATTCTTTAATTCATTACCTTGGTTATACAATATATATTAATTATCTATAATGGATTTTATGAGCTCACTATGGTGAACTCATTAAAGATTCAACATTTTAGTATCATTTGTTGTATTATAAACCTAATTTTCTAAAAACACACGTCCTTTATGATCCTTTTGTTGGATTAATGGACATTCATGTCAAATAATCATGTAATAATATATATTAAAGTATTAGGTCACTATAGACCTTTTAGGGTATGATACAATGTGCTATTTAATGAATCCACTATTCATGGGTACAATAGATTCAACCATGATAGTAATATTGTTGTTAGTTTTATTAGCCGTTTTATTGTTTTTGGGTGTATTGATGAGGGGGATTTCTTTTTTGTGATTCCCCCACACATGGAACTCTTTCATGACAACCTTTATGTGTTATAACATCATCAATGTCACCAATAATATTATCATAAAATTGATTATTAAAAATTTTATATATATAATGATGTGATTATTATTGAGCATTAATTTGAAATTCACATTCGTTTGGAGAATGTGTTTTGTGGGAAAGATATTTATTTGGTTTATTTTTCATAGAGGCATAGTGGCTTGGAGGAATTTACATGCCGATATGAGTAAAGAATTAATTCTATGTATCCCGTGTTTTTTGAGTAATATTTTTATTTGATCATAAAATAATTAATATTTTTTATAATGGAATTTTATTATTTTTTATGATTTTTAATTCATTTGATGTATTTTATTACCTCAGGGATGTCATTTTCTACATTCATGAGGTATCTCTATGGGAAGTGTTTTGTTTAGTGGATTCCATTTTCATTTGGGTTTTTTTAATTCCCATGGATGAGAATATTTTGAAAGGTTTTTAAATTAATGGACCAGTCATTTAAATTCAATTATATTGATATATATTTGTGTTATATGTATCAAGGAAATATTGAAGGAATATTGGTTAATGTTTAGTGATGATTTTTTGTAAAGACCCAATGTTTCATTAATGGAAATACCTCTTGATCAAATTAATTGTCTCTTTATGTAAAATTCGTATATAAAATGTCAACTTCTTTGGTTTTATGTTAAGAATTGTGACTGTTGCTTTTATAGTTGTTGAAAAGTGATCAGATGATTAGTATAAATATAGTGCTTTAACAAATCCAATTTACTCAGACAAAGGAAGCGATGGCCTCATCAAGTAGAATTGCTCCATACAAAGCCCATTTTTTAGAGCTCGGAAAAGTGGTGGGGTCATTGGGCTTCGCTCTTGACCAAGCCCATGTTGAGCTTCATCATGTCATCCTCGAATGTGACCGTCTACAGGAAAAGTGGAAGTCGATAGAAATTACCACTTGAGCAATGTTATCTGAGCCACCCCAAGAGTCTGTCACCATCTCACACCTTACCCTTAGGTCTTATATAGTTGTTTTAAGGTGCTATGTAACAAATTGATAGTACTATGTTCATGTAGATTATTGTTTTGTATATAATAATGAATGTACTTTCCTGTCATTATTGACACATTGTAAATAGTTTTTAATGTACAAATAGTGTTTTTAGTTATTATTTAATTAAGAATTATATTTTATTAAATTTCGGGATTTTTGAATTAAATAATATTTTAATAAAATATTAATATTATTATTAAATTAATTTTATTAAATATAAATTATCTTATTATTTTATGAATGCAATAGTAATTTTTATTATGGTTTGAAAGCGATTTTTGTCAAAACCCGTGAATTTTTTATAAATGTTGGTTTTTATTTTAAAAGTGAAAATTAACATATTTTGAATATTATTTAGATAAATTAAATATTATTTCTGGAATCATGACGTCGAAATTATCCAACAGTGAATTTTTCATAATTTTCTGAGCCAGTCAATTTTTTGGGTAAAAACTAAATACTGTTTAAATATATAATGTGTTTTATGACATCATAATGACCCAATAGTGATGTAATAAAATAATATAAGCATTATATTCGGCAAATATAAGTTTTAACATTAAAATAATGTGATTTTGGGTGTGTTTGACATACTTTTCAAAGCATTAATGGACTCCTCAAGACTTATTAAACATATTGTCTTTTTAAATTATTTTCCATGGGAGTGTGACTCACCTCCACATAAGCAACCCTATTATTTTAAGATGTTGGGACTTTGGCCTTATAAAATAATTTTTTTCTCTTCCCTTTTCCAAAAACCATGGGCAAAAACCATGGGATGGTTTGTGGTTTGGATTAATTTAATATAAGGGGTCCCAAACCTAAATAATAAAGAATTCCCTCACCTTTACTATATAAACCCACCCAATCTCCCACTTCCTCATCACTAAAATCATTTAGAGTTCTTAAAACCTCTACCCTACTCTCTCTAGAATCCTCCCAAGGTTCCCCAAGCTCCTAAGAAGCCTCTCACAAGCCTCTCTCTATCCTTTGGAATCACACTTCCAAGTAAGGGTTTTTTCTTCCTTTATCATTTTGTCCGATTTTCATTATGTTGTTTTGACATTTTAATTTCAATTATGAATGTTTGGGTATGGTTTATCACCTCTCTCATACTTCCCTCTATATTTTTGAATGATGGGAAACCATTTCTCTCTCATTAAATACCTCCCATGTACACCCGTTACTATGCGGAAATTCCGAAAGGAACTTCTTTCTCCTCCTTTACATTCATGCAATACTTTTGTATCATGAAACTAAATTCCATTACAATTGATGGTAAATGTATCTATATGACCTCATAACTATCCATTACATGTAAATATGATGAGGAACCCCTTTCTCTCTCATCACCCATTTTTATGAATTCTTATGTCACGCCGTTACGCTGCTAAAATCGCACCGATTTTCTAAGACAATGCCATTGTGTAGTGAATACCATGCCCATTTATCAATCAAGGGTATTCACCTTTATACACATTTACTTATTGATTATAAAGTTTCATTTATTAATTCCACATTCCATTATCATGGAATAAATGATTATGTTTTATGAATCCATGTTTTATGATCCATGTGGCACACTTATGCATGAAATGAAATGTTTAAGAAGGGTGCACCCGTATAGCACTCCAATGCATTGGGTACAATATAGTATCATGATACGTCATGTTCAATGAGTGTTGAATCATTCTAATTCAAGTGCAACTAGGGTTTACTCGTGCTTCATGTGAAATGAGTATTTACTCATGCTCCATATGCAATGGGCCTTGGCTCATGCTAATTCCATGTTGAGTGTTATTGCCACATTTCCATGTTATGATTATCATGCTTTATCATTCCTTTATGTTCATGTTTCTCTTGTGATCTATTGATATTCCTAATGTCTAACATGTATTGTACTCCTCATTTTACTCCATGTGTATTCCCTTACTGGGCTATATAGCTCACCATTTTCTTATGCATGTCCTCAGGTTATCCCATGCAATGATAAGTACAAGGGAATGTAGTGGTCATGTAAAGGATGTTTTCAATAAAGATGTTTTATTTCATGTTTCAAGTTTTTATGTAATGATCATAAGCCCCAAAGAATCTAAACCTATCGATATTCTTTGTTGTATCAAGTGATGTTTTATGTAATAAATCATGTTTAATTTTGTATTAAAAATCAGGGTTGTCATAGTTGGTATTAGAGGATAGGTTTAGTTATTTTTGGGATTAGGATTAGAAAACCCTAATAAAGCCTTAGAGACAAGACTAAGTATAATAAAAACATCCCTACATTTTGGTAAGTACTGAGTAAGTCTTTTATCAAGAAAATACATCCCTGTGTGGATAAGAGCAAGTAGAGGCCACTCTGGCACAGATGTATCCTAGGGGTAAAACCCGAAAACATCGCTTTGAGCTAGACTCGAACGGGAACAAGTGCACGAAAATGGGCCTTGCTGCACTCTTGGTTACGACACTCCTGGGGGATATGTTTTGATAAATTTGCAAGCATAGTACGAACCCTTATTAATGGAATTAAAAAAATTACCCTATGAATTTATGTTAGAATGTAGATCATGAAAATCCTAGATTGAAGCCTATAGACTAATGAGTTAAGGAAATAAAAGATTATTTATAAGTCATAACTTTTGTCTTTGGATTACCCTTTAAGTGTTACACCTAACATTCCTTTTATTCCAGCCAATGGCCGGTAATAGGAGGACTCGGGCAAACAACTGATGTGAAGATCTGTGTGATGACTCTACTAATGAGATGCTTAATCCAATGGGAGCGGGAATCGCGAACTTTGTCATCCTTCTCTCTATGCTAACTCATGTTTTTAATAGAAACACGAGTCAAGAGGAACGTTCAACCCCCCCCCCCCCAAGAAAGAACAAGTCACTATCAAGAGCTTCATGAGACAAAGGCCTCCTACTTTTAGTGGATCATCTGATCCCATGATCGCTGAACAATGGATCAACTACATTGAAAATATCTTCTCCATCCTTAAATGTTTTGAAAAAGAGAAGGTTCTCCTGGAGTCTTATCGTATGGAGGGTGAAGCTGATTAATGGTGGACGTTGATCAAAAATATGACGCCTCAGGAGGAGATCGAGGCATTGGAATGAAAGGATTTTCGAAAGATGTTTTTCGATAAATATTTTCCGTGCACCCTCCATCTTACGATTTAAAGGGACTTCCTTTCCCTCAATAAAAAAGATGAAGAATCTATTGTAGCATACGAGGAAAACATCACATGTCTTTCACTATAAGCTTCTAGCTTTGTCGTTACCCCCGAATTCAATGTTGACCACTTCTTTGGTGGGCTGAAGCCTAGCCTGTGGAAAGCATTGGTTATCCGTGACTTCGACAGCTATATGAAAATTGTCTGATGTGCCCTCAAGGTCGAAATGGAGATCGGAGAATCACAGGGGTATCATGGGGATAAGAATCATAATATGGACTTCAATGCTGGTGGTCCGATGGATAAATCCAATGGTGCTAACAAGATCCAGCACCCCACTTTCCAAAAGTGAGGAAAGAAGCACCCTGGAAATTGCCTTACCGGGATGAGGAAACGCTTCAGGTGTGTAAGAGAAGGGCACCTAACTGTTAACTGTCAGCAAGAAAGACCCACGACTACAACAGAGGAGAGTAATTCTGTGTTCAAACCTCAATGCATTGTTCAATTCTACAAATGAAAAGAACCGGGGCATTTTTCAAATCAGTGCCCTAATCCAAGGGTTTTTTAGGCAACCAACAACCTCCAAGGCAGCAAGGAAGATATTTTTCCATCACTTCTACCGAAGTGAACCCCGAAAACAATGTGGTGACAGGTACACTAGTTATTCATTCAATAATAGCAAACATAATTTTTGATTCATGTTCTACGCATTTGTTTATATCTTGAAAGTTTAGTAGAACAATCCCAGCACCACCATAAATCATGGAAGTGAAGATATCGGTGAGTACGGAAAATGGGGTAATCATTTCATACCATGAATATAAGTCCTCCCCTGTTATAATATGTGGATTGAATTTCCCGGTGAACCTCATAATACTCCCTCTGGTGGAATTTGATGCAATTCTTGGCATGGATTGGCTTTCCTTATATAAATCCAACATAAATTGTCAGGAAAGGGAAATCACACTCCATATGGAGAATCGACCCCTGATTCTTTACAAGTGTAAGGAGGAAGATGAATCTCCTATAGATCCATCATCTCAAGAATGGATATTACTACCCTATGAGCAAGCATATTTGGCTTACATGATTGAGTCCAAGGAAGAAACCATCCTTGAAGAAATGCCTATTGTGAGGGAATTCACTGAAGTGTTTCTGGAGGAACTGCTCGGTCATCCTCTTAGAAGAGATGTTGAATTATCAATTGAACCTATACTCGTGGCATTACCAATATCCAAGACTCCATATAGAATGGCTGTTGTAGATCTTGAAGAGCTGAAGAAACAACTATAGGAGAATTTGGATAAAGGGTTTATACGCCCAAGTGCTTCACCATGGGTTGCACCAGTCCTCTTCATCAAGAAGAAGGATGGATCAATGTGGCTTTGCATCGATTATCGTGAAATTAACAAAATCACGATAAAGAACAAGTATCATATCCCATTAATTGATTACTTGTTCGATTAGCTACGTGGAGAACAATACTTCTCCAAGGTGGACTTGTGGTCTGGATATTATCAAGTAAGGGTGATGAAGGAAGATATCCCCATGACTGCTTCTCACACAAGATACGGGCACTAGGAATTCATAGTAATGCCTTTTGGACTCACTAATGCTCCAGATATCTTCATGGAATTAATGAATAGAGTATTTATAGATTACCTCAACAAATTTGTGGTAGTCTTTACAGATGATATTCTAATATACTCCAAAACCAAGGAGGATCAAGAGGAGCATTTAAGAACTGTACTAGAGACATTGAACAAGGAGTTGATCTATGCAATGTACATCATGTTTGAGTTTTGGTTGAATGAGGTCTCATTATTGTCCCATATCATCACAAGCAATGTGTTATCTATGGAACCCTCCAAACAAATACAATTGAGGGATGGACGAGGCCAAACTCGGTAAAAGATATCCGCACCTTCTTGTGGTTAGATGGATATTATCGACGATTTGTGAGAAATTTCTCACGATTGTCCAACCCTCGTACCAAGCTAACTTGAAAGGGGTAAAGTTTTCTTGGAGGGATGAATGCGAAGAAAGCTTCAAGGAGTTGAAAATGAGGGTTATTACTGCGCCCGTGCTCACTTTACCCACAAGTGGGGAACTTTTTTCGTATTCAGTGATGCTTCAAAGAAGGGCTTAGGTAGTGTGCTGATGCAGAATGATAAAGTGATATCCTATTCCTCAAGGCAGTTGAAAATCAATGAGTGAAACTATCTAACTCATGATCTGGAGTTAGTAGCGGTGATCTTTGCCTTGAAAATTTGGCAGCATTATCTCTATGGAGAGAAATGTGGGATATATATCAACCACAAGAGTCTTAAATATATATTCACATAGAAAGAGATTAATATGCGCCAGTGAAGATGGATAGAGCTCATCGTGGATTATGACTATTCAATACATTACCACCCTCGGAAAGCGAACAAGGTGGCAGATGCCCTAGGTAGAAAGGACCTAGCAATTCTATCAATGATGAGAATTGAGAAGGATCCAATCTTCTTAGACATGATGAAGATGGACATGGGAATCGTAAAGAAGTGAACATCATCCATCCTTTCACAAATGATTTCTCAACCGTCTCTTTTGGAAAGGTTAAAGGATGCTCAAAAGGATGATGTGGGGATTCAGGAAAAGGTGGAAGCTATCGAAACAGGGAAATCCATGGAGTTTAATGTTAATGAGGAAGGAATTGTGCGGTTTGAGAAAAGACTATGTGTTCCATAATACCCGGAGCTGAAGAAGGAACTTCTGGATGACACACATAGTTCAGATTTCTCTATTCATCCAGGGAGCACAATGATGTATCAAGATCTCCGAGAAAACTTTTGGTGGTATAATATGAAGAAGGAGATTGCTGAATATAAATCAAAGTGCCTAGTGTGTTAGTAAGTGAAGGCAGAGAGGCAGAAGTCTAAGGGGATGATGCAAACATTTCCCATACAAGAATGGGAATGGGAGAACATCACCATGGACTTTGTCACCGGACTTCCAAGGACCACCAAAGGCAACAATGCAATTTGGGTTGTTGTGGATCTTCTTACAAAGACTGCCCACTTCATTTCTATTCTGGAGGATTTATCATTGGATCAACTGGCACAGATATATATCATGGATCTGGTATGGTTGCATGGAGTACCACTATCTATTGTGTCTGACCGAGATCCAAGATTCACCTCTAAGTTTTGGAAGAGTCTTCAACATGCTCTGAATACTGAACTGAACTTCAGTACATCTTATCATCCTCAAACTGATGGCCAATACAGGAGGACTATCCAAACAATTGAGTACATGTTGAGGGCATTCTCAATGGACATTAAAGGAGGATGGGATCAAAATCTTCCACTGGTTGAATTCTCCTACAACAACAGTTTCCACTCAAGCAACCAAATGGAACCATATGAAGCCCTGTATGGGAAAAAGTGTAGAACACCGACATGTTGGGATGAGGTCAGTGAACGTAAGCTACCTGGACTAGAAATGGTTGAAGAAATTGTGTAGAAGGTGAAAACCATTCAGCAGCATATCAAGGCAGCCTAGAGTCGACATAAGAGTTATGCAGATAACCGTCAACTAGACCTTGTGTTTAGAGTTGGAGACATGGTTTTTCTACGCATATCTCCTTGGAAAAAGGTCATGAGGTTTGGGAAGAAAGGGAAGTTATGTCCAAGGTACATCGGCCCATTCGATATTCTTGATCGTGTCAGGGTTTTGTCCTATCGACTAGCACTTACACCTACCATGGCCAAATTACATGATGCCTTTCATGTATCCCTCTTAGGAAGTACATACCATACCCTTCACATGTACTCTCTTCTGAGGTGGTTCAATTGGAATATGATCTTTCTTATGAGGAACAACCAGTGAAGATCTTAGATCGTAGAGAAAAAGTTCTACGAAATAATACAATGCCCCTCATCATGGTGTTGTGGAGAAACCACAAGATTGAAGAAACAACTTTGGAATTGGAGGAAATGATGAATCTGAGTTACCCACATCTGTTTTAGTGTGGGAAAAAGGAAATTTCGAGGGAAAAATTTCTTAAGGGGGGAATATTGTAACGACCCACAGTTTTATTAATGGGAATCCCTCTTGATCTAATTAACTGTATCTTTATGAAAAAGTTTTATATAAAATGTCAACATCTTTGGTTTTATGTTAACAATTGTGACTGTTGCTTTTATAGCTGTTGAACAGTGATCAAATGATCAGTATAAATATAGGGCTTTAACAAATCCAATTTACTCATACAACGGAAGTGATGGCCTCATCGAGTAGAATTTCTCCATACGAAGCCCATTTGTCGGAGCTCGGAAAATAGGTGGCATCTTTGGGCTTCACTCTTGTCCAAGCCCAAGCTGAGCTTCATCATGCCAAGCTCGAACGTGACCGTCTACAGGAAAAGTGGAAGTTGAAAGATATTACCACTCGAGTGATGTTATCTGAGCCACCCCAAGAGTCAATCACCATCGCACACCTTACCCTTAGGTCTTATGTGGCTGTTTTAAGGGGATATGTAACAAATCGATAGTACTATGTTCATGTACATTATTTTTTAATGTAATAATTAATATACTTTCTTGTCATTGTTGAAACTTTGTAAATATTTTTTGATATACAAATAGTGTTTTTAGTTATTATTTAATTAAGAATTATATTTTATTAAATTAAGGGATTTTTAAATTAAATACTATATTAATAAAATAATAATATTAATATTAAATTAATTTTTATTAAATATAAATGATCTTATTATTTTATGAATGCAATTTTAATTTTTATTAATGTTTGAAAGCCATTTTTGTCAAAACCCATGAATTTTCGATAAATGTTGGTTTTTATTTTAAAAGTAAAAATTAACATAATTATGAAATTTTTTAGATAAAATAAATGTTATTTCTAGAATCAGGACATTAAAATTATCCAATGGTGAATTTTTCAAAATTTTCTGAGATAGTCAATTTTTTGGGTAAAAATTAAATACTGTTTAAATATGTAATGTGTTTTATGACATCATAATGACCCAGTAGTGATGTAATAAAATACTATAAGCTTTATGTTTGGGCAATATATATTTTAACATTCAAATAATGTGGTATTGGGTTTGTTTGACCTACTTTTCAAAGAATTAATGGACCCCTCAAGACTTATTAAACATATTGTATTTTTAAATTATTTTCCATGGGAGTGTGACTCACCTCCACATAAGCAAACCTATTATTTTAAGAATGTCGGACTTTGGCCTTATAAAATACTATTTACCTCTTCCCTTGTCCAAAAACCATGGGGAAAAACTGTGGGATGGTTTGTGGTTTGGATTAATTTAATGTAAGGGGTCCCAAACCTAAATAATAAAGAATTCCCTCACCTTTCCCATATAAACCCACCCAATCTCCCACTTACTCCTCAATCAAAGCCTATGGAGTTCATACAACCTCTTCCCTACTCTCTCTAGAATCATCCCAAGGTTCCCCAAGCTCCCAAGAAGCCTCTCACAAGCCTCTCTCTAGCATTTGGAAGCACACTTCCATGTAAGGGTTTCTTTATTCCTTTCTCATTTTTATCCAATTTTATTTAAGTTGTTTTGCCCTTTTAATTTAAATTATGTGTAACGACCCAATCTTTTTGAGTAGTATATTAACTTACTCTTATTGATTTAATAAGATGTTAATGGTTAATGCAGAAAGAGGAGTCGATGGCTTCATCCAGTAGACTCGACCCTTATGAGGCCCACTTATCACAGCTTGGGAAGGAGGTAGCATCTGTGGGCTTCGCTTTGGACCAAGCCCAAGCCGAGCTCCAGCATGTCAAGCTTGAACGGAAACGCCTATGGGAGAAGTTCAAGTTAGTATAGATTACTACTAGGGCAATGTTATTTGAGCCTCCCTCAGATTCTCTCACCATAGCACACCTTACACTTAGGTCTTATGCCGGTGTTATAAGGGGCTCTGTGACGAGACCCTATCTTCCTTGTGTAATCCCTTCGGGTGAATAAATTGAGATTTCTTCCTTTAGTGATGTTTGTGAAATTTCAAATGTCCAGATAATTTTAGAGTGTATTTTATTAATGAATTTTGAAAAAGGGATATTTTGAAATATTTATGTAAACCCTAAATAACTAATGATGTGTAATGATTTTCAAAAAATGGTCTTCTACAAAAGTGTTCATTAAGGAATTTGGAGTCTAATAAGATCAACTTAATTTTTGATGAATAGTAAATAGTGAATAGTGATTTTACGCTTAGGATTAGTAATGTGACCAAATGGATTAGTAATCTCACTTAAAGAAAGTTTTAAAATAATCTAGGCACCTTGATTAAGTAATGTGATACAATAAAATGGGTAAATAACAGTTTCATAAATTATTATTCAAGTATTAGTTTTTTTCGGATGAATAGTGTTATTTTTAATTAAAAATTTAATTAAAAATAATTAGAAAATTATTTTTATAAAAATGACTTTATTTTTGAACTCAGAGCATCGATATTATGTTATGGTAATTTTTGGGGATTTTTCTGAAAAAATAAATTTTCGGTGAATAGTGTTTTTATTTAAAAATAAAATTAAAAATATTTAGAAAATTATTTTTATAAAATGGAGTTCATTTTTGAAATCGTAGCATTAATATTTGGTTAAGGTGAAATTTTGGGATTATTCTGAGAAGGTTGAATTTTCGGTGAATAGTGAAAGTATAGTTTTTAAGTTACGGGTGTTTAATGACATCATTAAATTATGTATTAAGTATATATTCAATATGGTCGAATTATGAATAGTAAGATAAGGTGTGAGGTATCCCAAGTGGCCAATACCATGGGAAAATACCATGGGCAAGCCCATGGTTTTGCCAAAACCACTAGTGAGGTGTCCCTTGGCCTTTAATGCTTTGTCCCCTCACTTTCCCTATAAATACCCACCCTTTCCTCCTCTAGTTTTCACTCCCAACTCTCCCCCAACGAAGTTCTGGTCTTCTTACCTTCCAAGGAGTCCTCCCAAGGTGCCCCCAAGCCCTCAAGGTCCAATCCTTTGAGTTTCAAGAGTCACGTTTTAAGGTAAGGGATCCGACCCCTCTCTTTCTTTTCATGTAATCTCTTTTATGTCATTCCTTTTCTACTCCATGTTTTTATGTGAGATGATGCTATTTTATATTCCTCTTACTGACCTTTCATGTTTATATGATGAGAGATCCCCTCTTACTCTCATCATTTCGTTTTATGAAAGTTTAAGTGACGCCGTTAGGCTGCCGAATTTTTAAGGGATTCTTTCACCCTTCTCATTTTTCAAGTTCGATTTTCATGTCAAGTCTTTCAAGTTACTTTTTATTATGTTGGGGTATGATCTCTATATCTATCATACTGATCTCTTATGATCATATGATGAGGGACCCTATTTGATCTTGTCAAATCATTTCCTTTTGAAGTTAAGTGACGCCGTAAGGCTGCCGAATTTTCATAAGAGAAATCTAATCTTTTTCTTTCCATGTTTTTCATATCAAATGGTATGTCCCTAAAATTTCATTACCATGTCCATATGTCCTTCTTATTCTTTAACCCTACTGTTTTATGGATCATTTATGAGTGGGTGACCCATGTCCCCTCTCATTTCAATGTTTTCTAAAACCCCGAAACTTAGCCGTTATGCTGCAGAATTTTCCCCTCAAAATGCCTCTCTCTTTTCTCAAAAATTATTTTATGTTATAAAGTGAATACTCAAAGCTCTTATTTATACAAGGGTATTCCCATATATATCAAAATGTTCCATTTTAAATTCTGGGATTTACATACATGAGACCCGCTTTCCCTTTCCATGGGTTTAAAGTGACGTAAAGATCATGTCTTTAAAGCAGTTTTTAAAACGTTATGATTATGAAATGAAACCCATTTATTTTATGCTATGTGGGTTATTTATGAAATGTTTGATGATAATATATGTCGCTCACATGATAATAAAGGCAAATTTAAGGGTGCGCCCTGATAGCGCTCCAATGCATTGGGTAATGATGTAACCACTAGAGATTACAATTTTCATGATACCTTGGTGAATAACCTTGGTAATTTTCAAATGACACCTTGGGGATGGACCTTGGTGATATGTTCATGATTGTCTATGTTAAATGATGTAGCCACATCTTCAAGTTATGGAAAATGTTGTTTTTATTATAAAATTCCTCATGATTTTCTTTCTCAAACCTTAAAGTTCTTTTCATGTCCTTATTGAAGTATATCAAGTTCACATGTAAAATGTTCCACTTGTTTCCCTTACTGGGCCTTCTGCTCACCCTTTCTTTTGATGTATGTCCCCAGGTTATGAGATGCAGTAATGAACCTAGGATGAACTTAAGGAGAATCCTTTCAAGTGTTTAAGAAGAATGATTTATGTTGTTTTCATGTATTATGTTCCTGGTTTCCAAGACACTAAACCTTAAAGATCCTCAGTTGTGTGTAATGTAATGAAAGTTTATGTTATAAAATGGCGGGATGCTATAGTTGGTATCAAAGGATGGTTTAGTTATTTGTGGAAATTAGGATATAAAAACTTTAGGAAGAACCCTATATAAAAGTTTAAATATAGGAAAACTTCCTGGTATTTTGGTAAGTATTGAGTAAGTGGTCTATCAAACAAATACATCCCTGCCTGGATACGAGGAGGTAGATGCGGCTTTGGCACAGATGTACATAGGGGTAAAACCCGAAAACACCGCTTTGAGCTAGACTCGAACGGGAACTGGTGCACGATAACGGGCCTTGCTGCACTCTTGGTTACGACACTCCCGGGGGATATGTTTGGTTAATCACAAGCTTTTTATGAATCATTATGAAGGAATTATATAGAAGTATAATTGTTTAAGCATGAAGTCTTAGTTAAAAGATTCATAAATGAAATAAGTTTCTCACTAAGGTTTTATTCTTTTAGAAGATGGCGGGCAATAGGAGGAACCGTGCCGATGGTGACCGCAATGCAGCATGTGTTGATGGACCTCCGATGGAAGCCGGAATGGAAACATTCATGCGAATGATGAACCAACTGACTCAAGTTATGAGTAATAACTTGAATCAAGCTGAGAGGCCGACCTCACCACGAAGGGAACAACACTCTGTTGAGTCCTTCATGCGTCAACGACCGCCAACATTCAGTGGATCTACTGACCCATTGGTTGCGGAACAATGGATAAGCTCCATTGAAAAGATCTTTTCTGTACTTCATTGTTCGGAATAAGAAAAAGTCACCCTTGCTGTTTACCGCCTTGAGGGAGAAGCTGATCAGTGGTGGTCACTAATCAAAAACACGAAGCCATGAGGGGAGATGGAAGCTATGGAGTGGGAAGAATTTCGGGGGATTTTCTTTAACAAGTATTTCCCTCGTTCCATGAGAATGAAAATGGAGAAAGAGTTTCTCGAGCTGAAGCAGAAGGAGAACGAATCTGTCGGAAGCTATGAGATGAACTTCACAAGGCTTTCCCGTTATACCTCAAGCTTTGTCATGGACCCTAATGGGAAGGTTCTCATCTGCGAAAGAATCTAGCCAACAGGGACTATGATAGCTATGAAGAAATAGTTCGAAGTGCCATGAAAGTTGAACTAGAGTTTGGGGAGACACAGTGGTCTCACAAATCTAATGAGAAGAAGAGAACTCTAGAACCGAGCCTGGGAAGAAGTTTTGATCAGGAAAGAGGTGGAAAGCATATGCAACATCCCACATGCAATAAATGTGGGAAGAAGCATTCGGGGAACTGCTTGATCGGAAGTGGCAAGTGCTATAGGTGTGGAAAAGAAGGCCATATTTCTCGGAATTGTCGTGGTGATGTGAAGCCTCAACTTCCCAACACTAACGACAGAGGAAAGATGGTTCTGGCTCTACCCGAAGTCACATGCTTCAAGTGTGGACAACTTGGGCACTTTGCTAATCAATGTCCAAATCCGAGGGCGGTGGGGGGGAATCACCATCAACCTCAGCAGAGGCCAAGGGAGCAAGGTCATGCTTTCGCTATCACAACAGCTGAAGTTGAAGTCCCGAACGATGTGGTAGCAGGTACTCTTGTTGTCCTCTCAAATCTAGCAAGTACTTTATTTGATTCTGGTTCTACGCATTCCTTTATTTCCTCCATGTTTGCAAGGAAAATAGAATCAATCCCCGAACTGCTAGAGGTTGAGTTGTCAGTCAAGACTCCAAGTGGGATTATCCTTGCATCAACAGTATTTAGAGACTCTAGTGTTTACTTTGGTGAGCACAATATTATCGCAAATATAGTAGTCATTCCCATGATGGAATTCGACATTATACTATGGATGGACTGGCTCTCAAAGTATAATGCTAAGATCAAATGCAGAAGTAAGGAAATCTCAGTAGTCTTGAAAGAACGACCTACAGTTATCTTCCAAGGAGAGATATCCTGAACTGATCCCTATCTAGAAGCACCTCCTATAGCTTTCTTTATGGAGTTAATCGGTGGTGATGAAGAAATAAAAGGGAGCATACAAATAGAAGATGTTCCGATTGTTCAGGAATACATGGATGTATTTCCTGAGGAGTTACCTGGACCTCCCCCAGAGAGAGAGGTAGAGTTCTCCATTGAACTCGTACATGGATCCCAACCGATATCAAAGACTCCGTATAGAATGGCAAATGTGGAGCTAGAGGAGCTAAATAAACAACTCCAAGACTTGTTGGAGAAGGGGTTTATCCGACCGAGTGTGTCTCCTTGGGGACCACCAGTTCTCTTTGTGAAGAAGAAGGATGGATCAATGCGGTTATGCATTGATTATAGAGAACTGAACGGGATCACAGTGAAGAACAGATACCCTCTTCCAAGAATTGATGATTTATTTGACCAACTTCGTGGGGCTCAATTCTTCTCTAAGATTGACCTTCGATCTGGTTATCATCAACTGAGGGTGAAGAAGGAAGATATTCCAAAGACTGCCTTCCGATCAAGATATGGGAATTATGAGTTTACTGTTATGCCCTTCGGCTTGACTAATGCTCCTGCTATTTTCATGGATTTGATGAGTAGAGTCTTTAAGGACTACCTTGATAACTTTGTGGTAGTTTTTATTGATGATATTTTGATATATTCAAAAAGTCATGAGGAGCATGAAGATCATCTGAGGGTTATTTTGAAAACTCTACAGAAGGAGAGGCTCTTTGGGAAGTTCAGAAAGTGTGAGTTTTGGTTACAACAAGTGGCTTTCTTGGGGCACATCGTAACCAATGAAGGAATCTCGGTTGACCCTGCAAAGACAATGGTTGTGGAGGAGTGGACTCAACCCACAACAGTAACTGAGATTCGTAGTTTCCTTGGTTTAGTGGGATATTATAGGAGGTTTGTGAAAAACTTTTCACGGCTTTCTAATCCACTAACCAAGTTGACACAAAAAGGGGTTAAGTTCATCTGGACAAAGGAATGCGAGGAAAGTTTCCAAGAGCTGAAGAAGAGATTGGTTACTGCACCTGTGTTAACACTACCCTCTATCGGAGAGGGATTCATTATTTTTAGCGATGCATCTCTGAAAGGGCTTGGGTGCGTCCTCATGCAAAATGACAAAGTAATTGCTTATGCATCTCGACAGTTGAAGATTCATGAGCAGAATTATCCTACGCATGATCTAGAGCCGGCGGCAGTTGTTTTTGCTCTAAAGATATGGAGGCACTATCATTATGGGGAGAAATGTGATATATACACTGACCACCAAAGTCTAAAGTATATTTTCACTCAGAAAGAATTGAACATGAGACAAAGGAGATGGTTGGAGCTTATTAAAGACTATGATTGTTCAATTCATTATCACCCTGGATGAGAAAACAAAGTCGCGGATGCATTAAGCAGGAAAGATCCTGTTGTTCTGGCAACAATGAGGATCCTGGGAGATCCCTTGATTAAAGATCTAGTAAAACTGGACATGGGAATTATAAGGAAAGGGACATCATCAACCCTATCCCAAATGATTTCTCATCCTTCATTACTAGAGAAGATCAAGAAGGCTCAAAAAGAAGATCCTTTGCTGCAGGAGAAGTTCGAGGCTGTAAGGGATGGGAAGTTCCCTGATTTCAATATTGATCAAGAAGGTATATTGAAATTTCATACAAGACTATGTGTTCCATCTATTCCGGAGATAAAGAAAGAACTGATGGATGAAGCTCATAGCTCTACTTTCTCTATACATCCAGGAAGCACTAAGATGTATAGAGACCTTCGTGATCATTATTGGTGGGATAACATGAAGAGGGAGATTGCCGATTACACTACAAGGTGCATGGTGTGTCAGCAAGTAAAGGCAGAACGACAACTTCCTAAGGGGGTATTACAACCGCTACCCATACCAGTATGGAAGTGGGATAATATCACTATGGACTTTGTAACTGGTCTCCCGAAAACATCCAAAGGGAACAATGCGATATGGGTAATTGTGGACCGTCTCACCAAGACAGCCCATTTTATCCCTATTCGGGAAGATTTCTATCTGGATCAGCTTGCCAAGATATACGTGAAGGAAGTGGTAAGGATGCATGGGGTACCACTATCCATCGTATCTGATCGTGACCCAAGATTCACATCAAAATTCTGGAGAAGTCTTCAGCATGCTCTGAATACTGAATTGAATTTTAGTACGGCCTATCATCCTCAAACTGATGGCCAATCTGAAAGGACTATTCAGACACTCGAAGACATGTTGAGATTATGCTCAATGGAATTTAAGGGTGGATGGGATCAACACCTCCCATTAGCGGAGTTCTCCTATAACAACAGCTTCCATGCGAGTATTCAGATGGCACCCTATGAAGCTCTGTATGGAAAGCGGTGTAGAACTCCTACTTGTTGGGATGAAACTGGTGAGAGGAAGCTTCTTGGGCCTGATCTTGTGCAAGAAATGACAGAACAAGTTCATGCCATCCAACAACACATAAAGGCTGCTCAGAGTCAGTAGAAGAGCTATGCCGACAATCGTCGAAGGGACTTGGAGTTTGGTGTTGGTGAAAAAGTCTTCCTTCGAATTTCTCCATGGAAGAGAGTCATGCGGTTTGGGAAGAAAGGGAATCTCAGCCCTAGGTACATTGGCCCCTATGAAATCCTTGATCGCATAGGAGCAGTGGCCTATCGTCTAGCACTTCCACCGAACCTAGCTCAAGTTCACAATGTCTTCCATGTATCTCTCTTGAGGAAGTACATACCCGACCCTTCGCATGTACTGAACCCATAGGTGGTACAACTGGAACATGACCTCTCTTATGAGGAGCAGCCAGTGGAGATCTTGGACCGTAGAGACAAGGTCCTACGAAACAAGACTACCCACCTTGTGAAAGTGTTGTGGAGGAATCATAAATATGAAGAAGCGACTTGGGAGCCTGAGGAAATGATGAAGCAAAAGTACCCTCACCTTTTCGACTAGGCCTCAAGTATAAATTTCGGGGACGAAATTTCTTAAGGGGGGAAGAATGTAACGACCCAATCTTTTTGAGTAGTATATTAACTTACTCTTATTGATTTAATAAGATGTTAATGGTTAATGCAGAAAGAGGAGTCGATGGCTTCATCCAGTAGACTCGACCCTTATGAGGCCCACTTATCAGAGCTTGGGAAGGAGGTAGCATATGTGGGCTTCGCTTTGGACCAAGCCCAAGCCGAGCTCCAGCATGTCAAGCTTGAACGGAAACGCCTACGGGAGAAGTTCAAGTTAGTAGAGATTACTACTAGGGAAATGTTATTTGAGCCTCCCTCAGATTCTCTCACCATAGCACACCTTACACTCAGGTCTTATGTCGGTGTTATAAGGGGCTATGTGACGAGACCCTAGCTTCCTTGTGTAATCCCTTCGGGTGAATAAATTGAGATTTCTTCCTTTAGTGATGTTTGTGAAATTTCAAATGTCTAGATAATTTTAGAGTGTATTTTATTAATGAATTTTGAAAAAGGGATATTTTGAAATATTTATGTAAACCCTAAATAACTATTGATGTGTAATGATTTTCAAAAAATGGTCTTCTAAAAAAGTGTTCATTAAGGAATTTGGAGTCTAATAAGATCAACTTAATTTTTGATGAATAGTAAATAGTGAATAGTGATTTTACGCTTAGGATTAGTAATGTGACCAAATGGATTAGTAATCTCACTTAAAGAAAGTTTTAAAATAATCTAGGCACCTTGATTAAGTAATGTGATTCAATAAAATGGGTAAATAACAGTTTCATAAATTATTATTCAAGTATTAGTTTTTTTCAGATGAATAGTGTTTTTTTAATTAAAAATTTAATTAAAAATAATTAGAAAATTATTTTTATAAAAATGACTTTATTTTTGAACTCAGAGCATCGATATTATGTTATGGTAATTTTTGGGGATTTTTCTGAAAAAATAAATTTTCGGTGAATAGTGTTTTTATTTAAAAATAAAATTAAAAATATTTAGAAAATTATTTTTATAAAATGGAGTTCATTTTTGAAATCGTAGCATTAATATTTGGTTAAGGTGAAATTTTGGGATTATTCTGAGAAGGTTGAATTTTCGGTGAATAGTGAAAGTATAGTTTTTAAGTTATGGGTGTTTAATGACATCATTAAATTATGTATTAAGTATATATTCAATATGGTCGAATTTTGAATAGTAAGATAAGGTGTGAGGTGTCCCAAGTGGCCAATACCATGGGAAAATACCATGGGCAAGCCCATGGTTTTGCCAAAACCACTAGTGAGGTGTCCCTTGGCCTTTAATGCTTTGTCCCCTCACTTTCCCTATAAATACCCACCCTTTCCTCCTTTAGTTTTCACTCCCAACTCTCCCCCAACGAAGTTCTGGTCTTCTTACCTTCCAAGGAGTCCTCCCAAGGTGCCCCCAAGCCCTCAAGGTCCAATCCATTGAGTTTCAAGAGTCACGTTTTAAGGTAAGGGATCCGACCCCTCTCTTTCTTTTCATGTAATCTCTTTTATGTCATTCCTTTTCTGCTCCATGTTTTTATGTGAGAGGATGCTATTTTATATTCCTCTTACTTCCCTTTCATGTTTATATGATTAGATATCCCCTCTTACTCTCATCATTTCGTTTTATGAAAGTTTAAGTGACGCCGTTAGGCTGCCGAATTTTTAAGGGATTCTTTCACCCTTCTCATTTTTCAAGTTCGATTTTCATGTCAAGTCTTTCAAGTTCCTTTTTATTATGTTGGGGTATGATCTCTATATCTATCATACTGATATCTTATGATCATATGATGAGGGACCCTATTTGATCTTGTCAAATCATTTCCTTTGGAAGTTAAGTGACGCCGTAAGGCTGCCGAATTTTCATACGAGAAATCTAATCTTTTTCCTTCCATGTTTTTCATTTCAAATGGTATGTCCCTAAAATTTCATTACCATGTCCATATTTCCTTCTTATTCTTTCACCCTACTGTTTTATGGATCATTTATGAGTGGGTGATCCATGTCCCCTCTCATTTCAATGTTTTCTAAAACCCCGAAACTTAGCCGTTATGCTGCAGAATTTTCCCCTCAAAATGCCTCTCTCTTTTCTCAAAAATTATTTTATGTTATAAAGTGAATACTCAAAGATCTTATTTCTACAAGGGTATTCACATATATATCAAAATGTTCCATTTTAAATTCTGGGATTTACATACATGAGACCCGCTTTCCCTTTCCGTGGGTTTAAAGTGACGTAAAGATCATGTCTTTAAAGCAGTTTTTAAAACGTTATGATTATGAAATGAAACCCATTTATTTTATGCTATGTGGGTTATTTATGAAATGTTTGATGATGATATATGTGGCTCACATGATAATAAAGGCAAATTTAAGGGTGCGCCCTGATAGCGCTCCAATGCATTGGGTAATGATGTAACCACTAGAGATTACAATTTTCATGATACATTGGTGAATAACATTGGTAATTTTCAAATGACACCTTGGGGATGGACCTTGGTGATATGTTCATGATTGTATATGTTAAATGATGTAGCCACATCTTCAAGTTATGGAAAATGTTGTTTTTATTATAAAATGCCTCATGATTTTCTTTCTCATACCTTAAAGCTCTTTTCATGTCCTTATTGAAGTATATCAAGTTCACATGTAAAATGTTCCTCTTGTTTCCCTTACTGGGCCTTCTGCTCACCCTTTCTTTTGATGTATGTCCCCAGGTTATGAGATGCAGTAATGAACCTAGGATGAACTTAAGGAGAAGCCTTTCAAGTGTTTAAGAAGAATTCTTTATGTTGTTTTCATGTATTATGTTCCTGGTTTCCAAGACACTAAACCTTAAAGATCCTCAGTTGTGTGTAATGTAATGAAAGTTTATGTTATAAAATGGCGGGATGATATATTATAAATGTTAGGGTATTGTTTCAAACCTCCCTCATAATACCCTCTTTATGTTTGAATTATGGGAGACCCTTTCTCTATCATTAAATGCCTCCCATGTACACTCGTTATTATGCCGAAATTTCAAAAGCAACCTCTCTCTCCTCATTTACATTCAAGAAATACTTTTGTATCATGAAACTAAATTCCATTAAAATTTTTGCAACATGTATCTATATGACCTAATTACTGTACATTACATGTAAATATGATGAGTAACCCCTTTCTCTCTCATCAACCGTTTTTATGAATTCTTATGTCACGCCATTACACTGCTGAAATCGCACCGATTTTCTAAGACAATACCATTGTGTAGTGAATAACATGCCCATTTCTTTATCAAGGGTATTAACCTTTATTAACATTTACTTATTGATTATAATTTTTCATGTATGAATTATACATTCCATTATCGTGGAATAAATGATTATATTTTATGAATCCATGTTTTATGTTCCATGTGGCACACTTATGCATGAAATGAAATGTTTAAGAAGGGTGCGCCCTTATTGTGCTCCAATGCATTGGATAAAATATAGTATCATGACATGTCATGTGAAATTAGTTTTGAATCATGCTAATTCAAGTGCAATGAGGTTTTAATTGTGCTTCATGTGCAATGAGGATTTACTCATGCTCCATGTGCAATGGGCCGTGGCTCAGGATAATTCCAGGTTAAGTGTTGTTGCCACATTTCCATGTTATGATTATCATGCTTTATCATGCCTTTATATTCATGTTTCTCTTTTTCTCTATTGATATTCCTAATTTCTAACATCTATTTTACTCCTCATGTTATTACATGTGTATTCCCTTACTGGGCATTACAACTCACCCTTTTCTTATGGATGTCCTCAGGTTATCCCATGCAAAGCTACGTACGAGGGAATGTAGTGGTCATGTAAAGGATGTTTCCAATAAAGATGTTGTATTTAATGTTTATAGTTTTTATGTAATGATCCTAATCCCCCAATACACTAAACCTCTCGATCATCTTTATTGTATCAAGTGAATTTTTATGTAACAAACTATGTTTATGTTAGTGTTAAAAAGCAGGGTCTTCATATTTGGTATCAGAGGATAGGTTTAGTTATTTTTGGGATTAGGATTAGAAACCCCTAGTAAAGCCTTAGAGACAATACTAAGTATAATAAAAACATCCCTATGTTTTGGTAATCAATGATTAAGTGGTTTAACAAGCAAATACATCCCTTTCTGGATACGAGAAGGTAGATGCCGCTCTGGCACAGATGTATCCTATGGGTAAAACCTGAAAACAACGCTTTGAGCTAGACTCGAATGGGAACAGGTGCATGAAAACGGGCCTTGCTGCACTCTTGGTTACGAAACTCTCGGGGGATATGTTTTGATAAATTCACAAGCTTAGTACGAACCCTTATTAAGGGAATTAAAAAAATTCCCCTAAGAATTTATGTTAGAAAGTAGATCATGAAAAGCCTAGATTAAAGCCTATAGACTCATGGGTTAAGGAAATAAAATTTTATTTATAAGTCATCAACTTTTGTATTTGGATTACCCTTTTTGTGGTACCCCTAACGTTCCTTTTATTCCAGCCAATGGCCGGTAATAGGAGGACTCGGGCTAACAACCGATGTGAAGATCAGTGTGATGATTGTACTAATGAGATGACCAATCCAATGAGAGAAGGAATCACGAACTTTGTCATTGTTCTCTCTCAGCTAACTCAAGTTTTGAATAGAAACACGGGTCAAGAAGAACGTTCAACCCCCCCCCCCCTAAAAATGAACATGTCGCTATCGAGAGCTTACTGAGAAAAAGGCCTCCTACTTTTAGTGGATCATCTGATCCCACGATCGCTGAACAATGGATCAACTCCATTGAAAATATCTTCTCCATCGTTCAATGTTCTGAACAAGAGAAGTTTCTCCTGGAGGCTTATCATATGGAGGGTTAAGCTGATCAATGGTGGACATTGATCAAAAATACAAATCCTTAGGGCGAGATCGAGGCATTGGAATGGAAGGATTTCCGGAAGATGTTTTTCGATAAATATTATCCACGCACCCTCCGGCTTAAGATGGAAAGGGACTTTATTTACCTCAAGAAAAAGGACCAAGTTTCTATTGGAGCATACGAGGAAAACTTCACAAGGCTTGCACGATATTATTTTGGCTTTGTTGTTACCCCCGAATGAAAAGGTGACCGCTTCTTTGGGGGGATGATGCCTTGCCTGCGGAAAACATTGGCGATCCGTGACTTCAACAGCTATGAAAATATTGTCCGATGTTCCCTCAAGTTCAAAATGGAGATCAGAGAATCACAGGGGTATCATGGGGATAAGAAGCGTAAGGTTGACTTCAATGCTGGTGGTCCAATGGATAAATCCAACGGTGCTAAGAAGATCCAGCACCCCACTTTCCAAAAGTGCGGAAAGAAGAACCCTGGGAATTGCCTTAAGGGAACGAGGAAATGATTCAAGTGTGGAAGAGAAGGGAACCCAGCTGTTAACTGTCGGCAAGAAAGACTCGCGACTGCAACGGAGGAGAGGAACACTCTATTTGAACCTCAACGTGTTGTTCAATGCTACAAATGCAACTAACTTGGGAATTTTTCAAATCAGTGCTCTAATCCAAGGGTTTTCGGAGGCAACCAACAACCTCCAAGGCCGTAAGGAAGAGATTTCTCCATCACTTCTGCCGTAGTGAACCCCGAAAATGAAGTGGTGAAAGGTAAGCTAGTTATTCATTCAAGAATAGCGAATGTACTTTTTGATTCATGTTCTACACATTCTTTTATATCTTGAATGTTTAGTAGAACAATCCCAGGACCACCAAAAATCATGGATGTGAAGATTTTGGTGAGTATGACAAATGGGGCAATCATTGCATCCCATGAATATAAGTCCTCTCCTATTATAATCTGTGGATTGAATTTCCCGATGAACCTTTTCATACTCCCTCTAGTGGAATTTGATGCAATTCTTGGCATGGATTGGGTTTCCTTATATAGAGCCAACATAAATTGTCAGGAAAGGGAAATCACACTCCATATGGAGAATCGACCCCTGAATATTTACAAGTGTAAGGAGGAAGATGAATCTTCTTTAGCTCCATCATCTCAAGAATGGATATTACAACCCTCAGAGCATGCGTATCTGGCTCAGATTATTGAGTCCGAGGATGAAACCATCCTCGGAGAAATGCATATTGTGAGGGAATTCGCGGAAGTGTTTCCTGAGGAACTGCCCCATCTTTCTCCTAGAAGAGATGTTGAATTCTCAATTGAACTTATACTCGGGGAATTACCAATATCCAAGAAACAACTACAGGATAATCTTGATAAAGGGTTTATACGCCCAAGTGCTTCACCATGGGGTGCACCAGTCCTCTCCATCAAGAAGAAGGATGGGTCAATGCGGCTTTGCATCAATTATCGTGAACTTAACAATATCACGATAAAGAACAAGTATCCTATCCCATGGATTGATGAGTTGTTTGATCAGTTGCGTGGAGAATAATACTTCTCCAAGTTGGACTTGTGGTTGGGATATTATCAAGTAAGGGTGATGAATGAATATATCCCCAAGACTTCTTTTCGCACAAGATACGGGCACTATGAATTCATAGTAATTCCTTTTGGACTCACTATTTCTCCAGAAATATTCATGGACTTAATGAATAGAGTATTTAGAGATTACCTCGACAAATTTTTGGTAGTCTTTATAGATGATATTCTAATACACTCTAAAACCAAGGAGGATCATGAGGAGCATTTAAGAACTGTACTAAAGACATTGCGCAAGGAGAATCTCTATGAAAAGTACAGAAAGTGTGAGTTCTGGTTGAAGGAGGTCTCATTCTTGGGCCATATCATCACAAGAAATGGGATATCTATGGATCCCTCTAAAACAGATGCAATTTAGGGATGTCCAAGGCCGACATCAGTAATAGATATCTATAGCTTCTTGGGGTTAACTGGATATTATCGATGATTTGTGATAAATTTCTCATGATTGTCCAACCCTCTTACCAAGCTAACTAGAAAGGTAGTAAAGTTCTCTTGGAGTGATGAATGTGAAGAAAGATTAAAGGAGTTGAAAAGGAGGCTTATCACTACGCCCGTGCTTGCTTTACCCACAAGTGGGGAACTTTTTTTGGTATTCAGTTATGCTTCAAAGAAGGGATTAGGTAGTGTGATGATGCCGAATGATAAAGTGATATCCTATGCCTCAAGGCAGTAGAAAATCCATGAGTGAAACTATCCAACGCATGATCTGGAGTTATCAGAGGTGATCTTTGCCTTGAAAATCTGGCGGCATTATCTCTATGGGGAGAAAAGTGAGATATATACTGACCACAAGAGTCTTAAATATATATTCACACCGAAAGAGATTAATATGTGCTAGAGAATATGGATAGATCTCTTCAAGGATTATGACTATTCAATACATTACCAACCTGGGAAAGAGAAAGAGGTGGCAGATTCCCTAAGTAGAAAGGACTCAGCGATTCTATCAATGATGAGAATTGAGAAAGATCCTATCTTCTTAGACATGATGAAGATAGAAATGGGAATCATAAAGAAGGGAACATCATCAATCCTTCCACAAATGATTTCTCAACCGTATCTTTTGGAAAGGTTAAAGGATGCTCAAAATGATGATGTGGCAATTCAAGAAAAGGTGGAAGCTATTGAAAAATGTAAAATCCTTGGAGTTTAATGTTATTGAAGAAGGAATTGTGTAGTTTGGGAAAAGACTATGTGTTTCATCAAGTCCAGAGCTGAAGAAGGAACTTTTGGATGACGTACATAGTTCATATTTCTCTATTCATCCAGGGAGCACAATGATGTATCGAGATCTCCGAGAAAACATTTGGTGGCATAATATGAAGAAGGAGATCCCTGAATATACATCAAAGTTCCTGGTGTATTAGCAAGTGAATGTAGAGTGGCAGAAGTATAAGGGGATGATTCAACTATTTCCCATACCAGAATGGAAATGGGAGAACATCACCATGGAATTTTTCAGCAGACTTCCAAGGACATCCAAAGGAAACAATGCAATCTGGGTTGTTGTGGATTGTCTTAGAAAGACTGCACACTTCATTACTATTTGGGAGGATTTCTCATTGGATCAACTGGAACGGATATATACCAGGGAATTGGTAAGGTTTCATGGAGTACCACTAACTATTGTGTCTGACCGAGATCCAAGATTCGCCTCTATGATTTGGAAGAGTCTTCAACATGCTCTGAATACTGAACTGAAGTTCAGTACGGCTTATCATCCTCAAACTGATGGCCAATTGGAGAGGACTATACAAACACTTGGGGACATGTTGCGAGCATGATCAATGGAATTTAAAGGAGGATGGGATCAACATCTTCCACTGGTTGAATTATCCTACAACAATAGTTTCCACTCAAGCATACAAATGGCACCATATGAAACCCTGTATGGAAAAAGGTGCAGAACACCGACATGTTGGGATGAGGTCGGTGAACGTAAGCTGCTTGGACCAGAAATGGTCGAAGAATTGGTGGAGAAGGTGAAAACCATTCTGCAGTATATCAAGGCAGCCTAGAGTCGATAGAAGAGTTATGCAGATAATCATCGACCAGACCATGAGTTTAAATTTGGAGACATGGTTTTTCTATGTATATCTCTGTGGAATATGTTTATGAGGTTTGGAAATAAAGGGAAGTTATGTCCAAGGTACATCGGCCCCTGCGAGATTCTTGATAGTGTCAGGGTTGTGGCCTATCGACTAGAACTTCCACCTACCATGGCCAAAGTACATGATTCCTTTCATGTATCCCTCTTAAGGAAGTACATACCGGACCCTCCACATGTACTCTCTTCTGAGGTGGTACAATTGGAAGATGATCTTTCTTATGAGGAACAACCAGTGAAGATCTTAGATCATAGAGAAAAAGGTCTACGAAATATGACAATGCCCCTCATCAAGGTGTTTTGGAGAAACCACAAGATTGAAGAAGTGACTTGGGAATCAGAGGAAATGATGAAGCTAAGTTACCCACATCTTTTTTAGTGTGGTAAAAAGGAAATTTCAAGGGTGAAATTTATTAAGGGGGGAATATTATAACGACACAAATTTTCATTAATAGAAATCCCTCTTGATCTAATTAAATTTATCGTTATGTGAAATGTTTATATAAAATGTCAACATCTTTGGTTTTATGTTATGAATTGTGACAGTTGATTTTATAGCTGTTGAATAGTGACCAGATGATTAGTATAAATATAGGGCTTTAACAAATCCAATTTACTCAGAAAAAGGAAGCGATGGCCTCGTCCAGTAGAATTGCTCTATACGAATCCCATTTGTAGGAGCTCAGAAAAAAGGTGTCATCTTTGGTCTTCACTCTTGACCGAGCCCAAGCTTAGCTTCATCATGCGATGCTCGAACGCGATCGTCTACGAGAAACTTGTAATTTGATAGAAATTACCACTCAAGCGATGTTATCCAAGCCACCCCAAGAGGCTGTCACCATCGCACACCTTACCCTTAGGTCTTATGCGGCTGTTTTAAGAGGCTATGTAACAAATCGCTAGTACTATGTTCATGTACATTATTTTTTCTATATAATAATGAATATAATTTTTTTCATTATTGACACATTGTAAATAGTTTTTAATGAACAAATAGTGTTTTTAGTTATTAATTAATTAAGAATTCTATTTTATTAAATTAAGAGATTTTTGAAGTAAATAATATTTTAATAAAATAATATTATTATTGTTAAATTAATTTTTATTAAATATAAATGATCTTATTATTTTATAAATGCAATTTTAATTTTTATTACGGTTTGAAAGCTATTTTTTTCAAAACCCATGAATTTTCGATAAATGTCGGATTGTATATTAAAAATAAAAATTAACATATTTAGAAAAAAATTTAGATAAAATAAATTTTATTTATGGAATCAGGATGTTGAAATTATCCAACGGTGAATTTTTCATAATTTTCTAGAATAGTTTAATTTTTTTGGGTAAAAATTAAATACTATTTAAATATATAATGTGTTTTATGACATCATAATAAACCAATAGTTATGTAATAAAATACTATACGCTTTTTGTTAGGCCAATATATGTTTTAACATTAAAATAATGTGAATTTGGGTTTGTTTGACCTACTTTTTAAAGCATTAATGGACCCCTCAAGACTTATTAAACATATTGTCTTTTTAAATTATTTTCCATGGGAGTGTGACTCACCTCCACATAAGCAAACATATTATTTTAAGAAGTTAGGACTTTGGACTTATAAAATATATTTTTCCTCTTCCCTTTTCCAAAAACGTTGGGCAAAAACCATGGGATGGTTTGTTTTTTGGATTAATTTAATATAAGGGGTCCCAAACCTAAACAATAAACAATTCCCTCACATTTTCTATATAAACCCTCCCAAGCTCCCACTTCCTCCTCAATCAATACCTTTGGGGTTCGTCCAACCTCTTCCATACTCTCTCTATAATCCTCCCAAGGTGCCCCAAGCTCCCATGAAGCCTCTCACAAGCCTCTCTCTAACCTTTGGAAGCACACTTCCAAGTATGGGTTTTTTCTTCCTTTCTCATTTTTGTCCAATTTTCATTAAGTTGGTTTTCCCTTTTAATTTCAATTATGAATGTTATGGTATGGTTTCAAACCTTCCTAATACTTCCCTATTTATGTTTGAATGATGGGAGACCCTTTGTCTCTCATTAAATGCCTCTCATGTACACCCATTACTATGCGGAAATTCCGAAAGGAACTTCTCTCTCCTCATTTACATTCAAGCAATAATTTTGTATCATGAACCTATATTCCATTAAAATTGTTGGGACATGTATCTATATGACCTCATTACTGTCCATTACATGTAAATATGGTGAGGAACCCATTTCTCTCTCATCAACCATTTTTATGAATTCTTATATCAAGTCGTTACGCTGCTGAAATCACACCGAATTTTTAAGCCAATACCATTGTGTAGTGAATACCGTGCCCATTTCTCCATCAAGGGTATTCAACTTTATACACATTTAATTATTTATTATAATGTTTAATGTATAAATTCCACATTCCTTTATCGTGGAATAAATGATTATGTTTTATGAATCAATTTTTTATGATCCATGTGGCACACTTATGAATGAAATGAAATGTTTAAGAAGGGTGCACCCTTATAGCACTCCAATGTGTTGGGTAAAGTATAGTATCATGATAAGTCATGTGCAGTGACTGTTGAATCATACTAATTCAATTTCAGTGTGGGTTTACTCATACTTCATGTGCAATGAGGATTTACTCATGCTCGATGTGCAATGAGCCTTGGCTTATGCTAATTCCATGTTAAGTGTTGTTTCCACATTTCCATGTTATGATTATCATGCTTTATAATGCCTTTATGTTCATGTTTCTCTTGTGCTCTATTGAAATTCCAAATGTTTAACATTTATTGTACTCCTCAAGTAATTCCATGTGTATTCCCTTACTGGGATTTATAGCTCACCCTTTTCTTATGCATGTCCTCAGGTTATCCCATGCAATGCTATGTACGAGGGAATGTAGTGGTCATGTAAAGGAAGTTTTAAATAAAGATGTTGTATTTCATGTTTCATGTTTTTATGTAATGATCCTAATCCCCAACGAAACTAATCCTCTTGATATTCGTTGTTGTATCAAGTGAGGTTTTATATAATAAATCATGTTTAAGTTTGTATTAAAAAGCAAGGTTGTCATATTCTAGTTGATAGAGTAAGGTTGTGGTGTGGATTTCAGTGTCACACTAAAAAGAGACATATGGAAGATTTAATTTTATTTTTTTAGTACGGTGTTGTGTTTTATGGGTTAATGGATCAAATAAGGATTCTCCTTGAAGTAAATATTACTACAAAATGCTAATTGTAGACATGCTAATTGTAAAGAGACATATGCTAATTGTATTATAATTTGATAATTTGATAGTCAAGTAATGAAGGTCTATTCAAAACAAAAGTTTTAAGGGGAAATTTTTTATATTATCTAGGAGTGACTGTTATAAAATGTACATAGATTCCATATTGTAGATACATGGTGAGGAAGTTCTAATTGTTCAATCTGGGTAATGCCACGCCATATTTCTTTGGTTTTGATGAGGCCCTTCCTTAATTTTTTAGATTAATGATTTTTATTTGGATATACATATTGGAGATAATGATACATATTATGGATTTTTTGGAGGTTTGATGGAGTTATACATCTTTTAGTGTGACCACAGTCTTTCATGCAAAGTCACTTCAGTTTTCCATTTTTATTATAAATTCAATATTCTATATATTTTGTTGTGTTTATTTTTTATTTATTTTGATTATATGGAAACTAAATTTTTATCCTTTGACGTATTTTTTTCTACTTTGTTTGGATTTTATTAATAAATTTAGGATATTTATTACTTCTGATCTGATGTGAGTTTCCTTTTACTTCATCTCAAACATTTCTAATTATGCTTCATTTGAGAATGGTTTTGGAATCGATTTTCTGTTGGTTTTGATGGAATTATATTTTTATTATTGGGAAGAGTTGTTTTCTAAAACAATTAGGTTCCCAATGATATATTTTGGCATTTTGATAATCATTCCCTTCCGTTTTAATTTTACAACATTCTCTAAGGCTATGATTCAGGCATAGGATTCAAGAACTCTCCCTTATCTATTAGTGATTCGTATAAGGTTCGTTATTTTTAATTCATTGGGTTAATGGTATAGAGTGTATTAATGAATATAATAATCTAGATTAAGTGAAATTGATGTTAATGGGGAGATACACATGTTTTTATATGTTTTCATGTTACTATATAAAAAATTGATTATTTCCTTGGTTGTTTTTTAAATATTTTTTTTGTTGTGATAATAATATGTATTATTGATTTATATGAATAATTGGGATCACCCTTCCCTAAATAGCTAGTTACATAAGTATAATAATAAATAAGGTATATAGAATATGAATTTCACATAAAGATTCGTATGAAAGATAGAATAATGTAATTTTAAAAAGATATCTAAAAAGGGACGTGTTGAAGTGTTTTACTAATGAATTGACGTTTTTATTGTTTAATTTCCATATAATGATGATTTTATTATTTATTATTATTTGTAAATTTTTTCCATGTTTGGCCCGTTGTTGTTGATTTTTAGTGGATGATAGAGGTTATAGCCCAACCTTAGAAAGAGGGAATTTAGTATTTTATATGGGATGATGATATAACATGTTGTGGGGAATGTGGGAGTGGGATTTGGATAATGTGAGGTGTTTTTGATGTATATTAGATGATGGATATATATTTATTGGATGACAGTTTGGGGATTCATTATATTTTCCTAGGGGAAATGTAATATGTTGGTATTGATGTGATGGTAATGGGTGTTAATGGAATTGAATAAACCATGAGATAAAAATAAAATTTATGATACATGGAATGAATACTAACAACTCGATAAAGGTAGGTTATGAATGAATATTATTTACCATTAAATATGAAATTCTCTATAATAAAAAACATTATATGGTTGGTATGTGATATTCCATGAATTAGTTTAATGATTTAAATTGGAATTGTGAACAATTAATATTTATTTTTTGGTGGGAAGTGGGGACAGTTTGTTCTATAAAAATTTTCAATGATGGTAGTGTGTGGAAGTAGTAATGTGGTGGTTATAATGGGAATATATATCTTGTTTGGAATGAACATTCTAGTTTGGGATTATTTATGGTTTTATTATGATTTCATTTTCTTAAGATTTTATAATCACCCACCATTTTCAAATAACATTACCTATTCCCAATTACTTTTTGTTCTTAGTGTTTTCCCCGACATCCATATTAGTTTAGGACTATATTGACTTCCAATAATTATTTTCCACCATCCCTTGAAGGTATAGAATGATATATTATGGATCAAGGTATGTATAGAATTATACATGTAATATAACAAATTTATGGTGTGTGACAAACTGTAATACCCTATTGGGTAGATGAGATGATGTAATATGGTATGGTGCGTGCCTAGTAAGAGGAAAGAAAGAGGATTATTTCTTTCAGGTTCATGATAATCTACTGTAATGGATATGTGTCTATGAGATGAGTTGGAAAATATACGATGATGATGATGAGATATTGGTATCCGAAAGAGGGTAATGAAATGAGATGTGATGTCCAGAAACATGATTGAGAGAACATGAAATTTTTACTGGGGTGAGTTGAAAAAACAAGTGATGATGTTATTATTGGTAATATCATTGATATATTTCTATATTATTTTGTTATTATACATAGATATGATAATAATTAAGTGATACTTGGTGATTTTGGGTTATATTTGACTTGGTTGGTTCTTATCGGTTATAAATTTCATCACTAAAGTAAAAGAATGCTTCTTTGACATTTGAAAAAGTGGTCATGAAGAGTATAATAATGAGTCTATATGTATGATCACCCATCTATATTTTAAAATTATTTTTTGGTTACTTTGAAATATTGGAGATAGAGCTGGACAAAAAAAATGTGGAATTTAGATCTATAGTTAGAGTGGTAGTCTATAATACCTCTATTTACAATTGTATATTATAGAGTTGTAGTTTCATTACATATCCTTGAATTATGGTTTACTTTGGGATATTAGTATTATTTTATATCATTGTTTTTATTGGTGATTTTTATTATGTTTCTAGTATTTATGTAGATATTTACTCTAATATGTCTGTTTTCAACCAATGGTGCTAGTTTCCAATTCATGTCATATTAGATGCTAGTTTCATGGGTCACTATCAACTTCACTAAAAGTTTTTGTGGGGTTCTTATTGGGGGAGGCTCGGGTCAATGCACCAAATTATATCAAAATATAGGACCTCCAAATTCTTGAATATTTCTATTTCACCTTCTGTTATGAAATATTTTCGACGTTTTCAATTATATTATTCCTTAGTCATTTTTTCGTTTAGCTTTATATATTCATATTAAAATATAAAATCATGGTGACATTGAACTTCCACTTAGAAGATAATTTTTAATTTAGTACTATAAACAATATGATGATGGTTCAAGCTAAATGAACAATAACATTAAGTACTATTTTAGTAAAGATTTAATATAATTCAAAGTTATTCTCAGAATGATGGGCCCATAGATCATGATAAAGGGTTGATAATGTCTTCCCTAAACCATTACCACTCTTAATTAAACCTATATAATTTATATAAATATTAGATTCAATACTTCATCATACTGTGTAAATCATATTTCAAACCAATTTGATATACTATCCCATAATAAATTCTCCATGATTTGGGATCATAAATTTCATAAAATATCATATAAATTATATAACCTCAAACTAACAGGAATTTTTTTTATCAAATCACTATGATCTTATTATATTATAACAATTTCTTATAGGTTATATGTCCATAAAATTAAGGAATTATTATTTTTAATATCTTTGACCTAAAAACATGATACACATTTTGTTTCATAGTAGTATAACCAGAAACTAAAAATCCCCACATAGTAAGAACATTAAGATAATGTAATGAAAGGAAACCTATAAAAAAATTCAGGATAAAGACCAAAGTTGGAAAACCATAGAAACATTCATATCATTTCTCACAAATATTAAACATTTATGAATTATGTTTATATAATGACACAAAATGAAATAGGCATAATACATGTTAGGAACTTTATTAAGATATAAGAAAGGTTTAGATATACTCGTTTAACACACAAGGCTAGGTAAAAGACAGATAAATCCATTCTACATTTATAATTGTTTTTAAACTATAATTAAATCTTATTGGATGGTTTTATCATCGTATTAGGAACACCATCTAGAATTTCAGATGCCCCTTAAATCACATCAATTTTATAATATTCTATTCATATATTCAACCTTATATTAATAAGTACTCATTAGGGTTATGGAAAATATATTTCACTAGCACCCTTTTGTAACCACATTATTGATTGGAGTCCAAATCCCTCATCTTTATATTAATAATTCCATCTTTTATTTATTCCATTATGATAATTATCCAACCTGGTCATTTCATGTCATACTAGTTCATCGCCAAAATATGTTTCATGAATAATAGTGTAAACATTAATATAGATAAACACAGGTAAAAAATCATATTCAATAGAAAATTATTTATGTCATTTAGTGTCCGACTTATCAATATTTTCATTCCGATTTATATACATGATTCTTTTAGTATGGTAAAGGCATAAATTTATATGGCCAAAAAACCCATCTAGGATGCATATGAAAGAATAAATCAATACCCCTTCCAAATAGACTCCCCTCTATATTATAATGGAGTAAGTGCATATGAATAGTAAATAGCCATCCAGGGATCAGATCAGAGAGGGACCAATATATTTTCATGTCTCAATATTTTCTCATTAATAATGTAACAGTTATTGAACACATTTCTAGTTAGTACCCATCCATGGAACATGTCCTGGAGAAAATCATTACCTTTTTCAAATAGCCTCACCTCAGGAATAAGGATGGAATAAGTGAACATATCTTACAAATACCTATAAAGGGAACATATATAATAGGAAAAAATTATATAATCCACTATTTAGACAAATTAATTATAATGTTATTATTTTCTTTTCTATATATCCTTAAAATTTTTGTGGATTCCTGTTTTTTCGATTTATAGTATTTTCTATCATACTAATAATAATTTATAATGGATAAAACCTCACACTCCATTAATCTCATCAAATTTACATGGGTTCCATTCATGCAAAAGGTGAAAATAATTCAAAACATGTTATTTTTTTATAAATTTTAATAAATAGATAAACATATAAAATTTATAGACTCTCTCTAATGGATGTAAAAAATATAGGGGTGTGCCATAATTTATAAAATTTATAAAAAAATATATAGATTCACTTATGGATCTATGTAAAATAATGATAAAATTGACACATGATTCCATTATCCTATATATTTCATTGTAGTTACTTCTGATTCTACCAAGAGAAACATTATCTCAATCTATACGATCAATTTAATTTGTATCCTCAAGAAACACACAATCCAATTTGCTTCCTCTAGAAGCTTCACCATATAAGATAAAAACCGTATTTTAATATTCCCTATTTTAATATCAATTTAAAACAAAACAATCCTAGAGTTTATATTAATTCTACCGAATATATCCATCTCATATTGATCCTTATCATGAGACACAAACTATAATAATATAAAATTTGAAATTTGAATTTTTTCCAAAAAAGACACTAAATAATCTCAAATAATAACTATTCCTGATATAAATGTATTTAGATATCATTAAAGACACCTTCCTACATCCAATACTATAAAGGGATGGTGATGGTTCACTATATTAATTATAGTAAATTACAGTGGATTTTTTGTATTGGTTTTTCAAACCCCCTATAAGAGATTAAATAATATTTCAACCTATTTTTTAACAATTATTTTGTAAAGTGGTGGAAATATTTTAAATTAGTGGATATATTGTTTAATACCACCACTAAAAAATTTTAACATGTATGTTTTTGTAGCTTAATTTAAAACCACTGCTATTTTTTAAAATAAATCATCACTTCCCACCCCCTAAACTGAAACCCCTCTTGGACTCCCCCTCAACATTGTTCAATTCTAAACCTCATCTCAGCCAACCCCTAAATATTTCTCAACATTGGAACCCTTATTTTCCACTTAATCAATGGCACTCTACACTAGAACCCCAGTTGAGCCCCCCCCCCCTCCATGCTATTTCATAATGTCTGAAACCCACTCATCCTCCCCCTCACTGACACTCAATGCCAGAATTCATTTCCACTCATCCTCAATTTGGGAATCCCCTAGGACATCAAGACATACCCCCTATATGATTCCCTGATAAAATCATCATTTTAATACCCTAAACATGATTTCTCAAAACATCTCTATATTTTTTCTCCGGAACATAGGTTGTTGATTTTATGCTTTATTTTAGGGTTGAAGTTTTAAATAGAGTTAGTTTTAGCAAGTTACCTATACTAAATTTAATTCAAATCTTATAGATTTGTATATTTATGAATTATAAGTTTTGTATGGTTATTTTGGGATTTAATCATAGTGTTTATTGTTTTTCAAGTATGAGTTTTGTATCCTCAATGAAACATTGATATTTTTTCAAATGATTTTATACAAAAATTTTAACTATTCTTATATTTTAATTTGTAGTGCGAATTTAATGACTTAAAAATTGAATTCAATATATTGAGAGTGATTTTAAATGAATTTTTAATTGATAAACATTATATATTCAATTTTTTAATTAAAGTAACTTGATTAAATTGTCATAGGAAAAAATAATAAAATAATATGTGATTGATTTATTTTTTAGAGGTATTTGGTTTCATTTTACTATAATGTGTTGATATAAATAGTGAAATAAATGATGAAATAAGTGCATGGTTATGGATTCTAAAAATGTATATATTTCAAATTCTATTGGTAATATATTATTTTAATATAAATTTTTATATAAAGTATCATATAAATGATAAAAATATGTGTATATATATGTTTTCTTAAATTTAAAAAATTGAAATTATCTTCATTTCTAAAATTACCTTGGAACACTTCTAAGGATGTTACAAGTTTAGACATTATTTTGTAATTTAAAATTTATAATAGATATATGGATGAATGAATCAAATGTACCTATCGTAAATGAAAATTAAAATGATGGTTGAATATATATTAGGAATTTGATCACTTGATATTGAAATAATATCCTCCTCAATATGTGATTTGAATTTTTCAAGTAGAATCCAATATTATAGAAAATTCCTGCAGTTACGTCTACATTCCAAATTTATATGTTGATTCCCCATTAATAGATAGTGAAATTTAAAACATGATAGATGGTTCTTTCAGCACACAAGGGAAGAATACATCAACAATGTAACACAATATTTTATTTAGTTAACAATGTTACTCATATTAATTATGTTTTAAAAACTACAGGACTGCCTAATTAAAGATTATATCATATTAATTGATGATGAGGAGGAGGCAAGTAAAAGGTAAAAATAAATCAACTTAATAATTGATTTTTATAAATTAATTATAGTTGAAAAATAGGGATGTATGGAGGATTTTCCAAATATTCAAATATTAGTTTATGCTGATGTTTTACAAAATCACGTGATTATATGAAATTAAAATAATTTAATGTCCATGATATTGGAAACTTTGTGTGATTATTTTACTGAAGTTAATATCCCATATGTCATTTTCAGAGAAATATAATAATATTTTCAATCTTGGACATAATTAAAAAAATATACACATGTGTACCAGTATTTTATGCTTTAATGTAAAGAAGTTTCAAATAGAGAAAAGTGATAATGATATTGTTCATCTATATTGGAATAAAAAATAGTGATTTCAGTTATAATCTCTGTATTACTATAAATAAATAAGAAAAGAAAATTTCTATGATGGTTTTATATTTATTTTGTTAAAATCAAGAATGTAATGATTTTCTATGTCATCTAAAACAATTGACCATATAAATTAGAATGCATTTCACAACAATAATAATGATTTCACATGATATCTAGGAGTTTCAAAATCATAGTTTACCATCGATTAATTACATCCAAATTTATTTTCTAGTAACAAAAATTTAATCGTGGGATTCTAATTTAATGTATTCAAAAAATTTCAAACTTTATGAAGTAGTTACAATATTTGGACAATTGTTTTGATCCCTTATAATCTACCCGCCTAGATGTGTTTGAAATATACATCATTCATTGGATCAAATATTTCTCATAAAAATTAAATTCCATGAAATGGAATTGATTTCAACTATTAGCCTCTTATTCAAGAATTATTATTTAAAGAATGATAATGTATAAACATATAATTAATCTACTATGAAAATGTCCAAAACCTATATTGGCCTTATGTGGACTATTAGGGACTTTCCAGGGATATGATATTTTTAGTTAGGACAAACACGCTATTTTTTATTTCCAAGTTTGTTACATATGTTTATAGTCTCAATGAATATATTATAGAATAAAATTGTGTTTCATGTGACATCATTTCTTCCACGATAAATATCATATATTTTTATCAACAATTCATGTTTCATTGGAACATTTTATTTTAGAATTTGATCAAATTTATTATCATGATCATATATCCTTAAACAATTATATAATGTTTTGATAGATTTTTGAAAAGTTGTACAATTTAATGAAATTGAAAATGAATTATAATACCATTAGTCACAACTATTTAAAAATAATGGAATAAAAAGAGCTTATTTTTCCAACATACATATTGGGAATTTAATTTGTTACATCTTCATATTAATTTCCTTCACATAGAGAAGAATATGTGGGATAATTTTTTATTTACATCATTTAATGAGTAGAATAAATCAAAGGATTATTTAAATTATCATAATTACTTAAATGAAATCAATATCAAATGAGATATATGGAATAATGATGATGGTAAGTATCCAGTAGCTATTTATGCAATAAAAAATCATCAGAATGTTATTTTTTATTAAATATTAGAAATTTTAGAAGTTCCTGGTGTAAAATTTGTAATATATAAAGATGTTTTTATTTGAATCATTATATTATCCTTAGATTTAAAATTCATTCCTCACTTATTTTAATGTATTTATTGCTACCATTTCTAATACATAATGTTTTTTAATAAATTAATGTTCATTCTAATCAAAATTTTCACATTCTATCCTGAAATCTTTATGGAAATAAATTATACCCTAATGAATTTAAAAACATGAAAAAAGAGTTTTATGTATACTATATAATGTTGAGATATTCTTTCCACCTTCAATTTTCACTATCATGATTTATCTGATGGTGTATTCTTCTAAATAATACGGAATTGGAGGGGTCATACATTATCTGTGGATGTATTTCATAGAGATATATTATTTATTTTAATATAGAATTCATTATAAAAATAAAATTTAATTTTTAAATATTTAAAAATATTATCCATTAATTTATTATATTTTATGATTAGTTATCTTGGATAATTGATGTCTCAGGTGAAAAATAAATCTCACACAAAAGGTTCTATTATGGAAGGCCACCTTACCAAAGAGTGTCTAATTTTTTTTTCGAGGTATCTATATTTGATTAGGGAAAGATTCAATAGAGTGGGGCTTGTTAATGACTATCGAAATCAATTTGAGGACAATGATGAGGACACAATGTTTCTAACATTATGTCAATAAGGCGGAAAATTCTATAGATTTTTAGTAAATGATATGAAGTTAAGACAATTAAATATATATTTTCTTCTCAATACTAATACTATTTATCCCTTTGTCAAATAATGAAGGGAATAATTTAAAAAAATACTTATTAGTTCAAGACATAATGAGACTGAAATAATAAAATTTTTTACAATAGAAATTATTGAATTAATAGCATGTATTGAAATTTCTAAATCTAATCATTTTTTGAATATCATAACAATTATCAAAATAATTTAATGATTTTTTCTATAAACATGTATATGTAATGAATGGTGATAATTGAGCTAAACTATTTGAAGATCTTATTTTTTAACTTGATGTATTTTGATGTACTATAGATGATTAAATTCTTATAATATTTGAAGTTTATTGTTTTTTAACTATTGATCATGAGGTTGTTTCGAAGAAACACATTCATATATTTATATCCAAATATCAAGGTTACTATAGAAATTTGGTTGATATTATCATGTTATGTTATCATGGTAAATTTTCTGTTTTGTTATTTTAATGTAACTATGAAAATATTAATTTTGGTATAAATAAAGACCTATTATAATTGAATTACATAAATTTTTATAGGTTTATCTACCATGGTGCATGGTAAAAATATAATAAATTTATTATGGATTCTTAAGTAAAAATTTATATTATGCTATGAATATTTTGGATGTTGTTTTGAGTGTTGATCACCACATGAAATCAAGAAAACTGTATGATATGTGTGATATATGTTAACTAATTTTTGATAGTGAACCCCATTAACAAAAAATGATAGATGTGATTGTACAAGAAGATATTGAAATTTTCAATTTGGTGAGAGTAAATGGAGAATAATCAGAGAAAATTGAGGAAGAAGAAATAATTTTAAAAATATAACCTAATAAAAACATGAACAACCACGAATATAATTTTTATGTTTTTTTATATTAATAAATGAGAAGAATTTTTTTACAAGTATTTCATCTTAAAATAGGTTTATTAATAATACCCTCTCAATATCATAGGATTCTAATTCTACCCTTGTAGCATAATGTATAGTTCATCACATACCTAATATAATATTTATATGATTTCACATTATCCGACTACACTTTCTTATATAAGTATGAATTGTGACCACAATTTTGAGAAATTAGACAGGAAACCTATGATAGACCAATTTGGTAATCTGGTTGATAGATAGTTACCATCAAAATGTTTTTGTAAGGTCATATTCATTAGTATGTAATTTAATTTGACAAAATTAATTTCTCCAATATTGATAATAATTGATTATTTAATATGTTAAATAGATTAAAATAATAGTATAAGGGAGGTAAACAAAAATAAAATGTTTTTTGGAATTTCAATAATGTAATATTTTATATTCCTTTTGATGAATATGAGGCACCCACATAGGATGAAACAAGAAATTTTGGGATTTTACGATGTAATTTAGAATTTAAAGAACCACCAATATAACTAGTGAATTATTTTGATTGGATAAAAATTACATTATCATGGAAACTGAGTTTTTTAATTCCAAATAAAGGTACTATAATTATTATGTATCCATATATGATTAAATTAATCATTGTTATTTAATGTGTTAGTAATTTAATGTATTAAATATAATTATTTTAGATGATGTTCCATTTTCACAGGCTAGGTTCCAATTCAAATACATGGATCATGGAGAAAAATGAAATTATTTCATGTTATAATTTTGGAATGAATTCAATGCCATATATATATATATATATCAGTATCAAAGGTGTATGAGAAGGTCCCTTGAGGTATGCCTAGGGACCAATAAAAACATTTGTTGACTATCATTAATTTAAATCACAAATTTTTTTATTAAATAGAATTAGATTAGTAGTAATTCTTTAATTCAATTTCATGTTTTATATATATATAATTTTGTTATATTTTTTATATGATATATTATGTCAAAATAGATAATCAAATATTCCATACACTTTTTTCATGATTATTTTTTCTAGGATGGAACGTTTAAATGTTACATTGAATTTATTTCAATATATATTTATGAAACTTTAAGTGATTTAGTATAATGTCCTGACCAGGGTTCCACACACCAGTTCCTCGATTCAGTCATTCCCATGACCTCAAGTGTGACTCCTTGTATACATGATGCATCCAAACAGTAGTGAGGGTCTAATGTTGATAGTTGGGAGACTATACCCTATTTATCAAAGTGGCACACCAATAGAAATAAATAATAATAACCAACATATATAAAATAACCAGGATGATACAAGTTCTACAAGATGACCAAAACTAGAAATACAATATCCAAATGGAACAGTAGACATGCCACGCTAAGGTACGTTCCAAGGGTCTAAATGAAAACACAAAAGTAAAGACTCTGTCAACTAAAAAGAGGGTCCCACACCATGCCTATTTCACTCATCCATAATTCAATCCAAATAATCCATCTAATACATGGAATTTTCCCTTTTACCATCCTTCAAACATGAATTCAATTTGGGTACCAATCAGGGATCCCCAGTAGGGTGTGCATAGAACTCAGTATGCCACCACCAATGGCATCTAAAAATATCCATTCTATATTAGTCTATGATTTTATATAAATAATTAAATACAAGAAATAACATAAAAAATTTACATTTATTCAATTACTCTTCATTTAACCACATTAACCCTTAGGTTCCCTATGATAGCAACCCTTAATACCAACATTGTCCCATGTCAATGTCTGAACTATCCTAAAGGAATATCATATTTTTGAATTCCATTGTTACCAATCATCATCTAATTACAGATCACAGCCAATTAAAAGCATAGTCCAATGCCAACTCATGGTTGTAGAACATCGTCTCTACCACCCCACGGGTATTTGAAGCGTCAACCCCTATCATACACATAAATTTCACATGTGTATTTGGATCCTCATTATATTTCACATACTCACTATCTGATATGTGTATTTGGAGACTCAATCTCCATAACACACACAATTTACACATGTGGTTATTTGTAGCCTCAGTCCCAACCTCACACACATTTAACAAACACATCACAATATCATAATTTCACAGGAGTCAAAATATCATATTAATTAGTTTATCGTGTAATTAATCAAATTAAACAACTTCATGATCACATACACCCATTAATTAAATCAAAAATATATTAATAATACCAATTTCATTAATAAATTCAACAACTAATTAATCATGACAATCCATTCATTTAATCCACCGATTAAGTAATTATATTAATTCCATTAATTAATTCAAAAGTTTGTTAATCACAAAAATCTCTTCAATAGTTCCACCATTTAATTGATTATAGTAAATCCATTAATTAATTAATCACATTAATCCACTAAAATAATTCAATAATTATTTAATTACATTAATACCATTAATTAATTTAAAACATAATTTTTTGATTCAATCAATTTCTCAATAATAAAAATATCCCTCAATTAACTCAATAAGTAATTAATCAATACCCCCATCCCAATATCCATAATTTCACAATACCTTAATTAATTCTTCTAACAAATTAATTAGTTCTATTTGGGGAACTCAATCACCAATATTACAAAATCAATTCTATATTTACATATATGTAAACGAAATAAAGACTTGGGGGTTTTAATAATATACCACCTACCTCAAACATTTGGAATAACACTCACCAATTAAATATCCTAGATTATATAATATGGTCAAATAAATAATAGCAGATGAGATCCAGACCAAAAAAATATGATTATGAACAAACCCCAATCCCCCAATTATTAGAGGTTCCACCACATCATCAGATGAAGGAGGAATAGAATTGATCCAACTAATAAAGGTCTTACTAGGTATCCCATCCCAATTCAAAATGACCATATAAGAGTAAATCACTCCAAATCATATATGAGTCTCCCAGTGTAGGGAAGAAAAGGATACATAATGAAAAATAACAAAAATTAACAACAAAATAACATTTAATTTTTCTTCTTAGGGAATTATAGAGCCTGTTATTCTATTACACATCATGTAATATTTTAATGGTTTTCTCTAAAAACCCCATTTCATCAGGTAATTTTGTTATAATTCCACTATTATATGATGGGTAAAATCATTACAGTTAATTTAAAGATCCTTTAGATAGTTTATCAGCCCAAAATATTATAATTAAATGATCCTACCACTTCCAAGCCTTTTAAACCAAAGATCAAACCCCTGTCAACCTGATGAAAAAAAATAAAACTCAAATGGGACATAACATGCATTCGAATGAAACGTTAAAATATCTTCACCATATAATATCTCACCCTCAAGAAATATTCCCAAGTATATACAAGCCATAGACATAAATATATAAGGCCATTGAGACCTTATATAAAAATCTATCTCCCATGTTTCCTCCAAAACACACCCATGATGCCCCAATAATCGAATTATGGGCATGATATTTACCCAAAACACATTCTCTCTATGATCCAACAAACATATTAGATGAATATCAAAAACAAATTCATACAATGCTCAACATCAACCTCATAAATCCCATGATATGGGTGGGGGTGATACAACCAATGTTGCGACACATGGAAAATGTCATGCAAAACACTGTATCTCTGTGGAGGATCCAATCGGTATGCCACCATCCTGATACTCTCCACAACCTCAAATCGTCTATTGAACCTAGGCACAAGATTTCCCTGCCTCCATATCCTATGGTGCCCCAATTTTGGTGACACCTGGAAGAGTAAATGATCACTCTTTATAAAATCGATGGTTTGTCGATATTTATATATATACAAATTCTGTCTACTAAGAGTTATAGCCATATGATTCTAAAAAATCTGGACCTGCTCTGACATATCTTATATGATACATGGTCCCAAAAAAATCTTACTCACATGCCTCTATCAATCACATAGTAGATCTGTTTGGCCTACCATAAAGTACCTCATATAGTTCTATCTATCTCATCTCCTGTTAACTATTTTTTTAGGTGAATAAAATAAAATTTAGGTCATTATACCAATACCAATCAAATTCAAGAACACATGACCACAAAATTTCCTCAATCACCTGTATTTTTTTCTCTGACATCCCATTTTTCTATTGGTGAAATTCAATTTTATGTAAAACATTTGTACAAATAGCCCATTTTAAGACCTTTTAGAAGTGAGAAGTAAAACAAAATTCATGGTATAAATAATATTCTATATCACCCTGTGCAGGTACAGTATTTCCCAAACATATAGATCTCCCAACTGCTCTTCCAAGATAGTATCTAGTGTATGTAAGAAATGTGCCATGTTTTTCAATTGTTCACCAATCACCCAAATAGTGTCATTATTTCAAAGATTCCTGAGGATATCCACCAGAAAATCAATATTAACTTTATCTCACTTGCATTATAGAATGTGAAATGGTTGTCGAAAAACAATAGTTCATTGATGCTCAGCCCTCACTTACTGACATGTGTAACGTCATGTCAAACAATGTATTGTCCCCTTTTTTATTCCCATCCACCATAGATTTATTTTTAGGTATCATTACATTTTTACCACAGCTTGATTCTCCACCCACTTTGAGGATTGAAAAAAATGCATCAAATTGTACCTCATACTTGTAGGAACAGAAATATGGTCACTAACATGGTTTATCTCATCCTTATCTATAGTCCAATATGAAGGTGTTTCCCCACCTTTAAGGCTTTCCCTCAAGGCTACGGATTTTAGTGCCTCATATTGCATGTATCTGATCTCCCTCATGAGTATAGACTCCATTAAAATAGATATCAAATTAATATTCCCCTAACTCTCCTAAATCACAACATGCATCTCATCCAATATGTTCATCATATTTAACTCAACACTAGACTCCTGACCAACATGAGTATGAGTTTTCCATTTTAGTGTTCCATATTTTTATACCTTTTTGGGATTATAGGATAGATCAAAATAAAATGAATACATATACTAAATCCACCACCACTATTGAAGATTTATATATCACTGTGAAAATATATACCTCAAGATGTTATGATCTATTTAAATAGTAAACTTTTCACCATATAATAAAAATTCCTACAACACATCAAACCATAAACCACTGTAGCTATCTTGAGGTTGTTCATAGGTTGATTCTGTTCATGTGGGATCAACTACCAAGACCAATCTTCCAAAAAATAATCTCTATACATCAACACTACTCTAATTCATATTCTATAAGTGTAAAAAAACCATATACTACTCACCTAGTATGGATAGGATAAGAATTTGTGCTAATTTTAATTTCTTCATCAACTCTGGGAAGAAATTATCACATTATTCCAACCATTCAAACTCTATTCCCTTATTGGTCATGCCCTAAAGTGGTGCATCCAATCGAGAAAATTCTCGTATTAAACTCCAATAATATAATAATAACCCTAGAAAGAAATATATATCAAAAATATATTTTGATTCTCCCATGATACAACTTTCAGCACTCTATCTAGGTCCATAGAAACACCATCCTCCAAGATTATGTGACCTAGGAAATGTATCTGATCAATCAAAAACTGAAACCTATATAACTTGGTGTAGATGGTGACCTCTCAGTGTACTCATAAATATTTTAATATATTGGGAATGATCCTCATTACTCATAGAGTACACCATGATTTAATCCATGAACACAACCAAAAACAGATCCAGGTATATACGGAAGAATCTGCTCATCAAGGCCATAAACTATATTGGTGTGTTTGTCAACCCAAACAATACTACGTTAAACACATATAGGTTATACCTTATTCTGAATGAAATCAGCGTTATATCAAAAGGTTTAACTCTCAAATAATGATACCTAAATCCAATTTAAATATTTTATAAAACACAATCTCCCTTCAACTGGTCAAAAAAAGCCTCAATGCATGGAAGTGGATACCAGTTATTTATAGTTATCACATTTAACATAGGGTAATAAACACATAAGAAAAGTCCCTTTATTATTCTTAGAAAAACACTAGATAACACCGAGATGAATTATTTAGATGGATAAAACACTTATATTCTAACTCATCTAGTTGAGTCTTAAGACCCATATGTTTTTTCAGTGCCATTCTATATGGTGGAATAGAAACTGTATTAGCCCCCAACATGATCTCAATTATAAATTCCACATCTCTCATAGGTTAAATACTGATACATATTTAGGAAAGTCATCCTAAAACACATCCACCATGGGTGGGAATACATCATTACTCACACCTCTATCATGAAGAAACAGACTAGTATCTTCAGTTGTGAGTTCCCTCAGTTGTTAATGAAATGGCCATGTACAACCTACCTTGATGTCTCACTCTCAACTAATTTTCACCCTTAAGTGACATTAAAGTCACTCTCCTATAATAAAAATAAAATTTGTGCCAATTATTCCAATAAAAAATTCATTTTCAAATTTTTTTCAAAGCTTAACATATGTTGAATATAGAGATCCCACATAAAACAATACTCCCCAGCCTCAATAGAAAACCATTTTCACAAGTCGATTCCTCTTGACTGTACTCCCAACAATGCATTATTGTAAAAATACCACTCATCAAATCCACCTCCAGGATCAAAAAATTCCCAAGTTGTAGAAAAATAATAGAATGAGAGGCATTAGTATCAAATAAGGAACAAGATAATATAGGAGCTATAATGATGATATCACTCACCATCAATGGTGTAGCCCCACTATCCACAAGTGTATGCTAAATGGAATGTAACTGTCTTTCCCCTATTCCACGTGATTTAGTATGAGTCCCCTGAGATACACTACCCTAATGATATGATCACTCTTTCTGTGAAGCTCCATGTTGAATGCCACTACTGGCATGGCCTGTTGAACTCCATATGCCAGACTGATAAGGCCTAGAATATCCCCTAACTACAATCTCGCTCTGTCTAACTGCTCTATCACTACCCATATATCACTAGTCGTTCCAAAACCTCTATAGGTGCCCGATCCTTCCATAGGCTCGACAATCCAAATCTCGTTGGGGTAGCATATACATAAGTCACCCAACCTACTGCCCTAATGGAAATGAACTCAGCTAAGATCTTGAGTAACTGGTCTTTCCCCAAGACCATTGTTCCTGATATCCCCATGGAAATCATTCTCAAATATATTATTACTTACCTTAAAATACTTACCTTCAAATCATCCAAAAACAACAAATTTTCACGTTTTGGAAGCCTCTTTTATGTTTCCCTCTACTATAAGATCTTGATCCACCACCATATTAATCATATTTAATAGAAAAATTATAACTAAGGAGTTAATATCACATTGAATAACATAATAAAAACAACTTTTCATATCTATATCTTCCCATACCAGCACTGGAGAAATGTTTTTCAAGTCTTTAAAGTGACTGACATGTCCATCACGGACATGCTCCCATTAGTCAACCAATGAACTCAGTTTTTCTATAATGTATCTTTTTATCCAGATAAAAGTGTTCCAGGAACTTCTCTAATATTTTATTCTAATACATCCTATATTCCTTCTATATATGATCATGAACATCACACAAGAATGTAACATATCACTATAACATGTAAGAATCCAACAGTACCCTCTTCTCAACAGGAGTCTATAAATAGTCACAAATCATCTTGATGGACTCAATTTCGAACTCTTCCACCTCATGTCCACCACCCATGTAAAAGATGAAGGATTTTGTAACTAAAACTATATCAACTGGTCAAACATGCCTTTCAAAACCCACCCATGGTCTCTTTCCATAAACTATATTAAGCAAACAGAGTTCTCTTATAACTTCTCTCCAACTTCCTCACCCAGCACCATTAGTTCCTTAGGTTCCACTTTTTGTAGATCATCTCCATCCATATTCTCTTGTCATTATCTCAATAGGAATATTAATGGAAGAATATATATATGATGAAAAAAACATATTAGGATATATAACAAAAAAATATTTCATTTATCGGACATCACAATAATCCATAAAAATTCATTTCCCATTGTCCCTACCACTTGGTCTGATCGATGGAACAATCACTACCCTTAACAATACTACGTCATGGCCAGGGTAAAAAGGGTTAAACTGATTCTAATTAATCATGTTTAAAATTATACACCCACATATTTACATTTTTTATCATTTAAAAAATTTTTAATTTCATATTAGGCACCATTTTATGTTCAATTTCAAAAGTGAAGTAAAATAGTTCATGTTCAAGAACATACCAAAAACTAATTGTTTTCCTGTATTCATAAGATGATGTATGTAACAATACAATCCTGAGTGCCTAGAATGTTACCTGAAAAATCAACTCTCATTCCATATAGATCCACAAGTCAAATCCCTAAAAATCATCGAATTAATAATCCCATCACACAATAAGTGGATAACCCTAAGTTAAATGGCATCAACTATGAAAACACATATCAACAATAACCCCAAACCTAGGTACTTCACTTTTACTATCTAAAATGGGTACCTACTCCCATGAATGAGATCTTAACCCAGACCAAACTCATCTTATTCTCTTGTATACCTTTCTAAAATAATAAGACAAAAAAAGAAAAAAGAAAACCCATCTGACACCACTTTGTGATGTCCCAACCTGGGTTCCACACACTGGTGCCGTGAGCCGGTCAGTCACATGACCCCATGCACTCTTCTCTGTATCCTAGTGGTACAAATTGAAAGAGAGGGTATTATTTAAATAGTGGGGATACTACAAATCCCAAGAAGGTCCTAAACCATATATGTTTCCTTTATCCATACTTTGTTCTAAATCATCCATCTAAGACATGTCCTTTTTCCTTATCTGATCCTACAATCACTATGTCTATTTGGGTACCGACCAGGTAACCCAAGTAGGGTATGATTACGACTTAGTAGGCCACTACCAACAGATTCTAAAATAATATATATTTTATAGTAGTGTCTGTATTTGTAAGAATAATTTAATTCATGAATGAATGTAAATAGTTTACATTTATTCAATTACTATTTATTTAACCATATAAACCCTTTGGTCCCCTAGGAAATCTTAAACTCAATACCTTCTTCATCCTATACCAAATTATGAAGTACCCTCATGAAATATTATTTTTCTGAATTCAACAAATACCATTCACCATCTCATTTAACATAATGTTCAATTGGAACCAGAGTCCAATGCCAACCATGGGCGTATAATGTCATTTATAAGACCCACTGGGTATTTGGAGCCTCACTCATTTTTCCAAACCTTAATATCACATGGGTGTTTAGATCCTTATTCCTTGTCCAATACTAACTATCTTATATGAGTATTTAGACCCTCTATCCCTGTCCCCCACACATTTGACACATATGGGTATTTGGAGCCAGTGTCCCTTTCCCACACACATTTAACATATACAGTTATTGTGAACCTCAATCATTTCCCAACACACATTTAAAACATATATCCCAATAACATAATTTCACATGTGTCACAATATCGCATCAGTTAATTCATCAATTAATTAATCAAAATAAAAAATGAATCTACAAAATCAATCAATTAATCACATTAATTCCATTAATTAATTCCCTAAATAATTAATCATGAAGACCCCTCAATGAATACACACATTAATTTGTTACAACATTTATATTAATTTATTCAATAATTAATTAATCATAAAAATTAAAAAAATTAATTAAAAAATTAATTAAACATGATAATCCTTTAATTAATCCATATTTTAATTAATTACATCAATTCCAATAATAAATTCAACAATTAATTAATCACTAAATCCCTTCAATTAATATTAAAATTAATTTATTAACTCCATCCAATTAATTAATTTAATAATTAAATTATAGATTCAATTAATATCAAAATCACACTAATATCCATTGATTAATTCAACAACTAATTAATCAATTCTAAAAATATTATTATCCGCAATTTCCCAATTATTTATTTAACTAATATACCAAATTAATTAGTTTAAATTATGGAACAAAATTAGTAATCATCCTTATGAAATTATATAATTATGTACACGTAATAAAAATCAAGACATTGGGATTTGAATAATATAATACTTACCATAGAATTTATGAATAACACTTTCCAACATAAATCCCTTATTTATGTAATATAGTTGAATAAATAATGAACGAATAGATCTAGACATAATCCTAGGATCAATATCAACCCCAAACCAATAACTATCAAAGGTTCAAATGAATTATCCAATGGAGGAATAGAATGGAACCAAATTAAAAAACTCTTTCCTAACATCGTTCACCAATAAAAAATGATTAGAGATGATTAGATTTCTAAAAATACACTAAGAGACACCATATGGCCAAGGGAGGAAAGATCCCTGAAAGGAAATAAACAAGAAATGAACTACAATGTATATTTTAATTTTTTAGGGAATTACATATCATGTAATTCCATTACATGTGGTATAATTATTTTTAATGGTTTATATTAAACACTCTCCACCTCGGGTGATTTTATCATGATTAAACTATTACACGAGGAGTAATATAATCACCTCACATGAAATTTTTTTACAGATAGTTTTTTAGCCCAAAAGATTATTCTTATAATATCTTACCACTTCCTAGCCATCTGAACCAAAGACCAAACCCCCACCATCGTTAGGAAAAAAGAGAAAACTCAAAAGGGATGTAACCAACATTAGAACAAGATCAGAATGTTTTTATAATATTATTTATAAACTTTTTTGAAACTGTTTAAGCAGGTCAGACATTTATTAATGGTAAATGTTATGGTTTTATGTCTACAAAAAAATATTGATGTTTTTCAATAACCCTGCATAAAACAATGGGGTACTATTTTTATTTATTAGATGGTGTTACTAAAATACTTTATAATACAATATTATTAAATTTATATTGTAAAATCAATGTAGTGTGGGACACCAAACTTTCCTTTTTAGTTTTTGTATCCTCTGAGTATGTTGTGGTTTTAGTTTTAGGAAAAGAGCATTTTGGTCACGTTGTGGGGATGGGTTGTGGGAAATATCCATCGAGAGTGTTCAGTAGTGTAATACCCAGAGATTTTTTGAAATATATTTTTTGAAATAAATTTAATTTTTTTGATATTATTCATTACAGATAATATCAATTTCATATCATTTTAAAAACAATAATAATTTTAGACTGTGTTACACAGAACATCGAGTTTCAACGAAACATGACAAACTATTAAAATATTATTTAATATGAATGTTATCTTCTAGATGTTGGAATTGGGGGTATGAATAGGATTAAATATTTTATGAAAATATATGGTTTATTATATTATATAAAATAAATTTTTTGGTTACTAATTAATTACAAATTAAAATAATAAATATATGAAAATAATGGAAATGTTTTTATAAAAAAAAATTTATGCACAGAAGCATTTGATACCTGAATAAATTAAATTTTATTTCTTAATTTTAATTAAATATATATATTTTATATTCAATAAGATTCATAAATTTCACCATATGTGTTGAATGTATAAGAGATTATATTAAATTCAATTTTATAATTAAAACACAATTTTTCCAAAAAGCAATTTTGTCACCTTTTTCATACATACATTAAAATTAATTTTTTTCACATTTTTAATTTTATTTAGAAAAATAAAATTAATTTTTGAAATTTTAATTTCAATGTTATCATATATTTAATTTTATATAACTTTCCACGAATAAAAAGTTTTCGATGGATAATGAAAAGTATTAATTTTTATTAACACTTTCCTTTTTTCTTAAGGAATTTTGAAATTAAATTATTTTAAATATGGTATGAAAAATAAAATTAGTTCAATTATATATCTATTAGTTCAATTTATTTCATTTTCATCAATTTTATGTTTAATTTTTATACAAAAACATTTTAAACATTGGAATATTTTCTCTTTGGAAACATGTTTTTTTATCGCGTTTGTAGGGTTAAATTTAAATTTAAATTTTTTGATTATATGAATGGATTTTGGAAAATTGGATTAAATATTTGGAATAATAATATTTTTTATTACCTAATAAGTATAAATTATTATTTGTTTAATTAATTAATTGTAAAAAATTAAAATTTAATTTCCAAAATTAAGGTAATAATGGGTTTACCAATGGTTAAACTAAAAAGATAAAAGTTTAAAATGAACAAAAAACTTATCAAAAAACCATTTTATTAAAATATTTAGAAGTTATATATTATCATATCAATAATTTTATATTTTCATCCATTTTGAATGTGAAAAACATGTGTACACCATTTTCATTTAAAAAATTACATGTCTGTCGCTCACCTCACATATAAATGCTCACTCACTCTCCTCTATTATTCAGATCTGAAAATCCCATTTATTCAAAAAATGACTACCAAAATAAATTCATTACATCCCTCCACTCATTATATAATCATTATTTTGGTTAGAAATCCAGTCTAAGAATCCTTTTGGAGCAAGCCAAAATAAGTTCTCTGAAGAGGATGTAACGTCCTTAATCGTGCATTTTATTTTTTTCTTCTCCAAATCATTAAATTAATATTAAAACATTTTTATATGTTAAAAAATTATATTAAATAAATTTTTATGTTATTATGTTAATTTAATAACCTAAATAATCTCCATCTTCCATCAAATGGGTCATAAATCATCATTCGTGTGTACAGTGGACTACAGCCTCATGAACTGATGTTATTCGTCTTCCTTCCCCACCTCTCATGAATAGATATAATTATTGATTTATTTTTATACAATATATTTATTATATTATTATTGGTATTATATAATTATGATATCATATATTAATTCCTACTTTTTATTCTGTGGAATACGATAACAGTGTTCATGTGTACTGAGGACTGCCGCCTCACAAAGCGATGTGATTTGTTCTTCACATAAGCTTTAAATGGGATGTGATAAGGATATGATTTAATAGAAATATGTTAAATATATAATTCCAAAAACCAATTCAATAGTGGTGATATTTTTTTATCTCATTCAATCTATTTATAAAATGGAATCATTGTTCATACGTATGTATGTTCTATCGTCTCCATGAACGGTGTATTTTATTTTTTAACTACTAATTTTAAAGATTAATATAAATATAAATATATAGATATATAGTGAATATATGTGATATTTATTTAATTTTTAACATTATTTATAGGATGTAACAATGATAATATAATAGGACCCAAAATAATAAATCAAAACAGACCAAAAAAACAATGCGGTTATTATCCGATGTGGGATTTTAGGAAGGAATTGTTAATAAGAGGAAAATAAAAGGCCATAATTAAATAATAAATAGTATGATATATATAATTATTTTTAATTAATATATTTATTATTAAAATATATTTATTATACAGGATGATGAAATGCTTATGAAAGAAGTCAAGACTTAAGGTAAGAGATTTCCATATCACTTTTTTACTTCTGTGAGACACATGGAATATTAAACAACAATTTATTTTATTTAGTATACATACTAAACATGGAGTTATTTTATAATTCATATCCATAAATTTATTTTTATTTAAATATCCATTTTATGATCACCCATTCATTGGTTTACAGTTCAAAAGTTACCAAATTGATAAGGAATTCTTGTCTCAATTATCCTTCATTGAGAAATAAGTTATGTTATGAACCTATCTTATTTTATAAGGTGTATATACAGATCCCTTTACACATAACATGATGAATTTATTAAATTTAATTATATTATAAATCTGAATTTATTTTTATTCATTCATGGTGATTATTATTGAATGTTACCAAATTGGTAAGAGTTTTATAAAAGAATCTCATTGTTAACGAGATTGTATATAATTATGTTTCTGATGATGATATGTTATGACACCTCTCTCAAGAAACACATAATTTTTTTTCTCTTCTGGTGATGTCATGAGAATAAAATTTTCCCACAAATTAATCACTCTCGTTTTCACAATAGTTTAAAAGAATGTTTTTATAAAATATTGTATTTATCTCCCTCTTCAATCGAAAACCACTTTTTGTTCCCAAAAAAGATTTCTAAATCTTTTATTAATATTTTTCAACATTAGATAAATTATTTATTATAGATATTTTTGTAACATTTTTTACTTTTTAAACAATATTTTGAAAGGACTCTTTGGTTCAATCCCAAACAATACCAATTTGACTTTTCCTAAATATGTGAAAGGAATATTTATTTTAATGTGTACAACCTCAATGGTATTTTCCACCATCATGACCAACTTTTTGTTTTAAATGTTACCTTATAACATTAAAATTATATATTAAATTAAATGTTTATAAAAAAAGTTTTATGATTTTATTTATTTTTAAAATGTTATTTTTTAATGAAAAGTTATTTTCTTCATGTAATGATTCAAATGAATTTTCAAAATCATTTTCCATATAAGATACCAACATTTGAAGTTACTTATGTTTCACTAGGTATATTATCCATGTATGATATTATTTTTCTTTATTTTAGTGGTTTTTGTTTATGATGAAAAGATTTTTATAAAGCCTATTTCTATTCCATGGGTCGTACCATGATAAAATGATTCTGAAACCTGTTTCTTTTTCCATGAGTTAGGATATGTTGAAATGATGATATTTATATACAACACAACTCTTTTCATTGGTTCTTATATGATAGATATTTTATAATCACTTCTCACAAACAAGTATGATTTTCATTGTGTGAAAATGATTACATCATTACTATGGACGTTGGTTAATTTATAAAAAAGGATGGTGGTTAAGTTATAACAAAGAGGGTAGGGACCTATATCTCCATCAAATGCACTGGGAAATGGTTAATATTATAGAAACTAAAATTGTACAGGGAGGTTATCCAAATAAAAAAAGATGGTACGTGAGTGGTTACCCCAAGCTCGATGTAGGTACAAAGGTTGTTAGACAAAGCCTAATATGTTAAGATTTTCTTAGTGGGTAGACATGGAATAAAAAATTCAATACTTATATATATGAAAAATATTAGTGTACAATGACAATGTTATTCTCTCTTGGATCATTTTATTTTATTCCAATATGATTCATTGATTATGAATTACCAATATTTATTCCGTGAATCTTGTTTATGATCTGTGATATACAAGGTATGGTTTTCATATGTTATTCTCAGGTCCTTATAAATGTATTCTCAGGTTATATTGATATCTCCCTCATGTACCCTTACTAATCACATGATATCCCCCTTACATATGTTTCCCTTACCCAGGATAAGATGAAAGGTATTATATATGATATGTCTAATAATGGTTATATATATGAAGAACTCTGTGTGTGGTGGTGCAGCTAACTTATGGACAAATTTTTTATGTGTCCATGTTTCCAAAGTAACTAGAGATAAATGATTATGTCCTAGATTGTTGGGAAATGTAATTATTATTTTTCTAAAAATATTTAATTTTTTTGTGGAGAATTTTAAGTCATTATAGTTTGTATCAGATACACGTGTATCTTACCTTAGGAAACTCATACGTGATAATATTAGTGAGAACCCTATTGGGATTTATAAGGATTTTTCTAGGGATGTGACTATGGATAATTATATAGATGAGTAAAAGAATAGGAAAATTCCATGAAATTTTGGTAAAGTATTGATTGATTGGTTTCTAATAAATTATATTATTCTCTATATAATACAAGTCGGTGTGGCTCTAGAATAGAGTTACCTAGGGGTATTAAATTTGAAGATGGTGCATTGAGGTGGTTTGATCTCCACCTGGTGTAAGAAAATGGGCCTTATAGTAAACCTTGTTTGAATCATGTAGGGGATATGTTTTCGAAATTCACAAAATCATTTTGAACCATATTGATGGATTTGAATAATGATAATTAATTTCATGGATTAAGGTGAAGGTGTCGTATATTTAAAATAGGGCTACATGATTTAGACATCATATAATATATTTTAATAGCTATGGGGTTTTCCACTATGATTAGTTTTTCTCGAACTATGATTTATGTTTATTTTAAAGGGATGGAACCCAAAGGATCCATGTTAATGCTGAATAAAATGGAAAATGAAATGATACTCCTCATGGTAAAATTAATGATACGGGGGATGGAATGTAAAACCTTATTATTATTCTAACAATTCATTCTAAATATATTAATAGTGATAAAATTACAAATGAAAAAAGGAGGGACGACTTTTATATTTATTCCTCGATGAGGAAAAGTACACACTCTTTTTGTGGGTCTACATAAACAATAATTTCTATGCAACAGATCAGTACTAGTGAAAATATATTTTATATTCTCTAGATATCGTATGAGGAAGAAGATATTATCACTATTGATCTGTTGGAAGGTGAAATAGATGAATGGTGGAATCTTATTGAGAATAAAATATAATAGGAAGTAATTCAAGACATTGAATGCGATGATTTCAAATGGATATTTTCATGTAATTACTTACCTTATATTCTATGAACAAGTATGGTGAAGGAATTTCTCATGATCAAAGAGATGGATGGGTAATATATTTATAAGTATGAAGCTAATTTCACTATAATTTTACGTTATTATTTTGGTTTAATCATTTGTATAGAAAGAAAATTTGAATGTTTATTTTGTGTCAAAATATTATGGCTCCAAAATGGTTTGTAAATAAGAGATTTTAGTAGCTATTAATAGGACATTGAAAATGCCCTAAAGGTTGAAATGTATGTTAGTGATTATAAAAATTCAGATGGTTTTGATATGTAATTATTGATTGAGTCTCATGATAAAAAAAAAATCAAATTGTGGAAAGAGATTTGAGCCTCCTACATTCTATAAATGTGTGAAGAATCAGTCGGGTGAATTTCTCAAAAGAACAAGTGGGTGTTAAATGTGTGGGAATCCTGGAAATCAGTGAAATGAATGTAGAAGTGATTTTAAGAGTCAATTCAATGAAATGAATGGAGAGAATCCTCAATATAATTAAGTCCCCCCGGTTATGTGTTTCAGGTAAAAGGAGTTTTGGAAAAATGTGAATAAACATGTAACACCCGTGGATTTTATGAGAAATATTTTGTTTTTATGTTATATAAATCATCAAAGTAATCTTTCACTAAACACAACACTTTCTTGGCTTTTTTTACACGTAATAGCAACCTTCCTCGATAGCTTGCGTCGTACGCAATACCGAGTTTCACTAAACAATGATATGCTATTAAAATAGTATTAAAACTAGCCGTTATGAATAGTAAGAACCACTTTTTGAAATTTTATAAATTTTATTTTTCAGAATGGACTTCATTTTTGGATTTGGAATATCGTAATTAGCCTAGGGTGAAATTTTGGTATTTTTCTGAACACTTTCAATTTTTGATAAATAGTGAAAACACTGGGTTACTATTTAAAATCTGGATTTTTATTTAAATAATTATTTACTTTATTTAAATTTATTTTAGGTCAAAATTGATACATAATACCTATATAAGTTCAAAGAAATTTATTGGAGTCATTTTATAATAATTTTAGATATATAAAAATTTTATTAAACATTTGACCGTTTTTTACCCACCTCCTAGAAGAATTTGAAAATTTACATAAAACTTAATTTTACCGCTTCTGTGAGTGGAATTTCAAAAATCCGAGAGACACGGTTGATTTCAATAAGTAAAATGTGGTTCAATAAGATGAAAATAATTTTTGGTGAATAGTAACTTTTTACTTTTTTTACCATGGTTAAAAGTAAATAGGATAATTAAGGGTCAAAATGATATTATTATTACCATAAATCATGTCCTAATTCTATTGGATAAGTGTAATTCGACCAAAAACAACCGTTAGGAATAAAATATGACCATTTAGGCCCACTTGGATTAGATTAGAACATTTATTATTAATTTATTTAAAGAAGGGTTAAAATAGTTAAAATCAAAGTTTAATAAGTAAATAATTTTTAATATAGGGTTATACATAAGATAAATTCGACTATAAAAATTAATTATAAATATAAAAAGATTTCTTACATAATGTTATTTTATTTGTAATTTTTAGACATTAAGTATTTTAATTTATTTATGACACAAAGATGATGCAGTAATTTTCTTATTAATGAAATATTGACATAATTGATGTTATAAATACCCAAATAAATGTAATTTGAGACTTTTTATGAATTACACTAATTTTATAAGTTAATATGACATGTTAGTATTGATTTAATTATCTTTGGTCGAACTAATAATTCTGTTATGATTTTCACAAAAATAAATTACTAAATAGTGTCAAAATTGACATAAAATAGTTTTTAAAACAAATATTATATTATTAATTGTTATTTTATTCCTAAAAATATATGGTTCGGCCAAATGACTTAGATAATGTTATATATATTAATAATAAACAAATTGGGGTTCGTTTGGCTTTTTATAGAAAGTTTATTAACCTTATAGTGTAAGAACACAAAAAGACATGGTAAAAGTAAAATTATCTAACTTATAGTAAAATCTAAATGATAAGGTTAAATTAGTAAATTAAACTTGTCCAAATTCTATTTGATGAAAGGATTTAGACCCATCCCCACCTTATGTTCGAAATAAATGAATTTGGAGCTATTTAAAACGGAATATGGCTTTATAATAAAATAATATTTTTAGTTTTTCCAAAGGTGCCCCTCTCCTCCCTTATAAAAGGGCACCTCCTCCCTCTCTTCCTTACACCACATTGAGCATTCAAGATCGGAAAACCCCAGCCAATTTCTCCTCTCCACTTCCCTAGAAACATCCTAGTGGTCCTGGTGTTTTTCGAAGACCAATTTTAGTGCCCAAAAAGGAGGTCTCAAAGAAGCGCTTCAATGAAGAGTAATGTCCATTACCGATTCTTTCAACTTTATTTATTCTTCCACTTCTTATTCTATAGTTTTTTCATTATGAATTAATAACATAAGAATCACTCATATAATGATATGTTATTATATGTATGAAACAACCCTATTTCACCATCTATCCATCCTATGGAAAACGAAATCACCGCTCGTGCGTACGTACGGAATACCGTCTCCACGCCTAGGTGTAATCTATTTTCCACCACCACATTACATGGATGGGTATAAATGTGTAAAGAATGAAAAAATATGATTATTTTAAAGTTATATTGATTCTGAAATAGTATACATACACTCCAATACAATTCCACTATCCTGGGGATTATATCATCACTCGTGCGTACGTACGGAATACCGTCTCCACGATGTGATGCGACTCGTTCTACATGATTTTAATTGAATAATGATTACATAAATGAATTGAGTGAATAAATATGATAAATATTACACTAATACCATTCTGGAAATGAGGTATCTATGACCTAAAAAGATGAAAAAGAATTTATTCGACAAAACACGCATAAGAACAAAAAGTAATAAACACCAGAATAATAAGTAGCACTGAAATATTACTAATAATAAGCTAAGAATATGACCATATATGATATCATAACAATTATTATGATTCTGGAAAAAGTCAATGACATTATTTAAATCATTATACAGGAGGTTCAGACACTTACGAAGCAAATCAGAACTAAGGTAAGGGAAATATCACAATCTCATTTTTATCCGAGATTGTTTATACTTTGGAATTTACTAGGTTGTATTTTATCATCCACATCCAAGTTTCCTCAATATTGAATATTATTTCCATCCACCTAGAATTGTTTAAATCCAATTTTACCCTTCTATGAGTTTTTAGTAAAAGATATGAAAACAATCTTTTGTTACTTTTCGTACGAGGTACTTTTTGACTTTTCCAACAAAAGTACGAGAAGAATGTTTTTTTAACTTATACGACATGAATGGATTTTGAAGACATTATTTCCAAGAAGCTTCCTTTACAATTTTTCAAGTTTATTTTTAGTCAACTTCTTTTAGTTTAGAATTTTATGACATGTTAAGAAGTGAAATGTGTTTTTGAAGTAGAAAGGATATTTTCCTCAAGAATGAAGTTCAAGTGTTTTATCAAACTTATTTTCCATTTAAGATAATAAAGGGTTCTGTTTCTATCCCTATTATTACATTTCTTTTATTATGTTGTGATGGAATTATTTTTATGAATTCCTTTATCTTATATGAATTGTTTTATGATTTCACGATGTTTAAGAATCCCATTTTTATTACATGGGTTATGCTATGATGTATGGTTTATGATTTTGTGGCACACATAAGAATGGTATCATTATGTGATGGGTGGGACCTATATCTCCCTCCAATTAATTGGGTAAATATTTTATATATCATGAGATAGACATGGATGGAATGGTAGGATAAACCGGTTCAGTGAAACAGGACTGAAACGAGGAATGAACTTGGTTCAGAAATGGACTTTGTCCACTAAGATAGACTTGGAAATGAGTCTTGACTAATAAGAAATGATTATCTATGATTATGTGTGTATTCCACAAAGCTTTATGTTTTAAGTTATGATTATTGTGATTACATTTAACTACCATGATTTATCCCATGTTATAAAATTATGATCTATTTTACAGGGTAATATATCCAAATTGTTAGGTCCTTATGAATATGATGTGATTGATATTTCTTTCATTTTCCCTTATTGAGAATTTGAGCTCACCCTTTTTTATGTTTTCTTTCCCAAAGTCAGGAATAAGTTTATTATGTAAGATATTCCAAAAGGGACTATATATATGATGAAATAAATGGGAGACAATGTAGATGCTTTATGAACAAGTTGTTTATGTTTCCCAGTTTCTAAATACAATATACCTATACGGTCCTTTCGTGGTTTTGTAATATTTTTTAATAAGTGTACTTCAATTTTGAAGTACTAACAATGTTTGTAAAGTATGGGTCGTTATAGTTGGTATTAGAGGAAAAAGAGGTAGGAATGTATCCGATCCTTGGGAACTCTCACATGTGAGCGTTGGACGAATCATGGCTCTCCACCCAAGGGCTTCATGAGGAAATGGCTTCCACTGGGGATGGTGGTGTGTCCCGCCTAGGAGGTGTATCCACCCATGGATTTCCCTGATAGGTATCAATTATAGTCCACTGGAAGTAATTACAAACCATTATAGTTGGTATCAGAGGAAAGGTATAGTCAATCTTTGGAAACTAGGATGTGAAAGCCTTAGTAAGAAACCTAAGGATAAGTATAAGCATAGAACACAATCTTAGTGTTTTAGAAATGGCCATGAATAACCTAGTATACGACCTTAAGTGTTAAATTTTATTCTTGATTATGTGTTTTGCCTATTATAATTAGTGTTTCTCACATTATTCTTCTTGGTTTTAGTCAATGGTTGGAACCTGAAAGAACCGTTTTAATGCGGAATACGACGGGAAATTCAATGATTTTCCCCCTGAGCAACCAAACGTTATGGGAGCTGGAATGAAAAATCTTTTATCCATGCTCACACAACATTCTCAAGCTATGAATCATGTAGGACTTCCAAACGAGCAAAGGAAGGAGCAACATTCTGTTGAATCCTTCATGAGACAGCGTCCACCTTCATTCAGTGGGTCTACTAATCCATTAGTTGCTAAACAATGGATCAGTACTACTGAAAAGATATTTTTGGTTCTTCAATGTTCTGAACATGATAAAGTCATCTTAGCAGTGTATCATTTGGAAGGTGATGCTGATCAATGGTGAAATCTTATCAAGAATACGAGGCCAAGAGATGAAATTGAGTCCATGGAATGGGATGAGTTCAAGAACTTATTTTTCAATAATTACTTCCCTTGTATTCTCCAAACAAAGATGGAGAAGGAGTTTCTTGAACTAAAGCAAAAGGATGATGAATCTGTTGGTACCTATGAAGCAAATTTTACAAGACTTTCAAGGTACGCTTCTGGTATTATTATCCAACCTGAGAGTAAGATCGATCAATTATTTAGTGGCTTAAAACCAAGTCTTCAAAGGGAGTTAGCCATAAGGGACTTCAATAGCTATGAGGAAATCGTTCAATGTGCTCTCAACATTGAGATGGAGATTGGAGTAACCCATCAGTCATATGGGTTTGATAAGAAGAGGAAAATGGAATTCAAAGGAAAATCTAAAGAGCACACTGAAAAGAAGATGAGTTTTCCCTTATGCTCAATGTGTGGAAAGAAACAAGGAGGGTTTTTTCTTAAAGGTACAAGTAAATGTTTCAAATGTGGAAAGGAAGGCCATCAGGCATTTGAATTCCGCAATGATGGGAAGAAAATATGTAGTGATGCGAACAATGAAAAGGCTACACAGAGTGCACCTCCTACACTTCAATGTTACAAGTGCAAGGAAATGGGGCATTATGCCAATCAATGCCCTAATCCAGGGTTTTTTATGATGATCGACATCAAAAAACTCTTAAGGATAAAGACAAAGGAAAGTCACATGCAATTTCTATCAGCGATGTGGAGTACGATAACGAAGTGGTGAAAGGTACACTTACCATCCACTCTAAAGTAGAAAATGTTTTATTTGATTCTGGATCCACCCACTCCTTTATTTCTGATGAATTTTCTAAGGGTATCACCATTTTACCTCAACAATTAGATGTTGAGTTAGCTGTGACAACCCCTAATGGCACAACAGTCGCATCAAATGTTTATAATTCTTCTCTGATTTAAGTTTGTGGGAAAGTTCTTCCTGCAAATCAGGTGATCCTTCCTATAGTGGAATTTGATGTGATTCTTGGCATGGATTGTCTTTCTTTATATGGAGCTCATATCAATTGCCAAAGAAGGGAAGTCACATTTCATATTCCAGATCAATCTATGATCGTCTATCGATGCAAGGATGAACATAACCTTCCAGTGGAAATTTCTTCCATCTTATGGGTCTTGATTCCACTAAATGAAGGTTATTTGTCTCAAATGGTTGGTGAGAAACTCACGATTAAGAATATGCCCATTTTATGGGAGTTTGATGATGGCTTTCTGGAGGAATTTTCGGGTCTTCCACCAAATCGTGAAGTTGAGTTTTCAATAGAACTTGTACCGGGTTCTTTACCTATTTCATAGACACCTTATAGAATAGCCTCAATTGAGTTACAAGAATTGAAGAAGCAACTCCAAGAGAATCTTGATAAGGGGTTCATATTCCATAGTGTGTCACCTTGGGGAGCACCTGTTCTGTTTGTTAAGAAGAAAGATGGATCAATGAGACTCTGCATTGATTATCAAGAACTTAACAAGATCACTATCAAGAACAAATATCCTCTCTCGCGCATTGATGAACTTTTTGACCAACTATGCGGAGCTCAATACTTTTCCAAGATTGATCTTCATTCAGGGTATCATCAATTAAGGGTCAAAAGGGAGGATATACCAAAGACGGCTTTCCGTACAAGGTATGGACAATATGAATTTATAGTGATGCCATTTGGTCTTACTAATGCACCTACTATCTTCATGGATCTAATGAATAGAGTCTTTAGATACTATCTTGATCAGTTTGTGGTAGTCTTTATAGACGATATTTTTATATATTCAAAGAGGAAAGAAGAACATTAAGATCACTTGAGAATTATATTGAAGACCCTGAGAAAGGAGAAGCTTTATGCCAAATTTACCAAGTGTGAATTTTGGCTTCAAAAAGTTTCATTTTTGGGTCACATAATCTCAAAAGAGGGGATATCTGTGGATCCAGCAAAAACAGAGGTTATCGAAAGATGGTCGAGACCAACAACAGTAACTGAGATCCAAATTTTTCTTGGTTTGGCTGGATATTATCGACGTTTTGTGAAAGATTTTTCACGATTATATAATCCACTCACCAAGTTGACTTAGAAAGGAGTTAAGTTTGTTTGGACGGAGGAATATGAAGAGAATTTCAAGGAGTTGAAAAGAAGGTTATCCAGTGCACCTGTGCTCACACTGCCATGTAGTGTAGAAAGTGTTGTGGTCTACAGTGATGCATCCAAGAAGGGATTGGGGTGTGTTCTTATGAAAAATGATATGGTGATAGCTTATGCCTCACGACAGTTGAAAATCCATGAGCAAAATTACCCAACTCATGATTTTGAGTTTGTTGCGGTAATCTTTGCATTAATGATTTGGAGGCATTATCTTTATGGAGAAAGGTGTGGAATTTATACTGATCATAAAAGTTTAAAGTATATTTTCACACAAAAGGAGCTGAATATGCGCCAAAGAAGATGGTTGGAGCTGATTAAGGATTACGACTGGTCAATTCATTACCACCCTGGGAAAGCAAACAAGGTGGCAGATGCATTAAGTCGACAAGACCATGCCATTTTATCCTTGATGAGGATCACAAAAGATCCAATATTTATGGATTTACCAAGGATGGATCTTGGAATTATAATGAATGGGGAAAAATCGTATCTTTCTAAAATTAATGTTCAACCATATATACATGTGAAGATTAAAGAGGTGCATAAAGAAGATGTAGAGTTACAAAAAAAGGTGGGAAATATTCTTGAATTCAACATTGATTGTGATGGGATAATAAAGTCCAGGAATCGGGTTTGTGTTCCTCCCATCCCCGAATTAATGAAGGAGCTATTGGATGAGGCTCATAGTTCTTCATTATCTATTCATCGTGGAAGTACGAAGATGTATAGGGACCTGAAAGAGTACTTCTGGTGGGATGACATGAAAAGATATGTTGCTGAATATGTCTCTGGATACTTGGTTTGTCAGCAAGTTAAAGCTGAGAGACATAAGTCTAAGGGGATGTTACAACCATTACCCATACTCGAATGGAAATGGGAAAACATCACTATGGACTTTATCATAGGACTTCCTAAAACATCCAAAGGAAAAAATGCTATCTGGGTCATAGTTGATCGTCTTACAAAGTATGCACACTTCATTGCTATTAGAGAGGATTTATCTCTGGATCAGCTTTCTAGGATATATGTAAAGGAAGTGGTAAGATTGCATGGAGTACCACTTTCTATTATATCTGATCGGGATCCAAGGTTTACCTCAAATTTCTGGCGAAGTCTTCAGCATACTATGGATAGAGAGTTGAGTTTCAACACTACTTATCATCCTCATACAGACAGTCAGTCTGAGAGGAAAATTAAAACTCTAGAAGATATGTTGAGAGCTTGCTCTATGGATTTCAAAGGTGGTTGAGATCAACACATACATTTGGTGGAATTTTCATATAATAATATATTTCACTCCAGTATTCAGATGGATCCTTATGAAGCTCTCTATGGAATGAAATGCAGGACTCCAACTTGCTGGGATGAAGTTGGGGAAAGAAAGCTATTAGGACCTGATCATGTTGATGAGATGGCAGAAAAGGTTCGATGTATTCAACAACACATAAGAGAAGCTCAGAGTCGACAAAAAAGTTATACTGACAACCGAAGAAAAGTCCTAGAGTTTGAAGTGGGTGATAAAGTGTTCTTACGAATATCTCCTTGGAAGAGAGTAATGAGACTTGGAAAGAAGGAAAATTTGAGCCCTAGGTATATCAGTCCTTTCAAAATACTCGATCGTGTTGGGAAGGTAGAATACTGATTGGTGCTTCCACCGATTCTCTCTCAAGTTCATGATATGTTCCATGTATCTCTCCTGAGAATGTACATACCTGATCCTTCACATGTACTAATCTCAGAAGTTGTACCACTGGAACAAAATCTTTCTTATGAAGAATAGCCGATAGAGATTATCGATCAGAGTAAAAAATTCCTACTGAACAAGACCACTCGCATGGTGAAAGTTTTATGGAGGAACCACCAATTAGAAGAAGCTACATGGGAGCTTGAGGATATGATGAGGGAGAGGTATCCTCATCTGTTTGTTACAAGTGACGAATTTCGAGGGCGAAATTCATTTTAAGGGGGTAGAATGTAACACCCGAGACTTTTATGAGAAATATTTTGTTTTTATGTTATATAAATCATCAAAGGAATCTTTCACTACACACAACACTTTCTTGGCTTTCTTTACATGCAATCACAACCTTCCTCGATAGCTTGCGTCATACGCAATACTGAGTTTCACTAAACAACGATATGCTGTTAAAATAGTATTAAAAATAGCCGTTATAAATAGTAATAACAACTTTTTGAAATTTTGTAAATTTTATTTTTCAAAATGGACTTTATTTTTGGATTCAGAATATCTAAATTAGTCTAGGGTGAAATTAAGGTATTTTTCTGAAAACATTCAATTTTTGATGAATAGTGAAACCACTGGGTTACTATTTAAATACCGACTTTTTATTTAAATAATTATTTATTTTATTTAAATTTATTTTAGGTCAAAATTGATACATAATACCTATATATGTTCAATGAAATTAATTAGAGTCAGTTTATAATAATTTTAAATATATAAAAATTTTATTAAACTTTTGGCCGTCTTTTACCCACCTCCTAAGAGAATTTAAAAATTTACATAAAACATAATTTTACCGCTTCTATGAGTGGAATTTCAAAAATCTGAGAGGCACATTTGATGTCAGTAAGTAAAATGTGGTTCAATGAGATGAAAATAAATTTTGGTGAATAGTAACTTTTTACTTTTTTTACCACGTTTAAAAGTAAATAGGGTAATTAAGGGTAAAAATGATATTATTATTACCCATAATTCTATTGGATAAGTTTAATTCTACCAAAAAAACATTAGGAATAAAATATGACCATTTAGGCCCACTTGGATTAGATTAGGACATTTATTATTAATTTATTTAAGGAATGGTTAAAATAGTTAAAATCAATGTTTAATAAGTAAATAATTTTTAATATAGGATTATACATAAGATAAATTCGACTATAAATATTCATTAGAAATATAAAAATATTTCCTACATAATGGTATTTTATTTGTAATTTTTAGACATTAAATAATTTAATTTATTTATGACACAAAGATGATGCATTAATTATCTTATTAATGTAATATTGACATAATTGATTTTATAAATACCCAAATAAATGTAATTTGAGACTTTTAATGAATTCCACTAATTTTATAGATTAATATGTCATGTTAGTATTGATTTAATTAACGTTTTTCGAACTAATCATTCTGTTATGATTTTCACAAAAATCAATTACTAAATAGTGTCAAAATTGACATAAAATAGTTTTTAAAACAAATATTATATTATTAATTGTTATTTTATTTCAAAAAATATAAGGTTCGGCCAAATGACTTAGATAAGGTTATATATATTAATAATAAAAAACTTGGGGTTCGTTTGGCTTGTAATTGTATGTTTATTAACCTTATAGTGTAAGAACACAAAAAGACATGGTAAAAGTAAAATTATCTAACATAAAGATAAATCTAAATGATAAGGTTAAAATAGTAAACTAAAGTTGTCCAAATTCTATTGGATGAGATTATATAGACAAATCCCCACCTTAGCTTCGAAATAAATCAATTTGGTGATATTTAAAACCGAATATGGATTTATAATAAAATAATAATATTAGTTTTTCCAAAGTTGCCCCTCTCCTCCCTTGTAAAAGGGAACCACCTCCCTCTCTTACTCACACCACTTTGAGCCTTCAAGCTCATGAAAATCCTGACAATATCTCCTATCCACTTCCCTAGAAACATCCCAGGGGTCCTTGTATTCTTAAAAGACCAATTTTAGTGCCCTAAAAGGAGGTCTCAAAGAAGCGCTTCAATGAAAAGGTAATGTCCGTTACCGATTCTTTCAACTTTATTTCTTCTTCCACTTATTGTTATTTAGTTGTTTCATTATGAATTAATAACATCTTTATCACTCATATACTTATGTGTTATTATAAGTATTAAACAACCCTATTTCACCATCTATCCATCCTACGGAAAACAGAATCACCGCTCGTGCGTACGTACGGAATACCATCTCCACGCCGTGGTGTAATCTATTTTCCACCACCACCTTACTTGCATGGTTATAATGGTGTAAATAATGAATATACATGATTATTGTAAATTGATATTTATTCTTAAATAGTATACATACACTCCAATACAATTCCACGATCATTGGAACGATATCATCGCTCATGCGTACGTACGGAATACTGTCTCCCCGATGTGATGCGACTCGTTCTACATGATTTTCATTACATAATGATTAAATAAATGAATTGAGTGAATAAATATGATATATATTACACTAATACCATTCTTGAAATGAGGTATCTATAACCTAAAAATAATAATAAGAATTTATTCGACAAAACACGCATAAGAATAAAAAGTAATAAACACCGGAATAACAAGTAGCAATGAAATATTACTAATAATAAGCTATTAATATGACCATATATGATATCATAACAATGATTATGATTCTGGAAAATGTCAATGACATTATTTAAATCATTATACAGGAGGTTTGGACACTTACGAAACAAATCGGACCTAAGGTAAGGGAAATATCACAATCTCATTTTTATCCAAGATTGTTTACACTTCGGAATTTACTGGGGTGTATTTTATCATCCGCATCCAGGTTTCCTCAATATGTAATATTATTTCCATCCACCTACAATTGTTTAAATCCAATTTTACCCTTCGGTGATTTTTAGTAAAAGATATGAAAGGAATCTTTTGTCATTTTTCGTACGAGGTACTTTTTGACTTTTCTAACAAAAGTACGAGAAGAATGTTTTTTTAACTTATACGGCATGAATGGATATTTAAAAAATTATTTCCAGGAACCTTCCTTTACAGGTTTTCATGTTTATTTTTAATCAACTTATTCTAGTTTATAATTTTGTGACATGTTAAGAAATGGAAAGTGTTTTTGAAGTAGAAAGGATATTTTCCTCAAGAATGGAGTTCAAGTGTTTTATCAAAATTATTTTCCATTTAAGATAATAAAGGGTTCTGTTTCTACCCCTATTATTAAATTTATGTTATTATGTTGTGATGGAATTATTTTTATGAATTCCTTTATCTTATATGAATTGTTTTATGATGTCACAATGTTTAAGAATCCCATTTTTATTACATGGGTTATGCTATGATGTATGGTTTATGATTTTGTGGCACACATATGAAAGGTATCATAATGAGATGGGTGGGACCTATATCTCCATCCAATGCATTGGTTAAAGATTTTATATCTCATGAGATAGACATGGATGGAATGGAATGTTAAACCGGTTCAGTGAAATAGGACTGAAATGAGGAATGGACTAGGTTCAAAAATGCACTTTTTCCACTAAGATAGTCTTGGAAATGAGCTTGACTAATAAGAAATGATTCTCTATGATTTTGTGTGTATTCCACAAAGCATCATGTTTTATGATATGATTATCGTTATTACATTTCAATACCATGATTTATCTCATGTTATGAAATTATGATCTCTTTTTCCGGGTATGAATTCCAAATTTTTATGTCCTTATGAATATGATGTGATTGATATTTCTTTTGTTTACCATTACTGAGCATTTGAGCTCACCCTTTTGTATGTTTTCATTCCCCAGGTCAGGAAGAAGGTTATTAAGTAAGATGTTCCAAAATGGACTATAAATATGATGAAATAAATGGGAGACAGTGTAGACGCTTTATGCACCACTTGTTTAGGTTTCCCAGTTTCTAAAGACACTATACCTATATGGTCCTTTCGTGGTTTTGTTATATGTTGTAATAAGTGTACTTCAATTTTGAAGTTCTAACAATGTATGTAAAGTATGGTTCATTATAAAACACCTGATTCCAAGGGAAAATGTGGATGATAATCCACAAAAACCCACTGAAGACAATGGATAAATGGAAAGGTTATGCAATCATATTTGATGAAGTGAATTCTGATAATTTGGGTACACTTATCCTTCCCGCCTTATTTGGTAATTTCATGGTTGATTTTATATGAATGATCCCTATGAGAATATTATTGTTCATAATTTAGTGATTTTTTTATGATTATCTCCCTTTAAATGTATTTTCGAATAATTAAAGAACATTTAATGTTATATTAGTACATAGATAAATCCAAGCATCTAATGAAAATTTTATTTTATAATAGAAGATCATATATAATGAATACCTGGTGAATTATCATTGGGAAGTGTATATGTATCTATGTAATAATAACTTAAGAGTTTTGGATACTATCATTGGTTTATACGTTTATAGACGATCATAATGTTCAAGGTCATTATCACCCATTATGAGGTTTAATGATATGATAGTTTATCAAGATTAAGGATATATTAAGAGACATTTATGGAAATAAAACACTTTGGTTTTCTATAATTTTTAGTAACAATGTTATTATAAGTTGAATGAACTAACAGTTTGTGAACATATGGTTAAAGGTACTGATAAACTTTATAATTTTACTTATCATTGATGTTGAGGAAATGAGGGGTTATAGTTGATCACCTTACCAAGTCAGCACACTTCATTTCAATCATTGAATATTTATCTATAGTATTTCTATCTAGAATATATATTAAGGAATTGGTAATATTGAATTGAGTACCACATTTAATTTTTTTTATTTGGATTTAAAGATTACCTTGACATTTGGGGGAATTTTTAATTAATATGTTGATACTAAGTTGAGTTTCAGCACTTTGTATCATACTTATAAAGATGGTCAGTCTGAGAGAATAATTCAAACCTTATAGGAAATGTTAAGATCCTATTCTATGGATTTTGAAGGTGGTTAGTATTAAAAACATCCCCTAGTTGAGTTTTATTAAAACAACATCTTTCACTACAGCATTCAGATGGATAATTATGAATCCCATTTTATAAAGAAGTGCATATTTATAATGTATTGGAATGAAGTTAAAGAAATAAATCTACTAGGACATAAGCTAGATGATCAAATGGTAGAGAAGTTTTGATCCATTAAGCAACCTAAAAGGGATGTACAAAGTTAAAAAATGTTATACTAATAATTGAAAACATGATCAATAGTTTGAGTTTGGTTAGAAAGTATTTCTATAAATTTATTAATTGATGAAATAAAGGAAAAACTAAGTCCTAGGTAAATATATACCTTTGATGTTTTTTATCATGTATGGACAACAGTTTGTCATGTAATGTTTTAACTAAACCTGTATCAAGTTTAGGATGTGTTCCTCGTAACTCTCCAGGGTATGTACAAGCTTGATCCATTAGATGTACCAAAATCATAGAACATACCACAAGAGAATGGCCTTTATTATGAGGAATATCTGATGAAGATTCTGGATTTAATAGGAAAATATCTATGAAAGAAGAACACTCACATTGTAAATGTTTTGGGGGGAAAACAAAAATTGAGGAATATTTCTAGTAAATTATGTTGTAATGAGGTGTATGTATCCATAGTTGTTGGTGTTGATGTGAAGAATTTTTATTATCAAATTCATTTTAATGGGAGTAGAATTTTAAACCCCATTATTTTTTTCATTTTTTTTCAATTAAATTTATTCTTTAATATACATTTCTTTAAACACAACATCAAATTTATCTTGAATTATATCAAAACAATGTTAATATTGTGCAACAAAAAACCCTTAGTTTAAACAAAATGTGACATGAAATTAAAATATTATCATTTAGTATGATATGTATTGCATATCTCTTGGAATGGATTTTATGAACACAGTTAATGGAATTATGAAAATTTTGATTTAAACATGTATGTAAAATGAATTATTTGGTGACTAATTAATTAGAAATTAATTTTTTTTAAAATAAACGAAAACTTTTTCTTAAAATATTTTTTTATGAAAAAAAATAATTTTATCTCAATAAATTAAAAAATTATCCTTTTCATAATTATTTTAATGAAATTTCTATGTTATATATTCAATAAAATTTCTACCATTCATTTTTTTATTTTTTTTATACAAGAGATAAGAAGAAATCCAGTTTTCCGCTTAAAATGTATTTTTCTAAGAATAAGTTTTATCTCCTTTTGCGCACTTATTTTAAAATATATTTTTCTTAATTTTATTAAATCTAATCTTAAAAATGAAATTAATTCATTAAATTATCTAGTGAGAATTATATTAAGGTGAATTTTTGTGAATTTTCTAGAATATCATCTTTATATTGAATAGTAAAACATACTGGTTTTTATTAATAATTTTCATTTCATTTTAATAATTTAAAAACATTAATATTTTTTAATAAGGTTTTAAATTTAAAAATAGTAAAATTATATATATATTAATAAAATTTATGTCCTTGATATCTATTTCATATTGAATTTTGATATAAAACATTTTAATACTATTGAACATTTTTGCTTTGGAAAACAACATTTTCATCGCGTCTGCGGGACTGATTTTCATATAAATTTTCCATTCATGTGAATGGAATTTTGAAAAATACATTTAAATCTTGTAATAATAAAAATTTATATTATCCAACGACTTCAACTTAATATTTTACAATAATTAATAGTAAAAACTATAAAAGATAATTATCATGGCTACGGTAAATATTTTATTACGAGGGATTAAACCAAAAAGGTAGAGGTTAAAATGACCAAAAATTTGAAAAAACCTCACTTTATGAAAATACTTTTATATTATTAATTATATTATCCATAATGGTTAAAAAATCATCATTTATTTGTATGGTGGATTAAGACATCGAGAACTGATGTTATTTTTTTTCTATCTCCACCTATCACGACTAGATATAATAATGATTTGTTAATTATATGTTATATAAATGATATTATTATTCTTATGTATTACTAATATAACATATTCCTTTTTACTTTCCATTCCATGGGAATATGATATCACCGATCAAGTGTATAGAAGACTATCCCTTAACAAAGCAATGTTATTTGTTCTTCACATTCGCTTTACATTTAATGTATTAAAAATAGCATTAAATGAACATATGAGACATATAAACGAAATAAAAATTATTATTTAATGTCATTTTATTATTTATTTTTATTTATTTTAATCAATCATGAAAATTGAAACTAAATTCATGTGTACATATGGCCTACTGTCTCCTTGAACGTTATATTTCAATTTCTACATCAAACGTTTATTGATTACTCTGAATACAAATAAAATGAAAATATATGATATTTATATCATGATTAAAATTATTGATATGGTGAAATCATTAAATTGTAAAAGGATCAAAAATAAGAAATCCAAACATACATGAAAAACAATGCAATTATTATCTAAAACTCGATATTAACAAGTAATTATATACAAGAAGCAACAAAATATCATAATTTAATCAAATATAGTATAATATATATTATTATGGTTATTTAATATATGTAAATTAGACTTTTATTTATTATACCTTAGGATTTAACATCTACAAAAGCGGTTGAGGATTAAGGTAATAGATTTTTGTCTCACTTTTTAACTTATGTGATACATATGCCATATTCACCACCCATTTCTTTTTATATGGTGTATATACGTCCCATGAATGTATTTTATGATAATTATACATAATTTTTTGTATTTAAATATCCATTTTATGATCAATTTTTCATGTGTTTATAGTTCAAAACTTACTAAAATGGAAAGGTATTTTTGTCTCAATTTTCATTATTTGAGATATATGTTATGTTATGCACCAATATTGTTTTTTGAGGTGTAAATATTGACCATTTTTGATGTCATATAATAAATTTATTTATTTTAATGATATTATTCAATTCATTTATTTTTATTCATTCGTGGGTCTTATGATTCAATGTTTCCTAAGTGGTAAGTGTTTTACGATACAATCTCATTGTTATCTAGATTTTTTATAATTACATTTATAATGACTAAATATTAAAACCCATCTCAGAAAACCTCAGGAATTTTATTCTACTCTTTTTATTTCTATAGAATATATTTCTCCTTCCATTTTCATCTATTTAGGTGCTCAATAGATAAAATGAATATTTTTTTGAAAAATTCACTTTATTTCTATCTTTAGGTGAAAACCACTTTTTATTTCAAAAAAATGTTTTCAAAAAATGTTTTTAACATTATCATAATTATTTATTCAAGAAATTTTAACCCATTTTTTAGATTTTTTCTCAAAATATTTTTAATAGAATATTCAGGTTGTCTTCTAAACAATTTCTGTTTTCCACTTACCAAAAATATTTAGGGAAACATTATTTTTTCATGTATAATATCAATGGAATTTTCATAAATCCTGAAAAAAATATTTTCTTAATGGTTACTTAATAAGTTCAAATATTTATTTTCAAATAAAATTTTTTGAAAAAAATATTAAATTTTTAATTTTGAAAATTTTATTTTTAATGAAAAATTATATTCATCCAGAAATGTTCTAAGTTTTTTTTTGAAATAATTTTCTATATAAGATGATATAAAATGATGTTACTTTTGATTTAATAGGAATATTTTACAAGTATACTATTATTATTCTATCTATATATTTTTTATTTTTATGATGAACAGATTTTTATGAAACATATTTCTTTTCCACAAGTTATAATATGATAAAATGGTAATGAAACCTACTTATTTTCCCAACGGTTATGTTATAATGAAATTATGAAATGTATATGAAACCTATTTATTTTAATGGATTATGATATGTTGAATGTTTTATGATATTGTGGAACACTCATGTATGATTTTCATTATGTGATGGTGGTTACGTTATAACCAAGGACAGTGGTTACGTCATAACCAAGGATGGTGGTTACATTATTACCAAGGACGGTGTTTATGTTATAACCAAGTAGTTTTTGATCTATATCTCCCTCATATGGATCATTTTATTTGATTCCATTATGAATAACATCTAATTATATAAAATATTTATTTTATGGCTCATGTTTATGATCTTTGATGTACCTGGTATGGTTTTCATATGTTATTCTCATGTTCCCATGCCCATATACTCATATTATATTGATATCTCCCTTTTACCCTTATTGATAATATTAGTAAACCCTTTATAATACTTTATATCCCATGGATATGAAGAAAGGTATTATATGGGATATGTCATAGAGTGGTGAGAGTTATGATGAACATGGTTAGAGACGACATATCTCAATTATAGACTAGTTGTTATGGTGTCCAAGTTGGAAAAGGCGCTGGACATAAAGGATTCATTTATAGATCGTTATGTTATATAAGAATATTTATCTTATGAGATGTAATATTCTTGTAGGATAATATTTCTCATTTATATGTAGGTAATGTATATATATCTCTCTTAATTATGTCAACATAATGTGGGTGTTATATGTTTTGGTCATCCTCATGTATATAAGGATATATGTTCGTTGAAGAATATTATTTATGATTAATAATCACTTACAAGTACGCTTAATGATTGGGTCTTTTCATTGGAGTGTTTATTGGATATTATATTTTTGAATATAGTAGAACATATTCTTAAAGTAATAGAATCACCCATTGGGAGTGTGGGAGTCATAAATTTTATAAATCTACATGTAGTAGATACTTTTTCTTTTATAAATATTGTAAGGTTATCTTACTAGAGGACCCTATTGTCCAAAAATAACAGGGTTTGTATTTTTTGTCAAATATTTTATTATTTATAATTTTAGATTCAATTATGGAATTAATATAAAAATATAGAAATTGAATTTCATTATATTTATTAATGTATATAAATAATTATCATTCTTTTCTTGATATAATGGAAGTTCCTCATGGGATGAGGAAATTCAATAATTTTGATTTTATATTCTCACATTAAAAGGATATCATTGTAAGGATGATCATATTTATGGTTTAATAAGTTTTTGGTGTTGAAATAACATGTATGAAAACAAATAATTCCAGAACCAACAATTAGAACCTTATGTTGGGAGGAATCGAGTAGTGAGTCACATGCATAATAATGTGTCTTATCATATTTTTAGGGTATGCACATGGATAATAATTAATAACCATTTTACCATTAATTAAAAAAGATTTATATAAAATATTATATCATTTTAATTGTGAATCATTTTTTATTCATTTTATATTCTCAATAGTGATGTGTGTTTAAATAATTAAAATATATGAATAATAGTAAGGAAGTGTGGGTAAAGGAGATCATTATCTCTATAACTATGTTGTAGAGGACAAGGGGAACTCAACTTGGTTGAGTTTACCAAACTCATGTGCATCTTGAAATTGTTTTGAAACCCAAAATTTTTTACACCACAATATTATTTAATGTTATTTCATTTTTTATTTTTTTTGTTGTGTGGAAGTTATTTTATTTATATTGTATTGGTTTCCTGATTTTTTATAATTATTTTGTACTTTTTATTAGTGTATTTAGCATCCATAAAAAATTTCCTTTTTGAAAATACATTACAGTTATAATTTTTAACAACTTCTACTAAATATGGTGTGGTTTTAACTGCTATAAAAAATAGTTTTTGTTAAAACCATTTCTATATATGGAAAATTTACATGTTTAGTGGATGTTAAAACCATCTCTATAAAAATTCATAAAAACAACTTCTATATTTTGTACCATGAAAAAACATCACTTATTCAAAATCCTCCACTAAATGTAAATTTCCAATCCAAAATATTAAATAATCATTAATAAAAGAAACTCTTCATTTAATATACAATGAAACTCCAATTCGAAATGGTTTTAAACGACTATCATATTATGATTTTGTTCCTACAGTGGTTACTCACTATTTCACCCATCTCTCCCAAGGGTCTTTGAGTGATCAGGGTATAATTGATTCAATATTATAACATCCTCAGAACAAAATCTTATTGTGAAATCTTTAAGGTTGAATCTATCTTATCCTTTATAATTTTCTTATTCAAGATGAAAAGATTACACATTTAAATAATTCACTTGATTTTATGATTTTAAAAGACTTATGGTTAAGTAGACAATAGAAATGTGGGATCTATATATAGATTAATTTTTGGAGATTGAATTTTCATAAAAAGTATAGTGGGTTTTAAAACTATAAAACAGGTCAAACAATAAACAATATTAGTTAATGCTATATTTTATAAGTAAAGATATGTCAAGAATTTCTATAACATTTGTCTTGGTAAAAATCTAGTCTATTCATTTGGACAACTTAAAAAATCACTTCCTCTCACTATATTATTGATGATTGAAAGGGTTATATTATATGGTTTTCATTCAATGTGTAATTTGGAATAAGTATAATTAGTGGTTTGTGTTTTGTTAAAAAAACACAACCTATTCGAATAAACTCAGGGTATGATAATACGGATCAATAGTATTTTTATATTGAAAATTCATATATAACCATAAACACTATAAGAAGTGTTAAAATTTTAATGAAGGATCTGAATTGTATTAATTTTAGAACTATTGATCAATAATAATTTCTTCATCATTATATCCTCAAAATCTATTAAGTATTTATCATGGTATGTCTTGTTATTTTTATTATAAATAACATAAAGGATTACTTTATATATATAATCAGAGATATGATGAAATATGAGTAATAAATTAAAGGTACCACCATTCCAAGAACAATCCTATAAGTCCACTAATTTAATTTAATATTAAGTGGAAAAAAATTCTAAATTGTACAGTCCCCTATCTTCTACACAACTCTATGCTTCATGTGTTTTGAGACTCTGTGGAAATGAAAAATCATCAAGGTTTATATATTCTCAAAAATATTAATCAAAAATATAATATGAAATGTTTTAACTTGAATAACCATCTTTAACTCGACTATACAATCTGTGATTATAGTATCTTCTTGGATAGCCAAAGGATTTGTCACGAACCAACCAAGGTCAACCTCGAATCAGCCACCTGAGATATCCTGTAACAAGGCCATTGAAGTGTTATTGATCCCCACAAGATTGAAACTAGTTTTAAGAATCAAAATACTCAAGTGGTAACAGTTTATACCCTATAAAATGACAAATAAAAACATATAAACTGAATAATAGAAATAAACACCTGTAGTGGAAATAACAAAAACCAGAAATACCTATATGTGACCTTTTAGGTCACCAAAAAATAATTAATTGATTTCAAACTGTAATGATCATGTCTAAGTTGGAATCATTTGAAGAATATAAAAAAAAGATATATGTATAGGCGTTATTATAAAAAAAATAGTCAAGACAAAATAATCTAGTCCCAAGGAATTTACTTTATATAATAGATTCACTTAATACTAGTTTAAAATAAAAGATATTAAAATACGTTTTACAAAACATTTTTTTTAAAAAAATCAAGGTCCAATACCCTCTTGAATGAAAAAAAATTAGTTTTTTTTTCAACGAGGGAGCATTAGAATTTTAGAATAATAAAGTTAAAGGGTTTTGAAAATATTTTTCTTAAGACATTTCACATGAAAAATTTGATAACCAACAAAACTCTTTTAGAAAATATAACATACCACAGACATGGAGTGGATGAAATGATGGTAAAATGAAGGAAATGGGAAAATAGTACTCAATTAACCTAACCATATGTGGAACTATGATTATCTATTATAGATAAACTTATTGAAAAGAGCACAGGAATACCTTGGATCTTAATGGAAAATCTATAATATACATAACTAAATTTATCCTTTCGGCATTCCTTATTTAATCAAGCCTCTCTAATGCTCAGTTCTACCCAACCATGCCTATATAAGGGAAAACACCCCCAAAGCAGAGTGTGTCTAGGCTGAAGGGACACTAACTAGAGTGTAATCTTAAACTAGTGCAACTTGCATTCTCATATATTCTGTCAGCTATTCTGCTTCCCATGATATGTATAAAGAGGGTAAGATAATAGGAATCACACAATCAATAATATACATATATGATATACATAAACCACCCATTAAGACAATTATCCAAGAATTTACCTCAGCTCACCCCAAGGAATAGTCCCTATGCATTCCATCCATCAATTTACAAGGGAATTCCCATGAGAACGACATCTCTTTAACATTGTCATTCATTGAGATAAGAGACACATCCCAATGGTCTTTAACTAAATAAAACCCAAATTTAATGTTTTCAACCGGGCCTCACACAAAATTTGAGAGACAAACCCTTTCCAAAAGAATAAAAAACAACATTTATAAATAATACACATCTTAGAAACTAATTTTACAAACATGAATCTCCATTTGGAAATCAAAACACATATACAAAGGAAAATAATGAATTTTAAGAAGAACTTGGTGTGTGCATCTCTTTAAAGAAATTCTATATAATTAAATTAAAAATAAAAACACTTTTTCACTCAAAAAAATAACTATAATTAATATATAACCATAATAAACACAAAAAATGAGTGTGAACATCGTGAAATCAATTTTTCATAAACTGAAAGGCCAAATGAAAAGTGGAACCTACCTCAAACTCATTGCACTTTTATTATGGAAACCAGACTCTTTACTTTTCTGCTTAAAAACATATGATCCTTCACATATACTAAAAGACATATATCCCCAATGTACTTATTTTCATGGCTATGAATATGTTCAAGGGGTCCTTATATATGTTCTTACACATGCGTATACCCCTTTACACATACACACATATGAATTATATATATATATATAAGAAAATCTAACCATAATATTTATATTCATACTTCTAGGAGTTAATATATATAATGGTGGAGAATATTAATGTATACTCCCACCTATCTATAGACGTATATGTTTCCTTTGATAATGGTCCTTTGAATCCACCTCAACGAGGTCCAAAGTACTCTATAAAAATATGAGAAGCCTGTAAATTAAAAAATATCATTCTAAAAATTGACAAATGTTGAATAATGGAGGAAAATAACCAAAATTATTGGAGAACCAAAATCCATATATGTTCGATGATAGAAATAGCCTCAATAGGACCTATGACCCCTAAACATCGATAACCAACCAATATAACACCTTAAAATGGGTTAGAGTTTAGATGGGCCACACACACCACATGAGGAAGATAAAAGGTGAAATGAAAATGGAGGAAAAAACAAGTTAAGGATGGTGTAACCTTACATAAGCCTATATCACCACCAATTAGAAGAAGAAATGAAGAATAATCAGGAGAGGATAGTGGGGCTAAGGTATGCAGCTGTGGAGATCTCCCTTTGGGATTGGTTCTCTTACATGGTGGAGGGGAAGAAGAAGAAATCCACCTTTTGGTTTTAAAATTTTATTAATAAAAAAACTAATAATGATAATGAAAATATAATTTAAAACATTATTTTCCTATTAAATATTGAGAATTGTGCATGGTTTTTCCATTCAATTGTCTAAACCGTGTGCCCACCATGGGTCCCTCGTAGGGCCTTAGGAGCACCCCACATGTATAGACGGAATGTTATAAAAACAATAAATTGAACATGAAATTTAGATCTATAATAAAATAAAGATGGCTCGTACGGGTTTCTCACACTTTCTAATAACAATTCTCTAACTGTGAACCTATGTTAAAAACTCTAAATTTTAATATTTGAACCCAAACATATAAAATAATCAAAATAGAAGCTACAAATTATTAATATTTCAAGGCTATGATGTGAAAAATATACCCACCATTACATTTTCTACCCCAAGAAGGTCACCCAGTATAGGTGAGGAAACAAACTGAACTAAACTAAAAAGGAACCACTTGAATAAAATTTAAATATTGTAACTCAAATCAAAGAAAACCTCTAAGCTAGTTTTGGAACTAATGAAAACCAACAACCTCAGTGTGACATTTTGAATCGACATGTTACACCTGAAAAACAATAGAGAAAACGACAAGAACAAGAGGCTAATTGTTGGTCTCCCTGCCATTTAGGGGACCATTAAACATGATAGAACCCCCCCCCCCAACATGTGGGACCCAATGAATGAAAATCAAGATAAATATATGATGAAATCTTGAATAATAAGATCCATAAAACATATGCATCACCAAACAAGCACCACTCTAAGATAAAACCATTTGAGGAAGGGGGTAACCACTTAAAAGTGCTTATCCACATGGCACAACCTTGTAAGTTTCATGAAAACAAGGATATTATGATAATAAAAATCAAAAAATCCCAAGGACATAAAACCATAGTTAGGTAAAATAGTAATGGAAACCAATCCAATGTTGGAGACATTATTTTGGATTTGCATCTCCTACACCTATAAACTACCACACTAAGTGAAAATAATCACTTTGAGGCCAATCGATAACTCCCAAATGTCTTGAAATATCTATGAAACCACAGTCAGGTGCCAATAATCCTGAACTAAAAATCTCACTTTTGGTGTCAAAAATGATCACAAAATTAACAATCCTTTAGATAGTGATAATAGGATGGATTAAATGCCAAAAAATACAACAACATAAATAAAATATAGAGTGTTATGAAGAATTAAAATATGAAACTAAAACAGATACTTGTTTGGAACAACTTCCACTGGTTCACACTCCTCGCCATATGGAGAACCACTATGATAAACAAAGTAAATCAAATGATCACCTTCCATGGTATTCCTTATAAGACGTTCCTAGAAAAAATAATCTCACCCATGATTCCTAGATGGAGAAAACGCATGAAAAGTGGATCTTATAACTGATCTATCAATAGTATATCTGGAAAAAAAGGAAACAATTCATTTAAATGGCCCACATTACCCTTCCATACAAGTTAAAATTTTATAGAATCCTCGAGCTTTGGCTATTTCTTCTCATTTACTTCCTCAAGAAAAAGACATGTGAACAAAGTGGTGTTGAAGATCACTCGATACATACCAAATTGAAAAAATGATGGAATGATCATCATCAACTTTTCTAGTTTGGGTTATTCAAATATACCAAGAAAGCTCACATCCTCATAGAAACTGGAGTTCCCAAAAACATGAAGACACTCCCAACTTCCAAAATCCACTCTACATCCAATAAAGGACCCCGATAAATATAGAAAATAGGTAACTATTGAGAAGAGTTCAACTCCACCCATCCACTAGGAGTTTGGGAGGGTCCAATGACTGGAAGAGATTACTTAGAACCGTTCTAGTATTTCTTGGCGGTACAAACTAATCTATGTAAAGTAGAAAAATGAATCAACATTGAACCATAACTTCCCCAATTTACATTTTAAACTAAATATCATGATCATAAACTAACACATTATTAACTGATATCAAAACCAAATCCGATCACAAATTAAAAATACCAAAACAACATAAAAAATCCCTCCTCTTTTAAAAATCACCATTTTTAAATTCACCCATTTCAAAATTCAATTATCCCATTTGAAATTAAAATCTTTTTTGACTTTGAAATCCATACTAATCACTAAATACCATTCTCTGATCCATTTTCCCAATTGAAATCCCCTTGGAAGAAAATGACTATATAGTATATACATTAGGACCCAAAACACAAATTTCACTCTCCCAATAAACCACATATCCCATTAGAAAAATAAGTCCCTTTTTTTAAAATTAAAACCATTTCTTGATGTCATTTAATTTTCAAAAACTATTTTTTCACTTCAAAACCCATTTTTAAAATTTATTTCCTTTTTAAAATCCTCCCACACCAACATAAATCATACAAATAACGTCAATCAAACTAATAACACTCAAGAAGGGAACTAGGGGTGTTGCATGACTTGGACATATGATTTAGAAAACCATTGGACAATGCATGCCAAGACCACTAGTAGTATATTGAACAATGAACTTAGGCTCCACATGGTTCTCAATTACATGTAAGTTCACTATGTGACACTATCCCACTTCCACTATCATCTCCAAAGATACAAAATCTCATCCAAATAACCAAATAGAAACAAGATAACCCAAAATTAAAAATAATCACATGAAACCCAACTACCCAATGAGATTAGGACTCATCACGAGTGGCGGTTATAAGACAACATACCCTGACCAACCTCTTGTGACCCGATAATCTTATCTGCAATCTACCTCACATACCAAATAATACATTATTACTCTACATTTTTTCATGAACCAACCTGGAATAAACTTGAACCTATCATTAGAGTCGGCCCACAACAAGGCCGGAGAGGCTTCCCTGAACCTCATGATCTAGAAACCAGGTCTATGAATCTAAATAATCAATTAGGAGTGGTTTAAGCCTTAAAAAAGACAAATAAACATATAAAAACTGAGCTATTATAATAAACACTATGAGTTGAAATAAATAAAATGGAACATTCCTCCATGTTAAACTATGGGTAACCATAGACAATTGAACAACATTCTCATCATGGAGACTGATTCCAAGATGGATGAAACCTGAGAAGATAAAATAAAAGAAATAGTTATAGGCATGAGTACCAACAATCCATTGGAATGCCCAAATAACGTTTTCCAAAATAATTTACTTTAAATAAAATATTCACTCACTACTATTCTAAAATACAATTTATTAACATAGGTTTTCCATACACTTATTTTTACAACCAAATAAGGGTCAATTTATCTCTCTATTTAAAATAGGTTTTATTTTTTTATGAAAGGTTATTGGGAATTTTTGAAGAAGAGAGGGAAAGTGGTGTGTAAACATTTTTCTCAAGATATTTCTCATGAAACATTTGAAAACAAAAAACACACTTTTACAAAATAAAAATATTCCATATACAAGGAGCCGATGCAATGATGGAATAATGTGGGAAATAGGAAAACATTACTCAAGTAACCGAATGAGATGTGGAACCCAGATTATCCACCACATATAAACATGTGTCCGAGAACATGGAAATACCTATGATTTTAGGGAAAAATTTCAATCATGTCAATCCTGGTCCATTCTATTAGTCTTCCAGATGAAATCAAATAGCCATAATTCATAGGCATACCCTACCTGGACAAACTGAGGGTAAACATCCCCATAGTAAGAATTCCCATACTAAGGGGATAATATATAAATTTTTATCCTAAACTATTATAGTAACTATTATCTAATATTTCAGTATATATTATAGTTTCCCCTGATATTTCTAAAAATGGGGAAAGCTAATAGTGCTCATATAGTCAACAATATACACCTAGAATAAACAGAAACCACCACTCAACATAGCTATATATGAATTACCCATGACTCACCCCATGTAAATGTCCACTTTTTATCCGTCCTTCAATTCACAAGGTACGTCCCATGATAAGGACTTCCCATTCCCTTTAGTATTTATCAAGGTAGAAGAAATTTACCAATGAGAGTTTTCTTAAGAAACCCCATTTTTAAAGGTGTCAATTGGGCCCCACAAAACCTTTGAGTGAAAACCCATTTCCAAAATAATTAAATAGTCTATTGATAAATCCAAAACCATATATAAACCCATTTAATATACCAAAATCTCTATTTGGAAATCAAAAAATATTTACAAAGCACAACTGGGCATTTTAATGAAAACTTATTATGTGAAGGTTAATATATCCATTCCACAGATTTAAATTTAATGAAAAACCACACGATTTCATTGTGAATAATTACTCAAATTAATACATATCCCAAATGAACATAAAACCCAAGTGTTAAAATCAGGCAATCAATGTTTCATAAATTTAATCTCCAAATGCATTGGTGAACCTTCCTCAAACTCAAGGTGCTTTGACAAAAAGAACCTAAATTTTCCTTCTTCTACATACACAAATATGAACCATAAAATATATATAATAAAAATAACCCCAAATCTAAATATTCACATTGTCATGAGTATTTATAAGGGCTTATTTATATAAATTCGTACAGATTAATAATCCTTTTTACAGTTACACATGTTTGAATATTTCATATATATATATATATAAGAGAAACAAGTTCAAATATATATATTCATACTAATGATTAAAGATATATAAAGGGGGTAAATTATATATGTATATGATTACTTATTCATACACCTATTTGTTACCTTTTCAAAAGGCTCCTTGAATCCAACTCAATGAGGTCCAATGTACTCTAGAAAAATATGAGAAACCAAAAAATTAAAAAATCAAAGATTAAAAATAAACACATAATAAATAATGGAGAAAAACTACACAAAATTTATGCTAAACAAACATTGTTAGATAATCTAGGCTAGATCCATCCTTGATGGTTTAAAAGATCGCAAAAAATTAGGGAACAGTAAACAAATTACACAACAATGGGTTAGGGTTTGGATGGGTCACATGCGCCACACGAGAAAGAGAAATGGTGTAATGAAAATGGATGAAAAAAAAGAGTGTAGGAGGGGGAAACCATAACTAAGGTGATCAAAATTAATCATTAGAAATAGTGATGGATAATTGTGGTGGGAGGGGCTGCGTCCAGCAGGGGAGAGCCACCTTCAGGTTGGGTCACAGGGCATGGTGGGGGGGGGGGGGGGGGGGCGAAGAAAACCCATTTTGGGGATACAAAGTTTTATTAATAATAAAACCTATAATAATAATATTATTATTATTATTTAAAAAAAAATTTCTTTCCTTTTTAATGATTGGGAATTGCGCAATGTTTGTTTTCATGGTTTTCCAAATTGTGTTCCACCCATGAACACCTCAATGGTCCCCTACAGAATCATGAATGAGTAGGCCACAGAGTTTGAAAAATTGTTCACCATCCCTACAATTTGACTCATTATAAAACCATAGAAGAATCACATGGGTTGTTAATAGTTTCTACTAACTCTGCGACTACCATGAATCTCTATTAAAACCTAAAAATTTTAACATGTTAACCCATAATAGACTGAACCTAAAATTTGATGCTGAAAACAATGAAATATTTAAAATAATTAATATTTTATGGTCTGGTTGTGACATGATTTACGACACTAAAAATGAAGGATTCATCACACACCCTTGTTGGTTCATATTCTGAAAACTCATAGTATTGAATCAAATCAAAGGCTATAATAAAAGGGTAATCATTCCACTATTTTAATAAAATTGACTCTAACAAAATAACTAATCTCCATTCCTACTATCTGTGTTCTACATCACCCACTAATGATTCAACATCAAGAACGATTAAGGAAATTATTTTTAAATCTAAATAAAATGAGTTATACTCATTAAGGGCCTAGATGTAAGACACCAAGAGTTTATCTTCATCTGATGAAAAATATTTGGACTGCATAAAATTGGATATGTCTTCCAGATCCTATATAAAAGAGAACCAATTGGTGTCTTGTTATGTAGATGAGACTATGTATCCAAAGAGGATTTTTCCATTTCATGGGGCATTCATTTTCCTATTCTATCAATTACGCTTAATTTTTTACTTTTACTTCCCTTAATAATCATGTAGACTAACCTCCTCCATTACATCCATCATTCCATCCTTTCAAATATAGAAATTTTCCTCAGTACCTTATAAAGAAGTATTGTAACCATGTTAGTTAAGAAAATTTCTAATATAAGGGAATATATGTGAGACTCTTGTTCTTGTATACACTCTCTATCCCCCTCCTGATGCATGTGGTTTTATATTAATTTGGAATCCATAAACTAAATATATAGGAGTTCATCCCCAATATGAAAGAGATAACACTGTTTATTGAGTATGTATTTTAATTTCCAGAATATCCCATTAAGTATATATTGAAAAATATGTTACACCATTAAGTGTACCTAATTTAAATAATGTGATTTTTGACCATAGGATATTTTGAGGGTGATCATATTCTGAAAAAAATTACAATACAAAGGGAGTTCACTATTCTGATCCCAAAGATCCCATTGTAACATCATAGAGTTTAAGTTGCACTATCTTGATGTTTAAGCATGTTATTCTTAGGTTCTTATGGAAAAAGGAATGTTTTGGGTGTTTTTATATAAAACCTAGGCTAGGTAATGACTCCATGGGATATTTATGACATAAATATGTCTTTGGAAATAAATGTGTCATAGGGAGAAATCTATGAAACAGTTTACAACATAAGAACCTTTATGCCAAAAACCATATATGTTGTCATAAATATGTCACCCAGGATAAAATAAGAAAATACAACATATTTTTAGCCTTTCTGAATTATGGTGACTTTAAATAATAAATCCATTATTTATGATTTAAAACCATTATGCCCAATAGGTTTCAATCTCCACTCTCATAACTCCTCCATAATTCATTATAAACACTTCCCTTGAACCTCACCTCTTCTTCCAAATGATTTTAGGTGTCTCTTATCAATTCATATTGCTTCATTCGATGATCGATCAATGTGGTGGTTGTGTAATTCCTATATCTAGTATGCAGACTTTATGCTTCTTCATTTATATTGTTGTGATTGTGGCATTGGGCAACGATTTTCAATTTGATGATCATTTAATGATGATTAGTGTTTTATCCTTCTAGATCTAGTCTGCGATCTTATCCTCTTGGATTGTTCTTGAATTAGTTGTGGTGAAACATGCATGGTTTTTATGGTATGTGCAACCTAATCTTATCCATCACCTATTTGTTAATGGGATTTAATTCTGAGAAATGGGAATCACTATTAGATTCTATTTTGTTATCTCTGCATTCCTTCTGGTAATGGTGGATTTTATTTCTAGTTGTGTTTTTCCCAAGTATCAGGTAGGTGGATTCCTCTCTATCCTACATTGGATGAACCGTATTGCTCTTATTTTATAATTTTTTTAATAAATTAATTGGAAGGATTAATTTCTAGACATAAATGACTTTGTTAAAAAAAAGGGTTTCCATGGTTTTCAGAAAACAAAATTGGTTATTTTCAATTCATTATAGATGGTTTTAGAAATGTATTTTTATAGATTGTTTTTGTGGAATAAGGATTTATGATTTTTCTTTAATAAATTTTAACCCTTTAAAATGATTTGAGAAATGAAACACATAGGATGTTTTGGGTAGTTAGGTGGAAGTTTTATCTTAGGGTCATCATCTATTTTATTATCATGTGGTTCACCCATGGTGTGTTCTATGGCTACATAGTCCTTTTATTTAAGGAGATTTCATTTTACATATTTTGGCTGTTCACTCATGTGGTGTACCTCTACAATTATGGACTCTGTTCTAAGTACTTGGTTGTGCAATAGTCATTGATTGTTGTAACACCTCAAGCTTCCATGGTACGTTTCCCTTTGAATAATGTGGTGGCTTGTGTTGTATGCAACTTGGAGTTTTAACACACCACAACCAATCAAACTAGACATTATGAATGGTAATACCCAATTTTTGAAATTTTATAAATATTAATTTTCAAAATGGACTTTATTTTTTAATTCATAATATCAAAATTTTCTTAGGATGAATTTTTGGAATTTTTCTGAAAACATTCAATTTTTGATGAATAGTGAAAAACACTGCATTATTGTTTAAAACCGACTTTTTTTAAGTAATTAGTTAATTTATTTTAATTTTTTTAGGTAAAAATAGATACATAATACCTCTATATGTTCAATGTAATTCATTGGAGTCATTTTATAATAATTTTAGATATATAAAATTTATTGAACTTTTTAACGTCTTTTACCCACCTTCTAAGAGCATTTTCAAATTTAAATAAAACATAATTTTACCACTTTGGTGAGTATAATTTCAAAAATTAAATAGACATGGTTGAAATTAGTAAGTAAAATGTGGTTAAATAAGATGAAAATAATTTTTGGTGAATAGTAACTTTTGACTTTTATTTACCACGTTTAAAAGTAAATATTTTAATTAAGATTAAAATGATATTATAATTACCCTAAACATGTCCAAATTATATTTGATAAGAGTAATTCGACCCAAAAAAACCATAGGAATAAAATATGATCCTTTTAGGTTCACTTGGATTATATTATGATATTTATTTGTATTTTATTTAGAGAAGAGTTAAAGAGTTAAATTCAAAGTTTAATAGCTAAACCATTTTTAATATACGGTTACACACAAGATAAATTCGACAATAAATATGAATTATAAATATTAAAATATTTGATACATAATTTTATTTTATTTATAATTTTTATACATTAAATAATTTAATTTATTTATGACATAATTTTGATGCAATAATTACCTTAATAATGAAATATAAAAATAATTGATATTATAAATATCCAAATAAATGTAAATTGAGAGTTATAATGAATTCCAGTAGTGTTATAGGATAAAATTAAATTTTAGTGTTTATTGAGTAAATTTAATTTTATGTCATAATGTTTTTATGGCTTTCAAAAAAATAAAATACTAAATAGTGTCAAAATTGACATAATTGAGTTTTTAAAACAAATAATATATTATTAATTGATATAATATTCCTAAAAATCTAATGTTCTTCCAAAGGACTTAGATAAGGTTATATATATTAATACCAAACCTATTGGGGTTCTCTTGGCTTGTTATTGTATGTTTATTAACCATATAATATAAAAATAAACAGAGACATGGTAAATGTGAAACTATTTAACTAAGAGTTTAATCCAGAACATAAGGTTAATATGGTGACCTAAACCTATCTAAAACGTATTGGTTGAGGGTAATTTCACCCATCCCCATAATATCCCTTAAATATATCATTTTGGAGCCTTTATAAACCGAAAATAGTTTTACTACAAAATAATATTTCAAGCATTTCCTAAAGTGACCATCACCTCTCTTATAAAAGGGTACTTCCCCTTCTCTTAATTTCATAGATCCAATGTCATTTGGCTCGGTCAAACCCTTTCCAAATATCCTCCAAACTATCCCCCTTCAACCTATAGGACTTACTTTGTTCATCAACCCGACCTAGAGAGCCCTTCCGAACAACTCAAAAGTAAACACCCGAAGAAGAGGTAATAATTTCACCACCCTCTTTCATGTTCTTTTCTTCTTTCACTTCCTATTTCTCTTTGTTGTTTCAAAAACAAAATAATAACTCCATTAAAATATATATAATTTTATTTTATTATTAATATGGAACATTCATATTCATTATTATATCCATCCTATAAATGACAAAGTCACCATACGTGTGTTTGAATGGATGACCATCTTTATGTCGTGGTGTAGTTTTTTATTCAAACACTTCATTATTTGGATGGGTATAAAAATTAGTACATCTATTGTAAATAATAAATATGACATTTCAATGATTCTTTATATATTATATGTCATCCAATTACATATGATCTCACCAACTATATATTGATATTGTCACTCGTGCGGACGTACAGATTACCGTCTCCACAAACGCGATGAGATTCATTCCCCATCGTAATCATTCGAGAATAATTTTCATTTTGTGGTTAAAAATAAGGCTTATGAACATAATATAATTCTGTATATGAATTAAATACATCCTATCCATAAAACAATTGTCTTATGAATCCAATCATATAGAGGAAAATGAATCATTTTGCACCCAAAACGATGATACTAATAAAATATTATTAACAATGAAATATATTGGGATCATATATGATATTATATTTATGTATATAGATCATTTATAATTTAATAAAAATGTTGTAAATATTATATCAGAGGATAACATACCATCGAATAAGGAAAAATACAAGTTAAGGGTTAATTCTACAATCTCTTAACTTATCTGAGGTTGTTATTATGTAAGAATCTACTGGGACCTCTTTATCATCCACATCCATGTTTTCATAAAAATTTAATTCAAAAACATTATTATTATTTACTAGAGTATGGGTTAAATTTAGTTATACCCTTATATGAACTCATATGTTTTGAAAGGAATCTTTCCGTCATTTTCCAAACAAGGTACTTTATGACCTTCTTGACAAAATTAAGGTAAGAATGTCTTTTTTTACTTATATGGTGGGTGCAGCTATTTTCCACCATTATAACATCGTCAAAGCATCCCATAAAAGATTAAAAAATATTTTCAAAATAAATGTATTTTTTTATAATTATATGACTTTTAAATGATTTCAAAATATAAAAAGATATTTCACTACAAAAAGTTTTGATTTCAACTATGTCAACATCCTGTAATGTATTTTATGCTTGTTTGAAGTTGATTTATTATGATACAAATCATCCATATTGTACTGAATGTTTTGTGATATGTTTGACTGTAGATGTGAAATTTTTACACTAGTCATGGATTATGGATAATGTATTGACCTTTTGTATGCTAGTTTTAATATAAATGTTTATGTTATGTTTAAGCCTTTTAATATGAGGAATTAATTAGACATAGTAAGTGAGAGGTGGAGCCCGCTATAGCTCCTTGATGCATCAGTAGTTCTTAAGAGACAAACTAGTGTCTTGGCAAAAGGTCTTGATAATATCTTATTTTTAGTCTTGGCCCGAGTCCTTGACTATATAGTTATGAAGTCTGGCATTATGCACTCCAACATTATGAAATTCCCTATTGATATTACATGTGATTATTCGACTAGTAGAATATCCATGTGAATAAGTAAATGGAATTATTTGATTTATCTTTTCTATATTATGATAATGTTTATATTTAAAAGGCTTGGGTTTTGGTCTTATACGTTTGATTAAATGTTTATTCTTATTATTGAATGTTTCTACTATATTTTTATCCTTAAAAAGAATCTGAGCTCACCCCTTTCTATGTTTTATTTTTCCTAGGATGTGAAGAAGTATATTATGACTGACCTGTTGGGATAGTCTAAGGGATGAATGTTGTAAATGGAGAAATTTTTTTTGTTATTTTTTATTTTATAATTTAATATAAAACTTATTAATGTATCTAGTACTACCAAGGCTACTAAAAAGATCAGTCTTTCAGGATTTTGATTCCCAGTGATCAAGAAAATGTTCTGTAGTAATGCACCCACTCTGGGTAACAAGGGGTGGGGCATTACAGTTGGCATTAGATGAATTTTAGTATGAACCCTAGAAACTATATTTAGGTAAACTCTTATTAGAGAACATTACCCTAAGATAGACTTTGAGGATTGGTATAGAAGAACTTCCTAGAACATTTGGTAACGTAGAGATTCTATGTATTTTCCCAGCAATACATCCCTATATGGATACGAGCAGGTAGGGGAGGCTCTGTCATAGATGTACCTTGGAGTGACTACTCTGAAAAAGAGTCTCAGGCTTGACCCGGGGTATCCCGGTACACGACAAAGGGCCTTGCTTCACCCTTGGTTAGTACACTCCAGGGGGATATTCTTAGGATAATTCCCATTTTCTTTACAAATCATTATGAATGATTTATGAGTATATACCTCCTAAAAGAAAACATTTTTTTATTATGGATTATATATATATATATTATTCAATTTATGTTATGTGTTTTACACATTTGGAATTATGTATTGCGATTTATAAACTAATCTAATGTATTCCATTGTTTAGAAATGGCTTCTAGTGGAAGGAATGGAAATCATATCAATGGACATAATTCATGTTGGGATTTACCTCCTACAAAAAATACTTATTGTGAAGTTGGTGATGCAACTGGTGCGGATCAGCTTATCACCATTATGGGATAACTCACTGAGGTTATGAATAATAACCATACCTCTACGGAGCACCCTGATCAAAAATGTGGAGGATCAATGTTAGATCGCTTCATGAGGAAAAAACCACCAACATTAAATGGGAGTACAAATCCATTAGTAGATGCGCAATGGATAAGTTCCTTATAGAAAATATTTCATGAATTGGGGAGTAGTGAAAGGGAAAAAAGTTATTAGAGAATTTTATCACCTCACGGGAGATGCAGATCAATGGTGGTCATTAATCCAAATCACAAAGGAAGATGAAGAAGTATCTAACATGGAATGGAGGGATTTTAAAGATATTTTCATAGAAAAATAATTTCTTCATGACCATAGAGTGGATATGGAAAGACAATTTCGGAGTCTGAGGCCAAATGAGGATGAGAATGTCATGAAGTATGAGGCTAACATTACATGGTTATCTAGGAAGGTAGAAGATTATATATGTAACCCAATGAGTAAGATTGATCGACTCCTTGATGGGTTAAAACCATTTCTCTGTCGAGCATTATTCTCTCAATATTTCTCATCTTATTAAGATATGGTCTCATGTGCTATTAATATTGAAAATGATTTCTCTAAGTCTTATGAATTAAAATCAAAGAAAGAGAAGAAGAGATTTGATGATCACTCTTGATATGGAAGTAATGGGATTAAAGGAAAGGTTTAATATCCATCTTGTGGTAAATGTGGGAAGAAACACACAAATACTTTCCTGAAGGTAATGGTAGTCTATTACAAGTGTGGTGAAAAAGGCCGCCAAGATCATGATTGCAAAGGAAATAAAAATTCTATCAATGTTGAATGCTACAATTGTAGAGAAAGGGAAATTATGTAAATGAATGTTCTAAGAATCAAGAAAAATTACCTCAGAAAAGGACAATCGAGCAAGTCCAAGCTTATGAGATCACTACTACTGAGGTTGAAGCTCAGAAAGACATGTTGGTGGGTAATTTAATGGTTTCCTCAAGTTCAGCCAATGTTTTATTTGATTCTGGATCATCACGTTGTTTCATATATTCTCAGTTTTCTAAGAAAATTAGATATTTTTAATTTTACTAAACAAGGGAGTTGTCAGTCAAAACCTCTAAGTGAAGTATCATCGCAACAAAGTTTTGTGAATCAGTTCCCATTAGGGAATATAAATGTTGTTTATCTGCCGATCATTTCGTCATACCCGTGATTGAATTTGTTATAATCTTCTGAATGGATTTGATTTATGACCATGATGAAAAAATTTATTGAAATAAGAAGAAGGTTATAATTTTTGATGATGATAAGAAGTAACTTTTATTTAGAGCAGAAACTTCACCATCTGATTCTTATCTAGATCCACCCCCAGTAACTCTACTAACTTCAATTATCGGGGAGGAATAGAATGAAATAATTATGGGTGTGGAAAAGAATGATTGAATATAGGATGTACCTATTGTGCAAAAATATGTTGATGTGTTTCTAGAGGATATACCTGGACATCCTCGAAAACGAAAAATTGAGTTTTCCATTGATTTAATTCCTTGTTCGAGGCCTATATCAAATACCCCTTATAGAATGGCCACTAGGGAATTAGTGGAACTAAAGAAACAACTATATGAATCGAGTAATAAGGGATTTATTCACCCTAGTGTTTCTCCATGGGGAGCCCATATCCTTTTTGTTTAAAAGAAAGAAAGATCTATGAGGTTGTGTATTGACTACAGGGAGATCAATGTTATAACAATAAAGAACAAGTATCCCATACCTCGCATTGATGATTTATTCGACCAAATTCATGGAGCTCAATATTTTTCAAAAATTGACCTTCGATATGGTTATCTTCAGTTGTGTGTGAAGAAGGAAGACATTTTGTAAACAACATTTCAAACCAGGTACGTGCATTAAGAGTTTACCATAATGCCTTTTAGATTGACTAATTCACCCTTTTTCTTCATGGATTTAATTAATAAGGTTTTTATGCAATATCTTTTTGAGTTTTTAGTTTTATTTATTGATAATATCCCTGAATAGTCAAAAATCTACAAATATCATGAAAATCACTTGCGCACTATTCTAAAAACCCTTAGAAGAAATGAAATATATGGGAAGATTAGCAAGTGTGAATTCTGTCTTCAAGATATTTCTTTTCTTGTACATATTGTCTCAAAAGATGGAAGCTCTATTGATCCTTCAAAGACTAAGGAAATCCATGAATTTCCAGCACTGAAAAATATAACATAGTTATGTAGTTTTATTGGTTTAGTAGGTTATTATCGATGTTTTTCCCAGAATTTTTCCCAGTTGGCTAACCCATTAACCAAAATCACAGGTAAAGGGGTTAAATTTGTTTGGACAAAAGTGTGTGAAGAATGTTTTGATGAACTAAAGAGAAGATTATTCAATGATCCTATCTTGACTCTACCAAAAAGGAAAGATGAGTTTGTTATTTATAGTGATGCTTCAATGAAAGGACTTGGTTGTATCCTTATGAAAAATGATAGACTTATTACCTATGCATTAGTACAACAAAAAACTCATGAGAAAAACTAACCCACTCCAGATCTTGAGTTAGTAGCAATAATCTTTGCTTTGATGATATGGAGACACTATCACTATGGTGAAAAATGTGAGATTTATACTACTCACAAGAGTTTGAAGTATATATTCTCATAAAAAGAACTCAACATGAGGAAAAGGAGATGGCTTGAACTACTCAATGATTATGATTGCATAATACAGTGCCACCCGAGGAAGGAAAATGAGGTGGAAGATGATTTCAGAAGAAAGGATCATGGAGTTTTGAACAAGATGAGAGCTGAAAGGGATCCTATTTTCATGGATCTAGTAAATATAGATATGGGAATAAAAATTGAATGTGAAAAATAAATACTTTTTAAAATGATTTCCAAACCATCATTACTAGAAAGGATAATAAGATCCCAAACTAAGGATCATGAGTTTCAAAAAAGATTAAAGGTGTAAATGAAGGGAGATTGAGTGACTTCGTATATGAAGATGGAATTTTGAAATTTGGGAATAGGGTTTTGGTTTCCGATATACCTAATCTAAATTGGGATTGTTGGATGATACTCATATCTTCAATTTCTCTATATAACTTGAGAGCACCATGATGTATAGAGATTTGAAGGAACATTTTTTTGGGACAACATGTAGAGGGAGATTTCTGATTTTGAGTCAAGATGTATGGTTTGTGAACAAGTTGAAGCTAGAAGGCAACAGCCTGGAGGAGTCACGCAACCTCTTCCTATACCTGAGTGAAAATGAGATAATATTACGATGGAATTTTTCATGGGGAAACCATAGACTCTTAGAAGGAATGATGCCAAATGGGTTATTATTGATCATCTTACCAAGTCATCACATTTTCTTCGTATAAGAGAAGATTTACCACTTGAATGTCTAGAAAGACTATATATTTATGAAGTTTTAAGACTCCATGGTGTACCCCTATTGATTGTTTCTTATCGTGATCCATGTTTTACATCAAGTTTTTAGAAAAGTCTTCAGAAGGCCTTGGATACAGAACATCATTTGAGCATTGCCTACCACCCTCAAACCGATGGACATTCAGAGTATACTATTCAAACCTTATAAGACATGTTGATATCTTTCTCACATGACTTTCAAGGTATGTGGGATCAATATTTACCTATAGTAGAATTTTCCCATTACAATAGCTTTCTTTGAAGTATTCAGTTGAAAACATATGAAGCGTTATATGGAAAGAGAAGTCGCACACCAACTTGTTGGGATGATGTTGGTGAAAGAAAACTCATAGGCCTAGAACTTGTTGAGGAAACAATGAAAAATGTTAAGATTATCCAAACCCATATCAAATCAGCTCAAAGTAGGAAAAATATCTATGTCGATAATCGAATGAATGATTTGGAATTTCAAGTAGGAGATCATGTTTTCATGAAGGTATCTTCCTGGAAGGTTTTTATATGATTCGGTAATAAGGGTAAATTGAGTCCCTGATACATCAGAACTTTCGAAATTCTAGAATGAATTGGAGTTGTGGCTTATCGTTTGACAATACCTCCAAGTCTCTCCAAAGATCATGATGTGTTTCACGTATCTTTATTGAGAAAATATATGCCTGACCCAACACATGTAGTCACCTATTAAAATATGGAACTGGAACCTAATCTTTCTTATTGTGAAGAGCCTATCAAGATTCTTGATACCAGAGAGAATGTGATGAGAAACCAGATGACTCATCTGGTAAAAGTTCTATGGAGAAACCATAAGATAGAAGAGGCAACATGGGAACCAATGGATATTATGATGAAGAACCACCCAAATATTTTTATGCAGTAATATTATAAAAATGTAAAGGAAAATTTTATTTTGAGGAAGGGATAATTTTACACCCCAAGCCTCAATAGTATATTTCCCTTTGAATAATGTGGTAGTTTGCGTTGTATGCAACGTGGAGTTTTTACACACCAAGACCAATCAAACTAGCCATAATGAATAGTAAGACACACTTTTTGAAATTTTATAAATTTTATTTTTCAAAAAGTACATCATTTTGGAATTCAGAATATCAAAATTAGCTTAGGGTTAATTTTTGGTATTTTCTGAAAACTTTCAATCTTTGATGAATAGTGGAAAACATTGCATTGTTGTTTAAAACCGACTTTTTATTTAAGTAATTTGTTATTTTATTTTAATTTAATTTAGGTCAAAATAGATACATATTACCTATATGTGTTCAATGTAATTAATTGGCGTCATTTTATAATTAGTTTACATATATAAAACTTCATTGAACTTTTTACCGTATTTTACTAACCTTTTAGGAGAATTTTCAAATTTGCATAAAACCTAATTTTACGGCTTCTGTGAGTTGAATTTCAAAACACAGAGAGACATGGTTGAAATTAGTAAGTAAAATGTTGTTCAATAATAAGAAAATAATTTTTTGTGAATAGTAACTTTTGACTTTTATTTACCATGGTTAAAATTAAATAGGGTAATTAACTGTAAAAATGATATTATAATTACCCTAACACTTATACTAATTCTATTAGATAGGTGTAACTCGACAAAAACAACATTAGGAAAAAAATTATCCTCTGTGTTCCACTTGGATTAGATTAGGAAATTTATTATTATTTTATTTAAAGAATTAATAGTGTTAAATTCGACGTTTAATAACTAAACAATTATTAATATAGGGATAATAACAATATAAATTCAACTATAAATATTAATTAGAAATATAAAATGTTTTCCTACATACTGGTATTTTATTTATAATTTTTAGACATTAAATAATTTTATTTATTTATGACACAATGATGATGCAGTAATTACCTTAATAATGAAATATTAAAATAATTGAAATTATAAATATCAAAATAAATGTAAATTGAGACTTCTGATAAATTGCACTATTTTTATTGGACAATATGACATGTTAATGTTGATTAAATAAATTTTATTTTAAGTGATAATTTTTCTATGGTTTTCAAAAAATCATATACTAAATAGTGTCAAAATTAACATAATTGAGTTTTTAAATCAAATAATATATTATTAATTGATAAAATATTCTTAAAAATATAAGGCTTTTAAAAAGGCCTTTTATAAGTTTTTATATATAAATAATGAACCACTTGGGTTTTTTTTGGATTATTATAGTTTTTTTATCAACCATATAATATAAAAATACAAAGAGACATGGTAATTGTCAAACTATTTAACTCAGAGTTAAATCTAAAAGATAAGGCTAATATGGTGACCTTAACCTATCTAAAACCAATTGGTTGAAAATTTTTCATCCCATTTCCACCTTATCCAAGAAATAAATCTTTTTGAGCCATTAGAAACCAAAAATGATTTTATTGTAAAATAATATTTCAATATTTTCCTAATGTAACCCTCACCTTTCTTATAAAAGGGTACTTCCCCTTCTCTTAATTTCACACCTCCAAATCCATTTGGAACTTCCAAAACCTACCCAAATATCCTCTAAACTACCCCCCCTTCAACTGAGAGGCCTTACATTGATCAAAAAGCCAACCTATGTAGCCCTTTGGATCAACTCAAAAGGAAACACCCGAAAGAAGATGTAATAATTTCACCAACCTCTTTTAAGTTTTTTCTTCTTCTAGTTCCCATTTATCTGTTTTTTCATGCCAAAATAATAACTACAGTACCTTTTACATACTTTTATGTTATTAAAAATATGGTACTACCATATTTGTTATTCTATCCATCCTATAAATGAGAATGTCACCATAAGTGCATAAGTACGGCTTACCAACTCCACATCGTGGTGTAGTTTGTTATTCTATCACTTTATTATTTGGATGGGTATAATAACGAGCATAACTAAGGTAAATAATAAATATAACATGCTAATGATTCTCTATATATGATATACCATCAAATTACATATGATTTCACCATCAATATAATGATATTGTCGCTCATGTATACGTATAGATTACTGTCTCCATGAAAGCGAAGTGATTCATTCCCCAACATAATCATTCAAGAATAATTTTAATTTTATGATTAAAAATAATTTTTCTGAACATAATATCATTCTTGATATGAATCAAATACATACTATCCATAATAAACATGGATTATGTAACCAATTATATAGAAGAAAACAAATCAGTTAACACCTAAAACGATGATACTACTGAAATATTATTAACACAGAAATATTATTAACAAATAAATATTATGCAAGAGTTTAACATACCATCTACTCAAGAAAAGTAAATGTTAAGGGTTAATTCTACAATCTATTTACTTATCTAAGAATCTTAATATGTAAGTATCTATTGGGACCTCTTTATCATCTACATCCATGTTTTCTTTAAAATGTAATTCAAAACATTTTTACTATTTAATTGACTATGGGTTAAAGTCATTTATACCCTTATTTGACCACATATTTTTTGAAAGGAATATTTGTGTTGTTTTTTAAACAACATACTTTATGACCTTCTTGACAAAATTAAGGTAAGAATGTCCTTTTTTAACTTATATGGTGGGTGTGGCTATTTTCCGCTGTTATAACATCGTCAAAGCATCTAATAAAATATTATAATAATATTTTCAAAATATATGTTTTCATTTACAATTATATGAATTTTAAATGATTTCAAAATAAAAAAAATGATTTCTCTTAAAAAATATTTGATTTCATCTATGTCAGCATCCTTTGATGGATTTTAAGCTTGTTTGAAGTTGATTTATATTGAAAAAAAATCTTCCATATTGTATTCAAGGTTTTGTGATATGTTGGACTATGGATGTGTTATTTTTACACTATTTATGGTTTCAGTATAATGTATTGGCATTTAATAGGCTCGTTTTAACACGAATATATATGTTATGTTTAAAACTTTTTATATGAGGAATGCATTGCACTTAATATGTGATGGGTGGAGCATGCTATAGCTCCTCGACGCGTTAGTAGGTCTCACGAGACAAACTAGTGTCTTGGAATAAGTCCTTGACAATAGATTATTTTGAGTCTTGGCACAAGACCTTGACTATGTGGTTATGATGTTTTTAATTATGCATTCCAACATTAAGAAACTGGCTATTGATATTAAATGTGATTATTCGACTAACAGAATATCCATGTGACTATGTAAATGGAATTATTTGATTTATCATTGCCATATTATGATGAATATTATTTTTAAAAGGCTTGTGTTTTAGTCTTATTCATTGCCTTAAATATATATTCTTATTTTTAAATGTTTCCACTATATTGTTGTCCTTACTGAGCTTCTGATCTCACCCCATTCTATGTTTTATTATTCCCAGGATGCGAAGATGTATTTTATGACTCACATTCAAGGATAATATAAGGGATGAATGGGGTCAATAGAGAAAATGATGTAGTTGTTTTTCAATTTATAATGTAATTTAAATCTTATAAATGTATCTAGTACATCCAAGGATACTAAACTGATCAGTCTTTCATGATTTTGATCCCTTGTGATCATACAATTGTTATGTAATAATGCACCGAATCTGGGTAAGTGGGGTCATGGAATTAAAATTGTGGTATGAGTGTTCTTCCAGCAATACCTATTATGATACTTAGACATTTTACCATTTTTCTTGGATCATAATATTTTTTATTTTGATAAATGTTATGGAAATTATTATTTGAAACTATTTTAACATCTTCTGATATAAAAAATATATACATCTTATGAACCCATGTTTTATTTAAATTAATATTCAAGGATTATTTATAGAGAGACTTGATATCGAAAACCTGGGTGGGATCATACTAGATTGTTTAGTTCCCACCCAAGACATCCCTTTTAAGTTGGTAGACATGGTAAAGTATTTGATGTAGGGAATGAAAATTCATTATAGTGAGGTGGAAATGCTTCTATCTACTAGGTTTGGGTATATGGTGGTGAGAATGTTGGAGTTTCCCATATATCATAGGAGTATTTTTCTTATATTTTGGTTTTCTTTTGGTTTTTTTAAACCTATACCATTATCTATATTTCAATTCCAATCAATACCATTGATTTTTTTTAGTTATGGAATATATTTATTCTTGTTTTTCTTCCACTATATTTGTTATATTTGTATGTATGTTAGGTATATTATTTTGGTTGGGTGAAATAAATCAATCTATTTTTTTATTTATTCCCATATGGTAGCCTTCTACCCATGGGGATTTGGAATGCCCTTTGGGCATATGGGTGATCATTTCAGGTGCTAGTTTCTGAGGTAACACATGTCAGTTTTTTATATCCATCATTCCCATAAATATCATTTTGTGGTCCTCACTCTTGAGTACTAATTAATTGGTGAAAAAATAATTTCATGATACTAGATATAATCTTTCATCCATGTTCTTTACATCAATCCCTCTCACACTATATTGATTTTACCAATATGTACTCATGAATCCAATCTTTCTTCAAATACTTCATTATACTCTAATGGAGACCTCCTGTTAGAGGAATCATTATGGTCTAAATTAAAATATATCATGACACTACATTTTTATGAGATCTTATCTTAATATTGGCATGATCTTAAAATTGAAAAATTACTCTATTAATGGTTGGCATAGTGATTCACTTTTGTGTGTCTTCATACACTCGCATCATCCAGAACAAGCACACAACCATTACAAACTATTCATTATATACTCTATAGTGGGGATATTTTTCTTCCATCTACTAACTATATAAATTTATATAAAACTAGAATGGGATATAGGGTTTATAGGTAATGTATCTATTGGTATGAATTATTATCACCACAAATTCGAATTAAATCATATACGAATGATGTTTGTAAATGATTCTTCAATTACATGTCATCATTATATTTAGAAGTTCATCTTGAATGAATAGAAATATATCTTTATAACCCAATATATTAACAAGTTCATATGTCTTCATCTCTAACCCTATACTACATATATTTACTAAAAATGGATGGAATTTAGAGTGGAAATAAATGATGGGATTCTGGAAAAAGATATAAAACGGTGGCACTTCTAAAAAACATACAAATTGATTTAGACCAAAAAATGAACATAATTCCCAACCTCAACTAATTTATCGCAAAGAATAATATATTTTTGGAAATACATCGATTAATATTTTTATCACTTCTCTATAATCTAGTTTTGTATGGGATTGTTTTCATTCCCATGTCTAATTCCCTCACATGTATTGTCTACCGAGAAAGAAACATTGCTGTAAAACTAGCTAATTAGGGGTTCTGTATTGCTTTTAGAATAATTTAGTACCCCCTCTGTATACAATACTTTGTTCTATATTATTCAGTTTGAACCATGATTTATGTGTTTTTAACAGACTGAGTAGTTATTTGGCCTTTATAACCTTGTATTTAATCCATGAGGTGATAAATTCCCATTAAAATTATAATTTATGAGAATGACCATGTATATATGGAATTATTTCTCCAATTTCTCCCCAAGTACTAACATCTATACCATTTCAAGAAGGGGATCTCACAAGAACCTTTTTAGAAATTATATACTTGGATGAACACATTACATATGTAACTATGTTTAGAAATTAATTTATTATTATAGATATCCAAGATACCAATTCCCACTTCCATATATATATATATATATATTAATAGAATCATTTTGTCTCTTTTAAATAGTGGTTGTTCTTCTTTGAGAATATTTCATTATCATTATAGATAGTGAAAAAAACATCTAAAATCCCCTTAGTGTTTAACAACTTTTGAATCCATCTCAAAATCATTATATATATAGATAACCAAAATATTACACACCCATACATCCAAAAATTTTTCATGGGTTTGATACCCTATTGAAGAAACTATCACATCCTCTTAAAAATGAATAAGGAGCATAATATGATACAACAATATAATAATGTTGGTTTGAGGGAATATTTTTGTTTATTTATTGATATTTAAGAATTATACAAACTGTATATCTTCCTAGAATATTTTTTATAAGTAAATTGATATTTTTATAAGATTTTTACTTTTTCTTGTCAGGATGTTATCCTAAACTACAAAAATAATAAGTTACGTGATGGATGAAGTTATTGAAACATTATTGAAAAAATTTAATCAATAAATTATGAGCCTTTATATAAAAGAATTTTTTCATGGTATTTACTTCATGAGATTTTATAGTGCATATTTATTAGATAGAATAATGTGATAAAATTGGCATCTAAATTGTTAGTAATAACTTTTCTCCTTAATATAGAATTTGATACATTGAAGAGAAAAACCACGTGATTATTACTTTTTAATAAATAAAAAATAATTAATGAGTTGTAATTTAAATAATGAAGAATAATATTAGAGAAATGGTTAAATAATGGAAATTTATTGTGGTGAATATAATTACACAATGAATGTGAATACCTTTGTGTACATTCACGTACATAGGACCACTTACATCAAGTATTAACAAAAAATATGTCCAACCATTAATGTGGATCCACATATATAAAGGAGAAGTACTTAATTTTCATATAACTTTCCCCTGGAATTCATATAATTCTAATTAGATTTGGATTATTTTTCTAATGAACAAATAAACATTTTTTGTGGAATTTTTTTCTTAAAAAACATTCATCTCCTCAATTTTATGATTATAAAATAGTTCATAGTATATTCATAGGAAATGTAGTTTTTACACATAAATAAATTTATTAGGAATTTATAACACCCAAATATTTAATGAAAATACAATTTTTTAATTTTATATAATAATATTCATAGATTTTAAATAGTGGATCAGTGACATGTGTTATAACTTAAAACCCAAAAGTTAATATCTCATGTATGGTATTTAATATTTTCTACTCTAGACTAACCATAAATGTCCAATGGTGACTGGTGATTCATGATTTTAACGATAAATGGGACTAGAAGTCTAACAATTGTGATGAAAGAGATTTTTCACAAAGGGTGAGAGTTTAACACTATAAAATCCATGGGATTAGTGACATAAATGTAGAACTTATACATATAACTCCAAATAAAACCCCACCTTTTATAGGTGAATAACTAAAATATAATAAGATGTTTCAACCATGTTGGTGTGCCTTCCATATATAAAATACATGGTACTTATTCTTATATAACCTAGAATTTTGAATTATATTTAAAACGTACAAACAAATAATATAAAATATTAATAGTTCAGGGATATTATAAGGTATATATAATTTGTGAATCTATATAAAAAGTTTATACTTGAGTATAACTACTATTAATGTGCATATATTTTATGAGTTTTAGATCCCATGAACTATATATAAATTTTTTATTCATTCAAAAAAATTCATTAACGAAAATTATTACATGTTCATAAGTGTTTATAATAATTGGATACTTTCATGTAAGCCCCACAATCATTATTTTTGAGTGATCCCTTATTAAATAGAATTCTATCACTTCTAGAAATTATTATAAAAGTGGTTTAATATACCATTTTATAAATAATATCAAATATATTCTCTTAAAGTATTCCATTATTAAGGATATACACCTTTATGGAGTTCATTTGTTTAGAGTAAACCCCTATGATGCTTTTTCAAAATAGGTAGATATTATCTGTATTCCAGAACTAATTAGTAACCAACAAGATCACATTATTTAATGCCCAATTCATTTTGGGATACAAATTCAAATCACCTAACTATAACACTCACACTCATTCGCTAATCTATGTTATACTTTCTCATTCTATGTTTTATAATCTCATCTGATATGACCACATCAATGTAATCCCAACACATTAACATAGTTAATATACCAGATCCTAATTCAGATATAACCCTGTAAAAGTTGTACTATGTTCCCATTGGTCTATAACTTCATTAAAAAATGTTACATAAGATTACACTCTTTCATAATCCCCATAAAGTACCCATACTTTCCACGCATCAGTAATATCAATGGGCGATTTCATGTGTTATCATAACTTAAGTCCTATATGTGGTCCTCATCGTATAATATTAAGATACATGGAATAATTATCTTACTCAAATGAACCTAAAATTTATATATAATTCCATAATATATATCCTAGAATACAATGTATTATTATTTCACTAAGAAACCTAACAGTTAAAGAATACAATCTTTCTAACACTATATAAAATTCTATCATAGGCCATTATTTTATTTATTTAAATGGATGTTTTATCTTTTATATCAACTGAAATTTTTATGTATCAATTATCATGGATTACTGTTACTAAATTTCATTTTTATTTAAAATAATATGTATAATACTATGGATTTTGATTTTCCTAATTGAGATATGTCGAAATCATTTTTTATGATGAATATCAACACCATTATAACTCACCAAATTTTTTTATTTCTGGAATAATGAAAATTTGTATCTTAAACCGTTATTACTTATAGGAGGACCCTAAAAAATAATGTAAAAACTTATTATTTTGTAGATTAAACTGAACTCTATCATAAAGAATCATGTCATAATGAATGAAAATAAACATCAGTGTAACATTAAATCCTTCTTAGAAAGCCCAAAACACTAGTATAACCATTAATAATTCTTATATGACCCTAAACTCTAGAATACCATTCTCATATTCCTGGATGATGATACATTATAATGTATCCTTTAATCCTTAATAAATCTAGTAATATTTATTAATACCAATTATCCTTTCTTTATGATAGTAAACTCTCAAATATGATTTGTTCATCATAGTTTACTCTAACACATGTGTAAAAACTTTTTCCCTTCAGGGATATTACTAAACTACATCATAAACATTTTCTTTCATCAAAAACACTAAAATGTTATGTAGAATCACTTTTCCTTCATGGATGGAATACAACTCTTCCATAATCATTTCACCATGAAAAATAGAATAAAAAATGTTTTGTAACCGTAATACTTCCCAAGTGTCACTACTATCCTACATAATCCTTTAGGAATTCCTAGATGATAGTAAACTATAAAACAATTAATTCTATCATATTGGATGGAAATAAATCCAAAATATCCCTTCATGTATTATTGTCCCAATAAAATCTTTCATTCCAACTTATCCTTCATGGATGGAAGTAAACACCAATGTATCCTGTAAGAATTCAGGAATAGTAACTAAATCTAGCGAGGCCTTTATATGTTCTTATTCAACATTAATATGTGACATAACCTTCATAATATTTTGTCTATAAATAAATTATAGTGTAATTTACATGCTACCTTATAACATCTCAAACATAATCAAAGTTTATGTATATTATATATAGATGATATTACATTAACCAAATTTATATACCCTTTTATATTTAGAGCTTTAGAAGATTTGGAAACCCATTAAAATACAGAATCTACACTACAACTGAGTGTATATTTTTCAACTAAAATTGTTCTTAAATTGATAAAATATATTAATTTAAGTTAAATATCTAGAACTTTTACATAAAATTCATTATTTTTCTTAATCATTCAAAAACCTATTGAATCATTATCAAACATTTTTGGAGAATTTAAATCGTATCAGGGGGTATATAAATAAAATAACCCCATTAAAACATTAGAAATAAATGGAAACATCATATAATGGATTCTATTTTATTTAATAAAAAATAATCTCATAAAAACATCATAATCAATCATGTGATAATCCCAAATGCCAAAAAAATGAAATCGAATAGTCATGAATGGTTTTTGGGACATATTATTTGGAATCACAATTAAAATCACCTTTCAATTGAATAACATAATTAGTTACATCCAAAATATTTTATATACATAATAAATCATTACCCAATCCATTTGAGAGATATATATTGGGTTCACCAATGATAATATGTAATTTACAAGAACCTTAACATGTATAAAAAATATCATATCATTCTATTAACCATTTAATATATAGAACTGATAAAAATATATTTTTTAATGGATAAGCATAATAATTTTCATTTAACCCATACAAAGCGAATTTCAAATATCGGGGTAACCAATTATCGACTGAGAGGAGAATCAAATATATGAATAGAATAAATATAAATATCAATAATAAAATTATAAATAAAATTCATAATAAAACAAAAAAGTGTTGAAAAAATACTTCAAACATTTTAATATAATGTATTGAATAAAAAACCGTTACCTCAATTCATGACACACCTTCTACATTCTCTACCCTCTTAAATAACAAAATTATATTAATTATTTAATTTTATCATAACAATATTCATATTCATTTACATATTATTATCTGTTTTATTTTATTCATTATCATGTTCCATTTATTTACCAAATTGGTATTTTTTTCATTCAACCTTTTTCTAACATTCAGTTCATAACCACCAAAACTATTAAATTATAATGGATATGGTAAATGATAATTATCCATGGGTTACATAAGTTATAACAATGTAAATATATTATTTTTATTTCATTCAAAAATTAAGGTTCATTATTATGTAATTAATTAGTCTCCATTTAAGGAATCTTCTTTGAAAATATTTTTTAAAAAATGTTAAAAATAATTAGGATTATTACATTTAATTTTATTGTTATTATGAATACTAAAATTTTTGTTATTAATAATAACAAATTTATCTGAATAAAATTTTATATTATATAATGAAATAATTTTTTAATAAATTCAATTATTTATTTAAAATTATTAAGTCATCATCATTCATATAGATTGAGTCAAACCACCATAGTGAGAAATGTTATCAAATAGAGATTAGAATAGTTGAAAACCTAATAAATTATTTATTTTTATAAAAATTTTATATTATAAATAATACTAATTTCTAGGTTTTTTAATTATTACTTACATTATTGGAAATAATTTTTATATAATTTAAATGAAAAGAAATCATTTCTCAAAAACATTTATTTTGATGTAGTAACGGATTACGAAAAAGAGTTTAAGAGTGGTAATGGGTGATATCTTATAATTGATGGCTCAAGAATATTCCAATAACAAGGAAATAAAATCATATAATCAAAATAATAAAACTACTAAAATATATTTTAGATATGGAATCATAAGTAACAAAGGAGAAATTATTGAGGAAATCTCTACATTTCTCCTCAAACCACCTTCCTCGGATTGAGTCTTAGTCCATTGATGAAAGGAATTTTCATAAGGATATTACCTTATCAGTGTTCAAATATATGTTTAGATAGGTATCTAGATATAATATTTTTATAAAATCAACATTTATATGTGTTTTCAAAATTTTAGAATAAATCCCATTTTATAGTTAAGTATTTGGGGGATTTTAACAAATATTGAATTTTTAATGATCAGGAATGAAATTTTAAAATGTAAATTGGTTCATTGATGGGAAATAAGCGATATTTTATAAAATTACACATCCCCAATTGACAAAATATTTTTTCTTATTATAATTTTATAATTTTATAAATTATTTATTTATATGAAATATCCTTTAATATCCTTTTAAAGTTATTTTTCATAATTTGACATTAACAATATCTTAATAATAATGGAATTAGAATTTAAACATTTATTTAACAAAAAAACATTAATTTGAATCCCTAAAAATAATTAAATATGAAAATTATTTTCATGCATTAGTTTTATATATTTCTAAAACCCTATATTTTGACATTTTTCCAGGCTGCACTAGTGCTACATTGATGTTGTGTAGGCATTGAATAATTATAAAATTATTTAATATTGAAAATAAATTTCTAAAAAATATATATGTTAATATTAATTAAAATTAATAAAAAAATTCATTAATATTTATATTTATTATTGTATATATCTGGATTACATTTTAAAGATAAGAATATTGACTTTTCCTGACTAGTGCAAGCATTGCTTAATCTTTAATAAAATTATCATGTCATATAAAATGAAAATTCATAAAAATAGATAAAAATAATAAATTAGTAACAAATTTTATATTTAATTTGGATCATAAAATTTTCCAATCATAAATATTCTTAGAAGGATGCCAATTTTCATTTTTCAAATGCCACACAAAAACTACATGAACATCGATAATTATTTTATTCTTTATCACGAAATAAAAATTAAATGTATTAATTGAAAAATAATTATATTATATTTTTAATATATTATCATTTTTTGAATTTTCATAAATCTTTTTTTAGATATATTCCATATTTGTAGCAATATGTTGTTCTAAAAGAAACAAAAGTCAACAAATTATAGTTTTACTATTCACGAAAAAATCAACTTTCTCCAAAATAATATTAATAATTCACCCTAATATATTTTCAATATACTGAATAAAAAAATAAAATCTATTTTATCATGTAAAATTACTAAAATTTAGAAAATTTACATTTAAAAAATAATAAAATTCATTAGAAAACAATTTATTTATATTAAAAATATCTTTTAAAATGAAAAATTATATTCATGCTTCCTGCATTTGATAAAATTATTTTTAATTATGTTATAATAATAAATATAAATATAAATCAATATAATTTTCATTCATTCACATTTATATATTAATTAATTATTAAATAAATTTTAACATATATTAAGTATTCGAATCATGTTAATGAAATTTATTAACTTTTAAAAATATACATTTTCAGATGAAGTAAAAATAATAATTTTATATTTAATATGCGTATGTGATTAATTATTTTAAATCCATTTATACATGATATTAAAATATATAAATGTTAATAGTAAATATATATATATATATAATTATTTCAATTAATGAACAATAAAAGTTCCATATTATTAAAAAAATTAGGTTTGTCACATTCTCCTCCATAATGAAATCACACCCACACAGTTTTTACTCATTAGTTAAAAGGTGGGGATATTTTTAATCCATAACTTCTTTAGGTATCCATGTTTTTTCTCAATTATATTAATCATACATAAATAATGAACAAAACAAGTTCCCTTAATTTATAACATTACCCCTCAATGATCATGAATCAGAAATTCCTTATCCTCAAATGAAATATTTTCCTCAAGTTTTAAAATATTATGGACTAATACCTGAGATGCATATATTACATATTTTATTAATAAATAAACATGAAAACATTATTTACATGATATACAATAGAATCCCAGAAAACATGATAAGACAAGAATCCAACATTCTAAAGGATTTCATATGAACCAAAAATCATGATCAAAATATCAATACGTAACAGAAATGAATCACACTGTTGAATAGAGATATTTTAAGAAACTATTAAATTTTACCTAAAATGAAAGTTATTTCCATTATATTTATATAAAAATATTTTTTTCCTACATTGAAATGTTTTCAAATGAAGATGAATCAATTCAAATTTATCAACCATCTCACTCATGAATCAAGGATCGAAGAAGTTGCATTCCCTAAATTCATCCAAATAAGATAAAATTCGAAACTATATTCCATTAAACGGTTCAAAAGGATAACTAATTATATATAAATGAAAAATTGTATTTTAATAAAATTTTACTAATAAATCTTTTTTATCCCAACCAAAATGTAATCAAAACAACAATCTTTATTCATAACCTCCTATGGATTATTTTTCTTCATTGACATTCCATTAGTTTAAGGAGGAAAAGATGAATTAAAACCTAATTCCTTAACTAATTGTTTTTTATGGACTTTAAAAAAAATTATGTTAACCTTTTATTATTAGTAGATACAACAAAAAATGAATCTCCTTATGCAATAAATATCAATTTAAGTAAGAGTTGAGAATGTTGATCCAATTTCATATTATATTGAATTAGAATAAAATGAGTAAATTGAGTCAACCAATAAACAATTAAATATATAAAATTTTACCTTAATATGTATTTTTTAATCTTATATTGAAATACATTGATATGTGTTACCATTTACATTCTAGAAATAACAATTCACAAATCATTACATTCATGAGTTATTTAAAATTTAAATCTGTTGCAAAATTATAAATTTCCAAGTAAAATCTGAAATATATTTCTTCATTCCTTCAATAAAAAATTATCATGACGATATTTATATATCATTTTAATTCCTAGAAGAATATAATAGTGATAGGAATGAACCTCATTCAATAATATTTTTTTCTAATGAGAGTCATATAATACAAATAACATATTTCTAAATCTTATAACACCTTTATCATTAATATTAAACTCATGTAACATACCATTATTGGTCAATTACAATTTTTCTTAATGAATTTGGATTCTTTTGGATTTTTATTTTTCTATTTCAAAAAAGGATAATTCTATAATTAATTGTGGTAAAAAATAACAATAGGTTTCAAAATGAAAAATGACAAATCCAATTTTCATGAAATTATTTACAAATGGATCTAACTTGGAATGTGACAAGGAAAATGATAGGACATTATTTTAATAGAATCATCAATTTATTTATTCTCTATACCTGGTTGATAATGAAATACATAATTATAATATTTTATCAATTCCAACTACATCATTTTTCTCATGTTCAATTTTTTTGAGTGAATATATAATTTTATCATTTATGATATATGTATATATATCATGTTTCTATGTATATAAAAAATTACACTATATTTTTAGTGAAAGGATTTCCATTACATGATCCTGGTCATATATTAGAAAATTCTTCTCATAGGGTTTGAACTTCCATGAGGCATATAATATTACTTGATTATATAAAATAAAAAAAAAATCAATACCCATAGACTAAGATCCATGATAAATAAGAAAATCTTATTTCATTATGGAAAGTATAATATTAAATAATTAACCAATCATCAATTTTAATTCTAAAAAATATTACTCACATTCCATTGTTCGAATCATTTGAATACCCTTTCAAGTTATCTTTTCTAATGAACTAGTTAACCAAGATTTTTTTTGAAAAAAACCTTGGTAATAACGAGTTAGTTCTTAAAAACAATGGATCATAGTGATATTAGTTGATATTGATCATTCTTCAACCACTTTATTTCTAATAGTATCAACTATTAGTCCATATTTATTTACAATATTCATATTTAAAGAAATTTCTTATAACAGAACAACATATATATTATATTTTCCAAATAAATTAGTTTTTCATAAGGTCTAAATAATAATCATTATGTTTTTTCGATGATCCACATAATATTTTGAATATATACTAATATTATAAATATATACCACCACAATGCTGCCCAAATTTTCTACGTGTACTCTATTAATAAAATCTGTAAATAAAACATGTACATTCTTTTACATAGAGGTCCTAACTATGATCTCACAATTGTTATACCTTATTTAAAACATAATAGTATTAATATATACTTTATTTACAAATAACTAAAAAATCTATACTAGAGGTTAATTATTAAAATGTACTAAGATCCCTGTAGAAGATCAATCATGTCATCAAAAAAAGGAAAAATGATAGTTGTTCTTAAATGTAATATTATTGATTTCTCCATAATCAATAAAAATACTTCCCGAACCATAATTATTTTAAAAAATAAAATTTAAACATATAGGGAAGTTATAGGATAAGTTAAATGTCCATCATAAAACTCTTTCAATATATTTTTCACTTCTAATAGATCATTACATCTATTTAATAGAGTGGTTTGTTGAAATTGGCATAACATCTGAAACTAAGTCAATAACGAGTAACACATATTTTTTAGGAATCACACCATGAAAATAATTATAAAATATATTCAAAAATTATCACAACTGTTCCTTTTTTTACACACATAAACATGATTCATTACATAGAAAACTTCACTTTATACAACATATAATATTGAGAGGTATAGTGTCTTGGGGATTTTTAACATTACATAACAACTTGAAACATAGGACCTAACATCTTATTGAAAACTTCCTTTACATGACCACTATATTCCCTCGTACTTTGCCTTGCATGGGATAACCTGAAGACATGAATAAGAAAAGGGTGAGATATAAAGCCCATTAAGGTAATAAACATGGAATAACATGAAGAATAAAATAAATGTTAGACAATAGGCATATAAATGGGGAACAAGAGAAACATGAACATAAAGGCATGATAAAGAATGATAATCATAACAAGGAAATGTTGCAACAACAATTATCATGGAATTAGAATGAGCCAAGGCTCGTAGAAGATGGAGCATGATTAAACCCTAAATGAACATGAAGATCGAGTAAACCATCGTTTTAGTTGAATTTTCATGAGTCAACACTCATTGTACATGAGGTATCATGATACTATACTTTACCCAATGCATTGGAGGGCTATCAGGGTGGACCCTTCTTAAACATTTCATTTCCTGGATAAGTGTGCCACATGGATCATATAACATGGAATCAATCAACAACATAAGTTATTACATGATTAAGTAATGTGTAATAAATACATGAAACTACCATTAAATATGTATATGTTCATAAAGGTGAATACCCTTGATGGAGACACATTTATATTATTCACTACACAATGATCTTGGCATGGAAAAACTCAATGCAATTTCGGTAGCATAACGGCGTGACATAAGAATTCATGAATACAGTTTATCAGAGAAAAAGGGTTTCTCATAAGATTTACATGAAATGGACAGTAATGGGGTCATATAGATACATGTCCCAACTAATTTAATGCAATTTATATGCATAATACAAAAGAATTACTTGGATGTCAAAGAGGAGAGAGAAATCCCTCATGGAATTTTGACATTGTAATGGGTGTACATGGGAGGAATTAATGAAATAGAAATGGGTATCTCATCATCCAAACATAAAGAGAAAAATATGTGGGAGGTTAGAAATCTTACTCCAACATTTCTAATTGAAAAAATGGCATAACAACTTAAAGAAAATTGGACAAAAATGGGAAAGGAAGATATCCCTTACATGGAAGTGTGATCCCAAATGCTTGGGAGAGGCCTGAGAGAGGCTTCGTGGGATCTTGGGGTAGCTTGGGAGGATTATAGAGACATTAGGGAATGGTTTGGTCGAACTCAAAATGCATTTATTGAAGAGGAAGTGGGAGCTTGGGTGGGTTTATATTGGAAAGGAGAGGGAATTCTTTATTATTTAGGTTTGGGACACCTCACATTAAACTAATCAAAACCACAAACCAATCCATGGTTTTTGCGCATTGTTTTTTTCAATGTGGAGTGGAAATTAATATTTTATAATTCCAATATCCGAACTTCTTAAAATAATTGAGTTGCTTATGTAGAGGTGAGTCAGACTCTCTAGGAAAACAATTTAAAAGGAAAAAATGTTTTATAAGTCTTGGAGGGTAAAATAAAGCTTTGTAAAATAAATCAAAAAAACCCAAAATCAAATTATTTTAATGGTAAAATATTTGTTGGCCGATAATAATGTTTATATTATTTTATTACATCACTCTTGGTTTATTATGATGTCCTAAAACACATTATATATTTAAAAGGTATTTAAATTTTACCCAAAAAATCGACTGTCTTAGAAAATTCTGAACAATTAACCATTGGATAATTTTGAAATCATGATTCCAAAAATATTATTCATTTTATCTAAAAAATATTCTAAATATGTTAATTTTTAATTTTAAAATAGAAACCGAAATTTATTGAAAATTCTTGGGTTTTGACAAAAAGAGCTTTCAAACCGAAATAAAAATTACAATTACATACATAATATTATACAATAATTTATATTTAACAAAAATTAATTTAATAAAAACAATAATAATGTATTATTTAAATATTATTTAATTCAAAAATCCATTAATTCATAAAAATAGATTTCTTAGTTGAATATTAAGTAAATAACTATTTGTGCTTTAAAAACAATTTAGAAAGTGACAATAATAAAATGAATGAACATTCATTATACAAAAAATAATATACATAGTCATAGTGCTAAGGTCTTGTTACATAACCCCTTATATCACCTGCATAAGACTGAAGGGTAAGGTGTGTGATGGTGACATACTCTTGGGGTGGCTTGGATAACATCGCTCGGGTGGTAATATCTATTAACTCCCACTTCTCCCGTAGTAAGTTATATATAAGATTAAAGTGTTCATGCTTGGTTTGGGATTTTTCAAGAGTGAATAAAAATTATGCCACCTCCTTTATGAGTTTTGGAAAATGTTTTTGGTATGGGGCGAGTCTACTGGATGAGGTCATCGCTTCCTTTATCTGGGTAAATTAGATTTTTTAAAGCCCTATATTTATACTAATCACGTGTTCACTGTTCACTGACTATATTAGCAATGATCACAATTTTTAATAGTATTTTAATATACACAAACATAAAATCAATGAAATAAACATTTTATATAACCATAATAAAGAAATTTAATTAGATCAATATGAATTTTCATTAATGAAAGTTTGGGTCATAACAATCATCCATCCTTAAGAAATTTCATCCTCAATATATCCTTTTCTCACACTAAAACAGACGTGGGTAACTCTGATTCATCATTTCCTCTGATTCCCACATCACTTCTTCAAACTTGTGGTTTTGCCACAACACCTTGATGAGGGGAAATGTCTTATTTCATATAACTTTTTCTCTATGATCTAATATCTTCACTGGTTGGTCCTTTTATGAAAGATCATCCTCTAGTTGTACTACCTCTAAAGATAGTACATATGAAAGGTCTGGCATGTACTTCCTTAAGAGTGATAAATGAAAGACATCATTACATTGGCCATGGTAAGAGTAATTTCTAGCTAATAGGCAACATCCCCAACATGATCAAGACTCTTGAATGGGACGATGTACTTAGGATTTAACTTCCCTTTCTTTCCAAGTGTCATGACCTTTATCCTCATATATATGCGCAAAAATACCATGCGTCCAACTTTAAAGTCAATATCTCTTTGATGGTTATCTGCATAGCTCTTCTGTTGGATCTAGGATACCTTGATATGTTGCTGAATGGTTTTCACCTCCTACAACATTTCTTCGTCCATTTTTTTCCTAGCAGCTTGCACTCACCGACATCATCCCAACATTCTGGTGTTCTACACCTCTTCCCATAAAGGGCTTCATAAGGTGCCATTCAGATACTCGAGTGGAAACTATTATTGTAGGAGTATTTAACCAGTGGAAGATGTTGGTCCCACCCTCCTTATAAATCCATAGAACATGATCTTAACATATCCTCTAGTGTATGAATAGTTTTCTCAGATTGGCCATCTGATAGTCCATACTAAAGTTCAATTCAGTATCCAGATCATGTTGATGACTCTTCCAAAATGTTGAGGTGAATCTTGGATCTCGATCAAAAACAATAGGTACTGGTACTCCACTCATCCTTACCACTTCTCTGATATATATTAGTGCCATTTGATCTAATGAGAAATCCTCCCGAATTGCAATGAAGTGTTCAGACATTGTAAAAAGATCCACAACAACCTAGATTGCATTGTCTTCTTTGGATGTCTTCGGAAGTCTGGTGACAAACACCATGGTGATTTTCTCCCATTTCTATACTGGTATGTGCAATAGTTCCATCATCCCCTTAGACTTATGCCTCTCTGTCTTCACTTGCTGACATACCAGGATATTTGATGTATACTCAATAAACTCCTTCTTGATATTATGCCACCAATAATGATCTTGGGGATCTTGATACATCTTTTTGTTTCCTAGGTGTATAGAGAAATTTGAACTATGTTCATCACCCAAAAGTTACTTCTTCAGCTCTGGAAATGATGGAACACATAGTATTTTCCCAAATATAACAATTACTTCTTCATTGACATTGAACTATGAGGATTTCACTTTTCTGATAGCTTCCACTATCATCTAAATTACCACATCATCCTTTTGAACATCCTTTAACGTTTCCAAAAGAGACAGTTGAGTAATAATTTGTGAAAGGATTGATGATTTTCCCTTTTTTCTGATTCCCATGCCCATCTTCATCAAGTATAAGAATATTGAATCCTTCTAAATTCTCATCAATGATAGAATCACCATGTCATTTCTACTTAGAGAATTTGTCACCTTGGTCAATTTTCCAGGGTGGTATTGTATTGAGCAGTCACTGTATTTGATCATCTATAACCATCTTCGTTGGTGCATGTTCAACTCTTTCTATGTAAATATACAGTTGAGGTTTTTCTGGTCTATATATATTTCACACATCTCCCCAAAGAGATAATGCTGCCAAATTTTCAAAGCAAAGATCACCGCAGCCAACTCCAAATCATGTGTTGGATAATTCTAATCATGAAATTTCAATTCCCTTAAATCATAGGAAATGAATTTTTTATTTTTCATCCACACACATCACATTCCCTTCTTTGAAGCATCACTGAATACCTTAAAAAGTTCTCCACTTGTGGGTAAAGTGAGCACAAGCATAGTGATAAGCCTCTTTTTCAACTATTTGAAGCTCTCTTCATATTTATCCCTCTAAAAAACATTACTCCCTTCTGAGTTATCTTGGTAAGAGGGTTGGACAATAGTGAGAAAGTTCTCACAAATCATCAATAATATCCAACTAACCCCAAGAAACTATGGATATATGTTACCAATGTTAGCCTCGGCCATCCCTCAATTGCATCTCTTTTTGAGGGATCCACAGATATCCCATTTCTTGTGATGATATGACCCATGAATGATACATCCTTCAACAAGAAATCACACTTGATGTACTTTTGATAAATATTCTCCTTCCGCAAGGTCTCTATTATAGTTCTTATATTCTCCTCCTGATCCTCCTTGGATTGGGTTTATATCATAGTATCATATATAAAGACAACCACAAATTTTTTGAGGTAATCAATAAAGACTCTATTCATCAAGTCCATGAAGATTAATGCATCATTAGTGAGTCTAAAAGGCATTACTATGAATTCATAATGCATGTATCTTGTATGAAAAGCCCTCTTGGGGATATCTTATATCTTCACCCTTACTATATAATATCCCGAATGCAAATCCACCTTGGAGGATTATTCTGCTCAACACTACTAATCGAACAAGTCATCAATTTTTGGGAAAGGATACTTGTTCTTTATCTTGATTTAGTTAAGCTCATTATAATCTATGCAAAGGTGCATTGACCCATCTTTCTTCTTGACGAAGAGGACCGGTGCACCCCATGGTAAATCACATGGGTGTATAAACCCTTTATCCATATTCTTATGTAGTTTTTTCTTCATATCCTCAAGCTCCACAACAACCATTCTATATGGAGTCTTGGATATTGGAAATGCCCCAAGTATAAGATCAATTGAGAATTCAACATCTCTTCTAGGAGGAAGACCAGGAAATTCTTCAAGAAACACTTCAGCGAATTCACTCACAATAATCATGTCTTAAAGAATGGTTTCCTCTTTAGACTCAATCATTTGAGCCAGATATGCATACTAATAGGGCAATAATATCCTTGCTTGAGATTATGGAGAAAAAGAAGATTTCTCTTCCTCCTTGCACTTATATAGAATCAGGGGTGGATTCTCCACATGGAGAGTGATTTCGATCTCACGGAAATTTATGATGGCACTATATAAGGAAAGATAATCCATGTCAATAATTATGTAAAATTCTACCATAGGGCGTATGAGGAGGTTCGACAGGAAATTCAATCCATAGATTATGATAGGGGAGGAGTTATATTCATGGGATGCAATGATTAACCCATTTTCTGTACACACCGGCATATTTACTGCCATGATTTGTGGTGGTGATGGAATTATTCTACTAAACATTTGGGATATAAAAGAATGCTTAGAACCTGAATAAAAAAGTAAGTTTTCTATTCCTAAATGAATAACTAGCGTACCTGTCACCACCTCATTGTCGGGGTTCACTTAAGTAGTAGTGATGGAAACATCTCCCCATTACCACCTTGAAGGTTGTTGGTTGCCTTCAAAAACCCTTGACTTAGGGAACTAATTTGCAAGATGCCCTGGTTCTTTGCAGTTGTAGAAATGAAAAATGCATTGAGGTTCGAACAGAGCGTTCCTTTCCCCTATTGTAGTCATAGGTTTTTTTGGGTAGTTAATAGCTAGGTTCCCTTCTCTTCTACACCTAAGGTATTTCCTCGTCCCCTTCAGGAAATTTATAGGGTACTTCATTCCACAGCATTGGTAAGTGGGGTGATGGATCTTCTTAGTACCGTTGAATTTATCCATCGGACTACCAGCATTGAAGTCCACCATACACTTCTTATCCCCATGATACCCCTGAGATATTTTGTTCTCCATTTCAACCTTGAGGGTACATCAGACAATTTCCTTATAGCTGTCGAAGTCACGGATCACCAGGACTTTCCGCAGGCTAGGTTACATCCCACCAAAGAAGTGCTCAACATTACATTCAAGGGTAATGAAAAAGCCGAATGTTTATCGTACATGCCTTGTAATGTTTTCCTTGTATGCTCTAATCAATTTGTCATCTTTTTTCTTGAGGTAAAAGAAGTCCATTTCCATATTAATTTGTAGGGTACGTAGAAAATATTTATCGAAAAACATCTTCTGGAAATCCTTCCATTCCAATGCCTCGATCTCCTCCTAAAGCTTTGTATTTTTGATCAATGTCCACCATTGATTAGCTTCACCCTATATATGATAATCATCCAAGAGAACCTTCTATTATTCAGTAAAATGAAGGATATATATGATCTTTTCAATGTAATTGATCCATTGTTCGACGATTGTGGGATCAGATGATCCATTAAAAGTAGGAGGCCTTTGTCTCATTAAGCTCTCGATAGTGACTTGTTCTTTCTTAGGGGGGGTTCAACATTCCTCTTGACCCATTCTTATATTCAATGCTTGAGTTAACGGATAGGTAAGTGTGACAAAGTTCATGATTCTCGTTCTCATCTAATTGGTAATCTCAATAGCATAGTCAACACATTGATCTTCACATCAGTTATTAGCCCGAGTCATTCTATTATAGGCCATTGGCTGGAATAAATGGAAAGTTAAGGGTAAAACATAAAGGGTAATCGAAGGACAAAACTAATGACATATAAATAACATTAATTTATTTAACTTATGAATCCATAGGCTTTAGTCTATGCTATTCATGATTTACTTTCTAACATATATTCTTAGGGGAATTTTTTTAATTCCCTTAATAAGGGTTCATACTAAACTGGTGAATTTACCAACGCATATCCCCCGGGAGTGTCATAACCACGAGTGCAACAAAGCCCATTTTAATTCACTTGTTCCCATTTGATTCTAGCTCAAAGTGGTGTTTTTGGGTTATACCCCTAGGATACATCTATTCCAGAGCCACATCAACCTGCTCGTATTCGGACAGGGATGTATTTTCTTAATAAAAAACTTACTCAATACTAATCAATACTTAGGTATGTTTTTATTATACTTATTTTTGTCTTTAAGTCTTCACTAGGGTTTTCTAATCCTAATCCCAAAAATAACAAAACATATCCTCTGATACAAACTATAACAACCCTTCCTTTTATTACAATCTTACACACGATTCATTACATAGAAAAATTCAAGTGATATAACGTAGAAAATCGAGAAGTCTATTGTATTTGGGGAATAGGAACATTACATAACAACTGAAAACATTGGACACAATATCTTATTGAAAAAATCCTTTACGTAACCCCTACATCCCCTCATACTAAGCATTTCATGGGATAAGCTGAGGACATGACTAAGAAAGGGTGAGCTATAATGGCCAGTAAGGGAATAAACATGGAAAAACATGAGGAATAGAATACATGTTATACAACAGGAATATCAATGGGGAATAAGATACAAATGAACATAATGTCCGGATAAAGCATTATAATCATAACATAGAAATGTTGCAACAACGCATAACATGGAATTAGCTTGAGCCTAGGCTCATTGCACATGTAGCATGAGTAAAACCTCCTTACACATGATGAATGAGTACAAACTCATTTCAAATGATTTATAATGATTCACCACTCATTTCACATGATGTATCATGATAATATAATTTACCCAATGCATTAGAGCGCTATTAGGGCACACCCTTCTTAAACATTTCATTTCATGAAAAAGTGTGTGACATTAATTATATAACATGGAATCAATCAAAATCATAAGTTTTTTCACGATTAAAAATTGTGGAATAAATAAATGAAAGTAACATTAAATATGTATATGTGCATAAAGTTGAATACTCTTGATAGTGACACTGGTATGGAATTCACTACATAATGATCTTTGCTTGAAAAAACACAGTGCAATTTCGGCAGCATAAAGGCGTGACATAAGGAATCATGAAAATGGTTTATGAGAGTGAAAAGGGTGTCTCATCATATTTACATGAAATGGACACTAATGGGGTCATATATATATATTTCCCAACAAATTTAATGCAATTTGGACGCATAATACAAAAGATTACTTGGATGTAAATGAGGAGAGAGAAATCCCTCAAGAAATTTCAGCATGGTAAGAGGTGTACATGGGAGGAATTAATGAGATAGAAAGGGGTCTTCCAATATCTAAACATAAAGTGGAAAATATGGGGGAGGTGATAAATCATAACCCAATATTTTTAATTGAAAAAAAGGGGATAACAACTTAATGAAAATTAGACAAAAATGAGAAAGGATGAAATCCCTTACATGGAAGTGTGAGCCCAAAAGCTTGGGAGAGGCCTGAGAGGGGATTATTGGGAGATTGGTGCACCTTTGGAGGATTATATAGAAAGGAGGTAAGGGGTTGGTGTAACTTCAAAGTCTTTGAGTGAAGAAGAAGTATGAGAATGTGTGAGTTTATATAAGAAAGGAGAGGAAATTGTTTATTATCTAGGTTTGGAACACCTAAAATTAACTAATCAAAACCACAAACCATCACATGGTTTTTGCCAATGGTTTTTTCCAAAGTGGAGTGAAAAAATAATTTATAATTCCAATAGATTAAATTCCGAAAATAATAGGGTTTTTCATGTGGAGTTGAGTCACACTCTCAAGGAAAACAATTTAAAAAGACAAAATATTTTTGAAGTCTTGGAGGGTCCACTAAGGCTTTGTAAAATTAATCAAACAAACCAAAAATCACATAATTTTAATGGTAAAACATCTATTTTCTAAACATAATGTTTATATTATTTTATTACATCTCTATAGGGTCATTATGATATCATAAAACACATTATATATTTAAACGGTATTTAATTTTTACACAAAAACTCGACTGTCTCATAAAATTATGAAAAAATAACAGTTGGATAATTTCGACATCCGGATTCCCAAAATAATATTCATTTTATCTAAATAATTTTCTAAATATGTGAATTTTTACTTTTAAAATAAAAACAGACATTTATCAAAAATTCATGGGTTTTAACAAAAACAACTTTCAAACCATAATAAAAACTACAATTACATTAATAAAATTATATGATAATTTATATTTAATAAAAATTAATTTAATAATAACAATAATTTCATATTAAAATATTACTTAATTAAAAAATCCATTAATTCATAAAAATATATTTCTTAGTCGAATAGTAACAAAAAATACCATTTGTGATTTTTAATATATTTACAAAGTAACAATAATTAAATGAATGCACATTATTTATACAAAAATAATGTACATAGTAACAGTGATAGGGTATTGTTACATAGCCCCTTATAACAAACTTATGAGACTGAATGGTAAGGTGTACAATAGTGACAGTCACTTAGGGTGGCTCAGATAACATCGATTAGGTGGTAATCTCTATTAACTTCCACTTCTCCTGTAGTCGGTTCTGCTCAAGCCTAATGTGTTCAATCTTGGTTTGGGCTTGGTAAAGAGCTAAGCCCAATGACACCATGTCCTCTCTAATATCTGAAAAATGGGCTTCATACGATGCAAGTTTTCTGGATTAGGTCATCGCATCCTTTGTTTGAGTAAATTGGATGTGTTAAAGACCTATATTTATACAAATCATGTGATCACTATTCAATGACTATATTAGCAACAATCCCAATTATTAATATTATTTTAAAATCCAGAAACAAAAAAAACAATGAAGTTCACATTTTATATAACCATAATAAGGTATTTAATTAGATCAAGAGGAATTTTCATTAATGAATGTTTGGGTTGTTACAAAAATTGTTTTACAATTGACCCCACACGTTGATAGAAAATTTATTTTGATACATAAAAAAATAAAAATACCTTCCACCTCCATACTTTATCAATTTATCATATTCTTGTAATATATTAACTAGTTTTAACACATTATTAAATAAAAATTTAAATTCATTTTGAAAATCATATATAAATTCCATTTCTCTAAAATCTATTTATAATGACAACTAAAAACCCAATCTTTAAACAAAATAATAGGAAAACTGTAATATAGGTATGATTATATTATTTATAAGAGAGATAATACCATTTATCATTATGAAATTATTTTAATAAATAATTATTTCCTAAATAAATCAATATAGGGGTTTTATAAAATATTTAGTCTCTATATTCATAAATGTTATTTCAATATTATTAGGAAATTTATCAGAAATGAAATACTATGTCAATTTAAACTTGACATTAGCATGATTTAAATAATCAAATAATTTATCACCACTTCATTTGGAGGACCATCATCTTTAATAATAGTATAAAATTAATTTTCAACGCCTTTTCAATTAGTGTTTTATTAATTTTCACCTTGAGTAATTAATGTTGGATATAAGTTTTAATATTGTCCAAGCTCATCCGATATAAAATTTTTTCTTTTTTTCCAATTGACCCCTATTTTCCACTATTGGTCTAATAATTACTCATTTCTATGAAATCATGATCCATATATCCAAATTTAACACACCTATAACATTTTCAAGATATATTATAACACATCAAAAAAAGTTTTTTTACCAAATTCATGTTATGTGGGTGTCTTACGTCTAAATTTCTTTATTGGATATTTTACTATTACATAATAAATTATTCAATTCTCATTATTACTATTATAATATGAATTAGAGAAAACATAATCTATTTCAACCTTCCCATGACATTGAAAAAATTTATTTTTACCTCCAAATATAATGAAATTCTAAATCCATTCATAAAATCTATATCAACCCTGATTAAAATATTTCAATTTTACCTTTTCAAAAATTATTATTCATACCATGGAAATATTGTAAAAATTTCTTCATAGGTATCTACTGAAAACTCTTCCCTTTACTTAAAATCAATACATCACTATTTAATTTGATTGAATGGAATAAAGTCATAAATATTTATACTTATTTATTGATAATCCCATTTTTAATGATAAAAATATAATTAAATACCCTCTATTAAACGACATCAATCTCATTAATCTCCTTATTATTCTTATTTGAAGGCCACCACAGATCAACTTCACCTTCGAGATAATAAACTAAGATAGTTAGCTTATCATACTCTGAGAAATATATAAAATTGAATATTTTCTATAATTAATTTATCTATCATTAGGTATTACTAGGTGTTAGGTTCTACTAAATATTATGGGATGTTATAACATGAAATTTTTCCTTATTAACATATTCCTTAATAGGGGATTTCATCACTTTATTGCATTCAAATCACCATTTATAACCTGTGTCAATTGAGTGAACACAAAAAAAAATTTATTAGCTCCCAATTTAACCCTTTCAGGATGCTAATTTAGAAGGGTAGTTTCCTTTTGTATCCTTCATACAATATTTACTATGTTTTCTCTTTAAAAAACTATTATAGAATTTATATAGATTAGATTAAGAATCTCGAACACCCATAGAATAATTAAAAACGATCTCGCTATAATATAACCATAAATTTTTTTTATATCACCATAAAAACCGATTTATAATATATAAATTTCGTTTCCATTATTTAATTAAAAATATAAAAACTTATTGGTTTATCTTGTCATTTCATTGATAACAACTACATTATTTGTAACATAAACATTTTATATTTAGATGATTTAAAAAAATTATTACCAACATTACCATAACCTTTTTGGTTTTGATATTTCGAGGAATTTGAATTTTGTAATATTATAAAACCCATAATTACATGTAATGTGAATTGTTTGCACAAAAAACATGTTCACAAAATGAAACACTTTTGTCATTCAGGAAAAATAAACAAAAAATGATATTAACATTTTTACTATTCCAACACATCCTTAAACCCTATAATATCATTTAAAACCATGATATGATCATGTAATTATATTTAAGTGGAATATAAAATTTAAAACCATTGGGCCACTGATATAAAAAGAAACCCCAAAGAAATGATTACCTAGAAACTATGAAAATAGTGTAAATTTCCAAAATCAATTATGGTACAACTGAGAGGGAGGTTAATTTGATATATATGTTTTCAAAAATTATTTATCTTGAATAAAATCCATGTAACTAGTCAAATTCATTATTTACTATTTTTACTCTTTTTCTCATCAGTGTATAAATATAATAAACAAAAATAAAATATAAGAGCTTTTATAGAAAGTTCAATGACGATATGAGAACATGCTACTTTTTATACCGAATCTCTTGTTGATCTGTTGATTTTATTATCATATAAATATATATTATTCAGAAATAATAATGTTGAAAAAAATTATTGAACATGTGTCGTCAAGTTACTATATTAGTTAGGTATTATTTATATCCATACAAATTACTGATTTATTTAGACTAGAACAAATCATAAATCCAGAATCCTCTTTTATATTCACGTTTGAATCAGATCATAGAATTAACACTAGATAATTTGGTAACTGGAACTAGATCTTTTAAAATAGACACATTTACTTCAATAATAATGTTAGTGTATAAATAGTGGTAATTTGTCTACATCTCATAATTATTTGGGATTATATATTTCCAAAAGGATTTATATAAGATCCCATTATTCTTGACTTCTCATACATTTTAATAATAATATAAGAAATATTATTGAATAAACGTACTTTAATTTTGAATTCAAATTCTACAACATTTTTTCCAAATTATATATTCATTCCTTCTCTATTTAAATATATACAATTTAAGGGTTGGATAAATGTTGTTGACCAAAACCAAATACATGTAAACGTTTGGTACAAAAAAAATCATCAGTAAATAAATTATTTTAGTTTCCAAAATTTTTATCATTTATTAGATTCTTATGAATATGATCCTTATTATGTAGATGAATCATACTTCCAACGATTAAAAATGAATCTTATACACCTCAAGAAATATACTTATGTTGCTATCGAGTGACACTTACATAACTCTATTATAAGACATACACATAACCAGAATAACACTTACTTAGCCTGAAAAATGTTTAATTATATTTGAAGGATTTGTGCACACATTTCCTAGACACCTTAGAGAGTTTAAATGTGAAATAAAACGAGTGAAAATCATCAAACTCTCCCAACATTTGATAAAATAACAATATCCCCTGTAAAATGATTCATGAGTAGTTCAGACTTCATCAATTATGATATTCCGAGAAAAATGACTCTTATATTGTAGGACATAACCATTTTATAGTATTCCAAATTTCATAAAAATAAATTTTAAATTATTCCCTTAATTTCAAACCATCTTTAAACACCAAAAAAAACTCAAAATATATTATCAATCATTAGATTATATTTATAAAAAATTGTTATTAAAAAATAACAATATGGATTTTCAAATCTAATGAGAACTTCAATATCACCTATTATATTTGATATCAAACTGTTGAATATCCTTTTTAAAACTCAAATTTATATTCATGAAACAAAATATCATATAATATACCATTTGAAAAATATATTAACACCACAACATAGTTTAGAGTCAAGTTTTTTAGAGGAATATTTATCTTAGTGACAAGAATCCATTTTACCAAGTGATCCGATTCTCTCCCCCCTAATAAATGAAATCACTATATCAAATAAATACCTTTATTCAACATAAAAATATAAATTTAATTCATTATAATAATGACAAAAATAAATATTTTGACATGAATCTTTGTTATTTTTTTTCAGAAAAATTTAACTTTTATAGCTTATAAGAAAAGAGTTGTGAATTAAATCATTCCCCTAGAAAAAATATTTATAAAACTCATTGGGGGACATACCAAAGATTCATGATGTTTTAGGATGGTATAAAAATTCATTTCCATCGTTGATTTATCAAATATAAACTAATAATTGTCTTGGTGAAAATTTCAACCAACTGGTCACTAATAGGAAAACATTCAGCTTGATATCTTTATTTTTCTCTCTATATTTGATGGAATGAAATTTTATATAAATATTCGTGGACATTGAGTGAAACATTTGATTTCTAGAGTATCTAAGAGAATTTTTATTATCACACTGAATTTTGAAAGGGTTTTCAACCGTTACCAATAAATTTCCATGTTTCTCATTAATCCAAATCATTTCTTATATGCCCTAGTTGAATCGTTATACTCAGCCATTATGGTACAAAAAGTACCTATATTCTAATTTTTTACAAAAACTTGTCACACAAATGTATTCTAAGAATAAAAGTATTCCTAAATTAAACCTTATTTCACCATAATATTATTCCTGATGTGTATTAATAAATATATGAAATTTGGTTCTTCACCTTTTTTTAAAATAATCCATCACTCAAAGTACCTCATATATATTTAATAACTCATTTTATTGTAATATAATGTGATTTATTTTGAAAACTCTTATATATATCACATAATATCACAATAAAGAGAATTGTTTCACATTTTACTATGTTATAACATTCAAGAAATTAATTTTCATATCTAATTTTTATTTACTCTTTCCACGTCTGCATCTTTTGATAGTTATGGACTTACATGAATAGTTATTGATAAAGGATTTTATACCATATATTACTTAATATATATAATATATAAGTAACACCCATAATGTTTAAATATTTTAGAAATGATGAGTTAATTTTAATTACAAAATAAAAAAAATTTGAATATTTTGTTGAATTTTAGTGATGTGTGGATTTTACATAGTTTGGGAAATTGGGAATCCTATTAATGAATCTTCAGAATGTTTATACACTAGGTGTTTCTTGTCTACCTCACTATTTTAGTAACTATACAATTCAACCACAGATCCCTAAAATATGTCATAAAACTGCATTTTTATGATGAGAATGACTGGGTTTATGTGATTGAATCATTCAAAAGTGTGGGTGTTTTATTGTTTTTTATGTTTATTACTATGGGAAATTTCTCATATTTTCCCCTTTCATATACACTCATTGTAATAATTTTTTTAATAAATGGGAATGGGACTTTGAATTATAGCATAATTGGTTTGGATTATTGAACATAAAATTTAATTTATGTGGAAACACTGATTTTATAATTTGGGATAAAAAGGTCCATGATAGGGTGAGGAGGTTCTCTTCTCTTGATTTCTTAATGATTCATCAATTGAAATTAATGAGGAGTTTATCTAGGAATTTTTTTCTCTATTATATTATTTCATTTTCTTATCTTCTCCTTTTTCTCATGTTATTAATCAATAAAGGCTTTATAGAATGTTTGGTTTTCCTATATTTAGGTGAAACCCAATGATCCCATGGGGTAGTTGGTAGTGTAATCGTATAAATTTCATTACTAAAAACAATTCATAACCAATTTTCGAAAGAATCGTGATTCCAAAACACCTATGTTTGTGTTTCTTAAATTTCAATTTTATCAAGAAAATCATATATACTAGGGTGTTTTAAAAAATTCACCGACCAAATCACTATATAAATTGTTATACTATATTAGGGATAGTCCTTCATATTTTTGTTTTCTAAATTTATATAATTTTAATTTTTTATCATATTTAACTTATAACGAAAAGTTTTCTTATTTATTTTAGCTACATTCAAGGCGTTTAATGTGAATTTAGCATTATTTCATAGAGAATAATTCTATGTTGTTTCTATAGAATTATTTTCTATAAAAATTATTGGTGGAATATCATGTTTTAGTGTTTTTTTTAAAATATATATTGAAGGTGTTATTTATAAGGGATGAAATTATTTTTTAATGGGATGTATTAATGTTTTTTGTCAAATTGTAATATATGCTTCACTCTGACTTAATTAATAATGTTTCTTAAATGATATATTATAATTTTCCTTGAATTTGTATTATTTTTTAAAATATTTGTTCATGAATATTTAGCAGTTAAACCTATATAAAGTGTATATTGTAAGGTTTACTTTGTTTTAATATTTTTTTGTTTGTTATGAAAAGTCCCACGTTATTATAAAAAATCATATGTACTTTTTATTTATGAAATATAATGGGATTATATGAATGAATTTTGGTTATAATAAAACTAAAACTATTAAATCCTTATAGAATATTAATGCCTAATTCGAAGATCCTTGAACATTAGGGGAAATTAAACTCATAATAATATTGGATAAGGGGTTATTTTCATTAGGAATTAATTTAGTTCTTTAAAAAATTCCCCCACTCTTGTATATGGTAACAAATTACTGGTGTATATCTTTTAGTGCTACCCAACATGGGAGAATACTAGTTCCTGGAAAGCCATGGTCGGTGAATATCCATTTGGTCCACCCGACAAGATCCCACACTAATATATTGTATTCTACAACTCTAGGATAATCTATGGCTACCTATATGATCCTCATTATGGGGAATGAAAATACACTTTATAATAAATCTCTTATAAAACCAAATATATTTTTTTTGGCTGAAACTAACCTCTCTTGGAGTTTGTTATCTATAGTGTTCTCCATGCTTATTTTTCTAGTCATAATTATTTTCATTATTAATTTTCATTTTTTTCCGCATAATCTGAACTTATTTGAATAATTTATTTTAATTTATATTTAAATATATTTTATACATTTTACTTATTTTTTATAATGAAATAATAATTAATTTTTGATCATAACAACATGTATCTATTCTCACAGAAATAAAATATAAGGATCCATGGAGGATCCCTATTTGGCATTAGGACACACCCTAAATACACTCCATGGTGTGTGTATAACCTTTTTTTTATGAAACCAATTTTAGGTCTTGTTTGTGATCCCAATATTAGGTGTTGACCATGGCTTGGGTCTTGGAATATGGAATTTGAGAAATATTAAGGGTTTACATGTTACATGGATTTCTTTAGATGTTTTTATTACATATGTCCTAATTTTTAAATCATTTTTTTAAAATTATATATGTTCATTTATAAATTAAACTATTTCATTGATAATATAATTTTTAATTAGTTTATCTATGGGATTTAGTTAGTATAATTTATTCTTATTTTATAATAAATGGTAAATAGACTCAAATATTCAGATGATATCATTGAATCTAGTTGTTAACCCATTATTATATGAATAAAATGTTTTACAATGAGGCATTATTAGTTAGGTGTAGTGAAAAAATATGTTGTTGGTATTTACATAATGTTATCAAAGAGAATTTGTTTATTTGAGTGGTATATAAGTGTATGGAAATTTAATCTTTCAAATTATTCCATGAATGGAATTGATCAATCCATTTATAGAGGAAACAAAATTTAGTTTGGATAAAACATGAATGGGTGTCAGTTTGAATCTGATAAATTTGTTATCTTTTCTTTTCTTTTACCATGGGTAGGTTTCTTTGGAATTATTATCCATGGATGGAGTTTTTATTATGAGTTGAAAAAACTCATGAGTTTTTTCAGTTTGATTAGATTTAACTTTTAAAAACTCATTTTTTAGGAATGGTAGTGGTAATTTAATTGATTATAATATATATTTATGAACATTTACATATATATATTTTTAGTTCTTGATGTTTGTTGTTAATTTTATCATTTATATTGTGTATTTTTCATGTAATTACCTATATAGTGATGTGTATTATATTGATAAAATATAGGATTTCAATTTACTTTGACAAATTAATTTTCTAGTAAATAAAATGAAGGGGCCAGGATGATAATAAATGGGATTTATCTAAATTTACAAGAAAGATAATGTTTCAAAATTGTGTTTATTAAATTAATTGTATAAAAAAATTGAGTTTTACTTGATAAAAATGATTTAAATTGGGTATAGTGTTTTAAATTACTATAAGAACTATTTTTTTTAAATAAGGAAGCTTATAGTGTGTTTTAATTTATTAAATTGTTTTTATTTTTGATACATTTTACTTGAAAGGTATTCCACAAGGTTAATTTTGACTACTGAATGTATTATTATAGATTGTGATGGTCTTAAAGACCATAGGTTATGTTTTATTATTCCATAATGTTTGATATGAATTACATTAATTTGAAATCCCCTGAATTAGTTTCATTGATAATTAAAAATGGATTATTTTAATGGGGTAATAATTGGAATGTTTTTTCAATTTAATTTTATTTATTAGGGTATTTTTATTATGTTTGATATATTAAATTTGATTTGTATTTTTTATAGACAATATACAAAATATTAATATATTCATTTTTTAATATACTTATTATATCACTCTTTTTTGAAATTAAAGTATTATTGGTGTAAAGTATATAGGGATCATTTATAAAATAATTCATATAGGGATATTCAAATAGGGTTATTTAAAGTAATTATATTTTTAGAATCTATTCAATTAAATTTTAAATGGTTGTTAGATTCCTATTGAAAGAAATTTTTATAAATGATTTACTATAAATTGAATAAATGATTAATGTTAAAACTATAATAACATTTAAATTACAAGGGTCTCTTAATTGGTTGAATATTATTTAATTTTTTTATAAGTGTTTTTAAATTTATAATTTTTTAATTTATTAATTATGAATTATATATATATTTTTTAAATGGATTAATGGTTCTGTTATATATAATTTTTTTAAATCGATCTCAATTTAAAAAATATTTTGTTTTTAGAATATTATTTATTATATATCTAATTTCTTCATGCAGTTTAATAATAAAATTGTATTTTTAATGAATATAAATGTTTTTCATATAAATAATGTTTTATTTCAAACTATGGATATTGACATAAAAAATGTTTAAGATTATTAATCAATGAGTCCAATCATGGAGTGAAATTTTTTAGATGAAAAAATTCATAATTTTTATGTGTTTAATGATTTTATGTTCTTTGAAGTAAAAGATAAGAGTATTTGTTTTAAGGGATCCCTACTTGAATATATTTAATTGATTTTTTTGGTTTTATATGTTTAAATCTCAGAACTATGATAATTAAATGATTTTAGAAATGATTATGGTTGATATTATAAGATGGAATTTAGGATTGTAATATAATTTTAATTATTTAATGAGGATAAGGGTATTTAATGGTTGATAGTTTATTTTTTTAATAAATGAATTTATAAAGGGGGATTCGTTAAATAGAACCCTTTGAGGGAATAAATATTTTTTTGGGTCTAAATGTTTTTACCAAATGAAGTTCTGTAATTATGAATTTCCACTTCAAATATGATATGTTTTTACTCATTTTTCAATTTCTTCTTATATATGCATGATGGTTTGAAATTTATTTCAATTTATAATGGAGAATTTAGTGAAAAGGGCATGCTTGGTTTGTTTGTTTTTTGGGAAGTGATTATTTTAAATCTTTTTATGATATTTGAAAGGTGTATTTTCATGTCCTATCCTATAGGGGCCCACGTTATGAGTACCCCATGCCCACCTTCGATAGGCCATGGGCTAGTGACTAGCGCTGAGTGGGGATATCCCACAAATGGGAAGCATATTCCTAAGTACCTATACACACGAACACATCTCCAAGCCCGAAATTTTGAAATGAAAAAACACTAAGTAGAAAAATCATGCATACACTAAGATACAAACCAAAGAGTAAAAAAGTAGGAAAACTATAAGGTAAAAGGGACTAGAATACAAGCCCACCAAAAAAATAGTTTGCAAATGTAAATGAACAAGTTTCTGAAACGCATTTATAAAAACCCTACCTTAAGGGTAGGTATAGGATAGATGTTTGAATTTCTAGGATCACACCTCATATATCTAATCACTCTAAACATCACCTGGTCCTGGTCCACCTAGGACTCTATCAAAGTGTCAATCATCTGCACAAGATACTAAACGTAAGGAAAAATATTCTGTATTGATGTGTAAAACAATACTCAGTAGGACACCCCGAAACCACAGAGGAATGACACTAAGAAATACAAGAAGTATTACAAAAAGGAAACACATGAAGTATACCAAAGGGGAAACATTCCAAATATTCCCAAAAAGAATACATAAAGTGTAGTAAGCTTACACAAGTGTATACCAATAGAGAAAAAAGAATGATTATCAGACATAGTCCACAGAACACCCTGTATTGGAAAGACATGGAGTGTCAATAACACATGGAGTGACAATAAAACCCAAAGTGTCGATAACACATGGAGTTTCGATAACACATGGTGTGTCTATTGGTCATGGAGCCCCCAAATCGCATAGTCAGCAAGTCACATTGTCTCAAGATCACAGCTAGCCATGAGAATCTGCTCATAGAGTGCTTGTTCCGAGAGAACCTACTCCTAATTCCAATAGGTTGTATGCCAACAAACATAACAACACACTTAGAGTATCTAAAAATGACTGTCCAGTCACAACGGTCCAAACGTTGTAAATGGATCATCAAATTGACACACGGTTAGAAAGTTATAGGTGTTGTATATAAAAGGTGAGACCCGGGGTCTGATCTAACCCCACCCGACAACTGAACCGACTTGGTCACACCAACCCAACCTGACCTGGTCTGTTCTAGTCCAAGCTGGCTAGGCACACAGTATGTGACCCACTGGGCACAAACTATGGGGCCCGCTAGACCTCTCTCATTGGGCTGTTGGGGTGTCCCAACTCTTATGCTCTGGCCCATGCTAAGGGATGGCCCAGTGCATCGTATGTGTTCCGCACTAATTTCATGCCACCCAACTCCTTGTGGTGTTGCACAACATTCACACAGTCCATCCACCTCCCCTGCAGCTTCTCCATTTCCCTGGGATCCATGTATCCATCTTGCCTTAGATGTGGCCCCTCGATGACACATCTTTAGTCGTCTCCGGTGGCCTCCACTACTGCAGGCTCCCATGTGGTCCTACCTGGACTACGTCCTGCCAGCACCATTGTCTTCCCTGTTGGAGGGAATTCGCCCTTGCAGTCTGCCTAACCCCCCCGTCAGACCGTGCCTCGCTCTAGCAGAACCCAGCCCCTTGTCGGGCTGTACCTCGCTCTGCCGCTAGCTGCCCTATCGGTGGCCCGTTCTTTGTCATGCACCCTGGATGTACTGCCCAGAGCTTCTACTGTATTCTCCTCCATCCACCACCACCTTAGTTCATCAAACCTCCATGGTTTAGTTGTTGTATCGGGTCCCTAATTTTAGATTTTTGGGCCATAGATTGAAGGTTTAATGATCCTATGATCTTTTTTCATGAAGAACGAGTAATGAAATAGGATTGGGGAAAATTATAAATTTACAAGAATTAAAAATGAACAAATATTTTTTATGTTCATGTCAACCTAGATCCATTCATTTTAGAATGATGAATAGAGAAAGAATAAATCAAATCTCATTCACAAAATCAATCATGATAATAAACCGACATAAATTATCCACCCCACAATGATGATCGAACTGTAGATCAACCTATTTGTGTCTTGGTCTCTGTTCACTATTGAAAATTAATAACATGAGAAATAATCACAAGGAGAGAATAACCTACCTCAAGATTTGGATGAATCATTGACAAAAAGTGATTTCTTTGTCCTCATCATCATTCATCGATCCATCAATCATTGATCCATGATCTAGTCTTTGATATGTCATCACTGATTCTTGATCCATTGGCATTCAATGGAGAGAGATATTTCTCCACATGTTAGAGGAATTCCAGGGTTATTAGGATAAACCTGAATTCTCTGGGAAAGTTCTTTTAAAAAATCCTTGATTTATCATAATAAAATATTTTTGATAAATATTTTATTACTAATACATCCAAAAAAATCAACTTTTTCATCTAACCCACACATGACAATGTTAGTCCCCGCCTAAGGTAATGTCTATGTTCTGAACACAATGGTGCCCTTGTATTTATGATTTGAGAACCCATATAGAAGTTATTATAGTTTAAAGAAAATCCATATATAGGATTTGTTAAAACCTAATCATTTTCAATCGATTTTTCTTGGGCACACCAGACCTTGTAATATCACACCGTCTTAGTTCCTAGTCATAGAATTTTCCCAATTTATTTATTAAAGTAATAACAAAAAAATATGATTCATTAAATTTTCCACACCTTAGGGATTTAAATCCAGAAATCCAAATGAAGGCTACTCAAAAAAATTTGGGGGTACAATGCACAAATCTAAGCCTGACACTCCAAAGTAATATCCTAGAAATTCTCATGAAGCCATAAAACACACACCAAACAAATCGACCACTCAAAAAGAATCATCTCATGTTCATCCTCAATATATACTGGGTACTCTGCAAAGTTCACCCAATTATCAATGTCCATCTCACCCAAGTCGAGGACTTGAGATGGATCATGCACGTACCTCCTCAGGTATGACCCTTGGAAGACATCATGCACCCAGTTTAAATACATGGGTAGAGACAGATAGTACACCACCTTGCCAAATCTTCTAAAATTTTTAAAAGGTCCAATGTATTTCATAGATAACTTCCCACACCAGAAAAACCTTTATAATCCCCATCAAGGTGACACCCGAAGGATCACATGGTATCCGTCCATGAACATTAATGGGATTCGTATTATATCAGAATATGACTTCTATCAACTCTTTGTAGTCCTCATCCGCTCAAGGTAGACCTAATGCTTATCGGTGGTAGCCCACCCCAACTCTGGGCCCATGAGTGCAGACTTTCCCTGGTTAATCCCGCAAAGTGGTAACTTGCATGGTCTCATTTATATGGCCTCAAAATGTTTCATTTCAATGGTTTAGTGGTAGATTGTTATGTATGATAACACCACCAGAGGAAGGTGATCCTCCCAACTACTGCGAATGTATTGTTTGCAAGCACATATCAAGTCCTCAGGAACCTGAATGGTCCTCTATGATTGGTCATCCATCATCGGTTGAAATTATGCACTCATGTGTAACAGATTCCCAAATGCCTCCTTCAGTCCCTTCCATAACCAGGACATGAAACAAGAATCACGTTCTGTAAAAATCATCAATGGTACTTCATGAATCCATAATATCTCCAGCATGTATAGGAGTCCCAAAATCTCAACTGAACTCTCCTCCCAGATCAGTAGGAAGTGGGATGACTTGGTGTGTCGGTCAATGATCACCCAGATGGTATTATATCATCTATATGTTCATGGTAAACCCATCATAAATTCCTTTAATATCCCATCCCACTTCCACATTGGCACCTTAAGTGGGTGGTTCTGGCCTGTTGGAACCTAGTACTCAACCTTCACATACTGACAAGTGAGAAATTGGGGAAAGAATTATTCCATTGCCTTCTTCATCCTTTTCCACCGGAACTAATGTCAGAGGTACGAGTACATCTTCACCACACCCAGATGTACCACCAAATGGGATATGTGGAATTCCCTTAAAACTACCACCTATAATTCCACCGATATAACTGTTCTCCCTTTAAAAATAATGATGTTCCCCTACCTATCGAATATCCATTTCTGTCATGCCTTGTGGATAACTGAGCATGACAGGTCTCGTAGTCGACATCCCAATGTTGTGCCTCCTTAACATACTATAAGAGTGGAGGGGTGAAAAAATATACTAGAGGGAACCTGCTCTATCTCCATGCACAATGGATATATATAATCTGACCATCTTCCCTGATTTTTCACTTAGTAAATGCAAGATGGATCTCTTGCTGAGAGTGACCACCACTACATTACCCTTCCCAAGAGTATTGAAAATATAAAATTCATAGTCCTGAAAGAGCTCTATCCATCACCTCTATCCCAGGTTTAGATACTTTTGAGAGAAGATATACTTGGGAATCTTAAAGTAGGAGTATACGGTAAACTGGTCACCCATTTGGTAATGTCACCTCATATTCAATCAGAACACTACTGCTGATAGCTCAAGATCATGTGTTTTTCACTTCTTCTCATGTTATCCCAGCTGGAACAAAACATAGGAAATCACCACTTTCCTCTGAAACAGAATAAAACCCAACCCGATTATTGATGCATCACAAAATACTACATACCCTACACCCTCATCTAGTAATTTCAATATGGGATAGATCTTTATCCTTTTCCTAAACTCCCAAAAACTCTATTGTCACTTCTCTATCCCTACAAAAGTTTTACCCTTCCATGTGAATGTTTTCAATGTTGATGATACTCTAGAAAAGTCAGGTAAAAACCTCTGATATTACCAAGTGAAACCCATGAAACTCTTCACCACAGTAACACTCATGGGTGGATCCTAAGAAATAACTGCCTCAATATTTGTTAAATATAATGTGACACAATCCTCTAAAATAACATTTCTTGTAAATTGGAACTCTCAAATCTTGAATTAAAACTTTAATAGCTTCCTATAACACTGGTTCTATCATAGTGTGTCCTGGACCACCCTCAAGTGTATCACATGGTCCTCCTTGGTTGCTGAGTACACTAAAATTTCATCAATGAATACCACCATGAACTGATCTATGTAAGGCTAGAATATCATGTTCATAAGTCCCAAGAACACGTTTTGGGCGTTTTTTAGGTCAAAAGACATCACCAAGTAGTCATAATATCCATACCTACACCTAAAGGTTTTCTTCAATACATCCTAAAACCCTACATGAAGCTGGTGATATCTAGATATATGTTTAATCATTGAAAAGAACCTCTCTACCTTCATATGATTGAAGAGGTATTCGATCCTTGATAGTGGATAGTTTTTCCTTAGTATAACCAGATTCGGACACCAGGAGTCCAAAAATTACCTCAAGCTCCTATCTTCCTTATTGGAAAATAAAAACAGGGATTCCCAAGGTAAACAACATGGACTCATAAAGCAATTCCTCTACAAGTCCTCCAGATATACCATCAACTCATGAGACTCTACATGAGCCATCTGACATGAAGGTGTCGTTTTTGGTGTCTTCTTGTGGTACAGATCAATTCATATGTCTATATCCCTATGGGGATGTAATCCTGAGACATCCTAAAGTAAGACACCCTCATAATCTACCACCACTACATGAAACTGTGGATTTATTTCATCCACTGCACCGAGGGTGAGTCTAGCCAACTGATGGGTAATCGGTTGCACCCCTATGAGTATTTCCATCCTATGCTGTAAGCATTTACTTTTTAGTAAAAAAGGAAAACTTGGTCCCATGACGGCATACACACTGAACTCTATGCCTAAAATAGTCAATCTAATCATAGACTATATATAATAAGTCTATACTGAGAATGATGTCGTATGTTCATGATTCTACTACCAGGGGATCCCAAACGAAGCTTTGGCCTCTAATAGTAATTTCATACTCTCAACACTAGTGTGTGATCTTTGAATCAACTCTTGTAGGAGTCTCTATGCGTAAGGTTTAAGCCAATGGTTCTACTGAAATATCTAGGTCTCAGACAATGGTCATGGTATGAAAAGAATGATTGGAACTTCTGTCTAACAAAACAATAGATAAGGTGGAAAATACATTGAACATACCTCTAAACATCCTTGGAGAACTGTGGTCATAAGCCTCCATCACCTGTAGTTGTCCTCATCAATGTCCCATATCTCCCTGTGCATGTGGTGGTGTGGTAATACATAGAACCTCCACCCACCTCATGTTTCCCTACCTGATCCTCTACCTTCTTCTCTTCTCTATAGACCACATTATTGATACATATTCCTCTGCATCGATGATCCATCAACCATCTCCAGATCACCAGTATGGCATGTTTGGAAATCTCATTCCATATATCCTCAACCACCGAATAAGTAACATTTCATGTTCTACAACTAACTCACTCAAAACTAGGAGTCCCACATAGCTAACATTGTTTCCCAGGGTCATCTCATAGAGTGCATGCCTCTCTTATGTCCACATGTCTATTTTTATCTACCAACTACCGAAGACTCAACTACATGGTTCTTGTTGGTTGCTCTCACTACTAGCGTCTTCTCTTCCATAAATCTCTACTCTAGCAGAGCTCGCTCCATTACCCAGGCATATGTAGGGATGCTAATGGGGTTTCATTAATATCCTGATATCTCACTGTAGACTTCTATATGGTATTATCCCTAAAGAATGGGTCATGCATCATATAAGTGGAGTAGTAATAAATATCATAAAATATCTCTAAGTACTCCACCACAGTCTGACTTCCCTACTGTAGATATAGGAGCTCTTGTATGCACCCTCATCATAACATAGTTGGGAAGAACTACTCTTTGAACAGTCTCTTAAAGTCTTTTCAAGAGAGAGTATCATCATCATGTGTTTGGGTCACTATGATCCATCGTTTCCCCGATGCTCGCAAAAGGAGACTCAAATCTATGACTACTATCTGGTCGATAGGTGTCCTCATAAGGCAGAAGACACATGTCACCACCTTTAGCCAATTCTTAGCTACCTAGGGGTCTAGATCAGCCATAAACCTGGGAGGACTCTACCTATGGAAATCATGCAATGTGATCAGTCTGTTTGCATCCTCTACCAGTCGCAATGGTAGTAACTACTGCTCGATGGGAGGCACTATGATGCGAAAACCACCCAAAGGTGCCATTTATGGATCAATAACCTATAATGACACCTCATCGCTAATCGTATCATCCTTGTGATCAAGAAATGGAATTGTAACTGGCAGTCTTTAGGGAGGAATCCTAAAATAGATTAGGTTGGTCAAAAGTCAATAGAGTATACCTGGTGATATTACTCCAAAAGGAAATGAGAACATGAAAAAATTCTATGTGATGAATGTACCATTAATTTCCTAGCAACCAATGTTTTTCGGTGTCAAGAGAAAAAAAAGGGTTCCAGAGTCTAGGTGTATGGATATTTCAACCACTGCTCCAATACTAGATTCCCTAACATGAAATTTGAACAAGAAATACTTAATAATGTTTCATCAAACCAACCTCACAGAATCCCAATTCATAAGTAAAACAAAACTACCTCTCATACTAGTATATCATGATTCATCCAAGAGGGGTCCATGACATGACTACCCCAAGCCAACCTCCAATTGGACTGGAACATGCGACTATCACCATGTATGCATATCTCACCAATGTGAGGCAGTTTCATTTTTACCTATACACATGAACACATCTCCATGCCCAAAAATATGAAATTTGAAAAACACCAATTAGAAAAAGCATTCACACAGTAAGATACCAACCACATAGTAAAACAATGGGAAAATCCAAAGTTAAATATGGCCTAAATACATGCCTTCCAAAATAAATAGTCTTCAAAAGTGAATACACTAATTACTAAAACTCATCCATAGAAATCACTACCTGAAAAGTATGTTTTGGATAGTTTTGTGAATCTGTTGGAGCACACCTCATCTATTTGATCACTCTAAGAATCACATGGTCATGTTCTATCTAGGACTCCATCAAAGTGTTGATTGTATACACAAGACATGAAACGAGAGGGAAAAGACTATATAGGGGTGAGTAAAACAATACTCAACAGGACACCCTAAGACCAAAAAGAACACCACTATGAAATACATGAATTATACCAATAAGGAAACACATGAAGTATACCACAAAGAAACCTCATCAATTATACCCCAAATAAATACACAAAGTATAGTCAGCTCACAAAGGTATAACTATAAAGAATTAAAAGTATGAATATCATACATAGTACACAAAACACCAAGTATCGGTAAGATGCAGAGTTTCTCTAACATATGGAGTTTTGACAACACATGGAGTGTCAATTATACATAGCGTTTCGATAACCCACAGAGTGTTGATAACACACGGATTGTTGGTAACACACAGAGTGTCGATAACATAGGGAGTTTTAATAAATCATAGTGTGCCGATAATGCCTGGAGTGTTTATATTCCAAGAAGTGTTGATAACACATGTAGTGTTTATTACCCATAGAGGTTCGATAATAGACAGAGTTTCAATAACATAGACAGTGTCGCTAACACACAGAGTGTCGATAACCCATCATGTATTGATAACACAAAGTGTGTCGATAACTCACACAGCTTCTATAACAATCATAGTGTTGATAACACATGGAGGGTTAGTAACACTTGGTGTGTTGATAACACATGGCATGTTGATAACACATGGAGTGTTGTTAGGTAATACAACCCCCAATTCATGTAGTTACCAGGTCACATAGTTGTATGATCACTGCCAACCATAAGATTCTGCTCATAGAACACTTGTATCGGGTTAACCTAGTCCTTAATACAATAGGTCATATGCTAACATCCAAAATAAATCATATAGAGTATCTCAAAATTACTTTCTCATCATAGGGGTCCAAATGCAGCAAACCGCTCTCCTAGAAGATAGAAGGTTTGAAATTTATGGCTATTTTTCAGAAAAGGTATGACCTAGGTCTGATTCGACTCATCGGCCGACCCGACCTCATCTAACTAGTTAATAACCAGTTTAGTCCATTGGGCCTACTAGACCTAGACCACTGAGACACTGGGTCTAGTCAACTAGGCCACTGGAGCAGCCCAACTCTTTTGGTTTGGCCCATGCTTTAGGCCAGATGGGTGCACCACACATGGTCTTCCCCGACCGTGTGACACCCGGCTCCACATAGAGCCACACAAAATTCAAGATGTCAACCCAAAATCTTATTACCTTGTATCTTCGCTTACATTGTAGAGTCCACATGACCCACCTTCCGTGGAGGTTTCCCCTCTCTACCACATCCCTGGTCGATGACTACGGCCTCCGCCGCCACCACCGACCTCCCCACCAGCGACCCGACCGCCTCGCACTCTGCTGGAATCCAGGACTCACTGGGCTATGCCTCGATTCACCTGAAGCCACACCCTCACTAGGATGCACCTTACTCCATCATCGGTAGCCCCTACTAGTGGATTGCACTTTTTCATGTGCCCCACCTAATATCTCCAAAGCCGATGCTCCAGTCACCGCCTTGCACCGTCACATCTCAGTGGTGTCGTTGCTGTATTAGATCCCTGATTTCAAATCATTACACAACAAATCAGATGGGAAACATTCCTTTAATTTAATTTTTTGAGAAAATAGGAATGATGTAGGATTGGGGAGAAGATATAATTGCACAATAACATCCAAATAATATATTTTGGATTTTTTTTGTGTCGGGTTACAACCATTAATGTTAGAAAAAAGAATGAACAGTGAATGAATCCAATCTCTTTAACAAATTCAATCGTGATAATCAAGAATCATAAATTATCCACCATGAAATGATGATTGACCCACATACCAACCAATTCTTGAGATGTTCTACATTCATCAATAAAAATTAATAATGGGGGAAAGAATCACAAAGAGACAACACCCTACCTCATTGTTTGAATCGATCATTGATGAAGAGAGATTTCATTGTCGTCTTCATCATTCTTTGATCCATTGATCTTCAATCCATGATCTGATCTCTGATATATCGTCAATAATTCATAATCCAATTGTGTTCATTGGAGAGAACCCCTTCTCCACTTGTTAGAGGGATTCTATGGTTATGAAAATAACATTTAATTTTGTAACAAAGTTCATTTTAAAAAATAAACCCTTGTTGAATTGTAATAAAATATTTTTAGTAAAAATTTTATCACTGATACATCCAAAACGAACTTTTTCTTATAGCTTGTGCTAAATGATGTTAGGCCATATGTCATGTAAAGTTATTGTTTCGAATGAAACAGTTCCCTCTGATTTCTGATCAAGGAACCCTTTTAAAAGTTATTATACTTTAAAGAAAAACATCCCTCATGCCATATTAAAAACTGAAAATTTTTCATTGATTTGTCCCGCGCACACCGGGCCTCATAATATTACAAGGTCTAAGGGACTAGACATAGAATTTTCCAAAGTAATTTATAAAATTAAAACAATAAAAAATAAATGTTAGTATTGGTGTACTATTATTTTATGAGGATGGTTTTGTGATGATGTAATTTTTCATAGTGATGTAAGATTTCGATAATGATTTCCATGGTATATGACCAAATTTTTATCTCTTGAAATGATTGGTTTTTAGGAATTTTATGGAATAATTTATTTTGATGTTTTTTATAATATATTTTTTATGTGTCATTTCAATTTCCTTATATATTGAAAATTTGAAATTTTTGTTTAAACTATAGGTCATATTCATACAAGTTAGATTATGGTTTGATATATTTTGGATGAGAATTGAAAATTTTATGTGTTGAGTTGATGAATTTGTTTTGGTGTTTATGATATTTATGAGGATTTCTAAGGAAATGATTAATTGAATGAGGATGACTCATTCAATATCATATTTTGACACAAAACACACCTCTAAGAGGTATGTTACAGGGTTAGATATGTATTAGGAATTGTTTAGAGAAAATTTTTAAAAAAATGGTTGTAAATTAAGTGATTCTCATATATGAAAAATTTTACCTTAAAATGTTCATTGTTTGGAAAAGAATTTAGAAAATGATGCATCACAATTTAGTGGAAAATACATGTGTTGGTTAGATTAGAAAACTCAAAGGGGGAGTGAATTCATTTTCTATTAAAGAAATATATTAATAAAATATAAAATATAAATCCCTCAATTTATTAAATATGACCTAGTTAACTAATATAGTACAATTATATGATTTTATATTTAAGAAATATTTTTAGATAAAAAATCAAATATCTATAAAAATAGGTTTTAAAATGATTTACACTTCGAAAAAAATTTACTTGTATTTAATAGCTATATAAAACACAAATTAATTCTATCTATCAATGTAATATTTGTATATTGTTTTGAAAATTAACAATATTTTTAAAAAAAAGTAAAAACTGAAAAAGTCAACAGAATAAAACAAGAGTTTTAGACTCAAATGGGAACTATCCCACTCCATATTGTTATGAAAATAAACTGATCCAGATCCTCGATAGTGTTATCAAAGAAAAATAGTACTCAAGGAAGTATAGGCTATAAAAATAATATTCCGCAGTTCTACATTGGATAAAAATAAATTACTATTGTTCAATGGAACTCTAGGATACACAACATCTTTTACAGTTCTTCATGGGATAATAGTTAAAAAAATTAATAGGAGTGAATTTCATACACTCTCCAGTATAGTACATGAGCTAATGATAAAATAGATACAATTTACCAAAAATATATTTCAAAAGTATGAAAAATAGTGTAAGAGAAGGGATATTATTTGGCACAGTAGATACTTTAGTTTATTTTTTCTATAGTAGATTCTTCTCTTCTCATTATCATCTTTAGATAAATAATTGATGTGTGAAGAAGTTCAAATGTTCTTCTATGTGTAAGTGAAGTTTATATAATAACAGATTCGTAGATGTTCAAAATAGATCATCAGTTCACATTTGTTATTTCTATATTCATATATTCACTTTATTCCACACCATACCATTGGTTTCTCTCTATTTGGTCATATTTTGAAAACAATATTTATCTGAAAAATATCTACTGAAAAAATCATCAATGAATATCCTCATACATTGGGTGGAAATTCTGCTTCAACAAATTCTTTTGGACGAAATTTAATTCTAAACAAAAAAATTAGATGGATTAATATATTTAATAATAAAATAATATAATACTTAGCTATATATATGGTCACATTAAAGGATACACATTAGTATTTGGGATCACTTTTACTTTTTGATAAATCTTGTTGGATTCTTTAGTAGGACACAAAGTCGATCACCTAGGGTTAATTACATTGTACAAGAATTTGTTCACCTTATAAAGATTGTCCATTTAGTACATTTTTTATTTTTACTATTGAAAAATATCTTTTCATTAAGTTACATAGTTAATTCATTTGTTGAATGTTCCACTCTCATACAGTTTCTTTCATTTGTCCTTGTAGTCTCATAGTTGCTTGTATGGTGGAGCCAACTAGTCTTGTCATCGATCTTAGTGATTTCACAGAGACATCTGCAGTTGATCTATTAGGTGTGTGATCAATCCACATATCATGCAGTCAATCAATTCCTTTGTAAAAAATCTTGACCACAGTAGTAACTTGAGATAAAACATGGGGCCATTCAGTTTATCTTGTAATTTCTTTGGTCGTTTTCTATATATTCTCCATGGTCATTCTGATCATCATTTGGTCAATGTATATGTCATGTGGTCGGTTAAAGACATAATAAACATTAAACTATTTTATATAAAATGATTTAACATTCATAAAACATAAAATAGATTATTAATAACATAAATATGATTTATGATTTCTAAAATAAGGAATTGTTGGATGTAGCCAATAATCACCCTCTTTTTTGTAATTTAGAGTCATGGAATAAATAATCATACAAAAAGATTATATCATAAGAATAAAATAATATATTATTTTTTAAAAAATCCATATTTAACTCATATATAATATTTTATTCATTTTCACTTAAAAATTTAATCATACTTTTTTCGTGTCATATATTTTTCCCTCCATTTAAAATTATCAAAATGAATTCACAAATCATGATAGAGTAAAGATAATATAAGTAGAAAATAAATCATATCAAATAGAAAACAAAGACACAAAAATAATAATAATGTGACATTTAATTAATTTCTAAAAAAATAAATAATCCCTAGTAATATATAATCATAATATATGTCCTTAGAAAGATATGGGTCCTTCACTTTTATAATAATTGGAGGAGGAAAAGGAGTCTGAGTAAAATTATGAGTTATCAAAATAAAAATTCCATTTTCAATTCACTATATCTATCTAGGGGAATAGAAAAAAGTGATATTAAAAGATCCTATATAAGGATCTTGTAAGGTATAGTTTGGAATAGAAACAAATAATTTTTCTTGGGGAAGTGAGGTATATATGTAAGGAATACAAATTGAATGAAGTTCCAGTACAAGGGAATTAGCAACATATATATAATGCTCTAGAATCCTATCGATATAATCCAAAACTATTGTATCATGTTAAATAATTTGAAGGAACCCCTCTTGATTTCACCAGAACTAATTCTGTAGAGAATTCATGACCAATAACTTCTCTTGAATTTCATTGAATGCAACTATCATAGGTGGCATATTCAAGTATATTTTCACTGATATAAAATGGGCCTTTAGATTTACCATGGTGTCAATCATTTAGTGATAATGAATTTTTTATCCAATTATTATCCATTTATCTATTCCAGTTCTGATAAAATCATCTTAAATTAAATCAAATTACATTTATCATTGTGTTTCCACGTCTACTTATACCAAAATTTTAATATCCTTGAAACATCTTAAGATAATCTAAATTTATTCATTAAGTAATCTATCAGTAAAATCCTCATCAACATAATATGAGGTACAAGGAGGTGAGGATATAGAAATTAAGGTTATGGAGGGACTTTTTATCACTAAGAGATACCTTCTATTCATTGTATACATCATATCTAAGGTAGTTACTTGCTGGGATCCAATGTGTTCAATAATTTTTTCTATTTCACTTTTGAAATATTGAATCTCATGGTTCATATGAACTATTTTGATAAAAAAACATTGAATGTATGTTTCAAACTATAATCTCATTGGTTCATGAATAATCTACATCTCTATAATGAGTATTTTCTAATCTAATACTGAAAACCCACTTTTAAGACTTCCAAAATATCATTCTTGAACTGAATGATGTTTGAAGATATTCTCATTGAATTATATAAAAATGAAGTTAAATCTTTTTGATATAGTATATTAATATTTACTAGGTGTTATTGGAGCCCAAACACTCTATGAATTTGAGAAACAACTTAGTTCATTCAAATCACAAGAATGGTCTCTTAACTCTGGAGTCTTTCACCATGATTCTTCTTTAGGAGAAAAAAAATAATAGGAGGTATCTCAAAATCACTAAGTGAATAATTATATTTTGACTAATATTATTCAATACCAACCACATAGGTACTAATTTTTTTACTCTTTATAATTATTTCCATGTACATATCTGGGAGAATGGGGAAAAACCAAAATCATTAAAATTCTTTAGAGGACTCAGGTAGGATTTTTCTCTTTAGAACATGAGTATATGAATACATTGTCACAAAATATTATTATTCCCTTGATAAATATATATGGAATATCCATTTGAATTTAGAATATTATCATCATCATTATCATCATTTCCCCCCTCAAATCCCTTATCAAACATATCACCCTCTTTTAGATCCTTTACACTAACATCTATAAGAGTGGATACATCTATATCTAACAATGGATTATCATGTGGGGATACTAAACTGGATGTTATGGAGTCATAATGGGTGATAACATTATATGAAACATTGGTGTAATCTTCTCTACTAGATTTATATCCGGATTAAATTCAATTTCTATGATAGTAGGGACAAACAAGATGGATCTTGGAAATATCTCTCCTTGATGAGTTACATCATCATATCCTAAAAAAGAAACTCCATGCTCTCTTCTGGATTCAACAATAATTCCATAAGACTATGGAAAATCATGATAAATAGATATTAATACCTTCATTACTTATCCATCATTAGTAACCTCATGAAAAGAACTTACACCTAATCTTTACACAAAATGTTTTCTGGATTTCTCATCCATAACTATAGGAGCATGTGATTCATCATCATCAAAATAATAATTAGCCTCAATCATCTCATCTAGTTTGAAACACATATTAATGGTCTAACTATTCTTATATTTAAGTGATATCAAATAAAATTTCTTATAAATCTTTTCTTAATCTTCTATACACATACTTCTCCAAGGATTCTAGCCAATCTTAATCATCTTATAGGTGGACTAATTAAAATATAATACAATGAAAGATTATATCCTTTAAACACCCAATGTTACCAATATTTTATATTCTATTAAAATAGAAATGAACATTAGATATCAATGAGTGTTGAATCAAGAAGGTGGTTTGGTCAACTCTTCTATATGCCTCATTAGTAAATGTTGAAGGGTTATCTAAATACCATGAAACATTAGGTATCAAAAAATTTATTGATATCGAATAGATCTAAGATCTACAATCCGAGGGAAGATAATGTAATGAATTACTTTCAACAATAACATTAATTTATTACTTAACTCATTTTCAACTGGTCTTTGGTTGGTTTTGTTGTCAATCAGTTCTTCCTATGATTTCGCAATGTTAATATTGGGTGGGTTGTAGGATATGGTCTGTGATAGTCATAAAACCCAACTAGATATGTGATTCTTAGAAAATCATCCTAAATGGTCAATCTGAACTCACACTCTTGATCATTAACAACTATTATAATCACATATCTGTGATCTCTAGTTTCAAAGATCATATTCATGTTAAACTATTCCATAATCCATGGATATAATGGGTGATTATTATACAAAAACAAATTTCCCTAATTCAAAATAAGAACTAATCTATATACCAAGTAATGATTGGTTCTAACCTAATCCACCCCAAATTCTCTATCAGATAACACTTCTTGATAAAGGAAATGCATATTTGAAATCATTCTAGATTTTCTTGAACATTACTTATCGTGTTTGAATGATTCTAGAGAATTAAAAAAGATACATCTCTTCCTTGAAAATGAAAGTGGTTGACCTTAATCATTTGATAGGGCTATGGATTTGGAAAAGAATGTTTTAATGGATTATTAGAAAGAGGGGTTGATTTGGGTTATAATAGATTAATGATTGTGATTTTGATTTTACATTTCAATCATTTATGGATTTAATTGTATAGTAATAGAGTGGAAATAATAATAATTACATTATACATATATACACATATAAATTTGTAGAATATATATATATATATATATATATTAAAAAAATAACCTAAGTGACCCCTTGAAAGATCAGATCATATATATATATATATATATCAAATCTAATATGAAAAATAATATTAAAAGATTTATAAAATAAATTTAAACATGATTAATCATACTAAATTCATGTTTGTTATAATTCATTATCCCAATATGGAATATTTTAATAAATATGACAGTAATATCATGTTATTTAATAATTAATTCAAGAGTCATATCACCCTTTTGAAAATGATCTCTAAAAAGGTGATGTATTATATCAATAAGTTTTTTCCTTCAGTGAGATACATGATTCTTTTTTGGAATTTTTTTAGCACGTGTATTTTCAAAATTTAAATGGTCATGTAAGAATTAATATTCATAGTTCAATAATGTGATTCATCCATAAAATATGTTCAAAAAAAGTATGTAAAATGTTGTTGTCATATTAAGTATTAGATACTTAAAAAAATTATACTTCTTAATATACCATAAACCTAAATACTTTCCATAAAGACAATATGTTCTACTGGTGTTATTTTAATCTAATATAAAATCCCTAAAATCAGTATCTGAATGACTAACTAACACAAATGAATGTCCATTAGGGTAAAATTATCTAAAATTGGTTTTATTATTGATATATTTAAAAATACTTTTAACATAATTTAAATGAAATTATTTATGGTTTTATTGAAAATGTGTACACATGCACACACTGAACAAAATGTCAGGTCAGATAGTATTTTAGTATAATAAATATAAAATCATATGATTATAAGTATTTTTATCTTCAAAAATCCCAATTTTATAACGATCTAGCTTACAACTTGTACTTAAGATAGTACCACTACTTTTGGTCCTATCCATGTGTAAGTATTTTAAAAGGTTTTTTGTGTATTTTCATTGATTTTAAAAAAATACCTATATTTTTTTAAAAAAGATTTATATCCATAAAATTAGTTTTACTCGACTATTAAGCTCATTTCAAATTTATATTGCATCATTTTGTAAAACTAAGTACATAATTATTTTTGGGATAACCAAAAATAATTCATAAAAATAGACTTTCACTACAAAAAAAACCTTTAATCTTATAATAAATAAAGTATGATTGTAAACACCTTTTATAAACCCTTTCAAAATAAGGAGTGTTTTGCCTACCATACCAAGCACTAAGAGCTTTTTTTAATCCAGAAAATAATTTTTTTAATTTAAAAACATGAACTGGGAAAAGTGAATTTTTCAATTTATGAGGTTGTTTAAAAAATATGTACTCAATAATATATCATTTTAGGAATGAAATCATAAAATCCATTTGATATATATTGAAATTAATATGTATAACATATGAAATAAATATTATCATTTCCCCAATTCTAGATACTGGTAAAATGGTTTCTTCATTTTCAATACATTATTCTTAACTATATCATAGGGAAAAAAGTATAGACTTATTTCAAATGATTATACCATAATCATCAGCATTGCTTCCATAAACCCACTTATTTCTAATAGATATGTATTATTTTGTTCTATATACTAATTCCCAAAATATATTGCTTTTAAACCAGTTCAATTATTCTAACATTACAATTACATAATTTTAATCATTGATTACTTCATTGATGTTCTTAGGTTTAAATTGTGATAAGAAAGAATTATGTTCAAATTAGTTTCTTAGTTAGGCTTGGGTTTAAGTTCCTCTATCATGGTATCTAAATATATCATCTAAAGGGTGATATTTAAGTGTTAAAAAAGTTCAAGTAACTAATGAAATTGATACATCCAAGTATTCTTCTTCTTAGATATGAATATATTGATGATTATTGATAGGTTATTTATCAATTAAATTAGTAGAAAAGATATAATATTTTTTATTTTTTATTAAAATTAAGATTTTACATATCATCATCATGATTTTCTAAAGAGGATTTGGTTTCATATGGATATGTCTTATCAAAAGTGACTAGAAAAGTTTCTTAAACAAAATTTTATTTCTTTTTAAAAACCCTATATGCCTTACTATTAGAAAAAATAAATAATTACAATTCATTTATATATTTTAGTGTAATTTTATCAAAAATATATATTTTTTGAAGAATATAAAATTTAAAACAAAAAAATATAATGTATTTTACTTTGCATATTACATAATTCCCTAAATCATATGAAGTTAGTTTTATGATAGGTCTTATAAGAAGATTCTTACATGCATGCCAATAAGTTATCACATCTTTATCCCATAAATGGATTTCAGTTTCATACTCAATGAGCGTTATTCTAGTGATTTCATGAAGAGTAATACTTCTCGTTTCAACAACCCTATTTTGTTGAGGTGTTGGAGGTACATAGAACTTGTGAGAATATCTATATTGGGGAAAAATATATTCAAATCATCAGTCTCAAACACTATAACATGATCGTCTCTCATGGTATTTATCGAATTTCCATTATGGTTTTTTAAAAATTTATCATACTCAGAAAAATAGGAAGGATAATCACATATATGAGAAAGAAAAAACAACCTTGTATATCTGGAATAATCGTCAATGGTAATATAATATAAATGTTTTTAGATTAACTAGAAACTCTATATTGATGAAATAAATCCATATAAACCAATTCATGGGGTTGTTAGTTGGAGAATTCTTTATTTAGTTTGAAATATATTTTTTGTTACTTCCCTATTTGACATGGATTACACACATTGTCTTTAAGAAATTATTAGTTAGGTATGTCCTTGAATAAACCATTCTTAGTAATATTTATAATTGTGTATATAATTTAATGTCCCAGTATCATATTAAATATAAAAATTCTCAAGTAATTCCTTTAAACATGAAACATATTGAGAAAATAGGGAATCTAAATCTATAACATAAAAATTATCATTTCTCAAATATGTAAATACTAATGAATTCTTAGAATCAAAAAGTTTACATACACTATTTAAAATATTAAATTAAATCTATCATCACGTAATGAAGAAATAATACATAGATTATATTATATACCATTAATAAATAAAACATAATAAATAAGAATATATTTAGAGTTACCAATTTTTTCAAGTGTAATTTTTTCTCCTTTTTCATTGTCACCAAAATTAAAATATAGTATATCCACCTTTATAATATTTTTAATTCTTAAATAGAATCTAGTCATATGTCTAAAATATATTCTATAGATAACCCATAGATTATTAATGGATATCTTAACGAATTCATCCTGAAAATAGTTAAATAAAAATTTATTTTTTTCCCAATATCTATTGGGTAGATGTTGGACAGAAATAAAATATTTTGGAATCCAATTTTTTTATAGGATTACTAGAAAAATATTTAATTTATTTAGAAATAAAAACCTATTTAGGGCCAAAATTATTATAAATATTTCCAAAACTAGATGAATTATTAGAAACTAAAGATCTATATTTGTAACTGGGAATAAAGCAGTATTTATATAATTTATTTTATTTTTTAGGCTCGTAACTAAATGTATTTCCCAGTTTAGGTACAACCGGATTTCCCAGATTTTTTTATGGTTTCTGTTCTTCTAGAAAAAACATCAACACCCTTTTTTAATTGTTCATTAACTATTTTTAATATATTATTATCTTTTAATATATTAGATTTTTTTCAATGGTAATAGAATATTTTTCTACAACCCGTAACACATTATCCTTTTTCATATTTTTATATTTTTATTTTGGCTCATTCCTAGTATCTTATAGCATCTTGCATTATTCTTTGAATTATTAATTATACATTTTTGAGTCACCAGGAATGTGAGAAAAAAATATAATGTACCTTAGAAGGAGTGTTTATAATTCATAGATTATATTTTTCATCCATAATTTATCAACTTTAATCTCAATCATTAGATCTATCATCAAATGATCTCTAGGTATAATTTATTTTATTTTCATTATTTTATCCTTATCTTCACATTTATTTCATATTTTGAGATTGGGATAATATAATTTATGTGTTATTTTCTTTTATTTTTGTAACATGTGATCTCATTTCATGGGTAATATTTTTTTCCAATTATTCTTCAATTCCATAACTTGTCATAATTTATTTTAGAATTTTACCATATTAAAAAATGACATTGGTCGAACATTGTTATCCTTCTGGATATATGGTAAATTTATTTATCAAAATCATTATAACCTTTACTTCCAATTGTATATTAAACATTAACACCTTTTTTTCATTTGCATATGATGCTTTAAATTCAATAGATTTTGGTTTTGGTTCATCAACCTTATTTTTCACCTTCATCTTTACTTCACACATCATCAAATTTCCTATCATTTTGTTGAAAGTAAATTTAATGATATTTCATTCTTCTATAATAGAAATCAAATTACTTATCCATCTATACGGTAGACATCTTAGGATCGTCATTACTTGGGAATTATCTTCTATCTGTTTTCTAAGTGTGATCATAGTTTTTATCATCTAATTGAACCTAAGATACATCCCATAAATTTATTCATTAGATTTCTTTTTAAAAGGTTCATTTTTAATATTATATGTAATAACCTTCATTTCTATAACTTTAGATGTTCCTTCAATAGACATAAAAAATATATCCTAGATAAGATAAATTTTATTACAGAATGATATTCTATTAATTTCATCCTCAATAATAGAAAAAAACAATTCATATATTGATATTTTGAATCATTAACATATTTAAGAGAATAATCTCATTCATTTCTAGTTGTTTTAGTATTCCATTATTTCTCATCAATGGATCCCAAAATATCAAGACACATACTCTCAAAATCAATTTTATATCTTTTATTTTACATTGAGAACAATTTTTTATTTTTAAAATATGGATGTATGTTTGTTTCATAACCATTAGACATAGCATCCATAATTATAGATTAAAAAAAAATAAGATCTTGCTTAAAAATTGATCCAGTTTAAATATAAGCACAAAGGAATGAAATTATTCCTTTGATACGAAATTTTATTTGGAGGTGATAACTTAAGAGGGGGTGAACTCTATTTGCAATTAAAATTTCCATTCAAAATAATTTAAAATATAAATCACCCAATTTCTAAAAATTTTACCATTAATCAAAAATAGTTCAACTATATAATTTTATCATTCAAAAATCATCTTAGAAGTTCGATCAAAACATAGTTAAAATTTGTTTAAAGCTATTTTAGCTTTCTAGAAATATTTACTTGTATCAAAAATGGTATATACAATAAAAATATAATTTAAATATCAATGAAATTTTTTATTAAATAGTTTATAAAATTTTAAGAAAAATTAAAAAAAAGGAAGAAAAGGAAAAATGAGGTTGAATAAAATAAGGGCTTTAATATCAATATGAAACCTGGTCCTCTATATAATATTATGAAAATAAACCTATCCACAAAATATTTTGGTTTTTCATAAACAATAGTGCTCATGTTTTTAAATGTTACACATATCCTCTTCCATAATTCTATGTTGGAGAAAAATAGATAACAACTGTGTACATATAGTCCAGGATACATAACATATTCCATAATACCTCATAGGAGAACAGATGAAAAAATAATATAACAGAGTTTCATGAACTCCCTAATATAGTAAAATAGACAGTGCTAAAAGATATAAAATTTGAATCAAACAAAAATCAAGAGTAATAAAAACAGAGTAATAGAATGGATAGAGTTTGGTGCAATAGTGTTTGTAGTTTAGTTGTTCTATCTGAGATTTTTCTTTTCTCATTTTCATATTTTGGTCTGTAATTTATGTGTAAAGATTTTCAAATCATCATTTATGTGTCTTTTAATTTTACTTAAGAACAGAGTTTTATATGTTTAAAATTAAAAATTGGTTTGTCTATTTCATTTTTATTTTAATATATGCAATTTAAACTATACAAAACCATTTACCTCTCTCTCTCTCTCTCATTTTTAATCTTTAAAAAAAATGAATTCTCCAAAAATAGATATTGAAATGTCATAATTGAAGATCTTTTTACATTGGAAGAACATATAGGTTTAATAAATTCTTATGTCTTGCATTTAACTATTTAGAGAAAATTAGTTAGATTAAAATTTTTATAATAATATAATATAATACTAATCTTTCTATATGGTCTCTCTGAAGGTTTCATGTATGCAATTAATTTTTCCTCAAGACTTTGTGAGAAATAATTTTGGATTCATTAATGGGCTATATAGTTAATGAATTTTACATAATTTAGATTAACGTTTACTTGTGTTTTCTCACCTTACACTTATGGTCAATAAACTACTTTTTCACAATAAAAAAATGATGTTGACATAGATGAAATAAATCTATCGAAATCATTAAAACTTTTATAGATAAATATCTCGTTTTGCATTGAAATCATTCAAAAGCCACATACTTATAAAATAAATTATTTCTTTGGAAGATAAATTTGTATGATTTTAAGGGAAGCTTCAAAATGTTAAGGTGTCATAATAGTATAAAATAGCCACTCACACTGTATAAGTTAAAAATCATTTTTCCTTAGTTTGTCGAAATGGTCATAAAGTACCCCATTTAGATAAATGATTGAAATATTTCTTTCAAAAGTTTAAAAAAAATTCAAATACGGGTAAAAAGGAATTTAAACAATTTTCTATGATATATTTAAATACATTTTAAGAAAATGTACATGTATGATAAAGATGTCCTAGTAGATACTTACATATAAGCAACCTCAACTAATATTGAGATTTTGAAATTGTCCCTTACCTTGTACATTCCTTTAGTCGATGGTGCATTAACCTCCTATACAATGGTTAAATTAAGTAATTACATTATACTAGAAACATACTCATATTTATGATATCATGTATGATCCTCTTATGTCATTTTGTTAATAATTATTCAGGATTTCCATTGTTTCAGGTGGTAAATACTTTATTTTCTTATGCAAGTTTTGTTGTGTAAGTTATGTTTCCTATGCATAGGATATATTTTATTCTTGTCAAAAATTATATTAAGATCATAAATATTATATTTACTAGTATTATATATTTTATTATCATTCTTGAATGGCCAATGTGGATAATAAATCTCATCGCGTCATGGAGATGGTAGGTCATACGTACGCACGAACGATGATATAATTTCATTAATAGTTAAATGGTATAGAATTGGATGGTATATTAATTATAAACTATAATTTTCATGTCATATTAATTATTTTTACCTATTATAATCATCATTATTATTATCCAAAAAAATTAGTGTTGAATAACAAATTACACCACGTCATGGAGACAGTAAGTCGTACATACACATATATGGTGATATTGTTACTTGTTTGAGGGATAGGTAGAGGGATATGGTTTTTACATAATTATAATAAAATCTCATAATTTCAATGATAAGGGATTTATTACTTTGCTATCTAATAAACATAGTAAGAGGAAGTAGAAGAATAGAATAAATTGAATGGAATTGGTAAACCAATTTCCTCTTCTTTGAGCGCTTCCTTTTGATTTTCATAAAAGAACTACATAGGGTAGTTTTTTGACCAAAATATAGCCTCTAGGATTTATTTATGGTAGTTGGTAGGAGACTTGGGTAGGGGTTTGGAAATAGAAATGGAATTATAGGTGTGAATAAAATAGAATGATAGGTTCACTTTTATAATTGAGTGGAGGGGAACTTTGGGAAACTCTAAAACAATTAATTTATTATAAATAAATTTTCAGTTTCAAATAGATCCAACATGAGTAATTTCTAGGATAAGATGATTATGGTTCTAAATCCTATCAGGAAATTATTTTTATACACTTTTAGGTCATAAAATTAACATTATATTTTTGATTTAGCAATTAGCTAAACAGTTTAACTCTTACCATGTTTACTTGTCTTCTAATAATACAGGGTGAATATAATTATAATAAAAAGCAAAGAGAACATCAAATTGGTAATTTATGATATAATTAACTTTATAATAGTTATTTGTTAGAACATGGTATTTTTATGAGTTTATAAGAATTTTAAAAATATTATTTATTTTAAAGTATCATTTATGTCAATTTTGATTCTATTCAATATTTTCATTTTTAAAAATATCAAACCCACATGATAACATCGAAAAATTACATCAAATATGTCACTAACATGTCTATGTTATCTAAACAATTAATATATGTAAAATAATTACATCAATTTATATTTATTTTATTATTTTTAAACTCATTTAATTTATTGTTCCTTGAAAAATTCAATTACTACATCATTGTTGTGTCACCATTTAATTTTATTATTTATTTCCTAAAATAATGAATATAGTAAAATTATGTATATAATTACTTTATTTCTCTAAATACTATTTATATTTGAGTGTATCCTTTATATATCCTCATATAAAAAATTATATAGTTATTAAAATTTGAATATGATATTTTTAACTCTTCTTTAAATAAAATATAATAAATGTTCAAATCTTACACATGTGGATTAAAAAAGATAATATTTTTGAGATAAGGTTTATTTTGCTATAAATAACTTTTTGAGTGAAATTTGGACAAGTTTTAGGGTAATATTATATTATTATAATATTATTTATTCCTTTAATTACGTTATTTACATTTAACTGGGGTAAATAAAATTCAAATGATTCTATTCAAGAAAAAATATTTTGATCCTATTAAACCAAATTATTCATATAGATTACAAAAATTTATTTTCAATTTTCAAAATTCAATTCAAATAATAGGTAGAATTAGTTTTAATTCTAATCTGTAGATGTTGTTTGAAGGCAGGTAAAAGAGACATTGAAAAGTTTAAAAATGTTTTTATATCTAATGGTATTATACAAATTATTCATATGAACCACGTTGGAATAATATATGTATTATGTATCTATTGTGATTTTAAAATGAATTTAAAGTAAAATAATTATTTAAATGAAAAGTTTGTTTTTTTAACAATAATGCAGTATTTTTCACTATTCATCAAAAATTGAAACATTTAAGAAAAGTACTAAAAATTTACCATAATATAATATTGATATTTATAATTAAAATATGATGTATATTGAGAATAATAAAATTTCATAATTTTATAATTTGGTTAATTCTCTTCATAACAAATTTTTTAATGTCTTGTTTGATAGGTCATGATGTACTCAAACTCGGTGTTCCATGTAGTTAAAGCAGTTAAAATATTTAAAAGGAAGCATATTGTGGAAGCTTGGGGTGTTACATTCTTCCCTCCATTAAATAATTTCATCCTCAAAATTTATATAATATCACTTCCTAAAAATATTTTGGTGAATCTTTATCATTAGTTCCTCAGGTTCCCCCATCACCTCTCCCTTTTTATGGATTCCCCAAAGAACATTAACCAGATGAGTTGTCTGATTTCTCAGTACTTGTTCTATGGTATAAATAATCATGATAGTCTCTTCATAATATGATATATCAGATTCTATTTATAATTTATCATAGGTGAGTATATGCATTGTGTCTGGCATGTATTTCTATGATAGTGATAAATGGAACACATCATGAACATTGGAGAGACATGAATGAATTTCCAAATGGTAAGATACAACTCCAATTAAATCTAGAATTTTGAAAGGTATGATGTACCTGAGACTTAATTAAACCTTCTTACTATATCGTATAACACCCTTCCATGAAGATGCCTTTAAGAAAACTTGATCTCCCGCTTGAAATTCTAAATCCTTCCTTTGGTTATTGGTATATCTATTTTTGATACTTTAAGCTGTTTTGATATGGGTCCAAATTTTTTTTAGCTTTTCCATCATTTCCCCAACATGTTATAGGCCTACAACTTTTCTTTAACCAATATCATCCCAATAAGTCGATGTATGACATCACTTTCCATATAACACTTCATATGTTTCCAGCTGAATACATGAATGGAATATATTGTAATAGGAAAAAACTAATATTGGTAAATATTGATCCCACATACCTTGAAAGTCAAGTGAGAAAGATATGAACATGTATTCTAAGGTTTGACTAGTCCTTTCTAATTTTCTATCATTTTGAGGGTGTTAGGTAGTGCTCAAACTAAGATTAGTATCTAGGTCATTCTGAAGACTTTTCTTGATTCATGATGTAAAACGTAGATCACCGTCAGAAAAAAATGATAGGGGTACACCATGAAGTCTTATAAATTCATTAATATATACTCTTTCTAAATGATCAAGTGGTAAAAATTCTCTTATATTAAGAAAATGTGCAGATTTGGTAAGACGATCAATAATAACCCATATCCCTTCATTTCTTCTAGGAGTATTTGGGACCCACATGTCAAAGTCCATCATAATATCATACAATTTCCAAATAGGTATAAGAAGAGGTTACATGAATGTTCTAGGATGTTATCTCACAGCCTTCACCTATTAAAAAAATAAAAATCTTGGCACATAATTAGCAATCTCCCTCTTTATATTATCTGACAAAAAATTTTCCTTAAAATCACAATACATCTTAGTTCCACCATGTTGTATAGAGAAATTAGATCTATGAGCATCCTCCAAAAATTTCCTTTTTAGACCAGGTTTATAATGAACACAAAACCACTTCCCAAATTTCAAAATATCATCTTCACAAATGAAGTCAATCAATCTCCCAACAATCACAACTTTAATTTTATTTTGAAAATCCTTATCATCAAACTGAGAACTTTTTGTTCTTTCTAGTAAATATGGTTTAGAAACCATTTGAAAAATTAGTGATGTTTCACCTTCTATGATAATTACCATACCAATATTTATTAGATCCATGACATAGGAACCTTTTCAAGTCTCATTTTTTAAATAATTCCATGGTCGTTTCTACTCAAAGCATCCTTCACCTTATTTTCCTTCAATGGGTGGAAATGTATTATGAAATCATAATCGATTAGTTTTTAAATCCATATCATCTGTCTTGTGTAGTGTTATTTTTATGAGAAAATATATTTTAACCTCTTTTGATCTGTATATATCTCACATATTTCATCATAGAGATAGTGTGTCCATATCGTCTGAGAAAATATTACTATTGTTAAAACAAGATCATGAGTTATATAGTTTTTTTGATTAATTTTTTACTCCATTGATGCATATGAAATAAACCTATCATTTTTTATAAGAACACAACCAAGTCCTTTCCTTGATTAGTCTATATAAATCACAAACCCATCATCATCATATGGTAAATTCTGGATTGGAGCATTGACTAATTTTCTCTTCAATTATTCAAAACATTATTCACAATATTTTTTTTTCAATTGAATTTAACTCCTTTACGTGTGAGCAAGGTTAGTGTTTTTAGTAATTGGGAATGATTATAGTTGGAATTCCAATAGTAATCTGCTAAACCAATAAAACAACTAGGCTCAGTTATACACATTAGTTTTGGTCATTCTTGGATAGCCTTTGTCATGGCAGGAAAAACCGAGATTCCATCCTTGGATACAATATAGCCGACAAAATACATTTCCTATATCTATAATTTACACTTTCTAAACATCCTATATAGTTCATTTATTCTGGGAGTCTTTAAAAAAAATTTCAAGTGGCTCTCATGGTCTTTATAAATTTTGGAGAATACTAAGGTATCATCAATAAATACTTTGAAAAAATCATCAAGATATTCCATAAACACTATATTAATTAGATCCATGAAAACATATAGTGCATTAGTGAGTCAGAACGACATTACTGTAAACTCATAATTCTTATACCTGGTTCATAATGACGTGTTTGGAATATATTCCTTCTTTAGACACAATTTAGAATATCCAAAATGAATTTCTATCTTTCAAAAATATTTGGCTCCATGAATTTGATCAAATAAATCACTTATGTCAGTAACATGATACGTATTCTTTGTTGTAATAGGATTGATTTTTCTATATTCAATGCACATCTTCATTGATCTGTCATTATTCTAAACAAAAAGTTCTTGGGATCCCCATTGAGAAACACTATGGAAATTTATTACTCAACTTCTATAGATGTTTATTTACCTCTAATAATTCCACATTTTCCATTTTATAGAAATGTTTTGTTATTTTCCATGCTTCATGAATTAAAACAATAGCAACTCAACTTCCAACTCTAGTGGATGTATAGGTAAATCCTTTTTAAATACTTCAAGTTATTCTTGTGAAATAGGTACATCCTCATTTTGAATATTTATTTTTTCATCCATAGATTTTATATTATCTTTCTCCTCAAGAATCTCATTTAGTAAAGCTACATGGATTGTTATTGCTAATAATCAGGTGATAATTTTTATGCCCAAAAGATAACAGAATCTATATTTTCCTCAAAAATCACAACTTCCTTCTTCTTGCAGTAAATTTTCTCATCATATTTTGATAGCCAGTCTATACTGAGGATTATATCAAAGTCAAACATAGATATGATGATATAGTCTATAGATAAATCATGTTTATATGCCAAAAGTGGAATTCCCTGACACAACATTTTTTCAATGTGACTTCCCTTATGGATTTTGAATAACAAATCCCTTGTTAATGTGAATTGAAAAAAGAAATTTTTTCATGAAAAAATGGGAAGATATAAAGGAATGTGAGGATCCATAATCAAATAAATATTTTTCTAAAAATGATGAAATGATTAAAGTACCTACCAACAAATCATTAAGAACGTAAACATTTGTAGTTGTGATCATAAAAGCATGGCCTTTCCCCCATGGCCTTTTTTGGGGAATGTTTTCTTGATGCTTAGGACAATAATTTTTAACACATCCAATATTTTTACAATTTTTTCACTAAACATAGATAACTTATCTCTTCCCCTTAAAATCATGATCTTGGTGGAATTTTTCTCTGCACTAGTAACAAACTCCAATTATTTTTGAGAATGTAACACAAGGTTTCTTCCCACAATTACTATAGGTTGAAATGATAGATTTTTCCTTCTTACCAATATTTCCTTTTCCAGAGTATTCAGAAAATCTCTTCTTCTCTTTCTTTATTTTAAAGTCATAAAACATTGAGAATACCATTTCTGTCTTGATATCACGTGAGACTTTATCTTCATACAATGAAAAAGATTGTGAGAAAAGTTCCTATCAAAGTAAAATTCTTAACCTAAATAAGAATTTATCAATCTTTCTTCTTGGGTTATGAATGTAATTTACAGCATGCCTTGCTATCATTGTGAAGTTAACTTCATACTTTTCAATATTCTCATCCTCCTTCTACTTCAGACTCGATAATTAACTCTCCATAGCCGATCTTAAATCCTAAAGAATATATTTTTCAAGTAAGAGTTCTTGAAATTCCCTCAATTCCAACTTTTATACCTCTTAATATTACTTCATGTTTTGAATTAATGATAACCATTAATCTACATCTCCTAGTAGATGATATACTTCCACAAAAAAATTTCTATTTTTTTACTACCCAAAGAAAAATATATTTGCTCTATAGAATCTATCCATTGTTCAACTCCAAATGGATTTTTATTAATTGAATGATGGGGGTTGTTTTCTCATGAAGCTGTCTAAAATTTATCTTCTATATTATGGATCAGGCTACTCCATATGATTAAGGTTATTATTCATAACCGCAGTTAGTTGTCCCAGTACAATTATAAGTTGTTTAGTGTCAGCTGTATCACCAACTCCAATATCATTATCTTGCATATAATGGAACCCCAACAAGGATTATGTGTGTTAATATGGTATCCATTCCATGCACTAAGCACCATTTATAAATAATTTCATACACTAGACTAGGTTATCAACTATAATCGATAATTCCAAACTAATAAATCACATAACATAAATTGAAAACATTATGAATATTTAATCCATAATAATAAAAGTGATTATTTATGGAAATATTTACTGGTAAATCCTTAATAATTGTTTGTAAAGAAAATTTGAACTATCAAAATCATAAATCCCGAGAGTGTCAAACTAGGTGCGCAGTAAGCCCCATTATCATGTACTAGGATACCCTAAGTCTAGCCCAAGATACCTTATCAGAGTTATTAATCCATGGTACATATATCCTAGAACCAAATTCACATATAGTATCAAGACAAGGGTTTATTTTCTTCTAATACTAACACAATCTCTATTTTGAAAAAATTCTAGGATATTTTTCTATACTTATCCTCAATGCCTATCTTTGGGTAATGTTCCCTAATCACAGTTTTTATAAATATAGTTTCCATGTTTTTTACTAAACATCCTATGATAACAACTATAAATCCTTGGCCCTAGTTACCCATTGTTTGTGAATTATTGTATTATAGTGGCATGATCACAAGAAATCAAATCACGAAGGACATATTGGTTTAGAAGCCTTGGAAAAAACTTGATACTAACATATTTTTTAAAATAATTCTTGAAAAAAAACAATGTCTCCTTTGAAAACAATCATATTCCTTTTATTGTCCCTCTAGGACATTCTTATTATACTACTTCATATCCTAGGGAAAAATTAAACATAATAATGTGGTTATCTCAGATGATCAATAAGGATAAAAAATATAGATGAAGCAATCAGAAATAATGATAAACTTTTTAAGGGAAGGTTAAAAACTGAAACACAAGCCTTTTAGACATAAATTTATGCATAATATTTTAATAATAAATCTAATAATTCCATTTAAACATTCACATGGATAATATACTAGTTGAATAATCACATGAAATATCAAGAAATAATCTCATAACAACAGAATGAAAAAGGGGGACGTCAAAAACACACCATCATGGCCTTAGGTAAATACTATAAATAACCATATAGTCAAGGCCTCATTCCAATATACTATTTTTTCTAATGAGACCTATAGATTCATCATGGTGTTACAATAGGTCCCACCCCCCACTTACTAAGTCCAATTCATTCCTCTTATGAAATTTAAAAAAAGAAAACTTAAACATTCTTATTAAAACTAGCATATGAAATTTTAATACTTTAACCATAAACCATGAATGGTATCAAAATAGCACATCCATAGTAAAATATATCATAAAAAAATTATCTCATGATAGAAGATTCTATCATACTAATTCAAACTTAATTAAGCATAGATTCTAACCAAGGATGATGACATTGATGAATATAATTTAACAAAATGAGAGGGTATGGATATGCCACCAGGACTAGCCTGTTCTTGCACAAGAATCCTAGCTATATGACTATGAAAAGGTGGGGAGACACTATCATGATGTAGATGCTGGGGAGGGGCATTTCATTGTAGATATTCTGGTTGAATTCCCTAAGACCTTCAGGTCATGTAATCTCCTAAGCCTATGGGCCTTGTAATCTCTAATCCTACGGGCCTTATAAGGGTTCCCCCTCATCCCTTGAAAGGGGGGTAATCAAAAATCAATAAAAATGATGGCCTTTAGGCCATTCGGGCATATTAGAACCCTTTGAGAGAAATATACTTTATTTACATTAATATAATTTAAAAACAACATATTTATAAAAAAAATTATTTTGAAAATAAAAAGTTAATATAATAAAGTAATATTAAAAATTTAATGTTTTTATAATATAATAAAATATATACTTGTGCCATATACATTAAAAACCCATTCTTTCCTTAATTTGTCGAAAATTTCATAAAGCACCTCATTCGGAAAAATGGAAGAAATATTCCTTTTAAAACATTTTATAAAAAGTCAAAAATTGTTAAAAATTTCATTAAACAATAATTGATGATATATTAAAATACATTTTAAGAAACATGTACATGGAATATAATGATGTCCTAGTTGATACTTACATATAAATAACCTCAGATAATAATGAGATTGTGAACATAATTGTTACCTTGTACTTTCTTTTAGTTGATGGTGTCTAACCCTCCTATATAACAGTTAAATTATGTAACTAAATTATAAGAGAACCATATCCATATTTATGAAATCATATATGATCCTATTATATCATTTCTTTAATAATATTTTAGTATTATAATTTTTTTGGGGTGTTAACTGCTCCGTTTTCATATGCATGGTTAGTTGTGTAAGTATTTTTTCTTATAAATATTATGAATTTTATTTTTATACGGAATAATTTTAAGATCATAAATATTATATTTACTCATATTATAAATTTTATGATCATTCCGGAATGGTTAATGGGGAGAATTAATCTCACCGCGTCATGGAGTGGGTAGGTCGTACATACGAACGAGCGACAATATCATTTCCTTAATTATTAAATGGTATATAATTGGATAGTGTATTAAGTATAAAGAATAATTATCATGTTATATTCATTATTTATTTCCATCATACTCATCCTTATACCCATCCAAATAAATTACTTTTGAATAACAAATTACACCACGGTGTGGAGATTTTAAGTCGTATGTTTGCACGCATGGTGATATTGTTATTCATAGGATGGATAAATAACGGAATATGGTTGTCACTTAATTATAATAACATCTAATAGTGTGAAGGATGATTTATTTATTACTTTTATATATAAACAACATAGTAAGAGGATGTATAGGAATAAAATAAATTTAATGGAATTGGTAAAACAATTACCTCTTCTTTGAGCGTCTCCTTTTGATATCCACAAAAGGACGCCATAGGTTTTCTTTTCCCCCAATGTTTAGACTCTACGATTGAGTGAGGGATTTTGGGATAGGTATGGGTAAGTTTTTGGACAATAAAAAAAGATTTATATGTGTGAAGAAAATAAAAGGATAGGTTCCCTTTTATAATAGAGGGGAGAATCACTTTTGGAAACTCCAAAACTATTAGTTTACTATAAATTGATTTTCAATTTTAGATAGCTCCAAAGTGATTTATTTTAATTATAAGATTCCTATGTGTCTAAATAATCTTATAGAATGTTTTTACAAATTTTTAGATCACATAATAAAACTTTTTGTGTGATTTGACCCTTAGATAAACAGTTTAACTCTTACTATTTTACTTGTTTTTTAATATAGTGTTAATATAGTTTCTATAAAATGTCAAATGAACAAAAATTGGGTCATTTTTATCATATTTTACCTTATTATAGTTATTTTTTTGAACCTGATATTTATATGAACTATATAACTTTTAAAAAAATATTATTTATTTTAAAGTATAATTTATGTAAATTTTGATGCTATTCAATATTAATATTCTTAAAAATAGCAATCCAACTTGATAACATCAAAAAAAACACTTCCAATATGTCACTAACATGTCTATGTTATCAATAAAACTCATGTATGTAATTAATTAAGTGATATAATATTTATTTTAATATTTTTAATATCATATAATTTATTCTTCATTTAATAATTCAATTAATGCACCATTATTGTGTCATTTTTAAATTTAATTATTTATTTCTTAATATTATGAATAGATAAATATTATGTAGATAATCATTTTATCTTTATAAATATTTTTTATAACCAACCATTTCAATTATATATCCTTATATTTAGAATGATATAGTTATTAAAATTTGAATATGTCATTTTTAGCTACACTTTAAATAAAATACAAAAAATATCTTAATCTAACACAACTAGCTTAAAAAGGATAATATTTTCGATCTATGGTTGATTTGGTTCAAAATCAACTATCCAATGAAATTATTATAGCTTTTAGGATAATATTATATAATTATAATATTATTTTTTTCTTTTATTTCCCTATTTACCTTTAACCGTGGTAAATAAAATTCAAAATTTACTATTCAACAAAAATTATTCTAATCCTGTTAGACCACATTTTTCATACGAATTAGAACAATTTATGTCCGTTCTTTGAAATTAAATTCACAAAAGGGGTAAAATTACATTTAATGCTAATATGTGGATATAGTAATGAGGCGGGTAAAAGGGATTTTGCCATCCCAACAAACAGAAAAACATGGGCATAGAAAAGGTTTATCCTAATGTACAACTGGAAGTACATTGGACCTTAGTTCCTCTATGAGAGGTTTTCCCTAACTCCAAAGAAGACAATCGTTGGATAGCAGTGAGATCCAAAAAGAAGACAAAGCAAGTTGTAGGTGTTGAAGCAAGTCAGGTGATGGATAAGATTTCTTCTCCTGGAAAGTTTTTCATTAATGGATGAGAGATCGATGAAGTTAATACTTCGGCTTCTGACTGGGAAGTGGATGCCCTTGTTGAATTTTCTTTTCACTCAGGAAGGAAGAAAGGTAAAAAAGACACTCGAGATTATGGGGACTTTCCAGCACCTACAAAGAAGAAGACCAAGAAAAGGAAAGTCTATTCCTACCTTCCTAAACCAATGCTGACTAGAGTAAAGGGAAGGAAGGACATTTCTAGGGGGGCCATGAGCCAATGTTGTGAGGGAACCTTTACATCAGAAGCTATCTCAGACTCCATCCCCTCGGAGGTGGATGCATCTTTGGGTGATCAGAAGCTAGATACCGAGAGACCCATGGTTCTTAATGGAAAGATTATAGTGGTGTTAAGTAAGTTATGGAAGGCTACAAAAGAGGAGATCAGTAGGTCAAGGCTTAGGGATGATGCCTCGACATCGGAGGAGTGGGAGAGACTAGAGCCAGGGAGGTATCTAGAGAATCTGAGCTAGAATAGATGGCATGGTACACATCTCGACATTATCTTTTGTTCCTGTATTTTGTCTCTCCGGTTTATATGTACTCATTCCGGTAGTTGATGTATTTTATTGCAACCAATTTAGAGGATTTTATCGTCTCACACCCAGATACCGACATCAAGGACATAGCGTGGAAGTACTGGGATGATCCAGATGGGCAACTAATCTAGTGAGGTATGATTTCCTATTAGTCTCTTGGTATTTTTTTGCTGCAGTGGCTTGTTTCTTTTGTGAAGTATAATGATTTACCCCAAGTGGTATCTTTTTAAAATGAAATAAAAATTTAATTTGGAGGAGGGTAAAAGGGATGTTCAAAAGTTTATAAAAATTTTATATGTAATTTTATTATAAAAATGATTCTTATTACCTAATTTAGACTGATAATTTTATTATTTATCTATTGAGACATTAAAATAAATTTAAATTAAAATGAATTTTAAATGAAAAATTTTGTGCTTTTATAATAATGCAGTATTTTTCACTATTCATCAAAAATTGGAACATTTTACAAACAGTACCAAAAAATCACCATAAGCATATTTTGATATTCTTAATTCAAAAATGAAGTCTATTTTGAAAAATAAAATTTATAAATTTGATAATTTAGTTAGTATTATCCATAACCTCTTTTTAACCGGCCAGTTTGATAGGTAATGGTGCGCTCAAAATCGATGTTGTGTGTAATGCAAGCTATTTAATTATTTAAAAGGAAGAGTATCGTTGATGATTTGGGTGTTACATAAATAATTTATAGTTTTTTTATTCCAATCATAATTAGTAACTATATGAAAGTATACATCAAAATTCTTTTATCATATCTCATTAATTTGAGGTGTGGGTTTATTCATCTTTAATGAATAGACACATGTTGAATTATTCTAAACATTTTTGTCCACTATATTCTTATTTCTCATTTATTGTTTATTTATATTTATAATTCATAAAACATCACAAAGAAATACTTTTTAATAGACATGATAAATCTATTTTTTGATCACACAACATGAAGTATCATTTCTAATGTAAATTCAGAACTCCTAGAAAAACAACCAATTTAACACCCATGAAAACATTCACCATGACCATATTGGCATCATATTTAGAATAAATTAATGAATAATTTTCCTTCCATTATTACATAGTGTCTTCATATTTTCCATTTTTTTATCCATAAATATTGATATGATGAAATAATGTACCTTTTCATCATTTGAATGCAACACTTCTACAAAAAAACATATGTAGAGGGATTCCTTGTTTTATAAAAGTAAAATCTCATACCAAGACATAGATATCAATTAATTTTTCACAATTCCAAACTTATTTTCATTATTTATACTCTCCTTTAATTTCACTTACGGTTATTGAATTTATTAGGACATTCATAATGCTCAAGTCTTTTCTAACTTGACATAGCTTCTGGATTCTCATAACTAAGTTTACTAATGTTTTTCAACATCATTAGACCCAATATTCTGATTTAAAAACAATAATTTAATCAATCATAACATCTATTTAATTAAAAAACATGGGAATTTATGGAATCGAATTCATCATGATCATTCACGGTAATTATCTTTATATTTTAGGTTTCAAATCATATCTTATAAAAAATTTCTTGGTGATAGTGGTGAAATCATATGAATCTCATGAGGAGGAAAATGACATAAAATTTTTTCATCCTTAATATACATTGTGATGTTTCATTTGAAAAACCTGAAGCAAAAATTATGAACATTACCCATTTATTCTAGTCATATATAGAAATGAAACTTAGTATATGTATTTTGGAAATTCTATCTCACTGCCATAATATCTTGTTGAAGTTGAATAGTATCCATTTGTCTCTTGTAGACCAATTTTATAATCCAAACATGTGTATGATAAGAAAATTTCTCATAAATTAATGTTCTATCATTTGACCTCTCTTTACAATATAATTCATCCCTTAAATTTTTTATTAGTTTTTTGCTCGCAACTTTGTGCTCGATCTCGTGATATTCAAGATGACTAGGCTACTCTGATTGTGTATCTACCCTAGATTTGGCCTTATTTCATTTCCAAGATTAATTTGGAATTTAAATATATATAGAGTAATATTTTAAATATAGTGTAAACAACATAAAAAATACAATTTAAAAATCAATTTCCTTCAACACAATTTCAACTTTTTTTTAAATAACAACTTCATGAAAAAATTATAAATATAATTTTCCACTTTCCATGATTATAATAATTATAAAAGAACTATTAAATATAAACTCTTCTCATTTTATCTTTATTTTTTGAGAGCATATAACTCGTCCTCAATCATGATTTAGAAAACCTAAATAACCTTCATGAATTTATTCGTCACTATAATATACATTGGTACTTCAAACTAATTACTTTTCATTCTTTATCAAAATATTTTCATGGGTGAAATTTCCTTCCATATTGACAAAAAAAACAACAAAAACGTAAACTTGTTTAAAAGTATCACTTCAGACATAATAAACATGTCATCATTTATCCTACTCTATGTATACATTACCCATGCTGAATGTAGAAAACACATGTGTTTGAATTATACAACAAAGATGTTCATAACATAATGAATTTAATAACCATTCATTTAATTGTCAATATTATTTCATCTGTGAATATATAAACATTTTTCAGTATTAATAAAGTGATATGAATTAATTAATATTTATTTTTAATAATTTTAACTAAAATACTTACAGTTTTCTCAACACATAATTTAAAATATTTAAAATACAACATTGTAGGGTTTGACATCAAAATCCATTGAACTACTCTAAACAATCAACTTTTCTATCATTGATAAAGATATTTTATCTACCTTACTATTTTCACATTGTTCATGGAAAAAATGATGATAGAGTATCCAAAAAATATTTTTGAAAGCATGGTAGTACCTTCCATAATTCAATGTTCTTTTAATAATCAACATTTAAAGATACTCAAGAAACCCCCCTCCCACTTAAAGGATAATCTCAAATTGGTGTATTATTTAATCAAATGAATTTTAGATCTCCAATTTTCACCCATTTAAAGGATTCAGAACTTATCCTTCTTCATCAATGATGATCATTTCATGGATCATAATCCAAATATTTAAATTAGAAGATCAAAAAAAATATGACATCAAAATATATGTTTTTTGGTTTTCTGAACTCAAATTGTCTCTTTAATTTTCCAATTGAGATCTATCATCACCTATAAGTCACTAAATATTTTACACACAAATACAAAATAAAAATGTAGGTGTTATAGTGGATGTAACACCCATGGTTTAAGTAATTTGCTCTTTCATTATGTATTTTGACATCATTAAATTCTTTAATATAGATTCTGGTGTTTCTGGAGTGTTATAAAGTGTTTTGGAAGATTTACTAGTGGTGTATGGTTTGATCATGATTAGTAAAACCCATGAACTATCTATAAGAAATGTTTAAAATGAGTATAAAAGTTACTAAGGAAGAACATAGTTTGGAGAAACAATATGAATTTCTTAGTGAAAATGTTCAACGGGGGTAGAGGGAAAATCTTGGTAGGTGGACGGTTTTTCAAACAGAGTGAGCTAACCATGCGAGGGGTTTTCCTTGAGATAATACTTATCCATGGTTAGAAGACTGTTTTCAAAACCATGAAGCATAATTGTGTAGCCCCATATTTAAAAGATAGTATAATGTGCATGGTTGGTGCACTATTTTAAAAATCATGTGGGATAACCGTGTGACATTAATTTAATTATCAAAAAATTATATTTAATCCCAGATTAAAACAAAAAACCCTCATTTTTCCTTAATCATTCCATGGTGTATAACTACCCTTATTCTTGTTCCTCCATTAGTAATACCCTTTTATCCATAGGATTCCATTTATCAATCAAAGTGAATTATGTATTTTTATGCATAGGTAAGTCATCATTTTCTCTATATATATATATATATATATCCTCTCATTTTCTCTCATGCAGATTGTTTGATATAGTCTCCATGGATAGATATCTGTTCCTTGTTATAGATCTTGATAAAATAATATTATATCTATTTAAGGGAATAATATATAAGGCCACATCAAGAAGTTAATTATTTCATTATTCATTTTCAACATCCATTGAAAGGCAGGAAGAATATCTTTTATCTACCCTAATCTTGAGTATAATGGTTTTGTTTAAAAAAATGGGTTTCATGGATTTTATTGGGAATCACATTTTGATTTCGTGATAAAAACCATTTTGGGTTTATGTTTTGGAAACATATAAAATGGGTTGTCTTTTGGATAAAATATTTTCATAAAATTTTAAAATATTGATTTTATATTTATGAAATGGTTTGGATGTAAGAAATATGTTTGATGAAAATTTTTCAATTAAAAAATTATTTTATAGTATAACTATTTGGAATGAAATTTTTTATAACTGGGTTAGCGTGTGTTAAAGTGGAAGAGAATATGGCCATGAATTACCACTATGAGAAAGTGAGATAAATTATGGTAGTGAAGTAACCCCATCATTGGTAACACCAATATTGACTGTGTGTGTGGTCATGTGTGTGTGGACATCAGAATGATTATTACAAATGTTAAATAATGTTTTTATCTTGTCTATAGATTATCTTAAATGGATTTCCTTTAAGGATTTTAAAAAACTATTTATTTATTTTTCACCAAGTTAATATAAAATGGGCTTATTGTTTCTTATCTAAGTGGTAAGTGTTGGGAAGTATTTGGGAAATTCATATAATTGTATACACATCACATTTCTGGGAAAATTGGTGAATTGGCATATGTAATATACTGGGAAATAGGGAAGGTAATGATATCTTATTTTTTAAGTTATGTATCTTGATACCTTAACATAGTTGTGAAGTTAGAGAATTGAGCTACATTGGGTGTTTCTTGGTATGATTCCACCTGGATTTCATTGGTTCTGGAATTGTTTTTGTCTTTTCTATAAGTTTTCATTAGTTTTATTTTTCACATTTATATTTTTAGATATTTGATTTAATTTGAGTTTAATTAATGTATACTCATGAATCATGTAGTCATCTTGGATGTTTGTTTTTTATAGTTAGGTTAATTAACTTTTTATGTGAAATAATCCCCTAATGTTGTCTTATTTGATTTAAATTTATTGTCATCATTTAGTATATAAGGTTTTTCACCTAATGTTAGTATCAATCTATCTCTTCCTATGATAATGGGTGATGGGAGGGATGTTAAAAATCTTATCAGTCTTAGTATAATAACATATGATTATTATACATGAATATTGCACATTGTTTTATGAATATTCATTACATTACATAAACATATGCCTGAGGACCATAATAGTTCAGTGCCTTTTGAAACATGGATTACATTATTTTAGTTTTTTGAAATATCTTCAACATCTCCCATTAATATATTCCCTTCTAGTGATCCTAATTAAAATGCGTCATTATAACCTGGGGAATGGAAAATAAGAAAGGGTGAGTTCAGATGCTCCGTAAAGGAAAACATGGAAAATATATAAGCATGTCATGAACATATGGATATCAAAACAATAGAATAAAATTGAAAAGAAACCCTCACATATCAATGATCATAATCATGAATCATTTAATTAATGTCTCGAAGTTCATAATTCATGAAACAAAACGAAATCAAGAGCATACGACATGAAACAGTAACATATGAATATGACATGAAATTGTAAAAGACACATAAGAATATTATATGATTTCCATAGTAGTAAGGAATCACTTCCAAAGACATATTATTAGTATGTTTCCACAACCCCACATCATATTATTAGTCATGGTTAACTCCCATAACCATATTAGTAGTCAAGGATCACTCTCGAGACTATCTTAGTGGAAAAAGTCCTTTACTAAACCGAGTTCACTCCCCATTCCACCCATGTCTATCTCATGAGATATAAATATTTAACCAATTAATTGAAGGTTGATATTGGTCCCACCTATTTAATAATTAATACTAGACAATTTGTGACACATGAACATAAATAATTCATCATATCTGAACCCATGGAAGGAAATAGTTTTCATAAATATCATTCAAGCATAACATAACACATGAAAAAATGGGTTTCATAAAAATAATTATATCGTAAACTTAAAACAACAATATGAATAACTTAAATATTATCATAAAAAAATAAACCCATTAGAATATAAGTAACATCAATGAATGCTATCATAGATGGAAAATAATGATGTGATATCTCCTAAAAATAATTCTTCAAGAAAATATCCATTTTATTTTGAAAATGTTTTATTTTGTAAATATTCCAAAAAATATCAAAAGAAAACATTTATTTGGAAAAAATTGTAATATTCTAATTTAGGATTCAAATCCGTAAGTCTTTATGGTGGATGAAGATTTAATTAATGTTATATGAGTTAAAAGAACATTCCTTTAATATATTTTCTCAGAAATTTCACAAGGATCCTTGTTTAAAATAAATATTATTTTCAAACTATTTGATAAAAATTAAATCATGGGTTAAAATAAATTTAAATATTCATAGAGGAATATTAAAAAAATATTTTTTTTAATAAACATGATCATGGATTATAAATATTCCACAATGGTGATTTAAAATGAAATAATCTGGATTATTGATGACATTGTGAAATAATCACATATCACATTATAATTAGTAGAATCATATGCCCCAAGAAATAAATCAAATGATATGTATTTTAAAATAAAATAATTTCCAGAATATTAATCGTAAAATAAATTCATTATTGGTATATAAATCACTCAAAAGAAACAATTATTGTATAGGGAATGTGCCCCCACAAAAAAAGTGAGACAAAAATATCTGACCTTATGTATTTACTCTCATCGAACTCATACAAACATCCTATTTAATATTTATAATTTTATTATAAATATATTACATAAAAATGTTACTTTATCTAAAACCATATATGATTTGATTACAGATTTATATTACACTTTTACTAAAAATTTCATGTTAATGTTACGCTTCGGGTAATATCTGTTATGTTTTTCCCATGTGTTTTGATCTGTTATATATTTTTATTCATTATTATGTCATTATTGAATTATATAAATTTTTTCACCATGATATAAATAACATATATACTTAGTATTTATGTATTTATAATAATCTATAAAATATATAACTATAAAATGAAATACATCATTCATAGATACAGTTTGTCATACGTACGCATGAACACAATTTCCATTTTCCTGTTGCATTAAAAGAAAGAATGTAAATGAAATATATATATATATATATATATTTAAAATAGAATTATTATTTAATATATATAATATAAATTCAATAAACCCATCCTTAATACATTCTTTGTTAAATGTGAATGAATCATATCGGTTTCAGGGGGCGGTAGTCCACACATCCACAAATGAAGTTATCATATTTCCAAAAAATGGAAATAATTAATGAATGTATTATATATTAATTATATAAGACTATATAAATCATAAATATCATATATACCATATAAAAATTGAAATTACATCCTTATTACCATATTTGAAATGTGGAAATCGAATGATGAAAAACATATGTTTGTGAAGTGGTAGTCTGTCGCACACACAAACGATGATTGTTTATCCCATTTGATTTAAGTGTGAGTGATTTTATGTTGAAAACTAAATATAATAATATGTAAGTATATTTATGATAAATAGTTTTTTATATAAACTTGTAATAAAAAAATTAAGGGTTTTATGGAAGAAATGAACCAAAAACGTTTGTTAATGAATGTAACATCTTATTTGGGAATCTCCTTTTGATTTTTTACAATAGAAGTCATTTAGTTTGATTTATGCCCAAATTATGGATTCTTGGATAAAGGTAGGTAATTTTAGATTATATTTGGACATTTTATTCTTAGAAAAAATTGGTCTTTAAGTGTGAAAAGCATTGGAGAAGAGGTTGCCTTTTATAAGAGTGATATGGGGAACTTTTGGAATTTTTTGAAAGATTAAATTAAGATAAATTAGATCTCATTTAAATACATAAAAATGGAAGTTTATTTTAATGTAATATGGTATAGGGTGATAATACAGTCATCCAATATATTTTTTATTGTTTTTGGTGTAATTTTAAACCGTAACATTTTTATTAACTCTTAGTTAACCTATCTTATTTTTAGTTGTGGTTACAACTTCTTATATATTAAAAGGTTGAGATTTTTAATTTTAATGTGTAAATTGGACCATAAATGGTACATTTATAGTATCATAGAACATATTGTGTCAAAATGTTCCTTATTTAGTATTTTAATGTTTTTCAAATAATTCAATAAAATATCATTTTCATAAACTACTGTTACTGTCAATTTTTGACACCATTAATAACACTAGGTTTAAGAAAATCAATACAACTAGATTACTTCAAAACAATTATTTTAATACAACCTATAAATTTCATATTAAACTAAAAAATTAGATTATCACATTTATTAAGTCAAATTATATTTCATTTAATATTTCTAATATCATTTAATAGACTATTTTCTTAGTTGAATAATTATCTCATCATCATTGTGTAATTATTTATGAAATTTTTTTACACTAAAATTTAAAATTAAATTAAATTTAACTATATAAACCATTTATATTTCATAATAATATATATAGGTGATAAAATCATAAATTTAACCCCATTTTAAAAATATTATACTGATTAATAATAATACAGTGACATTTTGTCACACCCTTTGATTTAAAAAATATTTGTATCATTTTGGTTGAAATGATTCCATTAAATTATTAAATTTTTAACCTTATTAGTTAATAGTATAAATAAATTCATCTAATAATAATTTGGCAACTAATAGAGAGCTTTTATTATATTTATAATATTATCAACACCGTTAATCAACAGATTTACACTTAATTTTCGTAATAAAAATTACTAAAGTTTCTACTAATATTATCTAAAAATAACAGGAACCTAATCACTAAATTTTGAACATATTATTACAAATATTTAATCCATTTTTTTATATTAAATTCATATAATTTTCATAATTTAATTATAAAATAATCCTACTGATGGGACAAAAAAATGAGTTTTTAAAGTAAAAATGTTTAAATGTTTGGAATGTTTTTATATCAAATTTCAATGTGAAATTGATTAAAATTAAATATATTTTGTTAAATGATAAAAAATGTATACAATTATACTTTAAACCCAATCAAAAATATAATCTAACACTATAAATAATTTTGATGGAAGAGATGGTGTTAATTAAAATTCAGTATTTTTTCATTATTCATCAAAACATGAAAACTATCCAAGAAATACTAAAAATTAAACCAATGTAAATTTTTATATCCTTAGTTAAAATTTGAAGTTTATTTTTCCAAATATAATTTATAAAAGTTTCAAAATTT